>JAWDGP010004263.1:1865000-2485000 GCA_033675545.1 Elysia crispata | reverse complement strand
CTGCGCAGGAGACACATTACGTTTGTTTTTGCTAACGTGCATTCATGCAACCTGCACAAACTTTGTAATAATAACGCTCAGACTGGAAGAATTTTGAGCGTTGCGAAGTCCTGGCCCAGAGAGCACTCACACATTCCAAGGCCGTGAGAACCCGTGGGCCTCTCTGACTTGATAACTTCCTCGAACACCCCATTTGCTCGCCATTTTGCGGTGAAGCTTTGCCAATCCTATACTTTCTCCCCCTCAGACGTACTTTCATTTTTTTTTATACTGAAGCCGAAGACTGAGCATAGAGATATTCAAAAAAAAAAAAAAAAAAAAAACCGGGGGGCAGACTGAGCAATCCAGACATGTGTGTCGTTTCCAAACAACATTTTCTCTAAAACACACACACACACACACACACCAAGAAAGAAAAAGAAAAGGATTGTAATACCGCGCACATTTTGTGAATGGACCAAACAAGAATCATAACTGCTAAGTTATCTCAATTAGTTCTAAAGCGTGCAAAAAACTGTGTATTGTTTTCTGTTATTAGTTTGTTCTGATCTACCAGCTTTTCTCTTATACTTTCCACCTGTCACGGACCAGGTTTTTTTTACCTCAATATAAAAGTAAACTTATCTTAAAAGACGTTAAACTGAATTAATTCTCCGTAGGTAATGCAATCTTCTACTTCCTTGCTTACTGCAACAAACGTATACATCGCAGAGTGTGACACAACTTATTCAACTGAGCCTGACAGGTTCAAGCAATTAGACGCTGCATTATTCCGTGACACATAGATCTACACAATAAAGGAGTGGTCTACACTTAACTCTTAACACTTGAGATAGAAAGGAACCTAGAATGTGAAGGAAGAGACTAACTTATTATCGTATTCCAATTAAATACTTTAATAGCACGAATCTTGGGAACTAGTGAGTTTAACTTTAGAGATGCTGATTTGATTTATGATAGCTTAAATAATAATTATGACGTTTTCAAAGTTTGATTAATTTCAAGTTACATTTCCTTGAAACTAACATTAACGCTCTTTAAATTATCGTTGATGAGCTCTTCGTATATAGAGCTAAAAAGACCGTACGCAAAATGTATCTTTCAATGTTGAATTTCCAAATTCGTTTAACTAAGTTGGAATTTTTTAGCCCCTAAACACTGTGATAAAGTAACCATATAATTTTCATCAAGCCTTTTCCCCTTTTGTCTTTGTTAATACAATCAACCAAACAAAAATCTCTTCAATTCTTACCAACTAACGAAAACTATGCTTTAATCTAACAACTGAAAACACATTTCGCTAAATTTGACTTCATAGGAAGGGCTCCGTGCGCGAATGGTTTTTTTTTTTTAAATCTGCAATGCAGATAAAAACCAATCCACATTTTAGAGGATCCTCCTTTTTCGGGCTTGGCTTCAGAGTAATTCTCGTCTCATCACCTTTCTTCTCCAGCCATCCACAAAACTTTAGTCATTTATTATATTTATGGCGGTGTAAAACGCCGGAATGAAAACAACAGCTGGGATTTTAGTTGTGAACTCGGCGAAAGCATTTTATATTACACCACTTTGCTAGTTTGTATACGGCATTTTGCAAGTCACCGCCCGCATTGCCAGGATTTCAAGTACATCAAAATTGTCAATCCCTGTAAGCATGGTGTGGCCTCATAGTGAGTTACGTTACTGGAAACACCATACTTTCCTCATCCACGCAGGTCGAGCCTGCATTTATTCACCTTGAAGTATGCAAGCTGTTGGCGCTTGTCACCCTGGCCAACAGAGAATATACTCTATTAATACTTTGTTAATGGAGAAACTCTATCATGGTCGTTCAGACAATACAAAGATATGTTCAGTTCTAGTGTTGTTTATCTGTTATTTATAGTACTGAATACCAGTTACAAGTGTACAACAAAACGAGAGTTATGTAAATAGATTTTATTCTAATTATCTTTTGTTATTTGCATTCTCCTTTGTGTGAATCGGAGAAAGCGGCTGGATTAAAGTTGCAATCTCTTCGTCGCTTCAGTCCTAAGATTATATGGTTAAGTTGCAGTTCATCTTAAAAATAATTTTTATTCATGAAGTATTGGGGTCTACCCCATACTATAAATGTATTTTAAGTTGCCATGAGTATTTTCTGATGTTTTCCAAAAAAAAGTTATTGTCCGTTATTATCAGTATGTTACACTTTCACTGCCTAAATTTTATTCCTCGGTAAACCGTCTTCCGAAACAAAGTTGTACAATGTATATTATCTTTCATGAAAATAATCGTGAAACAGAAGATTCAGAATGATTCCAACAGAGAACTGGGGCAATGATAGCTCCCTCCACCGTTTCAGATTATTTGCGGCATAATAGCGAGGTGAAGCTATGAAACGAAGCGTCGATCTCTGAACTCAAATTTAATAAGACAGTAGCGGTAAATATGGAACACGATAAATAGTGAAAAACGCATGGAGCAAGAACACGACTGGGATGCGATTTTGAAATGTTGAGGTAGGAAAGTGAAGTGCTTGGAGGGAGAAATTTAAAAGCCTTTGGAGATAGAACTGGAGAACCAACATTGAAACTCGATTTCTAAAAAAAATCATGGCAAGTTTTGGAGTTTAATAGCAAGGTCGAAAATGTTCATACATAAGGAAATACTAATTAAACTTGAAATTGAAGATTGATACCATCTTCAAATAGATTTGACAAACTGGCAATTGCACAAAACATACTGTTTCGTTTTTTGAGTACCGGTACTAGGTAGTCAAAGCATAAGCGGCAAGAAAAGTTGATTGATCTTCGAGTGATAGTACTGTGATACGTGTACCTTGTATCCAGTACACCCTAGTTCTCTCAGTTCAGCTGCTCACCTACAGGTGAGTGATAGCTCTGAGGGATCTCAGATCAAGGGGTTACAATGTACCCGTCCAGAAGCCGTCAGGACCCAAACCTTCTGTGTTTTCGCATGCTCTGGTCGTATTCAAAGCCCCCAGTCTGGAGGTGAGCACTGTTTATCGAATGTACGAGTGTTGGGTGTAGTCTAGACACATGAAGAAGTACCGCATAGATTGCTTTTACAGTGTTCCCGGGAACCTGGGAGGATCAGATTGTTTAGGTTCTGTCATAACAAGCGGGGCGTTGCATATTTGATACCGCACTGGCTGATTTCTTGAAGCAGAGGTTTGGAATAGTTCTTGGTATATAAAATAGGACCCCCTCTCATTTTTGTTTTATGTCCACTATTTTCGTTTCTTAGAAATGATTAGACTAGTAACCCCCCCGCCTTTTTTTCCCACCACTCTCAGAAATGTGAAGGCATGGTCCAAATCTTTCATCAAGTCAAAATAATTGCTACCATTGAATTAACAATTAACCAGGTGGTTTTCAGTATTTTGATCTAACTAGGATACTTTAAATTTTACTATGTAAAGGGCATTGTTAATACACAATGTATTCGAGACTTCGCTTAATTTGATGTTGGACCCATACGTATTTTGACTTCAAGAAAAAAAAAGAAGAAAAACTGTTTAATCGTACGAAGGTCATAACTAGGAACCATGTGCCTAAGATGATTCCAAAAGTGAATATGTGAAAACAGAAAATCTCTCGTAAGAAGATAGCAGGTACATGATTTGGAGGAACGCCAGCGAAGAAGACCCTCCAGACTGCACAGATTATAAGATCAAAGCAGACACTTTCACGCATCGCCTGTAATTCTCTGTGAAGCGAAAACCTTCGATGGACCAACGAGATGGTTGTGATGGTGTCTATAGACACTAACCTGTTTCAAGAATCTTCAACATTACTTTTGCTACAAGATGTTTTTTTTTAACCCTAATCAATGTACAAAAGTTTGCCTGCCTGTCTCTCTCGCACACACACAAACAACTTCTCTCTCTCTCTCTCTCTCTCTCTCTCTCTCTCTCTCTCTCTCTCTCTCTCTCTCTCTCTCTCTCTCTCTCTCTCTCTCCCATCCCTCTATCTCTGTCTAATTCTCACTCTCTATTGCTCCTTCCAGACCCCCATCTCTCTTTGTAATATTCTGTGTTCTTGTTATTTGAAAAACTTGTACCATTTAGTTTACTTTCTTTTTGTCTAAACTAAACGCTGCGTTATCTGATACCCAACTAATTATGGAGCCATGAGGGTATTCAAACTGATAAGTGACACATACATTTTTCCATGTTATAAAAAAAGAAAAATTCCCCGTAAGTTTTTTTAGAGTCTGATACCCAGCATTTTAACAACATAGTCTCTTTGTTCAACGTGCTCTTTTCTCATAGCTTTATTGTTTAATCGAATTCATTGCTTTACAAGCGATATCGTCGCATCTGTGAAAAACATGGCCAAAATTGTGCTTTCATATTTCATTTTATAACGATGAATATTTTACGAACTGTTATGGATGATACTCCCCTTCTATACAACAAAAACACCTTAATGAAATTCAATTTTTTTTTTCACTGCTCCTTTCTCTTTGTCTTGAAAAATGCAATAGTATGATTTCTCCCTTTGTTTCACAGTGGGTTGCTTTCCTGATTTTCCTCTGACTTTCAATGTTTTTTCTGGTTTTATTCAGCTATAGATTCAGTAAACACTATGCGATCTGGTCAACCAAATTGATACTTTGGTCCGTGCTTTAGGTTTACATCGCGGAACCTTCACCTAAATATTTAAAGAAAGATTGATGATCTTATGAACATGTGTATTTTTTTGTATTTGTGCTGTTGTTAATAATGCTGCTGCTGCTGCTGCTGTTGTTGTAATGTTATTGCTGCTGTTGCTGGTATTTTGGACCCAGTACAGTCGAAGGTTGGTATTTAAAAAAAAAAGAGGGACAAATCTTCGATCAGTCCTGTTGGCAATACTTAAAAAAGTGTTGAGTTCAGCAATTCATATATTTTTTTCTGTTCTGCCTAAGACAATTTGTACGAAACAGTAAAATTATAATTATTTGTAAAGAAATATGGTTTGAAATTCACTCTTTTCAGAAATTAATTTTATTTTAAAGCAATAAAGTAATTGTCATACCAGACAACTGTCTCGAAAAGTTTAACACATTCTCCTGTCAACAAAGCGGGCTTTGACGTAATGCAGAAGCACAAATGTCTTGAATGTGCCACTTACATCTATCTTGTTACATACTAGGAACAAAAGGATTTTTTTTATTTTTAGCTCTTACTTATTTTCAGTGTCGCTAGCTTGCCTAATAACACTTTTCCCTTTTCTTGTTAATCGAACAATCCAAAGCCATATGATTGTCTTTTGCTGCTGCTGCTGCTGCTCTCTCTCTCTCTCTCTCTCTCTCTCTCTCTCTCTCTCTCTCTCTCTCTCTCTCTCTCTCTCTCTCTCTCTCTCTCTCTCTCTCTCTCTCTCTCTCTCTCTCTCTCTCTCTCTCTCTCTCTCTCTGAACATGCTTTAACATCAACCTATGTAGTGCCTCATAGTGATCTTTGATTCTACCTTAAACAATCTTGGAACTTATATTCGTTGTTTTTATTTTTTTTTCTTCTAAATTTTGTTTTATTAAGGCTGGTCTGAAATGTTGGTGGATTGTGCAAAGGAAAGTTACCCCGCATCCGAACTTTTTGAATATATTTTGTTAATTTGATCTCGACCAATCAGGCGGCCCTGTTCAGCTTTTTTTTTTTTTTTTTAAATCTAAAATTTATAATTGGCTAAGCTCTCATTACCATATTACATACCATGTTGTTAGCATTAAAATTTACATTGGTTGGTTATTCTACCTTCCTCTTTACGCATACTCTTTGTGTCCCGTATTTCCAATGAATGAAAGCGTCTGACTCACTTCCTATTTGCCTGCGGCTGGGATATTTGCCTTTTTTTTAATGCAACTCATGACAATCATACCAACAATGGGTGATCTGGAGCAACAAAGAACAAAGCGTTTTCCTTACAGATTCCACCTAAAGTGGTTTTTTTTTTTTTTGTCTTCTCCCGCGCCCCTTCTCAAATACTTGTACCTCATTTTTCTCCAAGTTAAAACAGGGTGGCAAAACTAATTTGGTCTTTCGACGATCGGCTAGGGTGTAATAGACGCTGTGCTATACTTGACTCCACGGAAAGGGGCACCACATCAATGAAAAAAAGTGCACGAAGAAGGTTTGGTACGACACAATGAAACTTTTGGGGGGCAGTCACTCGAATATTCACCTTAGATTGGGAAAAAATTCTGCTCTGCACGACGATTTTCCCACGGTTGCTGCAATGAGTTCCTCTTTGGAACGTAAATGGTGCGAGGACAAACGTACGCCACGTTTGGGAGTGCTAGTGGTTAGGCCGACCCAAGCCTCTGGTAAAGATGGTACGAGTCGCGTCAGCTCTGCAACGCTCTATATGCTCCATTCTCTCTGTTTTTTCTGAAACTATAACTCTCTTTCAATCAATACCGTTACTTGGAGAGGGTTGGGCGGGTTGAATTGGAATCAGGGTCTTAGGGGTGAACATGCTGTAAAGCAAACATCACGCGCAAAATGTATACAGTGAGAGAGCATCATAAAGATTCATTTCTCAACTGAACATGGAATGCTTCTGACTTCAGGTAGCCGATTTCTCTCTCTCTCTCTCTCTCTCTCTCTCTCTCTCTCTCTCTCTCTCTCTCTCTCTCTCTCTCTCTCTCTCTCTCTCTCTCTTTCTCTCTTTTTTCTTTCTTAAACATCTGGCCAACTGACAGCGTTTTTTCCCACATTATTCTGCGCATTTAAGGCCATTGCGAACTTAGAGAAATTGCATCACCAAACAAATGCGGCGCGATCTGCTTTTGAGCTCTGGAAGATACACAAAGCTATCTTTATTTTATTTGAAGGATAGAGCAAAATGGGGCTTACTGAATAGCACAGTCCGTTTAAAAATAAAACGGTGCAAGTGTTAAGTTTGATATTACTTTGACTCTGTCAGATCTGCCTCACTTTTTTGTTGCACCCTATTGCTCTAATTTTTTTTTCTTTATTGAAAAGTACAAATGAGGCTTTAGTCGTTTCTAATTCAAATCTGATCCCTCTAGTTTTCTGACCAGCAATTCCTATGACATCAAACACCTAAAATGTTTGACACAAAGCTTCACCTCACCCCGCCGACCTGGACACAGTCCAGCAGCGTGAGAAAAATTCCGGGGACCCATTGAGAGTCTGTACCGTCGCGTCAACCTGTCACCTCTAGACCCTGTCACCTCCCAGGGTCCTTACACTGTTACCGAGCGACAGGTGGTGCGCGAGGATCTTCACCTGCTTTATGGTCACTGGTGCTCTCTCCTTTTCACACACTCGCACACACACACACACTCACCCTGATTTTATTTAAACCCTTTGATGAGCACCAAGCAGCATGTATCCGTTTCTTGTATAGTAGAAGATTCAAATTTAAAGTACCTTAGATATTTTGCTATCATACTTACAGGCACGGTAGTCTACAGGATTTCCAAAAATAATTGAAACAAAAAAAGATGAATACAATAGTTAGCCAAGATGATTGCTTATCGACTTAATGTTTCTTTTTTCGTCCATTTTCGAAGCCTTCGCGTTGATTCTATCTGTACAGCCGAAATACATTACACTTCCTGCTACCCCAGTACATGGTTGCTGTCCCGACATATTTTGATACTTATCAACCGACGAAAATGTACAAAATAACCATGGTATATCCTGTCCCGTGTTTTCACTTTGCTATTTTGTGCCTCTCAGATTTACCTACATAGACCATGCTCTCTAGAACTAAATGCAAAGTTGCTGTCTGGCATCTACCCTCATGACAAGAAATTCCGTTCAAAAATGAATTTTTGATCGTTTAGCGGGAAATTATACTGAGTTTCCCACCGGTTTTCCGAGGGGATGGAATTTAGGTTCAAAAGAGTAGGTTTTGTCAAGTAGTCTTACTTTCCTTTTGTTTTTCTCCATCCACTCGTTACCCGTCATGGATCCACGGAATCATTTCCGATCTAATATTTGCCACTTGCGCCCAGAACTACATCTATCTACCTTTTATGAATCAGCTTTGAATTTTTTTACCAGCTTGAGATCTTCAGGCACTGTTACTGCAAGGTTCATAGTTTAGCTTTATTGTTTGTATTAAAGGCGATATGCACTGAGCCTTCTCAAACCGTGAGAGCTTTCAGCTGATCAAAGATCTGCCTCTGTTTGGCAATTCATTGAGGTAATCTGTTACCAGCTAACCTGGGCCTGGAATGTGCATGCTACTGGATTAAACTATCACAGCTTCACAGACAATTGCTTTTGTGTCGCTATCCAAGAGAATTAGCTCTGATCTAACCCGATTACGTGATCTCTTGCCAAGTACAGAGAATTTGCAGGATTTAAGTCGCGTGTAATCTTTATCAAGTCTGATCTTGTTTGCCGCTAAAAACAAAATTCAAGAATCAGTTGTTTTACCGCATGAGAATAAATCATCGTTTGCTTCGTACGTGTGGACTTAACACACGATAAAAGCAAGTATAGACAGCCTGTCTGCGCCTTCAGACCAGCTGTGGGACTTAACTGCAAGGTTTTTGTGGATGCTGTTTAAATGTCGTAATTACATTTACTATTACTCAGTTCAGGAACTGACGTGATATACAATGCTTTTTATCTTCAACAATTGTCTGTCATACGACTTGAATATGATTTTAATGAAAGGAAATCTTTTTAAGATTTATCAGTACCTTGTTTTCCAAATTAGGTCTATAAGAATTGAACAAATTGAAAATTAAAAAGGCCATTCAAAGTCTTAAAGTTATTAAATACCAACTTACAATCCGAAGCTTTATATTTTTCCAACATCCTGGAGCCTCTTTAAATTTTTTCCATATAATGCAAGCGTTTATTGCATGAAGACAAAATATATTTTTCAAGCAACTAATGAAAATTAGAAAGAAATGTGTTTAGCAAATCAAACCATGATTATGAATTGTTATAATCGTGTATAAAGACATATGATGCTTTTCACACATATAAAAAGATGAAAGAAAACCTTTGCGTCATTTTGTGGAGCTTGTCACTGATTAACTTCTCCAATAGAGACATTTATACTATCATGCTTCATTAAAATCAGCTTTTTTTTTTTTTTTTTAAATAATAGCTAAATGATGTTATTGCGCAAAGCTACCCCCCATCCATAAGAAAATGTGCCTATTAAAAATGTTCAAGGAAAAGGATGTGTTCCAGACTGAAAAAAAAAAAGAGGGAGAGAAAAATCCAAAACCACGCATTTACTTTGGACGTTGAGGTCACCTTAACAAAGTCTGTTCTGTTCGATTCTACTCAGTCCCGCCACTCGAAAAGTTTCAAGCGACAATAAGGAGGCTCTTCATTTAGGTTAGTGTGCTTTTTTTTTTCTATTTTTAGGGGACGAAAGCTACGACAGGGTCCGACCATTGTCCTACAAAGATGCCGACCTGGTTATCATCTGTTTCGCCATCGACAAAGAAGAGAGCATGCAGGATGTCCTATCAAGAGTGAGTACAACACAATGGTTGTCTGTCCAGGATGGTATTTTGCTCAAGACAATATTTCCTGTTTTATTGCTCCATTGTAACGCACTGTATTGTATGTGTTAGAAAATCTGAAGATAAAATTAATAATAATGCATAAGAGATAGATAGATAGATAATATATATATATATATATATATATATATATATATATATATATATATTATAGATAGATAGATAGATAGATAGAGAGAGAGAGAGAGAGAGAGAGAGAGAGAGAGAGTGAGAGAGAGAGAGAGAGAGATCGGATAAAGAAGGAAAAGACGAGTTTGCAGGATGAAAGAGTAGGTGGAGGAGGATAAAAAGCGTTTACAAGAGGAGGAAAAAGATGAAGGGACGAACACTTACAAGAAGAGCAGTTATAGATACATAAAAAAAGTGGATCTACAGGAAAGAATTTACCAAACTTAAAAACCACAAGGATGCATTCTGATTGCTTCTACTACCCTATTTTTATTTCTTCATTAATAATTATATCCTTTTAAAATCTCTCCCGAACCAACTCTCGGATCCTAGTGGCACCCTGAGGTAAAGGAACAGTGCCCTAACGTGCCTATCATGCTGGTTGGGTGCAAGTCAGACAGGCGGCAGGAGATCAAAGCGTTGCCTCCCGACAAACCGAGGCCCACCTGTGTCACATACGATCAGGTAGGAAACTTCGTTCTACCTTGAGCCCAGACACTTTCGGTTGAATTTAAAAAAAAAAAATAAAAAAAATTCCGACTAGTCAGCACGATTAGTTGGCTTCCTAGCAGCCTGCAGGATGGTTTAAATTCCTCACCATATCTTGCTGTATTTCTATTTTGAGTTGAGAAATATCCCAGATAGTTCAATATCCTCTGCAATTGAATTCAAATGTTGAGCCACCTGTGCAACCGGTAAATAAATGAAGCTTTCAAAGCCCGCCGTCTGAGAAACGACCTGGCAACTCGAAAACTTTTTTTTTTTTTTTAAAGGGCCAAACAAAACTTGGTTTCTATTACCTGAAACCGACTACGAAGTGAAAAGCATATCGGGTAGATGAAATATGGCAGAAAGTCGTTTTGTACAATTCAACATTCAGCTGTTTTAAGCTAGGTGTATACGCGAACTTTTAAGCGAAAATTAAGTCGTCTGCAATTATATTTCATAAGTACATTTAAAATAGTTCGTGAAATAGTTATAATTTATTACTCGACAATGGTATTTGTTTCTGACCAAGATATGCTAGTGCGGGGCATGTTACAATGGTGTAAGTGGAGCTTCCCAGGAAGTTAGGATACCGGAGGCTGAGCCTTCTCAAAAATCACAAGGCTTATGTGAATGCCAGCCCGCCATTGGTTAATGACACTATGAAGTGGTCTCCAAACAAGGACATCTCATTGAAGCTTTACCTCGGCAAGCTTGGCCGAGCTGTTGCTATCCCGTGACAGTCTCAAGGACTCTCCTGAAGAGCTGTCACGCAGGATGAGCTGTCCTCCACCGCCGTCGGCTAAATCTATATTCGTTTGGTGTGGGTGGGTGTGTTCACAGGAAAAGCTTCCCCATGTCTCTCTCGGCCTAGTCTGGGACTGGGTACGGTCAGATTAACCCAGACAGAAATAGAGCCCAATAGTAACTCTGATCTTGCAGCCACCAGGGGCAAGGTTTCGACTTTTAAAATGAAAAAAAAATTAATTTGGGTTGTCCACTGAAACTTTCGACCGCTATTGTTTCCATTCTGGAGACTCATAGAAACAACTTTTAATTAGAGAAAAAATTAACCTGACGCAATACACTCAGAGCGTATCGTATGATGCGGAGCTCTCCGTGCCAGCTATCACGTCAAAGATTAGTAAGCAAACGAAAGTGATAGCAAAAAAAATAACAAATTGTAAAAGTAGATTAGTAAATCAACTGTCTGTAGATATCTGAGATGATAGATTCTAAAGGCGCTGTATCACCCTAAATAAACTAAAACTAAGATGATAGAAAAAGAAAATAAAAGCAAAAGTGAGAGGCTCTCTCCATCCCTTTCTCTATTGTATGATAACAGCACGAATTATTTGATGAAGCATGCACTTGTTTCGAAAATTATAGGAACGCTGTTCACAAGTTTTCATTCTCTTGGTTAAAAAATAGAGACATTTCCTGATGAGGTCTAAAGAGTGGTAGGAAGTGATAACCCTAGGAATGAAATATTTAGCTCTTTTTATTGATCTTATGTCCCCTTTTCTTTAATTCGGCCATGCAACACTGTGGATATGCTGTTGAGACTGATCGTATACTCTAAACTTAATCTTAATTTTAAATAAAACAGCGAATGGTATATGTGAAAAATAAAGAAGAAAAAAAGCTTAAATCACCTGTATAACGACTATTGCCATAAATGTCCTTACTCTCCTTTTCAAAACGGATAAATGGGCAGTATTTTGTGGGAGCTGTAATTTCGCTAATTTGATAAAATCCTACTTTGTTTATATGTCCTTGAAATGCTCAATAGCTTAGAGGTGCACACAACATATAGTTCCCGCAAGGCAGTGCATCACTTGTGACTTTTTGCGGGGATTTATAACCTTAAGTTGAGCGTATAAGAGGATCTCTAGATATATTGGGAAAGTATAGAATTAGCTATTATTCGACCATATAACTGATAGTGGTGTATATTGCCGCGCGACTGAAATGCGTAAATGAATTGGCACAGGGTCGTTTTAAAAAGAAAAAAATTACAAGAGAGAGACAGTTTCTAAAGCTTTGTGGACTGGCTGTTTATATACGCTCAAAACCACGATGTATACTTAAGCACTAAGAAATAAATGATTTTATTCTCTAAAATGGATAGTTATGGCAGTAAGCCTCACTCCTACTCCTATTACTCCCACCCCCTTCTCTCTCCCTCTCTCTCTCTCTCTCTTCTCTCTCTCTCTCTCTCTCTCTCTCTCTCTCTCTCTCTCTCTCTCTCTCTCTTATCTTCTCCCTTTCCCACCTCTTAAAAGTTAAACCTATAACTGTTCTAGAGAAGACAACAAAATTATTTCGTCTGTCCCTCTTGCCCAACAGCTAATTTTTTTCTATTCAAGCTGAAATTGATCTAAGGCAAACTGATATCTCATCAATATTTTCGTTGCTCATAATTAGGAAAACTTCGAAATATGGCTCGTTTTACTCTGATCTTGTTTTTTTAATTTGGGCAAAATCTTGCCATCATAGGACAATTATTTTTATTTTGTTTTGATCTTTACAGGGTCTGAGAACTGCCAAACACATCAACGCACTCGTATACACTGAGACTTCCTCCAAGCTCTCCCAGCGCAGTGTGAATGACGTCATGGAAGTAGCAGCACTCTCGTCTGCAGGCTCCAAGAACGGCCATTCTTTTAGTGGTGCTGCTTCCTCTGCTGCCGGGGGCTCAACCACAACAGCAAGCAACAGCAGCACTGGCAGCAGTGCGCACAGCAATAGCAGCAGTGGTGAGAGTCCAAACTTCCGGCGACAGCGCAGTTTTATCCGCCGGAAACGCTTTAGCGGCATGACGGAAGCGAAAGGAGAGCTGCGCAAGGAAGCCACAAAAAGCTGCATTGTCATGTGATTTTAATGCCTGTCAGTTTAATCTTTTATTTCATCGTAAAGGACTTTTTGATAATGTTACGGACTGGAAATGTAATTCGACGCAACCAAAAGCGAGCCTGTTTCCACTTTGGATGATAAAAGAGACCATTTTAACCCTTTTACCAACTGTGGAGAAACGAAAAGCTTTATCATATCTTGCAACTCCAACAGTGTTGTGTCAGCTTGTTGGATTAGAAATGGGCTTTAATGAGATACAGCCGAATAAAAGGCTTAAAACCTCAGAATTATGAGAATGAAACACAGATTTTTTGGTGAATTTATTTGATCAGGCTATATTTTCTGCATGTTACTTTAACCTTTTTCGTGTAATATTGGAAGCATCACATTGACTCTTTACTATTATGCCACTATATTTATTTGTTTTGAAAGTACTTTCTTTTTTAGAATGAGAGAGACTTATCAAGATTTCGCAACAAATTGTTGATGATTTATATAAATCACTACTCTCAGTGAGTGTCACATTAAATTGAGCAGTGGCCACATAAAGTGCAATATTGTCTCAGTTATTTTTATGTCACATACGGAGGTACAGAAGCATCAGAAGCTTGCATTCTGAAATTTTGGTGCTTTCCCAGTCGCAGAGAAGAAAAGGGACGTAACCAACAAATCCCTTCACACCTTTTTTCAAATATCATGTGTCAATTGTTTCATCCATTATTATCACTAAAACCATCATGATCAAACATCCATCCCATGTTTTATTTGTTCATCATTAAAATCATTGCCATTATTTATTTGAATTTAATTTTTTTTATGTACCTGAAGCAGTATTATCAGATCATTTGAACTGTGGTCTCAAATTTGATTTATTATAAAACACTATTACATGCTACCAAACAAACTAACAAACATTTAAAAACCAGGCATAAGACAAATTGTAGTTATACATTAAACTAAACATATCTTATTCATAATGAGCATGTTTCACAATTCACAATATCAATTCTCCTTAAACAGAGAAGCCATTTTTTTTTACCTTGTACAGGTTTTTCAGCAAACTAATTTATTAATTTCTCTTGCAACCAGTCCAAACGAGTCACATTTTGCCCATGCCACATTTGAAGCTATTGGTATTTAGATAATTGCTTTCTCCTAAGCTTAATCATAATTACATTTAAATATCAAAATTATCCGAGGAAATGATATTTTTTAGTATTTCTTTGAGTAGCAAGTGAAAAAGAAATTATCTTCTTTCAAAAGTTTTTATTTTCAATTCATATTTCCGATATGCGACTCATTAGGACTGATTTCAAGACTTCTGGATAAAGTGTCATTGCTAGTCTCTATGTTTATTGTAAATGTAGTTTATAGTTTGGTCCAAACAAAGATGAAATGGGGAAAGACCTTATTACTATGTTTCGACCAATAATGATACCTCAATTTGGCTTTTTCGTGGCCAATTCATTATCTTACAGAAAATTCCTTAGGCTGAAAATTCAAATATCTTACAAGATATTGATGTTCACTCTCTGCTACATAATATGAAAAGTATGAAAAGAAGACTTGTACCATATAACTTGGATGGAACTTTGCCCAGCATTCTCTATGGAATTTAAAAATGATTTAAATTTTTTCTGACTGTTCTATTTTAAAATAAAGAGTGCTGAAATATTTGTAGTTGTATATTTTCGAGGATAATGACTTTGAATTATATTGTGCCTTTCGATCATATATCAGTTAATTTTCTTTTATTACTTTTGTATTGTTGTAGTTTGATCCTGCAGTATTTATGCATTCTTTCAATCAGAAAATATCAGCTTTGTAAAAAAAAGTTTTGAAAATCAGCTTCTGTCAGAATTTTTTTTATGTAAATATTATTAACAAAATTTGATGCACATGTCAAATTTGGTACAAAGTTCAATTCATTTTTTTTTTCATTTAAACCTGGTCTTTCATTACTGCTCATTAAAGTCAGTGGGCACAATTGATTTGATTCTTTCTCTTCATTTGCTCATGGAAAGTTTCCTGTAAATTAAGCTAACTGCTTCATAGCCTATTATGTAATTAGAGTCAAGCACATACTTAGTTCTAAAGGATCATATAAGTATGTACAATAATTACATGATGCAATGAAAAACGAAAGTGATTGGAAATGTAATATTTTGAAATTGACTGTATCATAATTTATCTGTGGCTTTCCTTAATAAAATTGTAAAGTGACTATGGCTTATTGATGTATAAGCATAACTCAATACATACCGGTTATTAAACTTCTAAAATTGAAGTTGTCTTTTCTTTATTTTTTGTCTGTATTTCATTTGGTAGTTAGTTGTTTAAAGATCTAGACTTTTTGGAGGCTATGCCTTGTTAGCTTTAACAGACTGTAAGTAGACTGTAAGTGGACATCCTTATATTTGTTTATTTGTGGACCATTCAGCTTTCAGTGTCTTTTGTAAATCGCAAAATATCAGAGGTAGGCTACATAACATGTTATTTTTTAAGATGAAAATAGTCAGGTACAATTACATAGTTTCTTTGACGTGAATTCTAATTTTATTTTTCAACAATGACAAACAAAAATAATAACAAAAAGGATAACGTCTGTGGTCATATTTTGGTTCAATTTTTTGGTATAATTAAGTGAGCAATTTTCTTGGTAACATTATTTTTTTTCCTATCACAACTTTAAGGTAAATAATAGTGACAATTTCTCATTTTTTTAACCGTAAGATTTACATTATCCGAGACAAATCTATATATGAACGGGATCAATGCCCAGATTTATTAGATTTTACTCATATAAATTCTACAATTGTAATACAATTATTTTTAAAACATTTCCAGCAACAGATATCCACAACAGGTTTCTGAAAGTTGAGCCGAACTTCAACATTACATTCACAATTAAAAACATAAATGGTACTGCTGATCGTATTCTATTTCCATTATTGTGCTGTTGGTTCTTATATTGAATCTTACTTTCTATCTACTAAAGATCATATACCAAAGATGTAGATAAACGGGCAGGCACTGAGATTTAAAAAATAATTCTTGTCATGTAATATTTGATATTTAATATTTCTCTCTCTTTTTTTTTTTACAGATGAAAATAAGTTAATGATAAGAAAGGTTCAATTATTGAAATTCAATAATGTTTTACTATAAGATTAAACAGAATTTCCTGTAAGTGCTTAGTTTCTTCCTTGCTTTGTGCCTTTTAATATTAAATTGAAAATCTTTTATTGCAACCATTTACAAAGAAAAGAATTCTTAGTAAATTGATAACTACAACTAAGTATTAAAAAATATACTACATGTATTATAGTTGAAAAGCAGGTAATTTGTCTCGATTTAAAAAAAAATCAACCCAAAGTTATACTCATTTTCAGGAATACTTTTCCTGCGGTTTTGGTGTGACAAATTTGGATACTGTGAAAACTGCACCTAGATTTAAAAATAAAGAGATTTAATCTTGATGGATTTTTATAAACAATTTTTTATCCTTTATCGAAAGTTATCTCAAGTTACTCAAGTATTGGAAATGGGCATTGCCAAGGTAGGACAGTCATAATGATATCCGTCGCCTTTTCCATCTAGCGATGAGTAACGCACACTGTATGGTATGAAAAATACAAGCATATTTCGATTTGAACCAAAATGAATATAAAATAACTTGCAATGTAAAAATTAATGTCTCATCGTGAATTTGACCTTCACCAAAAAGAAACAAATTTGGTAATTAAACTTCCTTTCATATTCAAGGCTTGATATTTCGTTTTGATCATTTATTTTTGTTTCATAGATATAGACAAAGGGAATCGTACAAATTGAAAATTTATTATTATGAAAGATAGGAGTAAATTTTTTCAGGAGAAATACAGGGTGCATGTAACCATTTTTAACATGAAAGACTATGGAATTTTGTAGATAAGTATCGAAACAAGATTGCAAGCCTATGCATATCCTGTAGGCATTTATCAGTTCTTGAATTGAGAGTTGAATCTTACACACTGCACTTCTTATAAAGGTGTATGAGATAAGATAAAAGAAATGTGGTTCAAGTAAACCTTTTTAGTCAGGAGCACAAAAAATTATTTAGTTTAATCATCCGTCTCTCTTTGTAAAAGCTTTGAACAAAAAGAAAAAACCAAACATTCTATTGGATATGGTACAAATTCGATATGGAGAGTCACGTTGCTGTCACTGGAGAAGATTTTTGCAAGAATTCAACTTACAAACGCTGATCAGTTCAATTCAAGGGCAGTAACTAAAATTTTTATTTTTACTCTTTCTATATTGCACTGTTACCTCCTTGTCAATTAAGTCAATGGAGATTATTGAGGATTAAAATAGAAACAGAGAGAGAGAGAGAGAGAGAGAGAGAGAGAGAGAGAGAGAGAGAGAGAGAGAGAGAGAGAGAGAGAGAGAGAGAGAGAGAGAGAGAGAGAGAGAGAGAGAGAGAGAGAGAGAGAGAGAGAGAGAGACGAACACACGAAAGGAAAAATTGAGTGGTTCATTGAAAGTTAAGACGCATTAAGCCATTCACAATTGTTAAAAAAAAAAGTACTGGTCTAAAGATTCTTTTTTTAAATGTCATCTACGATGATTTTTATCAATTTACATGAGCACATTTTTTTATAAAGTAGTAAAATCTTGATTGCCAGCAGTGACTCGTGAATGGAGTGTTTAAATGATTGCCTTTCCGTTGCTTTTTGTTTTGTTTTGTTTTTTTAAATCTCTAAATTTTTCAGAGAGAGATTTTAAAAGGCGTCTGTCTTTTCTGCTAGCTACAATACCGTGAAAGGGAGGTGGAGGTAAAGCAAATCCGGTAACACTCTCTGTATTTAAACTCGTCACCCTCTTGACCCCACCCTCCAATTCATAGGAAAAAAAATGAAACAACAACAGCAACAACAATATTACTACAACGAAGTGTTGTGTGGTTTTGTATGCCCTCACTAAAAGTTTTGTAAATGCAATGCATGTACACAACAGTGAATTTACCACGGAAATCTAATGACTAAGTCCTGTTAACAGGCTAGTTCTATCGCCAAAGTGTTATCCTCACCCCTTCTTTTTTCTTCTTTTTTCCTGGCTAAGTCTCAGATCGAAACAAGAAAGGCGTTTTTTTTTCACCTCTTTTTCTCTTCTTAACCCCCCCCCCCCCTCAAATTAAAAATGAATAAATGAATAGACAAACAAAATGAATAATTAGATAAATGAAGAAAAGAAAAGAAATAAATAAAAATAAAGATATTCAAAGAAGTCAAAAAAATAATCAGACAGAAAAAGGTTAGAGACATACACATGTACATTAAACATTATTTATCTATCTACAGCATGTTATAGCAGGAACGAAACTGAATGCCCAAGGCTATCTTTTAAAACTTTTTTTATGTATCAAAATATGAAGATTTGGTTTACCACAAAAATAAAGAAACAAAACAACATCGATAACGAGTAATGTTACCTTTTTTACTACTGCACTTGCCAAAGCAAATGTAACAAAGCTAAAGATAATCATTAAAGCATTTAGGCTGAGTTGAAACAGAGATTGAAAGCTCAACGTATGCAAAAAGCAGTTTTAAAAATTACCCGTAAGGTAGCTGCAAAGAGATTTTAAACTCAATCAGTTCGAAAAGCAATGGAGAGTGTGATAGAAAATATTTTGTTTATTTCAAATCTGTATACATCACAAAATTTCACAAGTTCAAGGGAGAAATTCAACAGCAACAACATCAAACAAACAGTAAGGAACTGGAAATAGTTAACACATATTTCAAGGCAAATCAATCACAACATATATTCATAAATGCATCCATTTCAGCATTGAACAAAGGCTCTGACCCTTCTCTGTCTCTGCCTATCTTTGATCTGTATTATCTGTTGATCTAAATATCGAACTGTCTGTCTGCCTGTCTGTCTTTGTCTCTCTGTCTCTGTCTCTGTCTCTGTCTCTCTCTCTCTCTCTCTCTCTCTCTCTCTCTCTCTCTCTCTCTCTCTCTCTCTCTCTCTCTCCTTAGATTCTCTATGGATTTATTTACTTACCTCCCTGACCGCCATTGTGTATTAATCTTTTCAAAAATATTATTTGTAAAGAATTAGGAAAAAAAGAATTAGACATGTTCACTATTCAGGTTTTATCAGAGAAATCTAGATCTAAATTATGAAATGAACACAAAAATAGGTACAAGATATGCCTTATGCATAGCTTTCCCCAGAAATTCGACTGAAAGTTTGATATGAGGATGATTTGGATATGCGAAATCAGTTAGTTCTTTATTTTCCTCATCTACTTAAAGATTCTTTTAGATGACTACGAAATCCCAAATTCATAGCTGTTCAATTCTACACGATAACGAATAGTTAAAAGGATCTATAAACAATATCTTTCGAAACCTTGAGGATGCGGTGGACATTGTCACGCTGGATAAGACACAAAGCTATTGGGTCTGATCCTAAAATGACTGGAAAAAAATGATTGTGGTCTTTGAGATAATTATACTTATAACGCAATCCTCTCAAACAAACATATTTGACGTATGCAGCCATTATTAAAAAAATCTGTAGGATAGTTTGATCTAGTTAAAATGATGAACTGATTAGCCTTAGAGCTCAGACCTGGTAGAGCAGATCATATTACTATCATTAATTTGTCACATTATCCTGGAACCGGAGCGATACAGGTTGAAAAGCGACAGGGAACGTTCATTGGTTTTTACCCACAAAGCACGGTCTGCTGAAAAAGTCTAATCTATAAACGACCATATTTTAGAATTTCTAAATGAATGCAGCCGAAAACAATGCCGTTAAATGAAATAAACTCATCATAGGTCTTGTTTTTTTTTCTGCTTTGGAGTGTTTCCATGATTATGTACATAGACCTTTTAACTGTCATTTATTCTAATCTGTTTTTTTTTTTTTTTTAATTTCTTTTTTTTCACTCCATTTGTAAGTCTCTGAAGAACTTATTATTGTTGGACTCAAAATTCACTTCTACGTGTACCACAAGTGTTCTTCACGCGTCGCAGAATGATCTGACTTGAAAACACCTGTGAAAACCACGGCTGGCGATTCACCAAAAGGATGTGTAGATCGATACTCCAACAGGAAGTGTATCATATTATTTTCAGAGCAGCTCGGTGAGAATTGTTAAGCCACAAAAGCGTCTAGCGATAGTTTGAAAGCAATGACGAGAATTATAATAAAGTGAAGAATATGTTCAGGGAGATGATCTTCACGCTTATGGGTCTGACATTTGTCAAACAGCTTTTCTCTTGGCATGAAGGAACCTAAAATGTTATTTTCTCAGCACCCGGCAAGTTACATGGATTTCCTTTTCTTTCTATTCTAACGTACAAATTCTTCTGCTGAACCTATTTCAAAAGTCGATAAATATGTGTCCGTGTGTGTATATATATGTGAATGTGTGTATATATATATATATATATATATATATATACATATATATAATGAAAAAAAAAGTCATTTTCAACAAAAGAAAAAGCAAATGAATAGATATTAAAAACTATTGACTTGATTCCTCTATAACTTACATATTTGTCAATTTATATAGTTTTGTTTTTTTCATTCATTGAACATAAAGCAACACCACTGCGAGGCAGGAGCAACAATCAAGAAAACAGGACTTTAAAAACAGCTATTAATTTTTTGACATTGCAAACTGGAAACCTTAAAAGGTGAATTTTTTTTAATATATTGTTTACAACATAATATTATGTAAACTGAACGTTTATGATCGCAGATAGAAGAACGGAAATTTACGAAACATATATCATAAATAAGACTTTCCCATAACCCCAAATGACTTTTTTCACCCATTTCTATTAAACTCTGGCATCACACGTTTAGCTGCCGTGGAGTCTATGGCTATTAGGTATTTACAAATTCTGGAAATGTGAAAGTCACAGATGAGGTAGTTTCAGTTCAAGTTATGTAGGCTTTGGGTATCTCTACGCCGTGCGAATGCAATGCTGATGGCGAGAAATATGATAAAAAAAAAGTGTTAAGTTCCAGCAGTGGTAGACAGTAACTCCGCTCCAGTTGCTGCCTATATAAGGCGCCGAAACAGCTTGTCTATGTTGCCTCCAGTAACCATCTTCATCTTGAGTCTTTCATGGATTTTAAAAAAATCTGCACTGAGCGCGTGGAAGCACGTAGGGACTCTTAGCGGAGATGAGCTGATAAATAAAGAGTACATTCCCATGCCGAACTTTGAGAAGATAAAGAACACAACATTTTGGAAATACTTTGCGCGTACACACAACATAAACACACCCAACATTTTTGACTTGAGCTCTGTTCATAACCATTATAGTCTATACAAGAGATCTCATTTAGCAAGACCTTTACCCATTCCTCTCATAGAAATTATACTGAGTTGATCTGATACTCCTGGCAGTTGTTTCAAAAAACAGATGCCTCCTAAGGGGAATCAATATGGATCAACGGTTTTGATAGGCTGAAACGTTGCCAGGTTATATCCAAGGCCACCTGTTCCTCTTGAGTTTAACCAGACGTGTAGGCAGTGGAACAAGAACAGCATAGTACGGACGTGTGGTGCCCAGCAGAGTTCCTTAAACGTAGCTGTTTTTCTTGTCACTAGAATAAATAAATGGCCGAGTGTCTGCTACACCGTTGGGGATCTGAGCCCGATAGTACCGTAGCGGTTGGCAGTAAATCTTCAGCTTCTGTCTCTCTACAGATCCATTCGCGTTATCTGATCCGCTGGAAGACTGGAGCTCTCTAGTGGGCAAAGGAACAAAAAAAATGCTTTGTGAATTTCAGTTATCTGAGTTTGAAGCTACCATTATAATGATTTGTTTGATCATGAAAGAAAGAAAAACTTGCAACGCAGTGATTTGATGATAGAATTAAAATCTTTGATCCGTTTTGAAATCTTCATTTTTTATAGTCGAATTAACCTTATTTGGAAATGAAAAAGATTGATATAATAGCTCTCTTAATACAAGTTCGGTGTTACTATTCTTTCATTAACACATAATTAGGAGGAATCAGGTCGTGTCAAGTATTTGCCATATATTCTTTGCCAAGATTTCTACAGCTTAGGTTTTTTAAATGTAAGTCTATGTAAATATAGATAAAACCACGAAAAAAAGCCACTTTACCTCACGACAACTTTTGGTGTGAGCTTGACTGTGCATTAAGAGTGCCGCATTTAAGTAAGTTACAATTTTATTATACATCTGTATTGTTATGACTCGTTAGGCTGTGATTGCCTTAAAAAAATAATAAAATGCACCATGCTTGCCTACTTGTTTTCTTCAATTAACAAATATATTTTACATACGCAGTCAACACAACGCAATGCACTGAAATTTAAGTTTTATGTACACTATTTCACCCAAACTAACTTTTTTTCTCACTGTAATCACGAATTTGAACGTGTGAAAAGCTATTTTTCATAAAGAAAAGAAAATAAATGTTAGGGAAATAGTACATTTAAAGAAACCCAAAAACCAAAAAAAAAACAACAACAAAAACAAACAAACAAACTTGCATGTGCATGGGATGTAGGAAAAGCAAGGCACGACTGTCTCACCTAGAGTCCAGTCTGGGCGAACTTGACGGTCGAGTCCTTGGCCGCATGTTGGAGCAGGCAGTGGATGCTAACTTGTTCTGGAAGTTTCTGGAGTTGACTCGTAGCTTGTGTCTGATGTACCGCTTGCGTATCTCAGACTGTACCTAGGGACGTATCAGTGTGTTAAATTATATGATTTTTCTCTGTATCTCTTTAAAAATATTCACATGGCACGGGTAATTGTGTAGGATAAGACCTCAATGATTTATTAATTTATTAAAACAGGTAGAGGTAAGGCCTAAAGACAGCAGCACTAGTAGTGTTACTGGCAAAGCTTCAGACGGACGATTATGATTACTAAAAGAATAAACTTAATGACAACATTGCCACTATCACTTTTAAAAGATTTGTTGCTTCCGATCAACTTTTAAAATAAACATAGATAAAGATACGAGAGTAACTGAATAAAATAATTATGTCTGTAATGAAGCGAAACATATCTGAGGGGATGTGCATCTTCAAGAAAATTATGTTCCTGACCCTATCAAATCTTCATCCTCTGTGGGATGATAGAAAAAAAATATTATTTAATCATGCAGTTTTATTAAAATAATATTAAGAATATTTGTTGTAAGTTTTATGATAGCATCTTAATTATTACGCAAAATTCAGTTCACACAAAAATCAATATACACATATGGATGAAAATAGCTACAAATTAACAGCATGTCTACAAAATGCATGTTGTTTGCAAACAATCAATAGAGGGTAACTCTGAAATGCATACATTTTTTTTACTAAATCATAATTATTATTACAAAGTTAAAAAGGAATATCGGTCAATTTAATTCTAATTCATTATCATGAATAATAGTTAAGAGCTTTATGGTCAACTTACAGAAATATCTTTATTCTAGAGTGCAGTATGCCTATTGAAGAAGCGTCTTTCGTGAGTAATAAGATACAGATTTATAGCTCTTACGAAGTGTATCAATAGCTTCATTACCAGCGTGAGTTTTCTTTTTTTTCCCTGTACAATAGGGCACACTAAGCGCTCTTTGTACATTGTTTTAGGTTTAAATCATTATTGTGTAAAGATGTTCATTCGCACGTAAAATATATTCAAAGCTCAAAATACTAACTGACAATAATATTGTTGTCCTTTTGACAACGTTAAAAGATGAAAAAGCAATGCAAAGATTGGCTAATATTATCGGCAGCACCGGAACATTTTTTTCTGTACTAGAAACATATAAGTCTTCAGGATCATTGCCTTAGAGGTAAGTACGTAAATTGAATAAAATCACTGATAAGAACCATAATTTTGATAAACATTTACTTGAAGATCAAAGGATCGCAACTGATTTTCTAGAAATATCAACTTTCTCAGATGTCATAAAAAGATTATACATAGTAGAACTTCGTTCTAATTTTACCAGCTGAAAGCTCATGTTAAAAAACCTACTAAGTTTTTTTTTTTTTTTTTTTTTTTTTTTTTTATTTTCGATGTTTCACGTACAGATTTCACAATTTTGGCTTTCATTTAAAGTAACTGTGGAATATTATTCGAAATACATCGAAAACACTTACAGTGACACTGCTGCGCTGGTGCTACCAACGACTAAAATAACCGAAGCCTTCTTAAAAAAAATACTAAGCAAGATGCAAGACAAAACTGTTGTCAAGAAAACCTTTGAAACGACGGAATATAAATGACATCGATAACAAAGGCAGCCAGCTAAAATTTTGTCATGCACAGATCTGATGTTATGTAATATCCGATAACTAGGCTTCCATGACGAAAAAAAAAAAGGAATAATTTAGCTGAAGCACTTCCGCATTCGTACCTCTCAATCAACTTATACAAAAGACTACAAAATCTGTTCTATTTCAACAGAAAAAAATCGCCAACATTCTTAAAAGTTTAAGATCTAGATTCTAGGTCTTTTCGCAAAATAAAAATAAAAATTTGAACTTATCGATGTTGATCCTTAAAGTGCCTTCCCAGAATGTTGGTATGATATTTTTGTCTTGCAAAAGGACCAGATTTTGAGGCCTTTCGTTGAAGTGAATTGGGAATGCGAAAGTACCAAGCTGTACATGATTACATGATGTGTCTCTTTCTTTTTTTATGGACGCCTGGTTACATCTTCCGTCACTTCGGACCAGTGAATACACAGTTAGTGGAAAAAGTTAAGATTTTATTGTTTCATGATTTTGGGAAAAACTTGCTTGAGTTTTTTGCTTGATACATAAAATAAAAAAAATTCATGCAATCACAATATTACAATCAATATTGAAAGAGAAAGAGAGAGGAAATTAGTAATACTGACTGTTTTTCGTACCTCTCCGTTCATGAAACAGAATAGGCAGGCAATTAGAACTCCCTGCAATTAAAGGTTAAGATAAATTGTAACAGTAATCAATGATATTTTTTCATACTTTCGATTCTTCATAATCTCATCTTTTCTTAATGATTTCTAAAATCCATAATTAATTTTTCGTTGTTTGAAAATATGAACTGCTAAAAAGCCTCTTCGAACGGCAAAGCTGCCTATAAGAGCTGCAAACCCTTTCAACAGTATTTACTATCACAAAAAATGTCTTGAAACCAACGGCTATTTAAGTTATCAAAACTAAGTTAGTCCTCTTGAAAAGAACTTAATTATTAGGTAATAGTTTGACAGGATTCCTAATCTTTACTTGTCCATTTTTTTAAACTATATCTTTAAATATATTTATTCTGTCATATATTAAATGCTTACATTTTTCACAGAGACGGACAACACGAATAGTTTGAATTAAAATAAAAAGTGAAGAAGGGCGAGAGTAGAAATAAGTATCTATTATTCTTCCTCCCATTGAATGCGCATAGATTATTATACTCTTCTTTTTAACAAACAACTGTCTTGATTGCCTTGGACTTTTCAATGGTTTTCGCATATATTTATTTATTACTTATTCATTTGTTGTTGTTGTTTTTTTTTGTCACTTATTGCGCCTGAAAACCTTTGTAAATATCTGACTTAGAAACATATAAATGTTTTGCCAAATTATACACCCTTGCATTATTGCAGAACAGTATTAGTCCTAAAAAGTCCATTGTAATGAAGTTAGAATGTCTGAAGGATAAAAACTTTGGTTTTACTATTAGTTATGCCCCTAATCTACCGATTGACGATAGAATTTATATCATTGCATATTTCGTTGACAATCCCATAAGTTTTTTTTCCTTTGTAATGTTGTTGACTAGAAAGTGAATTAAGATACAAAGGATGAATAAATCTGTCTGACCTGAAACGAGTTAAAAAACATTTCAAAATAAAGTTTGATGGTCTCGACCATTGGGTCCATGTTGGCAGGGAAACCGATGGTCAGCAGATAGTGAACTCCAAATATTGGAATCAGTACAAGTGTAGATTTGCCCAGTCGTCTGTGGACCATAAAAAAGAACGTACTGAGCTGTCTTCATAATAAATAATTAAATTCATGTGTTGCCAAGTCATATTATTTTCTATCTAATATAAGCAAAGGACTTCTATAGTTTATACACACTATCCTTCTAAAGTTTCGTAATTATGCGATTATTAATCATTAAAATTTCTGTAAATTGGAATCTTTACATTTTGTTTTATAGGTCAAATTTTATTTAGTCTTGTATCAACAATTTCATGTCTTTCAAAACGAAAGTTGTTCACGAGATTAATTGAGAACAATCATGAGAAGTTCAGAAAGAAGCAAAATAAAAATCCAAGCAAGCAAAACCTATCGATACTCAAAAATGGTGTTTTAAGCATTCTATTTGTTTTCTTTGGCCCGTGCAGTTTAATTCAATAATATCACCTACCTGTATCTATACTTGCGGGCTCGTGGAGGTGCTGTGCTTACCAGTTTAGTGAATAACACGCATATAATTCTGATGAAGAAGTACAAATTTACCTACGGATAAAAGCAAACAAACCACAAAACTTATTATGAGTTTTAAACATCGATTGAACAAGACCCAAACTTATTTGAAAAGGAACATCTAATATTACTAGCCTCATTGAGTTTTTTTCCTTCATGGTCGATTCTTGTTAAAAAGTGTTGGGGTTAAAGGGCTTATTACTCCCAAATCAACTAAATAGTTAAGATTTCTTCTAAAATACATGAAGGTATTTGGAGTACAAGAGAGAAGTTCTAAAATCTGAGAATAAAAAGAGGCTTGGTGTTATTTTCTCTATGTCGCTTCAGCTGTTATACCAAGTAGAGAGTTTGACTGACAGTACATTACAATTAACAACAGCAAGCTTGTCCTGTCTTAAATGCTTTTGAATACACTTCGGAAAATTTATCACTTGCATCAAAACTTTTTCTCCTTATAGTCTTAATTTTAAGTTGTCCGCTCTCTTTTCTGTGTCGTATATACAGGTCAAAAGCTTGAAAAGGATATCTCGCTTACTGCTTACAAAGCCTATGTCAGAAAAAAACCTGCCTTCGTTTCTTGGGAACTATATGCAACAAAAACCTCAGTACTCACAGTTGTAAGAGTTTCACTCACACCGCTGTCAGTTTTATCCACAAGTCATGGATTTTCTAGACTTGAATTGAGTAAATCATTTTCCTAACAAATGGGTTTTACTCATGAACATTGAACTTAACCTACTTCGTCTCACAAGTAAAACTTGAGCAGCCACTCCTACGATCTTCCTATAATTTTTCTTTCTTTTTTGTGAGGCTCTATTATGTTCTCAACTGAAACAAAACTTCAGCTCAAGTTCTATGAATTTGCTGTGCTACAAGATTTATTTAATGGAAAAGAGGAATTGAAACAGGATTGTATTGTATAATGTTTGTAGAGACGGATGACGAACTTTGCTAAGTACATACAGAGCAATTAATGCGCAACGATTCATTCATAATTAATTTTTGTTCGTGAAACGTGAAACTAAGGTATCTAGCAAATAAAAGAGAAAAATAAAACCAGTTGGATCCCAATATCTGCTTTCTTTGAGAATCTCGCGCAGCAATTATTCACAGATTATGGATTTTTGTCCATGGAAGCGTTAAACTAAAGGTATCTTACGAACTGAAGAAAAAAAAAGTTGGGTAATCAGGTTGGAAATAGCAAATTACACCTATCATTTCAAAAGATATTGAAACTATTGGTATACATGCGAAGACTAGACATGTATTAGTTCATAGTCATAATTATAATCTACTTACAACAGTTATCGCTATCTGCGGCCCTTTCAGTATCCAAAAAAAGGTTGGGGTGGGATGTGTATTCCAACATCTTCGAAGGTAATTGAGAAAAAGTTCACCAGATTAATTTAAAAAAAATAATCAATCCGAATTATAAAAGGTTATGTCTAAATTACTAAAAGTCATTTGTCTAATGTGGGTATTAATGCATATTATCGTAGAAACTAATCTAAGGTTAAAAGAGGTAAACCAAAGTTAAAACATATCACATTTTAATGCATATTCCATAAAGATTGTTAGATATACAGATGAGAAGAGGATATATGAATAGGAAGTAAAGAAAGGGAGAAAGAGAGTGGAAGAAGACTATTAAAATTACTTTTTTAAAGATCGTAGAACGTGAAAGCAAAAGCGAAGGGAAAGAAGCGGAACTGTTTGAAAGATAGAGAACAATAAAAAAAAGGGGTGAAAAGTAGAAGAGAAACAGTATTAAAAAAGTTAAGGAAAACCTTAAAAAAAGATGGAAGAAATGTTCTGAGATACAGATAATAAAAATTAAAGAGTTAAAGAAAAAGTAATAGGGAAAAAAGTGGGGAAAAACTCGTAAATTATAGAAAAAACAATAGAGACGGGTAGAGAAGAGAGAAGTTGACATTAGACCTTTCACAGGAAATGCTAATGATGGAGTTAAAGAAAACAAGCACTCTGCATTGCTCAGTATTTCCCTAAATCGAGACAAAAATAAA
Organism: Elysia crispata; assembly: GCA_033675545.1. Taxonomy (NCBI): domain Eukaryota; kingdom Metazoa; phylum Mollusca; class Gastropoda; family Plakobranchidae; genus Elysia; species Elysia crispata. Next base: position 2,456,485 of record JAWDGP010004263.1, on the reverse strand, counting down.
CCCTTGTTTACAGAAGACCACCGAATGTTCTTTGCGATTCTATAGAAAAATAGAGACAGGCGCCTTTAAAGCATTCGTTAAATTTGGGCTAAGCCTTAGATGAAAAGACGAAAATGCTCTGCCTTCCCAAGATTTCAGAGGATCCCAGGCATCTGTTGAACAAACGAAATAGGAAGATAACCTTTTACTTTCCTGAAAGATCTAAGACTATTGATGTTTTTGTCTATCCATGGGGCTTTAAGATGTATGTGAAACCTAGATCTAGTTGAGTGTAAAACATTTTACAGAATCAAAGCGTCAAAAGGAAAGTTTTATGGTAAGAGAAAAAAAATGTATCAAATTTGTACGTAAGAGTAATAAAAGGTTTTTGTCTTATACTTACAAGTCATCTTCTACTATGGCACGAATAACGACCCAAGGCACAAGAAAAAGTAATGGACCCCCTGCAAAAACAAAGAAAATTAAAAAAAATAAAAACGAAGTAAAACAAAATAAAGAAGTGGAATGATTGTTACCCTTTACTCGTTGCAAAAACAATGAAATTCAATGGGATGGGGCAAGGAAGAAAGTCGGTTAAAACCTAAGAAGCAGGAGTGCGAGCTTTATTGGCTCTGCTTAATATTGAAAGCTTTGCAGAACATCCTATTTTAAGGGAAGATCGAGCGAGGAAAACAGAGAGAGAGAGAGAGAGAGAGAGAGAGAGAGAGAGAGAAGAGAGAGGGAGAGAGAGAGAAGAGAGAGAAGAGAGAGAGGGAGAGAGAGAGGAGAGCGAGAAGAGAGAGAGAGAGGGAGAGAGAGAAGAGAGAGAGAGAGAGAGAGAGAGAGAGAGAGGGAGAGAGAGAGAGAGAGACGCACTAGGTCTGACTGTTGTATCTCAAATTATATTTTCTTATGAAACCTACTGATCATCATCGTCATCATCATTATAATTGTTATCATTTTCATTCTTCTTCTTCTTCTTCTTTTTCTTCTTCTTCTTCTTCTTCTTCTTCTTCTTCTTCTTCTCCTTCTTCTTCTTCTTCTTCTTCTTCTTCTTCTTCTTCTCCTTCTTCTTCTTCTTATTATTATATATATTATATATATATATATATATATATATATATATATATCATTATTATTATTATTATCATCATTACCATCATAATCAAAAAGAGATAAGACAAAAAGATAATTTAAAAAGTAAAAACAACGCCTGTATCTTGAGATAATATTTCGTAATACCATTTAGAGAAGACGAAGAATAGAAAAAGAACTTAGCTCAGACTTACCCCAACCTAGAGCCGTGCACCAGCGTATGTAGCGCCGCTCAGAGAAAATGGTGACGGTGACGAGAATGTAGAGATAAAGACCCTCCATGAACACCCAGGCAGCGCTTGTCAGGACGATGTAGTGAAAGATGGTGAATAATAGCTTGCACTCCCAGTGCTGGGAAAGAGGTGAAGAATGATGAGTGATACGGATTCAGGTGAACAGGTAAATACGGATGATTATAACTTAGCAATGGCTAAACCACAATTTTGTCCTCGCATTTTTACATGACATTTTTTTTTTTTTTTATGAGTTCCTTTCAGTTTTCACATTAAAACAATTTTAGGGAAAAACCCCAACTATTCTTGTTTGACCATCTCTTCTCCTCATACAGAATGATCTTGATATTTTCATTTTTTTCTGTTTTCTCTCTCTCTCTCTCTCTCTCTCTCTCTCTCTCTCTCTCTCTCTCTCTCTCTCTCTCTCTCTCTCTCTCTCTCTCTCCCATTATCCCCATCAACCCGTTTTAAGAAATCACTTACGGAAGCATTGGGGTCAAAGATCAAAGTGCCGTTCACCATTGTTACATCACCCGGAAGTCCCAAATGTTCCACTAACAGACTGTCCTTTAGGAAGGACAAAAAAGCTCTTAGGACAAACGCACTGAAGAGATGGACGTGGATGGTGTTTCGCGGACAATGTAACCGTCTGGTCAAAGGATGGGGCAAAGGTAATTAACATGCAAAGACAGGGATGGTCAGAATGTTAGAGTTACTTAAGAGGACTTAGAAAGCTGGCTAGAGGGTTAATATTGGCTACCGAAACAATTCTTAGCTAGCAAAAGTCGAATAGTTCTTACTTCAAAACAAATTTTGGTTGAATAATATAAGTTATCTTATTCCGTGCGCTTGCTTTTAGAACCTCTAAATTGTCTGGAACTAAAATATCGACTGAACATTTTTTTTTGAAATTGAAGATAGTCTTTTCGTGCTGATCATTGAAAGTTAATAATGATAAGATGAAAGCAAAAGAAACAATTGAAAGCATTGATTGGACAGCAGTTAGATAAAAGTTAATTGGTCACAGTCAAAGGGGAACTGTGTAAAATATAATTTTCAATGAAAATAAAAATAACAGAAAAATAGACTTTGGGTAACACACATCCTAAATTTGGAAAAAAATCCAACGGTTGATTTAAAAACACAAGAATTATTCATTTAAAAACAAAACAAAACAAAACAAAAAAAACATGTAAAAGCACCACAGTACAGCAATTGTGGCCAATTGCAAAGAAAAATTGTGCCCATTTTTATTTCATGCACATTGTAAATCTTAGATAAAATTTGCATAATATTTATTAGTAATAACTTGATCGATCTATATCTTACTTAGAGCATCGCAAAGAAGAGCAAGATGACTCACTTGAAGTATATCATTATGAAGATCGCTATGCCGAGTGCGAACAGCGAGATACCATACCCAGTGCTGTATATCAATTTAATTCGGTGAAGATGAACCTGAGGGAAAACACAATTAATCGAAATAAAGTCTAGTTTTCTACTGGAAGAGAGAGAGAGAGAGAGAGAGAGAGAGAGAGAGAGAGAGAGAGAGAGAGAGAGAGAGAGAGAGAGAGGGAATAATGGATTTGTAGAGTGATAAAGATTGAGAAAGAGGTGGTAAAAGAAGAAAAAAACGGAATAGGGAACAGGAAGAAACAACAGGAAAAATCAAATTGTATTATTGCAACCAATTAAAGCTACATGCTTTCGCGGAAAGAGATTGCTTCCTGTTTTAAGCTTGCTCCTCATTAAACAAACAATTTTGCTAATTCGTGAAGTTATTGCCACTTTTTAAATGAGCAAAAATGAAATATAAAAGTTCGAATTTTTGATTCCTCTTATAATTCAGATTGTTGTCATATTGTCAGTTATAGATCTGTTCATTATTTAAAAATTTTGAGAATATTTAGAGAGCTTTCAATTACTATTTGGCGAAATAAAAGAAAAATTTCCCCCATATTAGGAATAATGTGATGCTTTGTGGCTGCATGGTTAAATTTAAAATATTTTCAAGGAAAATAAATAGTAAAACTGTGTGTGTATGTAGACCCATTAAAGGAATCATAATGTAAAGTATTTTAGGGGTCATGGATTCTGTTTTACTTGTCAAGTGACGGAAGTCTCATCTTCCCAACCCTTTGATATGTATGCATGAGTGGGAACAGTATAAATTACTTAAAAAGTATAAATGACTTCCCACCCGAGATACCTCAGAAAAGCAATCTATAAATCTCTCTCTCTCTCTCTCTCTCTCTCTCTCTCTCTCTCTCTCTCTCTCTCTCTCTCTCTCTCTCTCTCGCTTTCTCTCTCTTTATATATAAAGTCAGGGTTATCGCTCAAGACAATAGACACGACTATCATAATTATCAACTCCTGTCATAGCCTCTAAGGAAAACAATTTTCATAAACACTCGAGGCTTTTGGCATGCTAGCTGAGCACCATGTAAATACGCACGGACGCTCATGTGATCTGGGAATATCCGTTACGATAATTTCGTTATATCTATAGGGAAAGAGATAGTTGTCATGGAAACAGTACCCAAGGTGAAGCTTTATATACATATACTAGAATATGAGTGGGTTCGTAGAGAACTGTTTCTGACCTCTTGATTTCCCACACACCTACCATTTTTTTTACTGGTTGAGACAATTGTCTTTGCATTTGGTTGTTCAAACAATCTCACACATTTTTGTCAATATACATAGCAACATTTTTTAACAACAATGTCTTCTTAAGCATTTATGTATAAAATAAACACTTATATCGTTTTTTTTTCTTATTCAAACATGCATAACATTAATTTTGTTTCCTGAGCGTGAACTTGATATTTTGTTTTTTTGCTTTTGTTTTAATTGGAAACTACAAAGCACAAACATGTACATGCTTCAATGTTTCATATATTTTACTCATTCAGCTCTAAATATGATTGTTTTCTAACTATGTCTTGATATTCATTCTTCAGAAGCATTACAAACCTTTTCAGATCTGAATGTATGTAATTGTTTTTATAATGAAAATTGAAAAAAAAATGAAAAAGAAACAAAATAGTAGAATGAAAGAATTTTTGTCGTGTCACATTTCGATTTCATTCCCTTACACAATTTATTTATTAGAGTCGTTGTGAGAGAAATACTGCTTTTCAAAATAAATTATATAAATCAAGGAGAGGTTTCAAGGATCCTTAAATGTTTCGCGTTAAAAACAAAAACTAAAGTTAAATCAACGGATTAAAAACTGACATAATATACGTAAAGAATATTTCTCATGTTAAACATGCTCTCACTATGATAGCTAAAAACCTATCTGAAAGCACAAGGAAATTCAAAAGCTTTAACCTTGCATAAAAAATGCAAACTTATCAGACTAGACCATTGCAGTGAACAGAAATGCTAAATCTTCTCAATACTTCATTTGACCGGCAAATGGGAAGCAACCTGCTGTTGGTTTGGCAGATAGGTATGCAGTCAGCCTGTCATTTCGTCCTCCGATCTCTTATTGAAATGAGGAGCCCTTCAATTAGAAAATATGAGATAAGGTTTAAATCTAAAGTTGTTTTTTTTTTTTTTTAATTTAAAAATAAAGACTTCATTTGATTCTTGTTGGGGGTAAACAAATTTACCACCAGCAAGGTGCTTGGGAAAATGGTGAATTTTCAACGTGATTTGCTTGAAATTTAGTGAGTTAATAATTTTTAAATTTCCTTCTTTAAACATACACTAGCTAGTTTTTTGTAGATGGTTTGCACATCTTTATCTCCCTGCCCTCGATTTCATTCTTCGACTCTGACTGTATTCTGTGGGTCTTCAAGTTTCGTATAATTCTGAGCAATGTGATAGGTTTGCCCTACTTCAACATTTTAAGCTTATAGAAATGCATGCCCTGATGTAGCAGCCAAAATTAGCTTTTAAACTGACCTCGGGATTAGGTAGCGAGATCAGGTCGTGCTCGTCATCATCAACTGGTGCACCCTCACACGCGCTGTAGTTGCTCCAAGTGGTGTTCAGAAGAGGATGAACGAACCACTGACCATTGGGAAGGCACTGTTTGGTGGCTTTTCCTAGAATCATACCGAAAGCAGAACAAGACCACCACTCTTTAGCGATGCTAAATGGAAGGGTTTTAGAAACTCGATAAAGTTATAGGTAGCCATTGAGCAAAAGATGTATGAATTTATTTGTTCTCTATCAATTCTATTTCTGTTTTTTTGTAGGTATGTGTGAAGTTCTCTTCTTCTTGTTGTTCTTCTTTTTTTTTTACACTTCTCTTCTCACCCCTTAATATTGTTGCCTTTCTTCTTCTTCCTCTCTTTCTTTTTGTGAACCATTACTTCTCCTCTCTTCACCTTCTGTCTGTCTCTGTCTGTCTCTGTCTGTCTGTCTCTCTCCTGCCCTCCCTCCCCCTACCCTACTAACTCTAAATCAAAATTTCTGTCTTTTAAATACGTCTTGCCAGTTGCAAGTATGAAAAAATAATTATGTGCTGTGTTTTTCAATGTCAAACTTCAGAAACAAAAAATGAAAGGTTGGCTTGAAATCTTCTTTAAAAATGCAAAATCAATCTTCGTGTAATCTTCCCTTTCACTCCTTACTCTTCTTTTATATCTTTCTGTTTCTTTTTCTTTTAATGCGTTTTTGTTTCCACTCTGTCTTTGACAAGAGAGAGAGAAGTATATAGAGAAAGAGATAGACAGAGAAAAAGACTGAGAGATGTGGGTGGAGAGAAGAGAAGAATGAAAGAGAGGGATCATGGAGACAGGAGAAAATATTGACAGACATACTTGCATACACACGCACACAAATACATATTATATATATATGTATACACACACACTTATATATTAATATACATATATATTTGAGAGAGAGAAATAGAGAGAGAAAGAGAGATAGATAGATAGAGAGAGAGAGAGAGAGAGAGAGAGAGAGAGAGAGAGAGAGAGAGATGGAAAAAAGTGAAGAGCGTCACAGGAAGAAAGAAATGGAAAAAAAATGGAGATAGAAAAGTGTAAGACAGAGAGAAATTGAAAACATAACGATAGAGAGAGAAAAGAGAGAGACAGAGAAAAAAAGATAAAAATAGTTTGGATGTGTTCATTCTTGACATCCGTTTATGTAAACTTTCCCAGAAGACGGGATTACTACACAACAAATTAAGCCAATTTCCCAAAAGTAGGCCGACACAAAACATATCCCTAGGAAATGCTCCGTAAAATTGGCATAAAAACCCTTCTGACCCAAACGGGATCGAGTAACCATAATGTGCGCGTTTTTGTTTTTTTTTTCGAATCACAATGCGTTTTCAATTCACAGTCATAATCAAATCAAAACTTTTTTGTTTAACCGTAAGTCCTTACAACCCTTGCGAGTCAAATCAAGTCAAATTGTGCCCTTTCATTAAGATGTTTTCTTTATTCGTGAATGAATTGAAAATATCCTTGAATAAAGAGCAAAAATTCTTAAATGAAAAGATAACTGTACAATTCCTTTGTAATTTCCAATGATGAACCGTCACTGCCTTAAGACCAGTATTAAATATGCTACTCAAATAAACACTATTTTGATTTTCCTGATAGGTCAGAAAGCATTTATTGCTATGTTCGTTAGTGATAACCTCATGCGTTATGGAAGGGAGCAAAAAAAAAAAAAAAAAAATCAATGTTCAAAATGTTTTGTAGAATAACCAGTAGCTCTTGTGCTGCAACTTTCTTTCATCTACTTCTTTAGTTTAACATAGATCATATTTATCTCCTTTTACCTAACCTAAGGGTTTATTAAAAAAAAAACAAAAAAAAAAAAAACACAAAAAAAACACACAAAAAAAAAAACAAAAAAAAAATTATACAAATGAAAGAATAATATTTTCCGCTTTCAAATTTTCTACCACAAGGTCGATTCTCTTTTAAAAAAATATAATAGTCCACAAGGCACAAGAAAATTGAATTTATCTTGGTTTGTTTGTTTTTCTTTGTGTTTAATATAATTCCGTTAGCAAAGCCAAATAGTTGCAATCATGCGGTAGAAAGTTCTGCACACATTACAATCCTACAAGGCTTCAAATTTTATGGACAGAAAACCCCGTTTTACAACAGTATTTACTTTTTTTCTTATTGAAAAACCTAAAAAAATTGCCGGGCCCAATACAAACTGTGGTAAGCCAAATATTTTCTTACACTGGTTCAAGTCGCGGAACATAATTTATTGATGCATTCTACATTTAATAAGTACAGATACTCAATACTTTCAAGGCCAAAGGACGCATTTTGCTTAAGGTTTTTTTTTTTACAAAGAATTAAAAATGTTTAAGATCAGTATTAGTTTCACCGAGTTTTATCGACGCAAAAAGGATCTTTTCTCCACAAAACGTCTGTGAAGACAATAATGTCCTGCAAGAACAAAAATTGGAAAGTCTTTTGAAACTGCACTTTTAAACCAACCAAAGCAAAATATTCTTATTTGTAATATATTCTCGTTATATTCCCTTTGATAATATTCTACCAGTCAATAATCAGGGCTTTTTTCTAATTTAGTCGAACACGTAAGCCAGCCAGGTGGTAAGAGAATTGAACAGTGTAAAAACAAGATGCTAACGCGGTGTTGGATTTTCAGCGGTGTACCCTTGCCTAAACCAATATAAAGTTGACATTTGTTTTGCCGAACCACTTGCCATAACAGCAAAAAAAATTACTAAATTCTCTCGAACTAAATCAATAATCTTCAAGTTTTTATCTAGTGTACATTTCGTACAGGAGACAAATAACAAAGTAGATAAGTCTATGTAGTACTGGTTATCCTTTGGTCTATGTTTATATCTTTCAGAGGATTAAAATTTTAGTGTTTTTTTCCCTAATTTATATAATCTAAAACGTTCTAAATTTCATTTCAGAACCTATGACTTTTAAATCTTTTGTATGCGGCCTAAAAACATGGAGCATTTTCAGCTGCGGTCCTTGATACGAACCGGGACGCACAAAAAAAAAATAATTCAAATTGTTCAGTCTAAACCCTATTCAATATAACTCTTGATAGCCCAGAATTAAACCAAAAATGTTCAAACACAGTAATAAATGTTTTAAAAAACTTTAATGAAATACCTTTTTATTTCGTACCAACTTAAACCTACGCTGAAGTCATCCTTAAATAATCTTAAAGGCCTGAATGGGCATACCACATACCACCAATTCAAAAAAGAAAAGGATAAAAGAAGATATAAAAGCAGGAGGCGAAATAGAGCAGTACCAAAAGCAGACCGATAATGAAATTTACTAGCCATGTCTCGGCACTGTTCGAAGCAATCAAGCTGACCCAGAGGACAAACTAGGTTTAAACTAAAGAAGCTGCAATCTTTACTAGTCTTTAAAACTGTGAACAACATTCATCGTGTTCTCAAAGTATTGGCAGATGCGTGGCAAACATCATGGGCCAGTGACAAGATCGGTAGCTTTATTTTACCTTATAACGCCCAAAATACGCTAAAACAAATAACATTTAACCGCCAGTACAATAGGCTTCGTCAGATCACAAACAATTGACGATTCTTACGTGTCTGACGCACGAGCCGTTAAGAACAAACAAGCAACAAGAACAAAACAAAACAAAAACAAATAAACATTAGAAATCAAGATTTATCTAAAACATAACTTTTCTCGTCAATTTAAATTTACTAAGAGTTCTAGCAGCGATGATAAAGAATATTATTCCATCAAAGGCAATAGCTGAACTAAACGAAAGGAGGCCGGACTATTAAAAATATTGGTTGGTGCGGTGTACAAAACGCTACAAGTTTAATTACGTCTCCCCAAATTAGAGCCCCCTTGATCCTCTATATAAATCATGTCATTTTATTAATCTCCTCAATTGCGCATATTTAAGTTTCTAAACAAAATAATCCCCTCCTAATTCTTCTTTTTCATCTTGTTCTTCTGTTCTTGTTGTTGTGTTGATGCTGTTCTTCTTCTTCTTCTTCTTCTTCTTCTTCTTCTTCTTCTTCTTCTTCTTCTTCTTCTTCTTCTTCTTCTTCTTCTTCTTCTTCTTCTTCTTCTTCTTCTTCAAATTTTGCCGGGATTTTTTAAAAGATGGTGATCAGTTGCAAAGATCACCAGTCCAGCCGACTGGCGTGACAAATCCATTGAAAGGGACCGCAAGCAGCGGTTTTCGATTTGTAGGAATCTAACATTCATTCCTATAATTTTAAAACAGGTTTAAACAGATCTCATTTTTCTGCGCAGGTAGTAGATGGAGAGGTAGTGTAGTTGTGGTTAGGCATATTGTATAGATTGTTATCATTTCCGGCGAATAGTGCTCCCTCTATAATTATTTCATCATCTTTTCCACTAGCACTCAACATGTATAGTATAAAGCCTCTGAGTGATCAAAGCCAAAGTATGATTTAATTTTGAGTGTTTTCGGGCTAAAAGACGGCTTGAGTTTTTATTTTTAGGAAATAAATAAAAGGTTTAAATCCAAAGTCACATACATTTAGAAAGTGGCATAAAACTGAATGTGACGCTGCCTGGAGAAAATTATACCGAACAACATACATTTTATAATTCATGAAAAACTAAATTTTTTTACTGTCTATCTCATCAGCTGGGATCTTTCAAGTCCTTTCTTATTTTAATGTGCTGTACTCAATAGTAAATAGACAAAAGCGGAGCGTTTGGATTTGATATTGAAGAAGCCAGTTGAGCATAGGCGTAGATATTCAAGAATCAAGAAAGGATTTTTTTGTAATTGCTCTTGATAATTTCCTTAGTGCAATATAGAATCTGAAATGTCATAAATAAGCAGAGCCTACAGGCATCGCCCAGAAAACACGTCACTATTGAGAAAAATAATATTAATTGATAATCTCTTCTTCTATTCTCATTGTGATATGGGTTATGTTATATTAGTAACACATGTTTCTTTTCTCTTTTCCTAAATGTTCTTATTAACTCCCTAACCACAAGATTTCAAACTTTGCAGATCATTGTATATCATATTTATTACATCAAAGGTGAAACCCCTAGAACTTAAAGCTTAACTACTTTTGTACTATCGGTCTCATTGTTAATATTTTGCAGCGCATTTTAAACAGATACTAGATAAATCTAGAACATTTATCTTGTTCCTCTATCTCTAACTCACTCTTTCCAGCTTTCATTGTATGTTCATTTATTGTTTAATTTTATGTCCTTTTGAAAAGACGATTTCCAAACTTCCGTGCAGCTTTCTGTGTTCTCCGTTTTTTGTTGTTTTTTTTCGCAATGGCGCTAACGTTTCCATACAACGGAGGAGGCTCATAGGCGCAGTAGTCATAGAGGATTTAATTGATTTTTGTGTTACCCAACTCGGCTCAATAATTACACTCAGAGGTTGCTGGGGTAATGGACATTCAAGCAAAAAAGTTACTTCTACTGTTGCCATCCTTTAAGGTTATGTTTGACAGTCAAAAAGCTTTGAGTCGTTAACTCCTTAGCGCCTCTCTAAAAAACCTGTAACGATTGTGAAAATTATTACAAAAACTAGATATTGCTTCAGCAATATTGGCACTTCAATTGCACGACGGGACATTTACCAGGTCGTTCATATCATGTCAAATCGGACCACATCGAAAAGTTCCAGACTTAAAAACTACGCTTGAAAATATCTCAGCGCAAAAAAGATATTTACAAAACTGCGCTCCTCATAACTTAATTACATTATAGATCATATGATTCTGCTGCTTGATAAAACTGTTATCGGGATAGAAAGGGGACTAATTCAAAGTGATAAGAAATGAGCTAGAAATGGAACCAGTGAGTTTAATAACGGAAACAGCTGCGATTGATGGCAAGTTCCTAGGATACCGAAAAAATTCAAAGCGTTGTTTGGTAACAAAATTAATTCAGGTTTAGATTGAACATGCATCGTTTTTAAGAATAACTTTTAAAAATTTTCTTTATCCTGCTTTATCCAACTCTTATTCGCTTACCCTATATAAATCAATCGTATTTCTTCATTTCAATTTCAAACACACACACACACACACATATATATATATATATATATATATATATATATATATATATATATATATATATATATGTCCACGTTAAAATTCTCAACTAAAAAGTGTCTAAGTTCGACGTAAAGAACACCTTATTTTCAGTTATTGTAAGTAAAGAAAAAAAAGAATGCTTTTTTTCACACTTTGTTGAATAAATAGAAAGCAAATAGTAATACCGTGAATGAATGAATAGTTAAATTACTAAATTATTGGCAAACATGTAGGAATCGACAGAAGTATAAAACTCACTTACAGATACAGAGTTTAACATGTTTAAAGAGGTAAGTTGATTTGATATATATAGATGGTTTCAAGAAAAGAAGATGGAAAGAAAGAGATAAGCTTGAAAATTCAAATAATAAAATTTTTTAAACAATCACATTGTCTCACTATCTCTCCATCTAGCTTTATTTTATCTATCTATCATCTATCTATCTATCTATCTAGGTAAATAGCTAACTAATTTGCTTTCTTCATTTTTCTGCATTAAGTAACGTCCGAGAACTATATTCAATGACGGACGTTTTAGAATTTTATAAAACTTACAAAGCATATTTATCTCTAGTTTGAAAGTTCGAACTAATATGCATCAGTAAAAGATATTTTGCTGCCCTAATTGTCCACGGCAAAAAGGGCAGTAAGTAAGTAAAAGATATTTTATTGTGAAAGGATAATGATATATATAAATATTTGTTACGAGGAGCAATTAAACAGTAACAATGTTTGCTTATCTTTTTATTTATTTACATACAGATTGTATGCAAATGAGTGAATAGACTAAGAATATTGAAAGTTTTAGATTTTAAAAGACTGTCATTTAGCTATTATCACTTGATGGCGGAGGAGATACACTCAGCATTGAATTTTTTCCATGATTCTTTTGCAATCGCATTAAAATGGGCAACGTATTAGTTTCATCACACTGAAAATTTTATCACGTTATAATTGTGGGAGAATCTCATGAAAAACCTGTGACGCATTTTGTATTCTGTGCTTTTATCTTCGGAAAAGGTAAATGAGGCCAAAATTAATGCCAACAACAAAGGAAGTCTTCTGAAGAGATGGACATTTCTTTCAACCTACAATACTCTATTCATCATCTTGAAAGTTTCTAAAAGCAAGTAATATAGGAAGAAAACTATGTAGGAAAGAATCAGCCAACGCAAATAAAAAAAAAACTTGTGAAAGGAAGAGGCAATAAAGATGTGTAATCTTCATCGTAAAGATCTTTGTAGTTTGTTGTTTCTTTCTTGTGTAAATTTTGATATGTAGGTGAAAAAAATTCAGATCAACATGTCCTGATGCTTTTTCCAGTTTTCATTTTAAAAGCTGTTACGAAATAGCGAAATTAAACATATTAACGTTTACAACCCGGACCGTACCAAGAGGTGTTTTTATTTTTTCAAACGTTATTTAAATGGTATTTAAACATCTTCTACCTTTGATGTTAAAAGACAAGGCGATGTTTTACAAAACAAACTGCTACTACTTCTACTGCTGCTGCTACTGCTACAACTACTACTACTACTATTACTACTACTACTAGTACTACTACTACTACTACTCCTACTACTACTACTACTACTACTACTACTACTACTACTACTACTACTACTACTACTACTACTACTACTACTACTACTACTACTACTACTACTACTACTACTACTACTACTACTATCATTGCTACTACTTCTACTACTACCTTTGCTTCAGTCAAGTTCTTCAATTGTGACTCATATCGCATGACTTCAACATCTCAATTTATTGATTACTGTTTAGTCAGACTCAATTGTTACTCTTATCTTCGATATTAGGAAAATTTGTGTATCTTCTAGAGGTTATTATCTTCTATCTATTCCCTTGAGAATACCTCATGAGCAGATGGTCTACAGGCAAAGAACAACTTGTTATCTCGTATTTACATGCTTCTTTCATTGTCCTGAGTTTGTAACTACTTTAGAAGTCTAACTAGATCTAGCTCACATTGTTAACCAAGAGAATTGAGTAGTAAGGATGTAGATAAAATAAATTTTAAAAATACATGCAATAAATTTTCTTTTCCTCAATGAGCGATCAAGTGCTGTGTAAAGGGAAAAAAGATGAATGTTGTTGTTTTTTAATTGAGCCAAACACAGAAATTCAAAATTAATAATCGTGAAACTTCACAGAAGTCTCATACTATATGCTATTGAATTATAGGCACACAACATCCCACAAATCGGAAATTTAGCCAATCAAGACGAATTTAAAATCTGCGTCTTGAAATGCTCTTAAAAGATGCACTTTGTTCCTGTCTCATCCTTTTAAAATAACTTTTTTTCTTTCACACGCTTATTTCTCTAATCTTCTTCACGCACGCTATCAAATTTTAAACCAACTGACTCATTTTTCTGGGTTCTTAGCTAAAACTTTTACCCGGAGGCCGCGAAAAAAATTCTTTTGAACTTTTTACATTGTTATCCAAAAAGCTGAAAATATCTTAGAAGTATCATTATACACGGAGAGAAAAACCAGTCTAGGTAACCAATGTTTTAATTATTATGGGTGTTTTAACAAATTAAGAAAAGTTTGAAATGATCGTGGAAAGATGTAATTTATTCATTAAAAAAGAGGCCAACAACATACAAGGTCTTTGCTGATCAATGCATTTTTTATTATTCATTTTTATTGGGAAAAAAATCCGTTTAAATATTAATTTTGTGTCCCCAAAATGTAAGATTGAAAAAAAACAGCTGATCCAATGAACTGTCAGTTCGTTTAAGATTTAAATATTTCACGAGAATAACAGAGGCATTGCGGGGGAAATTTAATGTTTATTCCATCTTGCATTTTAAACTCTGTATCCTTTGAGAAATGTGTTGAGAAAAAGATTTCTTCCACAAAATGTAAAAGTGTAAACACTAGTAGAATCGCTCTGGGGATTGGTGATCTAATTTAGTTAAAAATGGTTTAAAAGACTCAGTGACTCTACACTGTTGTTTCAAAGTAGATCAATAATTATCAACTTTCTTGGACATGATTTTGATTCAAAGTTCATACCAAGATTTACAATTTTAATTTTTTTTCATTTATCTTAAATGTTTATAATTATTCTTCAATTCAAACATGCCTTATTAAGTGTATTCTTCTCTGATTGAAAATTTCAACTAAAACATTGAACCAAAAGTAAGCCCTTGTCTCCCCTATGACTTGTGTTTAAGAGTTGAATAATAGTCGATCTAACTATTATGAAATTTGTCATCTATAAAAATTAAAAAAAAAAAAAAATAATAATAATAATAATAATAATAATAATAATAATAATAATAATAATAATAATAATAATAATAATAATAATAATAAAAGAATGACATTGACTTTAAGGCAAAAAAATAAACAAAAACTCCGCAGTGGATCCAATTTCGATACTGCAAAAAGCTATTGTCGCAAATCAGCTTGCACTAGAATTCTGAGAAGCGGTGCGCGTAAAAGAAAAGCAAAATGAACGCCCACAAACACTAAAAAATGAACTTAAGCAAATTTTTATAAGGAGTGCAAACAATGGAAAACGGCGATTTCATCTCATATTTATCTGTCAGATTTTCTTTTACAAACCACGGTCTCATTAATGGCTGTATCAAGCCCCTAGCAAATTTGTCTTTGCCACATTTTCTTTATTTCAACCCCTGAAGGCACAATTACTCACATTCAGATGAACAGAACATTCCTCCAACTCTCCACCTCTTCTCCAATTTTTCTTTATCCCTTCTCTCACCTTGACCCCAATAGCCTCCGCTAGTCTCAAATCTCCATCTCATATGACATCACAACAAGAGGGACACGAGAGCAAGTAATACACGGGAGGTGACCATCCTCGGAAAGATAGATTACCGGAGACAGCGAGACGAACCAGCTTGTCCAGGATATTAAGTATCACTCTTTGTCGAGCAACAGCACCCTGGAAGCGACCGGAACCCAGGGCCACACCAGACTGACTGTGGTAGTAGCTTCAGTGTCAAGCCATGATGTTGGAATTTTTTAAATCTAAATTCAGTTTGAACATATGGCTCAACAAGTGATACAAATGGAAAATTGCAATAAAGCTAAAAATAAAAAAGTGAGATAATACTATTTAAATAAATTTTTAAAACTCTCTAATTTTTCGAAAAAATAATAAAAAACGATCCGCGTTTCTTCGATTTTTGGCTTATCGCCCAATGGTCTATTCGGCGTACTTATAAAACTGAGAACAATACCCATTTACCACTCACATTAAAGCTCCGGACTTTACATGAATCTGGCGATGAATAAATTGTGCATTTTGGGCTAAACCCGTCTGATTTCAAGTTTAAAAAAGTCGAAAGCCATAGAAAAGCAGCTGCTTAAATTGGCATGTAGAAAAAAAAAGTTAAATTCCACTCTTTATTCGCCACTGTTTCCTTCATTTGTCGAGCTTTATCAATAGCATCTCACTCCACCCCCCCCCTCTCTCTCTCTCTCTCTCTCTCTCTCTCTCTCTCTCTCTCTCTCTCTCTCTCTCTGTTTCTCTGTCTGTCTGTCTGAAATTATATTTGTCTCTCTCCGTCTGTCCATCTCTCTTTTCGTTCTCATGCATTGTTCTGTATGTACCGGGTGCAAAAGTTCTAAAATTCCTTTTGACATTATATTATTTCGCGATTAATACAAATATAATACATAATATAGAGAAGTGATCATTTTGATCTCTTTCTATCACCACAATCATTAAAAATATCAATACCTTTTGAATGTAAATTGCACAATCTTAAACCATAATGAAAGGATTGAAAAGATACAGTGTACACACTTTATACACAAACAGTGGATCTCATCAAGCTGTGAGAGCATAAAAAGTAAAAGGAATGTATTGAAGAAATAATAAAACCAGATCAGATTTAATTTTAAAATGAAAGCTCATTGAATAGTCAAATCTGCATACTTCCTTCTCCTTCTTCTAAAAAGGAATGCAAAACTAATAATCGAAAACTAAAATGAGCAGAAGTTATAATCTTATAAGTTAGAGTGATAAGAGGAGAAATGATAGTAACAATGATAGTTGTACGTTAAAGGTTGATAAGATGCTAGTAGAAGTAATAATGATAGAAGTAAATGTAGCAATAGGAGCCAGCAGCATTGGACGTATTAATAGCAGTAAAAGTAGGAGTAGCAGTAGTAGTAGTTTAGTAGAAGAAGTATTAGCAGTAGTAGAAGCTACATTAGTAGTAGTGGTAGTAGTAGTAGTAGTAGTAGTAGTAGTAGTAGTAGTAGTAGTAGTAGTAGTAGTAGTAGTAGTAGTAGTAGTAGTGGTAGTAGAAGTAGTAGTAGTAGTAGTAGTAGCAGTAGTAGTAGTAGTAGTAGTAGTAGTAGTAGTAGTAGTAGTAGTAGTAGTAGTAGTAGTAGTAGTAGTAGTAGTAGTAGTAGTAGTAGTAGTAAAAGTAGTAAATATCATAGATGGTTAAAATGATGACAATCCACCAATTACAACTCCTGTTTTAACTCTTCAATGTATAAAACATTGTAAACTAAATAGCCAAACGATAGTAATTAAAATTTGGATTAGATGTTTCTTAAGGGAAAAATCTCCTTAAGAAGAGCAATTTCCTTTTTAGTTTTACCTGCAAGCAAAAATTCATTGACGTAAGTTGGGCACGGTAGAATGGCAGTGTCTCCAGACGTTGTCTTTGGCCAACAGGCAAGTCCGTCCCAGATAGGTTGACAGTAAGGTTCTGATTAGGAGGATTAAAAATTTACTCATTATGTGTTTTACAACGCCAACTACTGTCTCACTGAGCCGACAAATAAACAGGTCAGTCAGGTCAAACACTACTAGATCTTTATTTTCTTCCTCATCCTAGGTTTTGATCTGCAATAAAAACTCCTATTTTAAAAAAACAAACTGAACGTCAAATCCTTGCTAAACAATGCTGATCACTGTGAGAAAAGTAAACTGTAACAATAAAAGATCGAAATTAACATGCTCAAATTCTGAATGCTGGAATAGGATATATCTCTTATTGCGTAGATCGAATACTGCTTAAATTTATAAAACCTGTGACCTATAGTAAAATATTTATCGAACAGGCTTAGCCATGTTGAAGACTTGGTATAAACGTAAAAGCAAATAGAACTCTTAATCTGTCGTTGAATTCTTCGGAGAAACATGAGCAGAGAGGGTCATAAAAGTTTTATCAGCTGCTGGTGAAAAGGAAATGAGTTATTAAGATCCTCTTGCTTTTGGTTATTACTATTATAAATCTTTGTGCTTTAGATTGGTTTAGATTTCTCAGTGCAGACTTTTTCGCTGGAAGTGCTAACGGCATAAAGCTGATTTATGCTAAATATTTGATCAGATTTTGAAGGCTTTAGAGGAGGAATAACACTCTTGAGTGTCTGCAATCGCTTTCTCGATATCGCTCTTATACTAGTTGCCGTGCGTGTAGAACAGGGTTGCTCGAACGAAATGAACGCTCACTTTTTCTTAATCAATGCAGAGGCATGGAATGCAATACATTATGATAACGGATACCGAAAGGTTTCTACAGTAATTACTAGAGTTGGGTTGCATTTCTCTCAGATCGAAGCGTTTGCGAAAGTTAGGAAAAATATTAATCTAATTTAAGATGGTTATTTCCTTTTCATGTTTAATATTACAATCATTTAGATAACGCTTTTTATAATTAAATTAAATACGAATCATGCTATGATTTATTTGATTCTGTTTGTTTCGGTTTATTTAAAATAATTTTCTTAATGCACGCACGCTGCCGTAGTTTACAATTTACAATTTTGCCCAATTGTTATGTTCTGGGTTATTAAGATTGTATTATGCTTAGATTTAACAGAATTCCCACTGATTAGGTTTTTCTCTCCACACAATTTTGCTAAATGACAAGTTTTGTGAATACATGTTACTTTCAATCTGTAAGTTGATCTACATAATGATGTAGATGCACTCATTATTGCCATCAATATTTTGAGAGATTGGTGTTTTGCCCTCTTTTTGTCCAAAATTACAAAGTCCCATGGATGACGATAAGAAAAAAATAAATTCATGCTGTTCGAACGTAAGATTAAAAAAAAAATTCAATTCATTCTTTCGCATATTCACGCATATACACAAACACAGACACTCTGCCTTAAATGCATCCTTCTTAAGCCATCGTTGTTTGCTCTGCTATTATGTTTCACTTCATTTTTCCAGCTCTTCTCCCCCACCCCCCTTTTGGGCTATTTCATTATACAAATACTTTACTCCTTGTCATTCACTGCCTAGTTTTCTCTCTATTTCTCGTCTCTGATAATATTTTTAAATTTGTTATCGCCAGACTTTTTCATTCTTATCATTTTTCTCTTCCTGATTAATCCTTCAGCATACAATTTTAGGGACGTTAATACCACTAGAAGAAACCCCTGGAAGAGTGTCAGATATTTAAATATAGCATCCTCTGTTCTCATCCCTGGTTCGGTTTTGAAACCATTTTACCACTGATACCGTTGTCATGACAGGCTTCTTTACGTTGCAGCATCGCTTTCAAGGATCTCCTTGCACAAAAACTCGCAATAGATCAAGCACAGAACAATAGAGCTTTGAGAGAGATGTTAAGGGCATTTCTAAGTTTAAAATGGATTTTAACAAAAGACTCTTTGTAGCTCAGGATTTGACAACGAGTTATGACTGATGCCACTTTGAAAACCTAAATTTGAACTGATATCTTTTTACAGTGCACCCTTTTAAATTATTAAAAATGGACATTGGTGCTCTTACATTTTTTAAAACTGATTTTAAAGAATTTTTATATGTGACCGATTAAAAAAATATTAATCTAGTGAAGTGTAACATTTCTGAATCTATGAATTAATAATGAAAGAGTTAATCTAGCAAAAATACGCAAAGTAAAATTTTACCTGGTTCACGTGTATCTGTCTCGTTATGCGACTTTTCATCATAATAAGCACCTGAGATTGGAAGCATGAGGGAGCCATTATTCGCCCTGAAGCAGTCTTTGAAGGCCTCTTGCACTAGGCGAGGTTGATCCTCTTCAGGCACCTCCGCCTTTCTCTGGGAACGTGCAGAGCAGAATGAAACGATCATTTAAACATAAAACGAAGAGTATGGTGTTCCTGAAAAAAAGCTTTCTTCAGTTTTCACCATTATTAGGCTGAACTTTTCACAGGAAGTAAATGGTGTGTAGAAAGCTAGGAGTAAAAGGGTGGCTTGAAAATTACCAACTAAATTAATGTCTTTCGTTTCTAAATCTGCGTTCAGTAGCTTTGAGCTTGAGCGCCGAAGATGCATTATTTACAGTTGTTGCAGACTCAGAATATATGACTTAGTCCCTCTTTACTGTTATTGGTCTCTGCACAGCGAAGCAGAATATTGAGATCTCGCTCGAAATAAGGAAAGGAAAAAAAAGGTTAAATGAGATCGATCCTCCTGCTGAAATTTTGAAGTCTGTTAAGAAACTCAAAGAGCGCACCCAGGAAAAAATGATGGATGATTAGTTATTCAAATAAATAGAAAGATTAGCAGGTAGATAACATAATGGACAAATAAATAAGTACAACACTTTTGGGTTTTTCGACCGTCATTGCTAGTAACGCATTAGTTATTAACAGTTTTTTGATGTATACACAGATAGATATGTAGACAAAGAGGTAAGTATAAAAACAAATAGATTAATACATACATATATACATAAATATATATATATATATATTATATATATATATATACATTTGAAAGAGAAGTGATTAAGAGTGGACTTAAGAGAAAATGAGTAAATACAAAGAGAATTTGTGTGTGTGTGTGTGAGAGAGAGAGAGTGAGAGAAAGAAAGATTATAGTTCCTGTCCCTGGTTTTCTACGAAAAAGAAATGAGGGTTGGGAGACGAAACGTTACGTACATAGACAAGCAGGCTGTTTTTCACAAAAGCAGTTATAGAGAGGTCAGAGGCAGATACTGTGGGAGAAATTTACAGACTTAGTGAAGTGATATGTGTTCGATAGACACATCATGCCATTACATTCTTTAAAACGGCGAAACTATTCTTAGGCAACAGAATGATAATCAGCGATCCGGACATCGGTGGGACGTTGTTGATTCAACAATGGCTAGAACGAGAGAGCTTTAAAATACATCCTAAGTTGGGGACGCTTTCAAGAGATTTTTTTCCTTTGCTTTCCTTTATTCCTTGGATCATCTGCTTTGGTCTTAAGGCATATAATTTAACCTCTTCAAAACGTGAATGCATTTTTAGTACACGAATTACTGCATTTTTACATTTATGGATTTAAAAAAAAACCGTCAAGATTTTTTCATATACACCTTTTACTATAAGCCCTAAAAACATTCTGTGTGACTGTGTGCCTTTTGTTAGTGAACGCAGATGAAACGGAAAATGCAACTCTTGAGAGAATTCTGCAGATCTTATAAATAGAGAAGACATTTGATGAGGCAGTCGTAATTGACAATTTAGAAACAAATTCTTGAAGAAAAAAAAATTCGAGAACGCTAAAGCAGTTTTTTTTAGCCATGATGGACGGAAAGAGAGGATTCGAAATACATTATGATAACTGAAAAGGTGGATAGGAAAATCAGAGGCAGGTCACGAAATGAGATTCAAACAGGATTGTCAAGGTAACGTAACGCACGACGAGGGACAGAAGGATTAAAGCAAGGACGCGCCGAGAACATTACTGTTGAAGGAAGCGCTTCACAGTTCACAGTATCGTGTTAAGCCTTGATAATCGTCACACACCATTCTTACTAACTTCTGATTTTATGCTCTGAATTTTTAGATTGGTTCTGAAACCCAGCTTTGCTTATGGAACTGTATGTTAAGATATACATTTCCTTTTCTTAACTATCTTCTTCTTAATCCTTTTCAAGTCGAACAGTTTCAGCTTTTTTCTTGCATTTCCTCTTTATCTATGTTTATCTCTTTATCCTTATTTCTATCATTACTATCATTATAATCACAATTTCGATTTTATCAATTCTTCTCTCTCTCTCTCTCTCTCTCTCTCTCTCTCTCTCTCTCTCTCTCTCTCTCTCTCTCTCTCTCTCTCTCTCTCTCTCTCTATCGAACCTCTGTACTTATTTATACTTTTCTTATCCCTAATATCTTAAAGCGTAAATTTAAGAAAGAAAAGAAAAGATGAGTTTTCGTCCTTCTCATATACATGCCTCTATAGACTTTAATACGTACCTATTCTATCAATATATCTATATGTTTATATTTCGACTATGTATCTATATATCTTTACAGTGACCCATTTATCTACATAGTTATGTATCATCGTATAAATGTATCTTATTTTATCTATCTATTGAAATTTATATGAATCTAATTTTAATGACGAGACGAACCATGAGTTTCCATCCATGACACTCTTTAAATGTTTTTACTCTTGTATCTCAGCAGTAGATGATCTAAGTTATCATACTTTTTACTTAAGTCTCCATATTATTTCCT
Source organism: Elysia crispata (assembly GCA_033675545.1). Classification (NCBI taxonomy): domain Eukaryota; kingdom Metazoa; phylum Mollusca; class Gastropoda; family Plakobranchidae; genus Elysia; species Elysia crispata. The sequence continues at coordinate 2,434,675 of JAWDGP010004263.1, read as the reverse complement.
TAGACATAAGAACACACTACTTTTATCTGTCTGTTTATCTATCTATCTATCAATCAATCAATCCATCTATCTGTCTTTCTTTCTATCTATCTATTAATCAATCTATCAACCTATCTTTTTATCCATTTATCTGTCTGTCACATACTCCTTATGTGTAGCCCTCTTTTGATTGATTTATATGTTTTGTCATTCATAATGTCTGTCATTTTGGCTCATTATACCCTAAGGCATTCAAGCTTTCAAAATGATCTCGGTTGCACTATCCTATAACTTTTGAATTTAGATCTTGTTTTACAAACAGAAAGTATCAAAATAAGAAGAATTAAAAAAAAAATTAACGCACTAGAGCTAAAATAAGATGGTTGTAATAAACTCTTGGAAGTCTTTCCCTTTATGTTTCATGTACTTCTGCAGACCTCAATTAAATAGAGAGAGAATCTCTGATGACAATGCTGGTTCTAAACATTTTGAGCAGAATTTGGCTGGGGAATATCTGCTCTGATCCGCCGCAAGTGTGATATAGAGCAGTGAGTTTTAGTCACGGTTCATACTGCTCAATATCAACGATTCTGTCCCAAGTGGTTAAAGGTATCCAATATACTTGGGACAATTTTACTGCTGCGGGGCAATAAATTCCAATTTTTTTAGAATCAATAAATAATCGTTTTTAAGGGCAAGGAACATCGTTCTTATTTCTACGTATTGGTAAAATCAGGACTCGCCTGACAGTACATAATGTTGCATAGTAAGTTATGACAATCAATATTCTCCTAGCCCTCTTAATCTTGTATCACTGCTGTACCCTCGATAAGTGATAAAACCTGATTAAAAATTACGTATCAATGATCCTAATGAGTCAGTTCATGTTGCAGCACCTCTTTTATATGATTAAACAAAAATTTATGAAAACGCGAAACAAAATTTAGGCCCTACTTGAAGATTTCTATGTGCAAGTTTTAAATGTGAATGTTTTTTTTTAGAGGAAAATCTGATTATTTTTTTTACATAGGATACATAAGAAGTTGTCTAGATTATACTTTTTGTAAACTTCTCTATAAACACAAGGACTATGTCATTTTATTTAGACATTTTTCGACATAGATATAGATTTAGTGAAATCTCACTCTTCAACAAAATATTTGCACGTACCTCTTATAAATACCTCTAACTTTGGGCATAGATTAATTTTCTCTAAAGCATTTTTCTTTGTGTATTTCTTTCATTGAAATGTATGGTAATTCAGGAATACTAACATCCGATTGTCTCTTATCCAATGCTGCATAAAATATTCATGAAATCCAGCTAGTTCTATACGATGGTCTAGCCCCTTTTTATCAATTTTCATTTCGTTTTGCCCTATTAATGAAATAATTCTAAATTGCAATATTCATTTTCGTTCTTCGGCGTATTTGAATCTTCTCGATTGTGGTTTATAGGAAAAATAAAACCAAAGAACAAAACAAACAACAAAAACCAAAAAGAAAAAAAACGACTCGTAAAGCTTCTTAAGGAAACTAATGGATCTAGAACTTTAGTTTCCTTTTGACAAAAACTATCCTCATTGACACGAGAGTATAGGATTTCACAGAACTCTCTTTTAAGTTTTTACAGGCACATCAAGCAATGAGGAACCTGAAGTGTTTAAAATCATCGATGCCATTATCAGTTCCCAGATTCTCAAAAATTCCAGTGAAAAAGTATTATGGAAGAATATGGAAGAAAGATATTCTTTCCCAAAAATGCAAGGGATCGTCATCTAAAGGATTCTGGTTGTTGCATGTAGCTGTTGGTGAAATCGCATTGTGGATCTAGATATAATTTTTTCTGAGCTTGTGCCTCTGTTTTACAGAAGTGTAACTCTGGAAATACTGATACCCGATTGTTTCTCACCCAGTATGCTAGGTTTAGCTAGGTTTAATGCATTTATCGAAAATAATACATTTACTCATTCGTGGAATATATGATGTCGGCCTCTTGCTACAAAGATAGCCCCCAAGAGTCAAATGGATTGATCATGATTTGAAAGTACCAAGACCCCTAAAGCTTTTATTTGCAGACTGGTAAAAGTTGAACATAAAGATAATGTGTCACTGTGCATATACCACTTCGGATACTTAAATTTGCAGTCGTAATAATCTCTTTGATATAAAACCATGAAACTTTAAGCTGTGCAAAACATTATGGCAACGTTATTAATATGCTGTAAATACATACTGGTGTAGATTATTTTTCTTATCTTTATTGTTATCTTATTCGAACTGCTTTTAGGTTTTCAAAAATTTACTTTCAATCTTGGCTGAAGTCTGAGTTGGAGTTAATCCAACATTAAAATGGATCTAGATGTAATCAAAATCATTTAGGTTAGATTTTAAAAAAAATCCACATTTGTCTAAGAATTAAGATAATTTGATATGGATTTAATTGTGAGGTGAGATGCAAACTTACAAAGCACAAAGAAACGCAGGTGTAACATAAATGTGACAATAACTTAATGATGATCGTAAGCTAAATATTTTGGCTTAGACAACAAACTTACCAATAAATTTTGTCTGAAAATTTCCCCCCTTTTTTAATTAAACTCCTATACAATTTACAATTCAAATATTCTTAATTAGGCCAAGTTCACCAAGTTCGTAAAGCCAGGCAGCATAACTGTAAATACAGATAGTTTTATCCGAACAAGTTTTTATAATGAAAATACCTCTGCATTGATTCTATGTTAGACTTAAAAATTAAAAAAGAGTTGTTATTACCACTATCAGCTTTGCCTAATCAGTTTTCTATGAGTGTAAAAAAGAATGATAGATAGAGAAAGATAGATAGATAGATAGATAGATAGAGAGAGAGAGAGAGAGAGAGAGAGAGAGAGAGAGAGAGAGAGAGAGAGAGAGAGAGAGAGAGACAGAGAGGGAGGGAGGGAGAGAAAATGACAGTTGGGAATGAGAGACCGAGAGGAAGTAAAAAGATAACGAAAAAGAAGAGAGGGAGAGGAGGGAGAGGGACAGACGGATAGACAGACAGGTTTATGTCAAAGGATCACGCGAGAGAAGTAGATCTACTCAAAACCTCGGAAACAATTTCAGTCTGACTATAAAGGAGAGTACAAACGGATGTTTAAAAATTCGTTCACGACTCACTGCGGTTAAATTTGGCCAAGGCTCGATTCTCCATTATTGACCGACTTACAAAGGACTGCTGATGAGAATGCCTCGACGATTGAAAAGATTCTGACACGCAGCTCCATCACGCAACTTCGGGAAGAGAGTCATCAAGACTGTCTGTTTACATTTAAAATAATGTCTGCCATTTGAGACAAAATCTTCTTCTATTTACTTAGGACCGTCATAAAAGGTTGGTTTTATTCAGCGCAATTGAAAATCGTGAAGTTACGGGATAAAAGAAACGCGTACGTCCAATGAAGAATTTCGGAACTTAACATTGCTTAGGCCAAAAATATGTGGGCGCACGGGCAAGCCTTTCGGATGTCGCTAGGTCTAGTTTTGCGCTAAATCTACTTTAAGTCGATTTTCAAGTCCAAGTTCGAAATGGAAATTCAATTTATTTAGAAACTCCATTCATTTATCTTTTATTTCCGCTCAGTTTTATTTATTTTTGAAATATCCAACCTTTTGAATTAAATGATTTTGTGTAACCTCTTCAGATTTGTGGCGCAACCAATGTAAACGGAAAAAACTACTTGAACTTTAAAAGCCATTTCCTCAAAACAACACTTTCTCAAACGGGTGATTTGAAAAATCCATAACTTTTGATCTAAATAAGATAGAACCTTCAAATGAAAAGCAAAATGCTCAGGATTGTTTACAAAATCAAAAACTGAGCTCATCTAAATTTGTTTTTAAATCTGGACTCATGAGAAGGCTTTTTCCGTGCGACCATACAAATATTTTACAATTCTCTTTTTTCTTTGAAATATCTTATGCATATGCAAACTCTAAATACATGTTTAAAGGATGCTATATCCAGGTACCAAAAATCGTTTTCTAACGAGAATATTTTGCCATGAATATTTTTGTACTTACAAGAAGATATTTGGAGTTTTGCTTTTTTATGTTTTTAGCATTTGTTTTGTGTACTTCGCAGATTTTATTCATAACAAAAAAATTATTTCACTTGCCCATTGGACGAATTCACCTCCAATAAATTCTTAAATTAAAAAAATGGCCACCGTACCTTGAATTATTTCAGAATAATATGAATAAAAGCTTTCCGTAGCAATCCTTTTCAGTGGAATACCAACAAAGAGCTGTCATATCTAGTTGGAAGTCATGAGCTTTACTTTAAGTTTTTAGCGAGTGAAACGATAGCATCTGCAACAATACACAATGGTATGCAATTTTCATGGAAACATCAAAGTGTCTACGTAAGAAAAACATTTACAACAAAATTATTAATTCTGCTTAGATCTGCAAAACTCTTCCTATTGTTAAACAGAAGTCAAGACTTCCAATAACTAAAAGTGATATGACTATTTATGAAATCCCATATATATATATATATATACACACACACACACACATCACAGTGAAGGCTAGAACTCTTGTGGAGCATCATCATTTCATAGATTTAGGTGCAAACTGTAACTATATCTTAATAGCATAGCATATACTGTACATTTGTAATTAGGTCAAAGACGAAATTAATCTAGAAGAAGAGTTATGCTTTTACCAGATTGCCGTGATCTCGAATATTAAACTTAAATCCAGCATACAAAAATTACTCACGAAAATAAATAGGCAGCAATAGTTGAAATAATTTTTATAGCAGTCTAGAAGTGCAAAATTCAATCTAGATACTAGAATCTATATCTATTAGCGAAATTGAAATCCCATATTTGACAAACACCGCATCTATATCAAGACTCAACGAAAATATCTTTGAATAAAATTTTGCTCATTCGTCTACGAAAAGTTTATCTTAGATTTTTTTTTACCTTAAATCTTGCTAAGATTTTGGTTTTAATTGATGCTCCATACGCACATAGGTAATTTTATCCTATGTTTTGTTATACGCTATTTTAAAAACAAACTTATATTCATTTCTTTTTCTGTTTATTCAATTTGTATCTTTCCTTGAGTACTAATCTTTGTCCTCGTAGCTACAGAAGAAGAAGAAGAAGAAGAAGAAGAAGAAGAAGAAGAAGAAGAAGAAGAAGAAGAAGAAGAAGAAGAAGAAGAAGAAGAAGAAGAAGAAGAAGAAGAAGAAGAAGAAGAAGAAGAAGAAGAAGAAGAAGAAGAAGAAGAAGAAGAAGAAGAAGAAGAAAAAGAAGAGAAAGAAGAAGAAGGAGAAGGAGAAGAAGGAGAAGGAGAAGAAGAAGAAGAAGAAGAAGAAGAAGAAGAAGAAGAAGAAGAAGAAGAAGAAGATGAACAGAAGAAAAGAAAAAGCAAGGAGAAGAACAAAAATGCTTAGCATGATTTTGTGAGAAGTATCAAACAGCCTTTGAAATTTAATTTCCATGAGATCAGTGGTAATTTTCGACGAGACGTTTCACTGCAGTCCTTGTCATCATTGTACAACGCGGCAAAATCAAAGTGGAAGTTTTTTCTTAGAATCTTAGAAATACGCATAAAAGGCGGGAAGAGATAAGAGACAATAAATGCAGAGTATAATTATAATAAAATCGAAATGTTTGAAAATTCGATCGTTAACTGTAAAATACTAAAGATATTTATTTTAATATATGCTTTTGATATTTTTCCTTCCTTTTTTATATATTTTACACCGCAGTAGCTACCAAAAGCTAAAGTGTATCATGATGAAAGGTAAAACTTCAAAAGATTTAGAGGAGCAGATAAAAAAAAGCATGGTACTATATATTTTTTCTGTTTAACAACGAATGTGGTGGTCAAAATACATGACACCATCATTCTTTATGATATGCACGCGTGTATTAATTTTTTTTTCTAGTTAACCTTTTCAAATCATTATGATTTTTCTTCTATAATATTATTTATCAAATAAATTTCCGCGTCATGCAATTTAAATCGCTTTTTTTTCTTATTTTGCTGAAGTTTTATCTTCACTGTAATAATTTGCTTTTACTCTGAGATGGAAGTCATGAATGCCGCTCATGGTGGTGCGGGCTTGTAAAACTTTTCTATCAATCTACCAATCTCTCTCTCTCTCTCACTCTCTCTCTCTCTCTCTCTCTCTCTCTCTCTCTCTCTCTCTCTCTCTCTCTCTCTCGATCTCTCTCTCTCTCTCGATCTCTCTCTCTCATTCTCTCTCTCTCTCTCTATCTATCTACCTCTCTTATGGAATATTAACATAATTATTCACTCATACATGTTTTTTTCCCTTTCATTTCAAGTGTAACTTTGATGAAGTTGTAAACCGAAGAGCTTTCAATATTTAGATTTAAAGAAAGAGCACTTTTTAATACCTCTGCTCCAGCGTGAGGCTCGCTGACAATGAGTGCCCATTATCAAGTCTTAATGCTACAGTTATTTTCCGTTTGGGAGTAAAGTTTCCTTCGCTCAGGAAACAAGAATAATCACACGGCTCCAGTGTTAAATCTCCAATCAAAATCTAACAGATTATGTAGGGCAAAATTATAAAGGTGAGTACCAAGGTAAATTTTGAAAGGTTAATATATTGTAGAAATTACTGGTCACCTATAATTTATCAGCCCCATGAAGCCAAGCATTAATGGTGAAAAGTCATGACCTTCATGAACGAATAAATATGAGAGCTTGTGGGAGTTTAATGGTCAATTGAGTTAAGTTAGCTCTGGCAAAGCGGGCTCATTAGACCCCGCTGCATCAGTAAAATTACCACGCCTAACGAGAATTTGCTGCTTCCTCAGCGCTTCCATATAATAAGATCATCATGCTTGTAAAGTATAGTGGAGGTAGGAGTAAAAGTGATCATCATGAAATACCAAAGAAGTGTTCATCAAGAGGAAAACTTATCTTTAGTAGATAGAGCTTTCAGACAATTTAAGAGGTCCTAATTTAGTAGAAACTAACTTTCTTTCTTTACACGATGCGGAATTGCAAACATGTTAAGATCAGCCTAAAGTGTCCTTTGCTTTCAGGCTTTTCATTTTCCATCCTGATGTTTATAAGGCACTCACTATTTCCTTGCACTTTTTTCTAGTGCCTCTTGGTTTATGCCGATAAAATCAGCGCAAGTTGAACCTCATGAAAAGGAAACTCAAACATTAAACTTCCAAATCATGCATCTCAAAATAAACTAGGAGACAGCCAGAATAGTTCTATTAGAAACAGTTGGGTATTGTAAACAGGAGGGAAAATTCAACCAAGTAAGAGAAAGTCAGAATTTTCGTGAAACCTATAACAGAGAAAATAATTCTTTAGACGGGTCCATATTGACAAGCTCTGTTTGCTTTTTTTTTTTTTTTGGTGCTTGATCGAAGCCCATGTTTAAAACAACCGAACGATTAACATAATAATTTGCGTCCACAGAATCCAATCATAACAGAAATTTTTTAGATGACAAACACGAAATACGTTTGAGTAGATTTAATACTTACAGGAGCGGGCCTGCTCGGTCTGAGCCCCATCTGGTCAGCTGTGATTCAAGATTTCCGCTGATATCCAGGAAGTCACATTTCTGTGTTTACGCTGTTTTCAGGTCATATTTTAGGGAGGAAATGAGCTTTTCTTTTTGTTAAACTAACCATGCCAAAAGTTCAACTCGTGTTAAAAGATTAAAAAAAAAGCGTTGTCTTCTTTATTTCTCCTTGAGTCCTTTGAATTGAGATCATTTAAATCAAGATTGATTTAATTAATATATATATTTTAAAAAAAATTCTATGTAAGGTTTAAAATCAACTTGATTCACAGTGCCATTAAATTTTCTTTATAACTGATTGGAATCTAGCTAGAGCTAGAGTTGTCACCTTGAAAAAAAAGCAAAAGATCAAAAAATTGAATAATAGTCGAACAAATCGCTGACTCACAAAAATTCCGAACACTTAATGTTGAAAATACATAGGAAATCCAATAGCTGAGTGTGAGACAAGTTCCTCATATGCCAACTTAAGTCTGTCTGTTTTTGTTTTTTCCACGCCTGTCTGTCTGCGTATCCATACGAATCGTAGGTGATAGGAAAAAATAATTCTTTCCAGATTTCATAAGATAGATCTAGCTCGTCAAGAGATCTGCAAATGGTTATAAAAAAAAAAAGAATTATAAGTTAGAATAACAATTTATAACAATATGTTTCTCAGTGATTTCGACTTAAGTTAAATTAATAAAAGCATGCGCGATAAAATAAATAAAGAAAAACAAAATGAAAGCTAAGTATTAATCAATCACTGAATGAAAATAAAATATCGAAGTAAGACTTTGTGGGTGTGATAGATATAGAAAGAAAGATCTTATCATTTTTATATATGGTGTGAAACTAAGGAATAAACAACAATGAGTAAATAAATAAATGTTAAAATAGATTTAAATGTTAAAACTTACACACTCTCATAAGAATAAGCAACTATAAAAATTTTGAGGTGCAACATAATAATTACAAAGCAAAATCGCTCAAGAGTAAAAAGCACACAAATAAATTAAACTCAGAACATTATATTTCTTTACTTTTCAAGGCTTCTTAAATACTTCTTTTCGGTTGCGCATTAGGGAAAAAAATCTGCCTATCAAAATATATCCATAATCAAAAAGCAGCAGCGAAAAAAATTCTCTTTAATCACCAGTATTCATAACAGAAATAGTTGTAGCAGTATAAGTAGTGATAGTAATAGTAATAATAGAAGTATAATAGTTGTAGTAGTAGAAGCAGAAGCAGCAGGAGTATATATATATATATATATATATATATATATATATATATATATACACACACACACGATAATGATTTAAAACGGTACTAACATATTGAATGAAAGTGCTCAAAAATATATATTATATACACTAGAAACCACAGGATAGAAAGACTAAACTAAGAGTTGAAAAAGTAGATAGATAAACAGACCAACAGAAAGATAGAAAGAAATAAAAAAAAAGTGCAACAGTAGATTAAAAAAAAAAAAAGAAAGGAGGCAGGTGGAAAGGAAAAGATTAATGAAGAGTTCAAATAATTGTGTTTTGAATGTGATTTAAAAGGTGGAGAAAGTCAGACATATGTACAGAGGCAGAGACAGGAGGAAAGCAGACCTGCCGAGCAACAAAGCACGGGACAAAGAGAATCTATGACAAGCGAATAAAAGAAGTGACCAAGGTGAAAATAGATATTGGGACAGCAATGGAGACAAGCTGAATGTTATGAAATTGCGTTTCGTTCGTTCAATTAGTAGCATGAAGATTATTTTTTCAATGAGTTTTTTTCTAGCTACACCATGCATCTGGTTTTCTAAAAACGAAATTTTAAACACATCCCCACCAATAAATCAAATATGTAAAACATTAAATCAAAACCATGATATTCAATAATAGACCATATACGAGACGATAAGTTGAACTTTCCATCGTCCACGTTAAACTGACTGTGCAATTTAATATCCAAAATAAACAGTAAACCTGGAAAAAAAATCTCCAAATGCCTCTATGGACATAAAGCTGTTCAACGTGTCAGTATTTAGAAATCATTGTATTTCTTGAGGAATTTCTAGAGAACGTTCAAGAGCAACCAAGACCACTGCATAACTTACCACGCTCAAGAAAATTTGGCTGGATAAAGGCATAGCTCGGCTTTTAGTCTTAAGATAAGAGACCCCATTCCCACGAAGACCACTTATATGAATTTGACATTTTAATCAGGCAGAAAGAAACAAACCATGGAGATGGTGGGTTTCGTAAGACACTGCTTAGCATCAGACCACACAAAAACCATTATTATAACCAAAAAGAATGTGCGACATTCCATCGAAACCTAAGTAGAATTAAAGCAATGTGAATTGATGCAAACCGACGTAGTATAGGCATCATGGCTTATAAAGGATTCCTCTAAGGCTTCGTAAGAAGAAAGATAATAAAGGAAAAAAATGTGGAAAGCTAATACCAAGGAATGAATGGGTTTTGGGCTGAGTGTCATTTGGAAAAGAAAAAAATACGTGAATACGAGTGATGGCGAAAATCGGTTCCCTATGGGTATATTGGACTAGGCAAGACATAGATAGAAACAGATGCATATAAATACTTTTCATCTGTCTATCTTTCCTTCTTTTCCTCTCTTACTTCTCTCTCTCTCTCTCTCTCTCTCTCTCTCTCTCTCTCTCTCTCTCTCTCTCTCTCTCTCTCTCTCTCTCTCTCTCTCTCTCTCTCTCTCTCTCTCTCTCTCTCTCTCTCTCTCTCTCTCTCTCTCTCTCTCTCTCCCATGTCCTTGTATTTCTTCATTTCCACTGTTTCTATATTTTTTTAATAGTCTTGTCTTGCTTCATTTCTCATGCCATTTCAAACTTGCTTTTGAAACATACGTTTTAAGATGGGAGTTTTGTGTTTTACAAATTTCATAGATTTTCATAGAATAAAAAACTGATGTCAATACACTTGGGACCTGCTTCGCACCAAATGAGGTGGCAGTGATTTAGATGTTGACGCGTTCATGTTAAATTTTCTTTATATACTATACAAAACCATTAGTAAAAAAAGAATTACCTGTTTTATTTCATAAAATCTCAAGACACATTTGTTTTTATAAACATTTTCTAGCACTTTTTAAAAGGGCTTTGGGCTTTCAGTCATAATGTATACAAAACAAAACATAAAAAGAAAAAAAATTATAAGGATTTCATTAAAGCCCTAAACCTTTTTTTATTTGTCAAAAGCCCTATGAGTTTTTCCTTACTTCAATCACTGATTACTCTGGGTTAATCCAAGCTTAGTAGTGTGTGTGTGTTGTTTTTTAATTCTTTTTTCTTTCATATATTCTAGACATTCTCCATTCCTCTCCATTAATGGACGACTGTTTCCACGGCAGGGCTCATCTATACTGCCACAAAAAGAGAGTTGTGATCAGGAAGTCTAAAGCAAACACTGCTCGTCTAGCAACTGTTTTTTTTTTTATATATATATACCAATGCTGTTCCAAATCTTTGAAGACCAAAGTAATTCAGACGTCTGGACGTGTCGGTCCTTCCCATTTTATCCTTGGGGCACTCTTAAGCCAGCAGAGGTAGTGAGTTCTCACATGAAGAGGGAAAAAATTACATCGGTGGATTACCAATCATAGGCCAACTTTGAACATTATTAATTTACTGGACGCTTAGTGTTTCCTGAAAATGAGAAAAAAAATGTTCATGCACAGTATAACTCAACCTTCGACAATTATATATATATATACACACACACACACACATATATATATATATATATATATATATATATATATATATATATATATAATAGCCATGGCTACTGTTTTACAGGCAACGGTTAGAGTCCTATACCCATATCATTCTTTCTCTGTGTCCACCATTTTTTTAAATTTTTTTTTCACCAATAAAGCTTACAAATTGTGAGATTTTCTGGCAACAAAAACAATTTTTCTTTAGATTTATCTCCCTTAATTTTGTCTTATATATATTATTTATATAGTTTTAAATTGTGTCAATGTTTAGTCTACTTATACTGTCCTCAAAATATTTATGGGTGATAAAAACCTAGATGCTCCTCTGGGATTCGGACCGTGGATTTAATATTGCTAAACAAAGAAAAAAAAAGTTTTACTTTTCTACTCAAAACGGTGATGTATTTTCAGGGAATATTCAATGCAAACTTTATAGAGATTTTACTCTTAGCACCACATTTTGTCCTCTTTATCCACCTAAATGCAAAGCTAGAGGATCAACTATTTTTGAAACGCTTTTGCAAAGTTATATCAGACCATAACTATAAAATTCGCCCGCGGTTCATTAATTATTCATGAAATGTTCTAGTCTTGTAATTGATTTGATGTCAAAAACCGTAAGTCCACTCCAGTCAAGCAGATGCACAGATTCTCCTCTCCTGAGATGGCCTTTGCCTTATGTAAAAGGAAATAAGCTCCCACAGGATATGCGAAAGTAATCACTTAGTCACAATACTTTTTTTTAAGTTTTGGAATTTAGAGGCTAGTCTTTTTCAGGCAAATTATTCTGCGGCTATTGATCAGAAGCTGGCAATCATACATTACACTATTTCTGCTTTATTATTCTGAGAAAAACATTTCATCATAATTTTAACTAAACGACCTTGATTTCTTGAGGGGAATCTCAAATTGGAAAATTTACTATCAATATTGAAAAAGTGAAAAGCACGGAATTTTTGGCAGGGTTTCTAAATTTGCTATTTGAAATTTTCAATCCACTGGAATAGGTTGTGGTAAATATTGATTTGCATTTATTCTTTTCAAAAGGTACAATATTTCTCTGAAACATTAAAGGTACTTTTTCACTAAGAATAGTATTTGTATCGTTACGTTTTTATTATCTCAAATTTTATGACATACTAACATTTCCTCATCAATTTAGAAGTATTTTTCTTTGAAATAAGCGCGACATACTTTAATACATGGGTCAGAAACTAGGGTATTGGTAAGTTTCCTTAAATCCCTGATAGAAGCCGTCCGTTATCCGAACTAAAAGGCTCTAACAAATAGTTTTTTTGCACAAAGAGAATAAAGTAAGGCAGGGATAGTCTTATCTGATGTTCCTCCTGTTTGAGGCCCTCACTTTGTCACTTCTCATTATACACAGACCACTTATAGCAATGGAAAACTCTTCTTAAAAGTTTGGATAAAATTGCTTTATTAAATGTATTAGCATTCCATAAGCTTTGTTTGACTTTAAAATTTCTTTTTATGACAACTTTTAGAGTAAAAAATATTAGCTTTCTAGATATAGGCGCCGCATTATTTTCAAGGTCTTTACAAAAGATCTTGAAAATAAAACCAACTAAAACTTAAAAAGTAAATGTGGGGGCATAGACCTAAGGTCGAACGGCTGTTAATGGCGAGCGTTTTGTAGAACTGTTTAATGGCAAGGAGAGGAAAGGTGATCTTGCTTTGGTTGTAGGAGAAAGCTGCAACATAAAAAGATACTATAATAAAGTATTAAATTTGAAACCTTTTGGTTCAATCTATGTACCGATAGGAAATAATATAACCTCTCCTAGGTTTGTTATTTTGATTTGCGGTTTTCAGTTCCTTATCTCACACATATAAGAACCAGCAGTGACAATATTTTATAGATTTTTTTCTAATAAACTTCTTTAATTTTGCATGATATCTCATTTTATTGTACCGCAAGTTTTACTCTAAATCAATAAGAAATGAACAATCAGAGCTTGGTGATGTTTTATGTTATGCGACGGGTAAATCATCTTTAGTTATTAGGCTGTGTTTTGTAGGATGATTCTTTCTACGTAAAATGATCTCATATATAGCAATTACAATATTTTTTTCCGAAACAGTATAATCATATTCCATTTCTTTCCGCTTAAGCCTGAGGCTTAATCGTATGGATTCGATATAATCTCTAAATCTGTCCCAGAAAGCTTATATTGATCTAGTGGAGTTTCAAAATAGCACTAGATTTGTTAAATCTTTAGGACATAATATAAGAAAAGTGCAGTATGTTATCTTGCGCGTAGTTCTCTTGTGCTGTAAAAGAAATCTAAAAATTATAATCAATGTTAGTGGGAAACAGTGATGAACAGATTATAAATCCTAGACAAATTACCTCTTTATAATTATGTGTGGGTGTTATTATCGATTGAGGCTACCGAACACATGCCAAATACATTTATCTGATCCAAGAACAACTTGGTGAGGGAATGTTTCTTAAAAAAAAAAAGCTATTTCTCTTAACAGTGAGCATCACGTGACATGTCTCTGTCTAATTGTCCTGTCTCATTTTGGGAGAGATGATAGCTGCTCGAGGAATATTTAAGCCGGTCATGTGATCGCCGAATTGGAGGCACGTGGCTGGAAGTCTTAATGACTTGTGTTATCCATCGATCGACAGGCCTCTGTCCAGTAGGAATAATAACAATGCTACGGAAAGTATTCTGTGGTTGATGCTCTGGAAAAGATCAAAAGACAACGAAGTGATGATGGTCAAAGGGCAGCTATAGTTACACATAATTATAGTTTTAATTCTTGCTGTTTAGCAATTTTTCCAGTATGAATAATACAAAATACGCAACTCTCGACACAGTTAAATTTTACAAAGCTTCTATTTTTCACGCTATGCAATGTTGCTGTTATTTTAATAATTATTAATATGTATTATTATTATTATTACTATTATTATTATTATTATTATTATTATTATTATTATTATTATTATTATTATTATTATTATTATTATTATTATTATTATTATTATTATTGTTGTTGTTATTATTAATATTAAGATTTATTATTATAGTTGTTGTTAGAAGGTGTAGTTTAGGATGGAATAATATTAGTAGTAGTAGTAGTAGTAGTAGTAGTAGTAGTAGTAGTAGTAGCAGCAGCAGCAGCAGCAGCAGCAGCAGCAGCAGTAGTAGTAGTAGTAGTAGTAGTAGTAATAGTAGTAGTAGTAGTAGTAGTAGTAGTAGTAGTAGTAGTAGTAGTAGTAGTAGTAGTAGTAGTAGTAGTAGTAGTAGTAGTAATAGTAGTAGTAGTAGTAGCATATTTTCATTCTTACTATTAACATTGTATCTGAACTTAATTGTTATTGTTGTTATCGTTGTGATTTATATCAGTCATCGATCGAACCAAATTTATAAGAAACCTGAGAAAAACATACCACATATTATTTAGTTATTATATTTCATAACACCTAAAAAAGTGTCCTAAGATGTGTTTTCTGGGAAGGAAATACAAGAGCTAACATAAATATTGTGTGTATGTGTGTGAAAGCAGAAATGAGTTTGCGTCATAGACACAAAATCCGACTTGTTGTTGGCTGTAATATTATTCCAAAGTCCATTAACCCACAAAATGAGTGGTTATGCCAAGACACCACAACAAAACTCAATTGCCCCAGAAAAAACTACCGATGCTCCGCTATAATCGTTTCAAATTACAGGCTTAGCCTGCCTCCATTATTTGCTTGGAAACATTCTGAAATATAATGATTTACCCTAAATGATGATAGAAAGATGCATTTACTGGTTTTTTGCATGAGGTTGTAACATTTTTTTTTGCATTGAAAAAAAAAAAAGAAAATATTTACACTTTTTCCTACTTGATTTTAGACATCGACACTTTTATGACGTACTCCCAACAAAATAGGTCATTTGAGGATGTTGTTTTTCTCAATACGCATGTGCAGGTTCAAGACTTCTCTTATTTCATCAGATAAAAGCAGTTGTTATAAGTCCCAAAATGCAAGAAATCATTCTGGAAAAAAATATGGCTTTTTTCTTCGGAGAAACACTTTTGATAAAACAGCACTTCACTTGACAAATTTTGAAGGCGAGGAATGTATTCTTTGCAGGTTCGAATGTATAGCTGGCAAGGGAAGATAACCAAAATAAAATAACCAAGATTTTTTTTATACCGCTTATTATAAGATGTTCTGCAATGACGTAAGCAGGTTTTGTTAATCGAAATCCCACACTATTCTAGTTTGAATTTTTCTTAACAATTTCTTTTAATTTTTATTGTTATAAATGGCATGTAAAAAGATTTAAAAAATTACTTAGAGAGAGACTGATCGATAAATAATTAAATAGAATGATATAGGCAGACAGGTAAATAAGAAGATTGATAAACAAGAAAGAAAGAAAGAAAGAATTCGACAGGTAGGCAGATAGATGAATAGCAAATAGATTACTATAAATGGCAGATGTTATCTTAATTGATAAATAAATTTTTCTCAAGGCCAGATAGATAAATAAAAAACTTGAAGAGATAACATCAAGGAGAAGTAGGAGGCAAGAAGGAAAATTAGCGAGCGTCATAAGAATGAATTTAGTCCACCATGGCAAAATAATGCAAACCAAAGACGAATCAGAACCAAAAAATAATACCCACAAAAAGGATGAAAAAGGAAGGCTCCTGAGTCCATTAGACAAAGATGTTGATTAGGGGGGACTAAACAAGGGCTAACGAAGCTTCTTGCAAGTATTACCAGATGCTAAAAATAGAGCCAAGCAGTAAATTGAGGAGGAGCGTCAGTGTTTTGGTGGAAAAATGTATAGTTTCAGAAAGCGAATGTAGAAAGCGATAAAACATAACCTCTTTTGTTCAAATAATTAATAAAGTTCTATTTTAAAACAGACTCGATAAAAGAAACACTTTCCAAGTAAGTTAGAAGATTAATAACTATTCTTGAAGCTGGCGGTGTCCAAATTCAGTGAGAATTTATATGCAAGGACTTGTACGGACATACGTAAATTTTAACTCTAATAAGAGCACATCTAAAAAAAATGAAAAAAAAATCAACAATAAAAGATCACATTTTTCGAGACATGATTTCTTTCTACTAAGTGAAATTGAAACTGTTATACAGGCTAGAAATATTGCTTGATTCATACTATAGGCTGCTCGCAGTTCTGGTGTTTTGCTAAAAGTTATTCTACAAAGACATTCATATACGTGATCGGTTGAAAATGTCTAAAATCTATGCCCCTCAAAATGTTCAAAAATATAAAGTTCGTCATTTATACAAACATAAACTGTTTCAGTCCACATAATCATAAAGTGACATCTATACTGGATATTTTTCATCGTTGACATCATGTCTTTGAATTGTTCGATGTGGCCATATTATAATCCTTTAAGGACCAGTGCAGCGATTTATACGTATAATGTCAACAAAAAGAAAGTACAAATTCGTCTGTTTAGCATCCTGCACAATTAAGAGTTATGAAAACCATGACTCTCGTGTTATTTACCTATTTTATGTGCGTGTAACGCGAAAACTGGCTCTAGGAGGGTATGCTTACATGGAACGGTAGACCATAACTGAGAAAGAAAAGTTGAGTACAAAGGAAGAATGATGACAACACTAACGATTTTATCAATCAGAACTTTCAAAAGTTATATTATACTGCAGTGAGTGTGCCTGTTCATTAATGTTACAGAAATATGCAAGGATGATATAATCATTTTACAGTCTGTAATAACATTTTGTGCGTAACATTGACACTGAGACAGTGAAAGGAACGCAGGTGTATTGCATGCAGCCTAACCTAAAATTCTCCATAACACCCAAACCAAACATACTCCCTTTAAAAACGTTAGCGCAAGTGTTGATGTCCAACCTCCTGAGAAAAACCGACTCCCCCCCTCACACACACACACACACACTCCGCCATTATCCGCTTTTCTCCTCTCTTTTTATGATGTTTTAATGGCGGTGCCTCTTCATCTAATGACTACTCGGAGTTTCTTCTACCGTGGAATACTCTGCAAAGATCAGTGCTCTCCGACTATACATACTGCACTCGCGAAATTGTCAAACCGAGAAGGAAGTTCATTGACTATCGTTATCGTTGTGTTATGATTGAATGAACGGTATTCCTCCCTCCCCCATCGTTATCGTTGTGTTAAGACTGAATGAACGATATCTCCCCCCCCCCCCCCCTTTCTTTAAGGAAAAAGAAAAATAATACAAAGCACAAATAGTTTATTATTCACACACACAAATACAAGCACAAAAAGACAGAAAGTGCCGGAAGTCACTCCCGCACACCACATTTTGCCCTCAACTGAGTAAAGCTTATCTCTTTACATAATAAAAAAAAAATATGGGTCAAGTTTATGAAATCTTGTGAAATGAAAGCAACACTGGTGATCGTAAGGTGGGAGCATAGCACAATGACAAGCATCAGCGAACCAGTTTGTAGAATCTTCTTATATTTTTTATAGTATGTGGAGACAATATGAGTAGGTCAAATTCACTGCTCTGCAAGCCTACTAGGTGCGTCCTCGAAATAGAGAGGCCGTGTGCGCTGTAAATCATAACCATATTTATTTCGTGAATGCTTCGAGAAGAAATTTGTTTCGTTAAATTTCAGTCTCTGGGCAAGGGGTTTTTGTTTTTTGTCCACTTGTGATCAGTTGTTTAAACGTTTATTGTGAAGGTCGTAGCCTGGCGGTATTGCACTCACAGATATTTCTTTAAAATGCACACATAATTTTGAAGAGACGAAGAAATAGGGAGAGAAAGACAGACAGAGAGAGAGATTGAGAGAGAGACAGAGACAGACAGACAGACAGACAGACAGACAGACAGACAGAGAGGGGAAAAAGGGAATAAATATGTGCAGAAAAAACTCTCGTATGAAAGGAATAGAAATGTATAGAAAGACAGATAGACTGATAGACATTTCGGCTGATGGGTGAACAGATAGACTGGGAGTACATGGGTATATATATAATATTGATTAGGTTGCGGAGAAGGGGGAATATTACTTTTTCGCTGTTTTTACTTCAAATATTTTGTCTATGCTCTTAAATAGAAATAAGCAAAAACAATAGTTATTGTACGCGTTAGAAGCCTCCAAAGTCATGTATCATATATTTCTCTTCAGCTATTTCTAAACATTCAATCTTAGTATCTCTTTCTCTTCTTCAGATCTGTCAAAAGACATCATATTCTGTCTCGTAACCAGCTTAAACTGAATAATAAGTACCTTATGCTACGTTGCTTTCTCCATTTATCTCTAATATAAATAAAACAGTAAAGCTTACATTTTTTTATCTTTTGTGCAAAATGTAATCTGATTATTTGAATTGGTCTAGACCTCAACTAACGTTCTTGAAGTCAAAAACAGCTTACACCAATTTTAATATGACATACCTTTCTAGACCATAGCAGATTAAAAAAAGAGCTTCACACTAGTCTTAACTCCTCTATCGGATTGAAATTTGAGGCCAAAGATTTACATATTATACAAAGAGATATTTGTGTTTCTGTTGGGCACTTAGAATTCGCATACTATAAATGTTTGCCACAATGCAGCGGATGTTACAGTAAACTGTCATGAATATTTATGGAACGATTTGTCTGGAAAGTGACAAAAGGCCTCTGGCAAAGGCACAATTGGTCGTAGCAACACCATTACGTCGAGGAAAAATCAAGGTTTGTTTTTTTAAATATTCTCAAAATCTGGCAAGATGGGTGTACAAAAAGTCACGAGAGAGAAAGAGAGAGAGAGAGAGAGAGAGAGAGAGAGAGAGAGAGAGAGAGAGAGAGAGAACGCCCAAAGGGATAACTTGTAAGTATTCAGAGGACTATGGATAAAAGTCAACCAAGCCTTAGTGTGAAGCATCTTAAGGTCTGGAAGAATCACAATAATCGACAGATCACCTGCCAAAACAATATATCTAAATCAGCAAATTTAGCTATAGTGAAGTAGAAAAAAAATGAAACCAGGAAAAGTGTCATGCGATTACACAACCTAGTCCATGTGTTAAAAAATGAGATGTAAAGAGTTTGACGATGAAATTCGTCGATTTCTTTATTCGCGAATTTTATTGTCTAATGGCTTCTTAATATAGAGAGAGTGAGCAAGCAAGCCGTTTCCTTCATCATTTTGTCAAAGATTTCGATAGCATTTATATCTTACATACTTAGGTTTTGAAAACGATTACAAAATTTCACTAAGACGATTAACTTTTGAGAGACGAAAAAAAGTGGTTTAATACAGTCTTTACCAAAATTTTGATCGACTGATAATTTCGAAATAGTTACGTTTTTTTATCAACAAATCTATCTATCTTTATATGTATATAAATATCTATATCAATCTGTTTATCTAAAACCTCTGAATCTATCTATCTGCTGTTTATTTGTCTTTCTACCTAATCATTTATCTATCTATTTATCTATCTTTTATTTATATAACTCTCAATAAATGTATCTGCCAATATCCATCTATCTATCTATCTATCTATCTATCTATCTATCTATCTATCTGCCTATTTAAAAAAAAACAACGATTCACGAGAAGAGCGCCAGAACGTAAAATAATCTGTCTCGGTAATTTCAACGTACTTGGAAAGTTAAAGAATTTTATGGCTTGAACTGATGTTAGATACTTAATGCTGGGGCAGGTGTGTGCCAAAACAAACAGACAACAGCTGCAAAAAATGCAGTATTAGATATTTTCTCAACAAGAAAAAAAAAGATTTTTTTAATAACAAACGGTGGCTCAATTTCATTCAAATTCGGGAAAGCAAAAATATTCCATAAGATTTTTTCAGTTTTACTGCTGCATTTTTATATTTTCCTGCAACAATATAAACATTTTCCCTTTCGCGGAAAGTATTTGTTGATTTTAAAAAAATTGGGTGGAGATTATGCTACTAAGAGAAACCCATAAACGCTCTTATGCCCGCCCCCTCCCCCCCCCTTTTTTTTTTAGAAAGCCAAAATTTAAAAAAAAAAAATCTATCTCAGCGCATAAGGGAATGTAATGAAGCAAAGAAAATGTGCCGAATTGGAGTTTAGAAAATGAGAATAAATTGGAGTAGAAAGGGCATGTGATTTTAAAGCTTCTGCGCGCTCTGTCAAACTGTCCAAAGTCCATTCACTTAATTCAAAGAAGGCAAAAAAGTTTGAATACTCAGTGTGTGGGACATTCCTTAAAGGTTTCAATCAAGGAAAGAGGATCCATCGGCATTGCCCAACAAAATGGAGTGTAGTAAATCAGAATGCACAGTAGTAGGAAGGTCTAGGAATACCTATTAAGCACCTGAATGAGAATCTTAACAAGTATCCTCTTTCATTTTAATTGGAGATAATAAAAGTACTCGTAGTTTCATTAACACGATCAATTTCAACATGTATGTGGGTGTTGCATAATTTTAGTTCATGCTTTGATATGAATACTTAATCAGATTATAAGGAAAGATATGGATTTACATTGTTTGTTAAAAGGATACAATGCCTTTAGACATTGGAATGTACATTTCGCATAATATTTGCGCTTCTTATTACATCTTATTGTGTTTATATTATTTAATAAAAATTAGATTTATCTTTCAATCTAATTCTTACCAACCTGCAATTTTTTTTCTTACACCAAACAGTCCGGTAATTTGGACTGTTAATGGCATTTCTCTCTCTCTTCTCTCTCTCTCTCTCTCTCTCTCTCTCTCTCTCTCTCTCTCTCTCTCTCTCTCTCTCTCTCTTTCTCCATCTCTCTTTCTCCCCTTTTCTCTTTCTATCTAACCTAACCACATTCTGTAAATCCATCTCATCTTCTTCTCCATCAATACTGCTCGGCGTTGATCCTTGGCAATGGAGATGGGTCTTATCTCCAAGTTCTGAAGCCCTGAACTCCGCGCCTGAAAGGTTGCTTGCTCTCAATCTCCTTATGCCATTAAGCTTGGTAACACGTATTATTACAATATTGCGTTATATCAGACTCGTTACTTTTTATCGGTCTAAAGTATGAATAGCTCCGTCTATACACTACCGAAATTATATCATACCCATAAGGTTGAAGAAAAGAAATACGAGATATGAAATAAAAATTATCTTACGTAAAACAGTCGAGGTAACGCCCTCTTAAACTATGTCTAATAATAATAATAGCAGTAGATTTTTCAAATAAACTTACAGTTTCAATATCCCATGGGGCGAAAATTGAGTCGCCCTTTGAGTTTTATTAGATCCCCTTTAGTACTGTCAGTAATGAGAAAACGAAAACAGGATACTTTGTAATAAAAATAGGGCTATAAATAATACATGCGTGAAGTTTAATACAATACGCAAAGAGAGTTGAAAAAAAACCCAACGAATTTGGACATGAAATAATAATGAGCACAAAGTATCTTCTTATGGCACTTTAGAAGGAATCGAATATGTTTCAATACTAAAATATTTGGTTTTCATAAATGTTTTTTTCTCCTAAAACAACAAAAATTATTAAATATGTTTTAATTTAAAAAAGGATCTTGAATGATTTACGAATAAGCTTTAACAGAGCGATATCAAAATGTATGCTTCTTAAACGTTTATAAAGTTGCTTCTCTAGATTTATAAACAGGGCTATTAATGCGGTATCTTGCGAAAACTTTTTGTCCATTTCATTTTCACACAATTTTGTTAATAGTTAACAAATTGGCATATCCAAGTTTAATTCAAGTTTAGCCTGAGGATACATTTACTTTGAATTACCCACAAACGAACAAAATTACAAATCGTCTCTTCGTGTGAGGCTCCTAAAAACCAAAATCCGAAAATACGCCATTTTTTTGTGTCTGTAAATTTTATCAACAAATCCTTGAAGGTCAGAAGCGTGCAGCTTACATCTTAGATTGTGATTTATTTTTTTGAAAAGTGGTTTATCAGAATGACTTTATATAATTATATATATATATATATATATGTATGTATGTATATATAATTATACAGTTGTTTTTTAGCCTTTAGAAATAAATTATTACAATTGCTTAAAGCGAAGAAGCAAAAGAAAGAGTTACTCTGTATGTTGTTTGTTTTTTAGTTCTCTAGATCTAGATTTAACCCTAGCGATGTTTGTTTTACATTTGTCTGATCAATTCTTCACTCTCTTTAATTTTAATAAATTTAAGTTAGAAATTAAGAACAAAAGTTAATATAACTTGCAATATTTTAATCGTGTTTAAAGTTAATTTTTGGTTGTTGATGGAGTCAAGTGTATTTTTATACATTTATGTCTAAGCTGAACCATAACAAGGAATCAATAATTGTTTGCGTCCTCAGACGAACAATTATGACAGTCGAGATTTGGTCTCGTCACGAGTTTTGTGACGTTTTTGTATGGGACTTATGAATCTGTATTAAACTTTTATTTGTTTTTTACCCGTACCATTTAGGAGCGTTAAATAGACATAGAAATATAATAATTATCGTGGTCAATTTTATAAGGAACTGAGCAAGAAATTGTTTCTACATAAAAACAGTTTGGTGCGCAACACGAATCGACTTTTTTTTTAGTTTAAGAGAGAAGTGAAGTTAGAAGAGCTCTCCAAAATCATCAAAACATTGTGATAAAGAGTATGGATAGTAATTGGATGGCACATGAGAGCAAAAAGATTATAAATTGTCTGAATTTAAATCGTGCAGTCTCTCTTTATTTTTTTTTTTTTTAGAGTGTATTGTATTACACTGTTTTACAATGTAAAGTATGATTCAGTCGCGTCAATTAGGGTACACACACAAAAGAAAATCATTAGCTGCAGTCGAGAATTGTCAAACAATATTACTAATCGATGTACTATAATTTCATACAAATGCTAAGGCTTATGAAAGAGGAAATAAAAGGTCTTGAAAAGCTCTCTTGCAATGTTTTATGACACTCTATCGACTATAAAAAATAGACGTTATTGCTTCTTTTTTAGCACAACACGAACTTACAGCAGCATTCAATTTTTTATAGTGTTTAAGCAAGGAAAAAAAGTTTTCTTTCTTATTATTCTTTCTTATTTTTATTTTTTAATGATTTGAAGCCATGAGAATAATGGAAGAAATCAGCTAATTTTGTACTTTCCTAATCTATTTCAAGATCGTTTTAGACTTGTATTAGAAGGCTATGAATTCCCGAGAAAAAATTAAATTAGACGAGCTCTACTCAGTGGGAGTTTGAACTGATCATTTATTTTATCTTACATCAGACTGATATTCTTTAAAATGTTTTAAAATAATTGGGTTTTTTTCAAAATTTATTACTTAATGAGCTTATCCTGTAAAATTCCAATGTAGTCACAAATCCCTTTAAGCGCTGATTAGCATATAAGCACAAATAATATGAATTTCGGGAAGTAAGTGAAACTCTTTGTATTTTTTTCGGAATTCTATAGCCCTATTATAGGCGATTAAAACGATTCATCTATTGCGAAAGAGCATGGTTATTTTAAAAAAAAAATAAAAGAATAAAAGAACTTGAGCATAAAATGTATCTTTTTTTTAGATTTAAATTCAGATAGAGCGCTTACTTATGGTTCGTCAATAAAACACAATTTAAAAAAATGAAAAGAAACAAAGGCACGCGTTTGAAAAACTTACGTGGTCGTCAGCTAGAGTAGTGATAAAGAGATTCTGTAGTCCGAACAAAAAGATTCTAATTCCCAATTGATACCGCAAAGAAGAATGAAAAACATCTAAAAAAACCGAACACGAATCAGTTCCATTCACTCGATATGAAAAATCTGTGTGGATGATGACTAGGTGAGCAGTTCTTCTCACTCCCTCTAACACTCCCATCCCCTCGCAGACACTTTTACTTTACTCCCTCTTTCACTTGATCGAAACCTCTCCCCTCCTTTCGGTGAGTCCTTACCGTCAATGGCTTAAACGTACTCAGCTCTCCTTAAACTTCCCAATCTTTCCAACTCTCCCAAACTCACCTTTTCCGCCCATTTAACTCATTAACTTTAGATTCATCTTTTTCTTTCTGTCTCTCTTTCTCTACATCTATCTCTCTCTTCTTATATTTTTCTCTCCAACAGTCCTGTCCCGCTATCTTTTTTCTGTCCGTTATCTTCTCTCCCCATCCTCCCTTTTCCACATTATTTTCATTTATCTCTCCTTCAATCCTCGTTCTCTTTCAATTAATCCGTCTAGTACTATTTTCGATTTTTCTCCATTTTGTTTCTCTGCCACAATCTATTTCGTTCTCCCTCTTTCATCATCTACCATACTGATTTTCTATGTCGCTTTATCTATAAAGTTTTTTTCCCGTCCCTGTCTGTCTCTCTACCACTTTAAATGCCTCTCTTTCTTTCTCTCTCTCATCCTCCTCCTCTTTATCCTTCCTTGAACCCATCTTTTCCTTTCCTTCATTATCTCTTCCTCCCTAGGTTATATGCTTTTTAAAAAAAAATTTTTTTCTCGATCATCTCATTCGTTTAACATATGTGCGAATTCAAAGAATTCACCTCTTGTTGTTCGTGAGATAAGCCTGGGATCAACTGCCAGCTTTATCTCACATCAAATCAATTAACAAAAATAAAATCAGAGGAGCAAAAATCATCCGCAAATCTCGATTCAGGTTTGAAATGGGTAGCTCGACATGATAGATTGATGTTTCATGTTTGAAAGATA
This sequence comes from Elysia crispata, assembly GCA_033675545.1. Taxonomy (NCBI): domain Eukaryota; kingdom Metazoa; phylum Mollusca; class Gastropoda; family Plakobranchidae; genus Elysia; species Elysia crispata. The sequence goes on along the minus strand of JAWDGP010004263.1, from coordinate 2,409,729 downwards.
ATTTAATTTAAGATATTGAAAATGAATCTTCAGTTCAGGTTCTTTTCCCTAATTTTCCAGTACTCTAGTCGTTTGGCTAAAACAATCATATTTCCAGAAAAAAAATTCTTTAAATTAATCGCTTTTTTTTTTCTAACATGAGTAGGTCTGTTTGTATTTGATAAAACGGTATATTTTTATAAAGCAACGAAGCTCTTGCTAGGAAAAAAGCCGTGAGCGCGGGGAAAATATTTATCTAAAAATGTTCAATTTTGCAGTATTCGTGCAGTTTTTTTTTTAACTGCAACCAAAGGTTAAAAAGGCATAAGTGCCTCACTAGTTGCTTTCAAAATTGATAGAGAAAACAGTAGCACTATTAATAATACTGATCTTAGTAGCGTATATAGCGTGAAAGAAGAAATAGTGGTACCAGTAGTAATTGTAGTGGAAGTGGTAGTAGCAGAAGTACTACTACTACTACCACTAGTAGTAGTAGTAGTAGTAGTAGAAGTAGTAGTAGTAGCAGTAATAGTGGTCGTAGTAGTAGAAGTAGTTGTAGTGGTGGTAGTAGTAGTAGTAGTAGTAGTAGTAGTAGTAGTAGTAGTAGTAGTAGTAGTAGTAGTAGTAGTAGTTGTAGTATTAGCAGCGGCAGCAGCAGTAGTGGTAATAGTAGTAATAGTAGTAGTAGTAGTAGTAGTAGTAGTAGTAGTAGTAGTAGTTGTAGTAGTAGTAGTAGTAGTAGTAGTAGTAGTAGTAGTAATAGTAGTAGTAGTGGTAGTAGTAGTAGTGAGTAGTAGTAGTAGTAGTAGTAATGAGTAGTGAGAGTGGTGAGTGGTAGTAGTGAGTAGTGGTGGTGGTAGTGGTAGTGGTGGTGGTGGTGGTAGTAGTGCAGTAGCGTGTGGTGGTCGTGGTGGTGGTGGTGGTGGTAGTAGTAGTGAGTAGTAGTAGTAGTAGTAGTGGTAGTAGTAGTGGTAGTGAGTAGTAGTAGTAGTTGTAGTGATTAGCGGCGGCGGCGGCGGTAGTGGTAGTAATAGTAGTAATAGTCGTGGTAGTAGTAGTGAGTGAGTGAGTAGGTAGTAGTGGTGAGTAGTAGTGGTAGTAGTAGTGAGTGGTGGTGGTAGTGGTAGTAGTGGTAGTAGTAGTAGTAGTAGTAGTAGTAGTAGTGGTAGTAGTGGTAGTGGTAGTGGTAGTAGAAGTAGTAGTGGTAGTAGTAGTAGTTGTAGTAGTAGTAGTAGTAGTAGTAGTAGTAGTAGTAGTAGTAGTAGTAGTAGTAGTAGTAGTAGTAGTAGTAGTAGTAGTAGTAGTAGTAGTAGTAGTAGTAGTAGTAGTAGTAGTAGTAGTAGTAGTAGTAGTAGTAGTAGTAGTAGTAGTAGTAGTAGTAGTAGTAGTTGTTGTTGTTGTTGTTGTTGTTGTTGTTGTTGTTGTAGAAGGTGTTTTGTAGTTGTATTAGTTGTAAAATTTAAGTTATAATGGTAGTCGCTGCAGCAGTTTGATGGTGTTGCTATCGGTAACGCTTATTTAGTAGTTTCAGGTTGATATTAGGAGTTATTCCAGTCTTGTTGCTTCATGTTTATTACAAGTGGAAAAAAGAGAAAGTGATATTTTTTCCTCCTCTTGATTATGCAAAAAATTACATTGTTTGAAGAACGGGATGTTTCTCAACCTTTCATATTATATTCTTAGAGCACCTCTATCGATATACTGATTGTTACTGTGTTTTACGTGTCTTAAGAAGATAAAAGATAACAATTTTTATTGTATTTTTTACCCGATTCCCTTATTTTTCACCTTGCAAATTGCAGATTATTTCTAATCATTTTGCAGAATTTATTACCACTCTGATGTTTCCAGTTCTTTTCTACTTTCTACTTGTTAAGTAGATTTGTTGCATCAGTATGCGGTATTATATCAAAACAACAGCCTCTCAGAAATTTGCTCTATGCATTATTCTTTTCTTTCCAAACACTGAAAAATCATTAGAAGAAGATGAGTTTCTACATAATCAGTGTGAGTCACAGAAATAAGGTAAACTAAACACATTGTAACCCCCCCTCCCCCCACCACCACTCCCCTCCCCTCCCTCATGTCCTAACTCACGTTTTGATCTTGAAACCCGTGCACTCGAAGGTCATTTAAGGATCGACTCGCTCCATCCATTCTATCTGTCTGTCTGTCTGTCAGTCTGTCTGTCTCTCTGTCAGTCTGTCTGTCTATCTCTGTTTAGTCTGTCTCTCTGTCTGTCAGTCTGTCTGTCTCTCTGTCAGTCTGTCTGTCTGTCTCTGTTTAGTCTGTCTGTCTGTCTGTCTGTCTGTCTGTCTGACGTCTCTCTCTCTCACTCTCTCACTCTCTCTCTCTCTCTCTCTCTCTCTCTCTCTCTCTCTCTCTCTCTCTCTCTCTCTCTCTCTCTCTCTCTCTCTCTCTCTCTCTCTGCCTTCTGTGGCATCGAGAAGGATTCTCTCTGGGATCATTAAATTTGACGCGGTGTGATCTACCTCGACAGGATAAAAGGTTTCTCTTTTGAGCATCCTGTGAGACAAATTAGTGTAGACCACGCTCAAGTTTCATGAGTAAATGGTAGCTTGGCTCCCTTAAGTTTTTCATGGGGTCTTATTCAAGAGTGGGTTCTAGATTAGAATTAGATTCCATGATCACTGCTAGCCTTCCATGTATGGTCCTGTCAGTCACTTATCTCCCACCCACCCCCACACACACACACACACAGCTCTTTCCTTCTTCATCTTCCAATTTATAGCCTGGTTTTCATTTTCCTTGCCTCCGCTCCTCTTCTCTCACATTTTTAAAGTCTTCCCATACGTTTCATCTGCCTTCAAAATCCACGCGTGCCCGTATGATCCCTCTTGTCTTTTTGCCTCTTTTTCTATGTCTAACCCCTCCTCCTCCTTCTTACCCATTTCCTCCTCCTGTTCTTCTTCTTCTTCTTCTTCTTCTTCTTCTTCTTCTTCTTCTTCTTCTTCTTCTTCTTCTTCTTCTTCTTCTTCTTCTTCTTCTTCTTCTTCTTCTTCTTCTTCTTCTTCTTCTTCTTCTTCTTCTTCTTCTTCTTCTTCTTATTATTATTATTATTATTATTATTATTATTATTATTATTATTATTATTATTATTACTACTACTATTACTACTACTACTACTACTACTACTACTACTACTACTACTACTACTACTACTACTACTACTACTACTACTACTACTACTACTACTACTACTACTACTACTACTATTTTCTTTCATCTTCTTCTTCATCCTTCATCATCATCATCATCATCCCTTATCATATTGAATTTTTTCTTCTCCTAAAAAAATCTACTTTTTCTGGACACATTTTAAGTGACATTTGCTTTGAATTTGTTTCGTTACAGCAAATCAATGATGCCGCTTTCATGAAGACATACTGACATTTCCTTTTCATTTAAAATTTCGAAACATTTGCTCGCCTGTCAAATAATCCTACTGGTTGAGACAAAACTATTGTACCGCTTTATGTGAATATGATCTGTCTTTTAGCTAGATCGATATGTGTTGGACATCGCTCTCAGTTACTTGGCATAAAGCACAACCAGATGACAAGTTCATTGAGCAACGACAACTGTAAGTACCTTTTAAAGCTTTATGACCTCTTTGTGCATTTGAAGTTCATGGCGTTTTCTGAAATTCTACATGCGATTTGCCCATTCCAAGCAACTAAAATCAAACACACAGGTTATCTGATGCATTCCGTAATTTTAATACTTTTTTCTTTGTTGTCTTAGTTCTATTTTTTTTTTTACGTTTTCCTTTTGCTCATCAGACAAGCCCTTTTTCTTCAATCCTTTGCTGCTTTGCAGGCGGAGAAATAACCCTTTTCTTTTTTTTTTAATTCATGAAAGAGATTACGCCGTTCAAACGATCTCCTTCTTACTTCCATGACTTTTTGATTGTTTGTAATTAACGCAAGCAGTTTCTACATAATCACGACATCCCAGAGCTGTAAAAGTATTTCGATAACTATGGGCAAATTGAGTCATGAAATGTGTTATTCTTCTCTCTGTCAGAAGCTTTGGCACTGGCCAGCAAAGATAAGGTAAATAGTTGGAAGTTATTTTTCATCGTTTAAAAAAGTTAAAAAACAAGCAACCTTACTGATGTTTTTTTTTTTAATTATGCGTTTTAGAGGCTAAAATTATTACTAGAATTTATCTGTAGAAGAGCAGGTTCATCTTACAATAGCCTGCTAAAAACTACTTTGGTATCATAGATCAAATTTTGTCATTTATCAACATTCTTTTTCAAACTTTTACAACTCCTGACAACCCTTCAATTTTATACCGTTTGGAAAATTTGCTCATGTTTCTTTAAACATCCTCCCTCAATCTTCTCCTCGCTTTATTTCTCGAACGCACCCACGCAGAGCTTGGAGAAGTATTAAACATCAGCTTCTGTTACAAGTGTTAACATGTGTTACCGAAACTGGATTCTAGAATAGGCTAAAATAGTTTCAGAACCTTTGGCATCTAATCCAAGCAGGGGCGGATTAAAAGGAAGAGCCGTGTCGACTTAACATTTAGAGGATTAGACAGGAGTGGTGATAGTCTATAGCTGGGCATGAGAGCTTCCTTTAAATACATTTCGTCAGTTTGCCAAAGTGGATTTAAAGCACCTGCATAGTGCACACTGTTATTATCTCTTATAATTATGTATGTGCTTAGGGCAAGGCATAACCGACTATACGGTCATATGTACAATTCATCTTGGTTCCTTCATGAACGTTGTGAAAAACTTACTTGCTGTTTTTGGAAGAATTTAAGAAACCATTTGATGGATTCAGGGTACAATACAAAACAGAAAAAAGATTAAAAACTTAAATGAGCCTAATCATAGCTCATAATTTTCTAAAATCACCCTCGGCTGGTGTAACTTTACCACCCTCTGTTTTGCAGGTATGACTAATTATTTGGTTGCCTGCGCAAAGTTTTCTTACCGAATTTGTTTCTCATGCAGATTTAGATTTCTTCAATTAAGTTAAGCCTCTCGAGCCATATTTCAGACAACATGCTACTATGGAATGTAAATCGAAAAGTTGCAATTATAAATTATTTTCCACTAATATATCTCGATTTAGCATTTTCTTAAGTCTGGGTCGAGACTTTAATCCCCCAAGTGATAGACCAGTCCTATAATATTGATCTATGATGTATAAATCTATTTCCTCATGTATTCACTTTCTTTCTAGATTATGATCGTAGCTACCTTGATGAAGTTTGCTGTCCCTAAAATGTCGACCAGGTTACCACATCATTGTGTATGCATAAGAGTTGGTATGGGCCAGTAGATTGTTATTATCCTGTTCCCCTTGGTTTTCTTGAAGTGTGTGAGTTAACTGCCAAGTACTCAGACTTGCTTGGACAGCTTCAAGAGGACATTCACCGGCTCTGAATAATGGTGAACAGTTCTCCTCCACATGAACCTCTGAGACAGACATAGAATAATGTTTAAAGATGATATATAGAGATACATTTTAGTCTGCGGTGCTCTGTGCGAGAACAGAAAATGTTCTCTTGATCATGATGGTTTGTGGAGTGCAAAGTCTTGATCTGACTGATTATAATAGAAATAATCTAACTTAGGCCTTGACCTACGAGGAGATAGTCACACTGTCATGTGAAGCATTAAGATTGAATATGAATTATATATATATATATATATATATATATATATATATATATATACACACACAAACATATATATACATATATATAATTATAGATATAGAAGATTTTACCTTAAATTCTCTTCATACGACATTGGTGGATCAAGCGGAGTGTTTTTAGAGAATTTAATATCTGGATCCAGAATTATCTATTTTCCTTATTGGTTTATTTTGATCACGTGTTTTGTGATGTACTTTTAATACCTCTAGAAATGTAGAAAGACTTCTTTAATAACGGATTAGGAAACCGGTCTTTATAGTATGCAGTACTACAGACATCTTTAGACGTAGATAACATCTTTGATTTCTTTAATCATACAGTACCTCATAATTACTTTTACCCAGTTTTATGGCGAAGATGGAGTAAAAAATAACTGAATTAATCAGTGTTTTATAACGATAACTTGCTGTGATGTAACATTTATTCTAGACAATAAGGAGTCCATCACCCTATTTTTCATGGAGGTCAGCTGGGGAAGCCATCAGCAAGGTCTAGCGGTCTTCAGAATCTCGAACGGCTTCTAAGCGTCATGAAAATCGCGATTTACGAGCTTTTGGTGAAGCAAGCTATGATGATTCAGCGTTATGTCTCGATTTCAGATGGTATCAATCTTAAAAAGCCATAACACCTTGAGAATGAACTGCCAATCTATATTTAGATAATTTAGCTAAAGCTAGATATACATATACAGGCCAGGTCACTGAAGTGAGCAAAATTTTGCAGGTTTGAGTTATAGTGATCTATTTCTTTTAATTTTTTGGCATAGTTAGGACAGAATGTTACTTGGGACGTATTTATTTTATAATTCAGTCTACAGGCCTTCACAACAAAAATATGTAACTGTCCTAACTCTGCCAAATAGTTAAATGATATAGCTCACTCTTACCCTTACTGAAAAAATTCGTTCACTTCGGTGATTTGCTCTGTATGTATTTTAAGAAGCCTCGATCTGGATTCTATATTTACACGAATCAAGGTCTGAAATATAAAAATTATTTTTATTCTAAATCTGGGAATTGTACCAAATCTACACGAATCAATATCTAAAGTATCGACTAAAGCATAACTTGATTTTATCTCTGTTCTTTATATGCATAACACTTCCAAATTTGAGATTTGTATGCAAAAGTAGATCATCAGTAGATTATTTAACAGTTTTGTATAACCAATTCAAATCGGAATGCAAAGTTCAAAATTGAGATACACGATTTTTTTTAGATGAGGGAGGGAAAGGTGAGGGTGGAGTTTAAAAAATTAAAGTTTGCAGGAAAGAGAATTGTTGATAAAGTTTATTGTGCTAACAAGTTCATCTTTTTCCTTCATATCTTCTTGAAGTCCTGTTTTATATCCTGAATCTTTATTTAAATATATTACTTTTCCCTGCACAATCTCTCCTTAAACTAACCTCTTTGTTTCATTCGTTTTGCGTTGTATAAGATAACGTTACTGTAAGTCTCAATTTTTCCCTTTGAATTAATACACACCAGTTTCAAGAAGATTTTTGTATAAATGACACATAAGAGAATTTTTTCATACAGTATTTAAGTACATTAAGAGTATAGACTCGCAGAAAACAAAAATCTACGTGTTTTGTGTTGTAGTATTAATCTGTAAGGTTTAAAGGTATGATATAGATTTATGGTTTTAATCAAAAAGCAAAGATAAAAAAAGGCTTTTGTTGGAAGCAAATCATATTATAGAATATGGGCACAGTATTATAGAGAAGGAGAAGAAAAAGAAGAAGAAGAAGAAGAAGAAGAAGAAGAAGAAGAAGAAGAAGAAGAAGAAGAAGAAGAAGAAGAAGAAGAAGAAGAAGAAGAAGAAGAAGAAGAAGAAAAAAGAGAAGAAGGCGCAGAAGAATAAAAAGAGACACATTTAAAGAGATTGATTGTGATATAAATATATATATATATATATATATATATATATATATATATTATATATATATATATATATAGAGAGAGAGAGAGAGAGAGAGAGAGAGAGAGAGAGAGAGAGAGAGAGAGAGAGAGAGAGAGAGAGAGAGAGAGAGAGAGAGAGAGAGAGAGAGAGAGAGATGCTCCGGCCTTGATATTTTTTTCGTCGTCTGAAATTTTCTTTAAGCATATATAGCTTAATAAACTAGCATAGGAAATTTGATTGTACAGGGAGCTGCCATTCTTCATTATTTATATCCCCATTTTTATTGGATCTTTCATTGCAGCGTTAACTTGAAATTGAAATAAAATTGATGAAATAATTTCCAATCGCTTTTTAAGTTTATTTTTCATAAAGGAATACTTATTTTTTTTATCTCGCAAATGTCTGTTACAGATCAATTCTTTTTAAACCTTCAAACTTAATTCTATCAAGTAAAAACACCTGATTTCAAGAACCACTTACATTTTATCGTCTTTAAGTTTTAAACTACGAAAGGTCCCATTCGGGACTCGTTACCTTGATATTCAGTTATGTATCATTTCACCTTCTTTCCTGCCTCTTACCTCCCTCCCCTCCTCCCCCCCCCCCCATATCTCTCTCTCTCTCTCTCTCTCTCTCTCTCTCTCTCTCTCTCTCTCTCTCTCTCTCTCTCTCTCTCTCTCTCTCTCTCTCTCTGTACTCAATTCTCTTTTTTGTTTATCTGCTCATTTCCTCCTCTGTCTTAGCCGACGTCTTTCTATACCTTTTTTTCTAGGCCTTCTCTTTTATTTTACTAATATGTCTCTCTCTTTCTGCCTCTTCTCTCTCTCTCTCTCTCTCTCTCTCTCTCTCTCTCTCTCTCTCTCTCTCTCTCTCTCTTTTTCTCTCTCTCTTTTTCTCTCTTCCATGATTTATCCTTCTATATCTCTCCAACTCCTATTTTACTTGTTATGTTTCTTTTTATTAATCTACCTTTCATCTTTTCATGTTTTAACCTATCCTAACACTAGTTCGTACGTTTATTTATCGTAAACAAAAATAGTTTCCACCCACGAAAGTTCTGTTTCTTTTCTTCTTGTCTTCTCGCTATTCAAAAAGTGCAATGGTTGTTTTTTTCTTTCGAATTCTTGGTAAACCATATAGTGCCACTTATCCAACGTAAATCTATTCTATCTACTCTGCTCAAGGAGATGCCGACTTGAATAATTGATGCAAGGCTTACACAATTTCAACCATGAAAGCAGAATGGCGATTCAACATCGTACATCACAATCTAGACATGTTACATACTTCACTCCCTGCAAAATCTTTTCACTATGTCTTACTCACGCCACTATCTCTTGGCTGTCTGAAAAGTACTCGACATATTTAATATATTAATCGGTTAAGAGATAGAATGTTTTAAAAAATTACCACAACGTATGATTGTCTATCATTCATTTTTTTAAAAAGTAAACATCATTCTTTTCGGGTCTTGTCTAATGGATGAGTGTCGTTATGATAATTTATCAACTGTGAAAGATAATCCGGATAAAAGACAAGGGGGTAGCGAGGGGAGAGGTGGGGGGAGGGGATGATTGAGTATGACACTCTTAAAGAGGATCCTGTATTTTAGCTTAAACTGCGGTTCTTGGCAAATATATATATAAGTAATATCAATGTGTAAAAGGTCTTTCACGCAGTGGTTATCTTATGCATCTAGGTCGGCAAAGATCATTATAAAGTATAACCTGTTGACTGTTTGATATGACTGGCTAGAATCAGTTGAAGACGGTTGAAATGCCCAAATGTTTTTTTGTTGTTTTTTTGTAAAAGTAGTAGTGTGTGACAATTTAGGATACTTGATCCAATCTTTACCTAAGACTGTAGTAGTAAAAAGAAGATGGCTGTACTACTTTGAAGTGATAAGTTGAGTAAATTTGCTTCAGATTTTGTTTTCTAATAGGGTTGGAATGGGTTCTAAGAAGTTCGATAACCACATAAAGCGATACCTCAGCCAATGCTTGTCATCTATCTTCCTTTATATTCATCTCTTTTTATATATAATTTTAAAAGTAGGACTACGCCGTATGAAGAAAAAAGTGTTAAGATAATGCGTCTTCCTATCTTAGTGAGCGTTTTCGAAAACCGTTCCGGTAATCCTTTAAAGAGATAGAATTTCAGTGTTAGTTGGAAAACTCCTCTCTTTAATAAGAATCAAAGAGAAGGCTGACCTAGATTAATGATTAGTTAGACAAAGGCTGCTTCGAACTACTTAATCATTGGAACTGCTTTCTTTTATGTGCTTGAAAATATTGGTTTTGCACAGCAGCGGTCAGTTTTACAATTTACAATCCCTCCGCTTTATTCGATTATATTCACGAAAAAATACTAAATTTCCTCCTGTTGCTTTATTTTGCTATATGTTAACACTAATAGATAAATCAAGGTTCAAAATGTGTAATTCTTAATCTTTTTTTTTCTTTGAACTCTTTACACCACCTTTCCTCTAAGATCGAAAAAACTTCATATTGTAATACTCTCAGATTTTTATTCTAAACATTCTCACCTAGTTGAGATGGAAAGTTTTTAAGATCTATTTTCGACTTTTAAGTTGGTACGAAATCTTTCAAATCATCTTAACTTATCAAATCCATTTTAACATAATGGTATCTAATAATTTCAAATGGTTGCACAGAAAAAAAGCATAATTAAAATGTCTTGTTCCACATGTTTTAATATGATGTTGTACATGCAAGTGCAATAGCCAAATCGATCACAGTTTCCATGGTCCTTTGCTAATGACGTAACAGCTATAATTACTACACTGATACTACTTTGATTCTATCACCACCACTACCACCACCACCACCACTACTACTGCCACTGCTGCTGCTACTGCTTCTACTAATACTACAATACTAGTAATGCTGCTTTGCTGCTATTAAGTATGTTGTAAATGTTTGAGAGTAGACTTCTTCAAAACGACCTACTCATTTAAAGTTACACGATGCACTGGTGTATCTTATTCTTCCCCAGTGGATAATCTTTCTTGAAGAAATTTATGTAGGTAGTGTTTCAATAAAGTACGTGATAGTGCGTTTCTTAGCTAAGTAATCTCAAGATTAACTCTTATGGAACTTCTAAAGCGAAAAGTAACAAAGTGTTTTCGAAACTTCTCGAAACCAAATCGACTCTGATCTTAACAGATTGTATTTCTCTCACAACATACTAGAGATTTTCATCAGCGATGCAAATAGTAGACGCAATAGCTTGCAGTTGTTTCGATAATAAGTACTTGATAAGCGACTTAGTGGGGTAAAAGCGGGCATGTTTGGCAAACCTTTGAAAAAAAAGTTTTTGGCAATAAGATTTTATTATATTAAAAACCCAGCCATGTCAGATTTTAAATCATGAGTAAACTATGCTGAAAATTTACGTGGGTATATTTTCTATGCTTATCTCGTTCTAGGCATGAATTTCCAAGTCAGCTTTCTCATATTACTTTGTCTACACGGAACATGGAACGTGTGTTGGGGAAATTATGCCATAGGAACCGGGTAATCGTTGAAAAGCTATAAGATCTACCGGCATGTGCATATTTGGTATTAGCAGTTTATGAATCTAACATAGCTCATCTTTCACTCGGACACTCCATCTTAGTAGTAATGATGGCTGGAATTTATCCTATAAAGGAGAAGACCTAACCATCTTACAAAAAAAGAATTACATAGTAGTTTATTACCACATTATTTAGTTTGATAATTAAAAGTCTGATAACCCTCTTTAAAAAGTTACCAAAGAAGAAGAAAGACGAGGAGAGAGAGAAGAAGTTATTTTGAGAGGAAGAAGTGGGAAAAGAGAAAAAACGAGGGAGATAGAAGAAAATGGAAATGAAAGAGGAAGAAGAAAGGTTAGAAGTGGATTATGAATAGCAGGAGGATTGAGAGAAACCGGTGTCATTAGAGACATTCGTAGGAAAGGACACATTCAGTGCATAATTTTAGTCTTGTACCTATACTGCAAATTATAAAATTTGAGCTATAGGGTATCTGAGCCTTTTCAGACTTTAAAAAGAAACACTGCCCTTTACAAAAGATCGTATGGCGTTAAAAGTGAAGTTTTCAGCAGGAGCAAAAAACATGTTTAATCCCAAATCGACTCGTGAAAGATCAGGTTTAATTGAACAAAATTAATCTTTTTAAGCAAGAACAGAGTACATTTTTTTACCATTTGGTTTTGTAAAAGTCTGTTATCGATAGTTAGCAAAATTAACAGAATTAAAAAAAAAGTGTGTAAAAATGACGTTGAAAAGATGCCTATACCGTTACATCCTCTGTTTATAAAAAAAAATATGGTGCTATTGAAAACAATCAAATTGTAATGATAGCAATACTGAGGTTAAGGAAAAAATAATTTTAAAATTTGCTGACGCGTCTTTAGTCAGATAGGAAGAGTTTTACAATAATTTGTCATCGGATTTAATAAAACATTATTCATGAGGTGTTTCAAATATTATCAAACCTTTCAAGAAATTTATGCAAAAGATAAACCCATTGTTAGAAAAAAAAATAATCTTCACTTTTATTCTTTCGAACTTTTATGTCATTCAAGATAGCAGAAACATACCAGCTACAGCAATTTTCAAACTTGTTTATAATAATATAATAATAAAAAAACCTATGCGAAAAACAACAAAAAGGTAAAAACACATAAAAGTTACATTTGCTAAACCAAGTCATCAAATTTCTCAATAGATTATTACAAACATCCTCTTAACCTTGTAAAAAATTAGTCTTGTTCATTCATTTATATTTCTTGATGATTACGGTAATAACTGATAAAACATGCTAATATGTAAGTAGTGTTATTTACTTATTGTGTTTGACAGGTTTATCCCAAAAGACACGTCTGTCTAACGGCAATAAACGCGTAAGTTTGTCGAAGATATACTCTTTTTGTCTGCACCAATCCCTCTTGGAACTTTAGGGACATAGTATCACCAATAAAATTTTTTTTTTTTTTTGCAGCTCAAAAAAATAAACCTCTTGACTATTTCCTGAGTTCAACAGCTAACATATCGTTGGGACTGAGTATTTTGATAACTAAAGCCTGAGTACCATTTTCAGAAACCATTTGGCATTAGATCAGTTACATTACAGTTTGCATTTCTTAGACAATTGTCAAAATTTGTGTAACCAAATACCTTCAGCTCTTTCCTATAGGGTTTCCCTATGAACTGAATATGCACTCTTAAACGTATGACCAGTCTAAAGACATTTTAAGGCCAATCGTTCAAAAAAAATTAGGAGAGTGTTAATCGCAAACATAACTGCAATGTAGTGTATAGCATCCACTTATTATTTGGCTTCTTAAAGTATGAAATGCATATATGATAAACTTACCCAGTCGCCCCGTTAACGCCTTGTGTGATCCACGCAACAGTTTTGGTCCTTTTAAAACTTCTCGAGTGTAAACAGCACGATTTTTAAATACAGCCTGAGCACAGATATCATTATATATTGATAATATATTGCTTTCTGTTTCCTTTAGCCATAATATTAGGCTCTTAATAAGCTTGTCTTGTTTCTTTAAACTTTATGTGCTTGATGAACTCTTTATACATTTTACTCGTATCCTCAGACCTAGACGTTGCATTTTGCTCTTTCATCCTAGCACAAAGATGGCATTTTTATCCCTAGAGTGCTGACAGAGATAATCTTATGAAATTTTATTTTTTTAAGTGCTATATAAATTTCATTCTTTACAAAGTTACGAAATCTGAATGCATTTTTTCACGGATTTACCATATTTCAGGGATATAAGACATGAAATTGATTACCTCTTTGATGAGAGATGATGACCAACTGTATTCTCTCGCCCCAAATTTTTCAAGAAAACAAATATGAGAGGTTTCCTGGCAGATTGCAGATAGCATCTTTAAAGCGGATCCAAGCTTTAAGGAGAAACAGTTTAACATCTTATACATTATTCAGACAACACGGTCCTTTATTACAGTCTCCTGAAGGTCTCAAAGTAAAAGAAAAAAATGCTCTGAAAGTGGCGAATTTCCTACTAAATGTAAAGACCACTAAGATCCTATAGATCTCTAGGCAGTAAAAAGAATCGCACATAACTATACAGGATAAAAAAGCGAATATGTAAGATAATTGTGAATGTAGGGGCTAGACTCGGAACAAAATACAACTCAACAAATAAAACAAGAATGCAGTTTTAAAAATACAACATTTAAAAATAAAACTGAGAATTAAAAGAGTATGGATATTTGCAACACCTATGTAACATATGAAGAATGGGTACACTCAAGAAAGAAGAAGAAAAAGAAATCAATGCTTTTGAGATTAAAAAAAAATTATCGAAAAAATATTGCGTAACGCCTGGACCGCCAAAATATAAAAAAGACAATATTAGGAGAGGTAGCACATTCCACACAATCGGGTCTTAAGTAAAATAAAAGCAAGAAAAGTGAAGTATTTCGGCCTGCAAAGAGACACAGAAGTATTGAGATGAATATCCTAGGATCGATCTGAAACTGGAGGATGGATCAAGACATTGGATTGATGACATCAGGGACTGCACGGATGAAAGCTGGTAGGACAGCTCATGTTTGAGGTGATTTTCGCCATATGGTTTGGATTGAAACAAACAGTGAAGACCAAACGAATAAACGAATCAAGGTAATAATGATGCGATTTGGTTGCAAATGTCTTCGAGATTATAGTGGGGCTTTTGCTGAGTTAATTCATCAACGTTTTGCCTATTTACAGTACTAAAATGGTATTAAAGTGTGTGGATTGTGAACTTTCCTTTTAGTAATTTAAGTATTCCGGTTGTATGACTTCCTACCCAGTTTTAAAAGAAACTTGTTCAATTTTATACTGCTAAAAGTATAATTCTATTCATTATGGTTTAGAGTGGTATGTAGACTTCGCTATTGTTTAGCAATGGGTAGATGGAAGTAGCTTCTCTTGTAAAATTATCTTCACTTTTTCATAAGGCAGGCTCTTCCTTTGTGTCTGAAAATAATATAATTATACTCAATATTTCGCATCTCAAAATAAATCTGACACTTTTTCCAATACTATGCCCAGGTTATCTGAATACTTCTCTGCTTGCTAACTGGAGTTTTTAAAAATTTCTATCGCTATTTCTAATGCTGTGGGTGTGATGGAAACTCTGGGGCTCAGCGATGTTGTCGCCACTTCACATACAGTATTGTAGTCGTTGATGTTGGCGTTACTTCAGTTGCAACACTAATTGACGCTATCATTGCTATTGTAGTACATACACCTTTGATTGATGTAGTGGTTACTGAAACGGACCAACCGTGTGAAGGATCTGTAAAATTTTTTGTAGCTGAATTATCCTAAAATAGCATAAAATGATAGCTTTCGAATTTTTTATATCCCATCGATCAAAATTCTCTGAGCGGATCTGCCTCAAACTTACCTGGGCTATCAGATTTGTAGAATCAACTTATATTTTCCTGACGGAAATGTTTTGCAAGCTCTTTTTAGTATGTGCAAATGTTGCACAGCAGAAAAATATTTTATCCTCAAAACGTAACCAACTCCAAACGAAATTGGTGAAATCTCTTCAGCGCGTCCCCAGAAAATATATACATTTACAATAAAATTTCAAGGTTCGAAACGAAACCAAACGGCATGGTAAGGTCAGGACGGTTACAGAGCTCTTCCCAAGCATGTCTGACGAGGACAAACAACAGCAGTGTCCTCCGATGCTACCAGTGTAGCATGAAGAGATCTTCCACTACTGTTGAAAAGTTCTCGCAGTTGAAACTTTAATTGGTTGTTTTTATTTATCTTCATTTTAGTTCAATATAATAAAATTCGTCGTTAAAAGAGAGCTTTATGGCCGTTAAACAATTTAGATCTACAACTAAACAATCTAGCCGGTTTTAATAACGGTCAGGAATTACATGGTGTCACAACTGGTTTAAATGAGTTGTAGGCAAATTAATGGGTTTCGGTTTATTACTTGTGAACGGTTACATTAAGATGTAAGGTTAAGTCACAATTCAGAGAGTTAATTAAAAACTAGATTGCCCTTGAAAGTTATCTTTTCTCTTGTCGTAGATGAATCTTCCCTTATGGTAAGATAAAACCTAGATTGTTTATAACTCGTAACTATGCGTTGTTAGGGTCAAGTGATATTATGATTGTTTCTGTCCGTTGTGAACGTCAAAGCCCAAACGATTCATTATTGAACAAGGCTCAATTATTCAGGAAACCGGTCTTTCACATCTAGGTGGTTGCAGCTTTAGACTTGGAATCAACTTTAACCCATAGTCCTTAATTAATCAAATCCGTTCAATCTCGTTTAGCCTTAGTCTTAGTCCACTTTTCATGCGGCTCATATTCGCACATTTTCAGCAGGAAGGTTGAAAATAAGTGCGAAATGACCTTGCACGGCAGAAGTAGAGAGGGATGGACAAAAATATCAGGAATCCTGTTAAGAGCTACAGGTGCTAGAGAAAAGGTAAAGAAAATAGATGAACAGATAGGCAGAAGTTACTGTCCAGCAGAGCAGTTGCTTGTCTGCTAGAAGACGGTGATAAAAAGCCAAAGGTAAACTAAGTTTGGCATCCTAGGATGTTTAACTGGCTATAGTATATACAGCACAATTTACTCCCAGTCTGTTTTGGCTTCAATCAAACAAATATTCATTTGAGCTGGCGGCAGATTCATGTTACCGTTATGTAGTCCACCTGGTTTCGTCAGTACAGCGAAAATGTGCTGCTACTGATTTCTGTTCCATCTCCCTCTTGAATTGGTTAAACAGATGCCTATGAGGATCGATTAATCATTCATTTATAGCCCGACTTTGGTAGATAAGTTAACTTATAATGACATTTAATTAACACGTTTTACAATTATTTTATTTCTTTATTCTGCGGAAATAGAAAGGATGATTTTGAAAAATACAATAATGATAAAAATAATAAAAGAAATTTCTATTATCATTGTGTATATTATATTTTTGTTGTTGTTGTTGTCGTTGTTGTTTTATTTGTTGTTATTGTTCGGCATAATTGCAATATGCATTCACATTGTCACATCCCCATATAACGAAAACTGTTACAAATACTTTGCAAACCTTCAGAATACAATTCATAGCCCCATCCCACTCTTAACACACAATTAGAGAAATAAATACAAATACTCAGCTTTTAACGGAAGCATTTATTTCGTTTATCACTCTTACTAGTGCCTACTTTGACTTTAAATCACATTTTGATTTCAAGCTATGTTTGAAGATTCCAAATTCAGTCTGGACAATCGATCTAGATTTGTGCAGTTACCGTGAACTAAATGAATTATATTTTACTTTTAATTTGAATCATAGAAAAAAGCAAACATTACATCATGCGTCCTTAAATAGATATTTTTAGTGATATAAATTATACCATAAAACATTACGTCTTCCTTGTTTCAAGATTTTTAAGTGTTTTATTAGAAGATAAAAGCGTCTGGGAAAATTAATTTTCATAAATGGAAATGAAAAAAAACAAAAAACAATCGCCCATAGTCTTAAAGTTCAAATTACTTGGACGGTCAAGACATGGATAAGGAAACGTCTGACCCAGACGGATTACTGGCAAATGTTTAGTTTAACACCGCTTCTCTTCTCTTCTGATAACGTGGAAATGTGGGTCGTTGAAACCCTACAAAAAACTTTTGTCCTTCACGTCAGAAGAGAAGCCCTTGTAGAATCTCACCACTTCACTAACGATTGCACTTCTCATCAAGAAATACGATTTCATTCAGTCTTGTTAAAAAGTATGCAGATCTTAGCTTTCTTTTTTTTTTTACAATTTCGAATATCCTTTAAATTTGTTCTTTTTTGCTTTTAATAAGAACTTTGCTCACCTAGACACGGTTCAAAGTCAACAGGAGTATCTCAGTCAGTCGATTTGACTGTTTTTGTTAATCTCATCTAATGCTCATATTGTTGACCTTCATTGGGTTTTTTTTTTCCATATTTTTGCATAACAACAAGGATCAAAATTGATTCTAAGATTTTTATGTTTCTTTTCATAGATTGTCATTTGAGCATTAAGTAATAACACTTGCCAAGTGTTCTCAAATTAGTATGTTTTTTATAAAGTGCGAAACGCCCACATTTAGACTTGAAATGAACCATTTTTTGTGCCTCATTTTTTCCGTCTTTCGGGATCAGCATTCATATTTTAAAATTCCTCTTACGAGCGAAATTTTCACCCTGCTCTAGATTATTCACAATAGCTGTGTTGAAGATTAATTGTTGATGCTGTATATCTCGACCAAAAACAGCTTTTAATGGCATGATCTTTGAAAAGATATAATAGAAAGTTTGCAAAGGAAATACCTTAGCTTCCTTTCGATTCTTTTATATATGAATTATTCAGTTCTTTTCCTATGTCAATTCAATATGTTCCTGGTTCAAATTTTATTCACAAAACTGTAAACAAAAATGATTGATAGCAGCTTGCTCGAGTTTCATAGAGAATTATGGAAACCACATCAACTTATTCCTGGAAAAGAGAAGATTCAGCAATTAAAGTGATCCAAAGAACGAACCTTTGTATGGAAACTTTAAATGTTATTTGTTCAGTGTAAGCGTTTTCCCTTAATCTTTTTAGCGGCTAGATCTACTCATGCAGTATAAAGAAATAATTTTGTTAAATTTTATCAAAGTTATTGATGCTGCGATTCATTTGAATCCTTTCACGTGGCTTGTGCCATGGTTTAACCACTGTTTCAGTTTATGATGAGGCAGCTTTCCCCTGAATTTCATAGTTTCTATTTCAGTTAAGACCATATCGTCATTTCTTTGTTATTTTAAAGTGACTGAACACAATCTTTCTCTTCATTTTCTCTAGCAAATCGAAAACGATTCTTTTGAAAGATATTTTTTTAACTAAACGGAAGTTATAGCATGTATTTCACTAAAAAAATCTGCGAGTGCGACTCGGTTTCGTTTTGAAAATATTCATGACCCTTAAAAGGCTAAACTTATTTTTAAAGGTATGGTTTTCTATGCTATAGAAAATATTTTTTTTTATTTTGAAAAGTTACCAAAGACTTTTTAAACATATAACAAATATTTTACAGGCGTGGCTAAGGCAATGAATAGTTAAGGGACAAAGGATATGACAGTAAGTGACATGAGGTTTGAAATAGATAATTTGATTCTCTTATAGGTAAGAAATGTGTTGACCAATTAATTCCAAAACATGAATGGATTTGCTCATTATATGTTATTTTTTATTTTCACGATAATGGCACACGAAACTTTAGCTTTGCGACAAGCAAAAGTAAAAAAAAAAGAGCGGAAAACTAAAACAAGAAAATTAGGTTTGACTTTTAAAAAATTTTCGTTATTTGTTTTAAGTTTTTTTTTTCATTACTTAATGCTTTTTGCGGAAATCAACTCATGAGATGAAAACTAAACAGAGTCATTTGTTTTTCTTAATATTTGTGCAATTTTGAAAGTAAAATTTGGGATAAAGTCAAATTACTCTTTTAATTCTAACCAGACTCCACTGTTACAAGAGTGCCTGTTAACATCCCTTATTTAGCATTCTATAAAGTTCATGCATTGCCTATTGCCTTATATCCATTTTGCTGGTAGACGGACTTGGAATTTAGAGATAAAGAAAAATATGAGTAGATAAGGGGCCAAACTGATATCGAGTTCTACGTTCCATGTAGTCTTATATGAAAGATTCCTTGAAAACGATATTTTATGCCAGGATTTTTATGAATGGCAAAGTGCACATTTTTTAAATAAGATCCCTCTACTCCACATGGCACATTAAAAACATCATTGTGAATTAAAATGATCTGCCTTCGCCGCACGGGAGAGAGAGAGAGAAAAAGAGACAGAGAGGAGGTATAGAGAGATAGTGAGAGATAGATAGATAGAGAGAGAAAGAAAGGAAGAGAGGAGAGCAATGGGAGGGTAAAAGAAAAGATGATAGTAGAATGGGAACAGAGAAAAATCGCTGTGCCCTGAAATAATAAAGGTCGAAAATAAGTGATGAGAATAAAATCAAACAAAAGCCATTGAGAGAAAGAGACAGAGAGAGACAGAGAGAGACAGAGAGACAGAGAGAGAGAGAGAGAGAGAGAGAGAGAGAGAGAGAGAGAGAGAGAGAGAGAGAAACAACAAGAGACAGGAAAGACGAAAAAGTTTTTATCTCGTCTTGTTTTTACTGACCATAGTCTTATACATTTATCTATTTATCTCACTCATATTGCCTGAAGAAGGATTCACGGGAGTTTGGGTTCCGCGGATGTAGTGTCATTTCTTAACTAATTTTACCGCAATGTCATATTTTTTTCGAGAATGAAATATTATAGCCTCACCCAAACATAGATGAAAAGATAATCCTGATTAGTAGTAGTAGTAGTAGTAGTAGTAGTAGTAGTAGTAGTAGTAGTAGTAGTAGTAGTAGTAGTAGTAGTAGTAGTAGTAGTAGTAGTAGTAGTAGTAGTAGTAGTAGTAGTAGTAGTAGTAGTAGTAGTAGTAGTAGTAGTAGTAGTAGTAGTAGTAGTAGTAGTAGTAGTAGTAGTAGTAGTAGTAGTAGTAGTAGTATGATTAATATTACTATTGAGAATTTCAAAAAATCCAAATCTATTCTACAGGAACACACAAATGGTGTTGGAGTTGGAAAATTTGTTGAGAAATGTAGAGAAAGGAAGATAGATAGATAGAGAGAGAGAGAGAGAGAGAGAGAGAGAGAGAGAGAGAGATATAAAAAGAGACACAGAGAGATAAAGAATGACAGACAAATAGACAGACAGCGAGAAAGAGAGAGAGAGAGAGAGAGAGAGAGAGAGAGAGAGAGGGAGAGAGAGATAAAAAGAGACAGAGAGATAAAGAATGACAGACAAATAGACAGACAGCGAGAAAGAGAGAGAGAGAGAGAGAGAGAAACAGAGAGACAGAGAGAGAGAGAGAGAGAGAGAGAGAGAGAGAGAGAGAGAGAGAGAGAGAGAGAGAGAGAGAGAGTTAGAAGCATTTAGGTCGGTGAGCTCGAGCAGTTTGGTGATGCAAAGTATTGGGAAAAGCAGTTCCTTACCCACTATGAAATGAAGTTTACACAGCACTTCCCATGTTATCAGAGTAAAGTACACCTGAGTTATATTAGACTTCGCCATTTTAACCGGCTTGCCGTACCCGATTGGACGTCGTCAACAAGGATTTGTGTTAAAGTAAATTATTTTCTTATTCTCGTCTTAAATGAGCTTTTCTGATAATGCAAAGAGGAAGAAAGTCTTTTCATTTTTTAAAACCGTTTCGCTATAAATCAATGATTTTTTTTTTTGCTTTCCCTACATTGAGTATTGAGGATTTACAACACCTCGTAGAGTTGCAAGAACATGATTTTTAAAAAAAGGGAAGTTGTCCATTTTTTGACGCTCACCTAACATTTCATGTAGACTTGAGGCAAGAAAACTTCTTTAGACAACAAACCGGATCTTATCCCTACAAAAGGGTATATCTCGGTGTTTTAAATCCACACAATGCGAGCAGTGGCTGTAAACAGCAGTAGTAGTAGTAGTAGCAGTAGCAGCAGCAGCAGCGGCAGCAGAAGTATTAGTAATAGCAATGTCAGAGCAGCAACAGCAATAATAGAAGTGGTAGCTTTGTAGCAGAATGTTGAAGGTTATGGTTGTAATGTCATAGCTGAGCAGCTAGTACTAACCAAATGGAACATACTGATGGATGAACGCTAGAAATGATCATAATCATTTTGAAGCATGATAGTTGACATGCAATTTCAGAGTATCTGCGGAATTGCAGGTGATATGAAATATAAAGAATAACAAGTGGCATGAAATCCCACAGCAGATATTATTTGTGAATTAATACTGAACTTTAAACCTTGCACTTTTGTCAGGTAGTCGAAACATTTCTTGTGCTATCACATTGACCGACTTTTTATTAGATTTCCTAGTAACTTAAGTAGCGGAAAATTATTCAAAATGGTGTATATAAATAGCACGGCGAAACCGTTTTGTTGAATTATTACTTCGATTTCCATTAAGAACACTCTACTGAACAAATTGAGTATAATGGCAAATTATTTTCTCAAGGTGAGTTGACTAATATATTATAATGGGGGAGGACTAATGGATTTTCGGACCTCACAGCCATAGTTTGCCGTTTTCAGTCGCTTTTTTTAAGCGTAAGGTGAATGACTGAAACTGATTTTATTCGAAATTTCTGGCAGATGATGTCAAACTTAGATATATTTAAGAATAAGTTTCAACTGAAATCTAAGTTGTTTTACTTCTCGTTACCCTCTAAGCGTCCTCTACTGGGATTTTTATATGTTTTATGGTTTGGCAATTCAAGTTTATTTTTGTTGGCGTTTAACTTCTAAGGCCATTATGGCTTGTTTTAGAAATCCCTATGGATTTCCTTAGTCTCCACCCTTTAGAAACAATGTGAATGTTTCCTCAAGTTCGTTGTGATAGCCATTGTTCTTTCTTCCAATGCAGCATGCTTGAAACAGAAAATAGTTTAACACTTTCGACGAATGTTTTGCTCTTGCCAATAAATCACCTTTTTTTTTTCTTTGGATGGCCAATCTGCATTGTGACCGTGTTGACTGTGTTGTTCATCGAGAAGCAGACTAAGTGAAATCTCCAGACTTTGACTAGCTGTCTTTACGTCTTGATCTTGTTAGCTTCACTGTTGCACTATTCCAGACCATTTGCTTTCTCAGTTTTGAATTTTTTTAGCTTGCCGATGGTAAATCGGTTTGACAATTCTCGGCTATTTATTTTGATAAATTGATTTTGACTTTTTCTTCTCCACCTACTGCCTTCACCAAATTATGAAGAGACCCCAGCAGAATTTGTCATTGTGAAAAAGCGATTGCCAACAAGTGCACTTTCGGCACTTTTTCCTTTAATTATAGCCTTCTAATAAGTCTTAAAAAGTATGTTCAAAGTACAAAATTGGCTGATTACTCATATTATGCCTTTTATGGTATCGACAAAACGCAGACGGTCTTGTAAACAAAAAATTTGCTCCAAGAGACACCAACATAGATATTTATGTGTATTGGTAGCCCGTATACCAGTGCTTTTTCATAGAATAAATAGAATTGTAACGAAATAGACATACACCAGAAATAGACAATCTGCGGTGTGAGGTTGAATCAATTATAAGTTTTCTTTCTTGACTTGCAACTAACTTCTAATTTTTTAAATTCACAATATTTGTATAACAACCTCTTTGTTCATCTATAACCTCTTTTGTATTTTCATTGCCTATTCTTATGAAATCTTTTTTCATAAATTTTGTTTTTCAAGGATAGTGTCCTCGCATTGAATTTTAATTCAGATAGTTAAAAGTCAAAACACTAAATATCAATCCAGCGAATAAAACAATATGCTAGGGCATTATAATTATGGTCCCCTGATTCAGAAAATAGAGTTAATAAAACAAATGTTGATAAGTTGTTAGAAGTCGGAAGGTCTTTAAGCATTATGTTGAGGTAATTCTTATCACCTTATTGGAATCATTATTACTGTCATGGTCTAACTCTCGAGGCTTTGTCTTGATCTGAGGTAATTACAGTTAATCTCTTTAAAATATTGTGCAGGTGGAGCGCTACAACTTATCATGAATTATATCAGCGTAAATTATCAAAATTACAAATAAATGTTAGTAGACTTAGTGCGGAATGAATATCGAGCATTGATTCATTAAATTGCTTTGCTTAACATATAAAAAAGATTAATGGTCAGATAGGATTGTGACTAATCAATGCAAGTGATAACATAAAAGAATTATACCGTTCAATCTCTAAAGGTATATGCACATTTAAACAATGAGCAAATTTTGATAATTCATTCAATGTTGAATGCTTTTTTACATTCCAGCCACAATGAATTTTGAAAGGTCAAGAAAATAAAATGTATTTCATCTGCCATTCTCGGAACACTAAATTATCTGACCTTAAGATCACAATCATCGTAAAAATTAATTTATCTATAATTCCAACATATTTGCTCATATGCATGTCATTTATAATTTTGTTGCCTAGCAACACAATAATAAAACAAAAAGGGAAATAGATGTAAGATAAAAAAAAGTCATTTATCTCTAAGGAAACCCAGTGCAAAAAAAAATGAAAAGAAGTTCAGATGTTTGAACAAATCAAAATTTACTGCATGTATGTTTTATTTCTGTAATGAGCAGTAACCTGATCTTCTGGAGAAAAATATTTTGAAACAAAACAGGGACCGGTTTGATATTTTAATAAGGCACGTGTGTGGTGTATTAAATACGAGTTATGACAATATTGACAAGCCGAAAAAGGGAACATGGTTAAAAAATGAAAGTTATCTAGACGGACCAGACACATTGTAATTACTGGATTAACACAGAGGACTGAGTCGTCTAGGCGGTAAGTTCACGATGCTGGGCGAAAGGAAAAAGATTGAGACGTGACATTTTGTATATATGTTATAACGTTCTGCTTTTTAACCCTCAAGAACATTTTTTTTTGGTCCTTTGCTCTTGGTGCTTATATCTTAAAATTTTATTTCTGTCCAAAGTTTCGTTTTACAATACTTGCGTTTAATATCAAGGAAGACTGTCAAAGATTAAAATGTCACAATATTCTGCCTAATGATATCTTTTCCGAACCAACCCATACAAAAAAGCTCTTTTTATGATCTTTGGCTTCTTAGATTGTTTCCTTACGCTTTATTCCGGTTTTCCTAAATGCCAAGTGACCGTTCTCTCTCTCGTATTGTCAGGTCAACAGCAAATGGAGGTCTATTTCTGGGTCCCACATAATGGGTCGCCACAGAGATTGACATGAAGAGGAGAAAGGTGTTTTTTGTTTGTCTTTTTTTTAAGTTGTTTTTCTTCTCTTCATTGGACGTGCCGTCTATTGCTGGAGGCGACCCCTATGCAAATTCACGGCAATTGTCAAGCGACAAAAAAATGGAAAATAAACAAAAGATATGACTTTTTTTTTAATTCTTCACGTCAGATCCAGTAGGGTTTAATGATATATCGAATGCTATATATTTTGGATACCGTATCTTGATTATATCCATGGGCCTAATTCTGCGCTTTTAACAATCAAGAAGGCTATTTATGAATACAGCCTTTCCACTCGATATTCGAAAAAAAAAAAACATTTCCGAACTATCTTTATAGAAAAAGACACAGTTCTTGGTTTGCACATGTTAAAGAAATTTCTTTGAAAGTTTACATTTATAATATTTTGGACCTTTCCACCGTTTTAAAAAGATCGATGTCTCACATAAACATGATTTATACGCGTATTTCTTAATGTTTTTCCAAAGACAAAATCAAGGAGTGAGTTATAGACGTTCCAAACATTTAAAAATGTATTATTGGAATGCTTTGGTCCACTATTTCAATATTATTGTGTTTTTATAAAGGTCCTATTTATAGAAGTTAGAGCTTGCACCAAGAAGAAGAATAACGTATCAATATCTTAATGCTTTAGAAAGATTATTGTTGGACATGTTGCCAATCAATGTAATTCAATCTATGAGGTATTTTTACTGCTTTTCAAAGCTCTTTACGACAAAGAGTTATAAAATTATAAACTGTTTTACTTTACAGTTTCTATCTCAATTTTTTTTTGATAATTGTATCTTAAGTAAAGAAAATTCGATCCTTCTTGCCGTTTTGTTTGATACAGGGTCTATTTGTTAAAAGCCTTTCAAAAAAATTTAAAAAAAAAACGAGAAAAACATAGCAAGATACAAGATCAAGTTTTACTTTGTCTTGAAAGGTCTCTAGATTTTCCCTCCTCATTTCACCGTTGCAAATCTGAAAGTTATTGTCGTTCAACTTTATTACAGTGCGCAGAGGTGTTAGAAAAATCATATACTGAGACAGAACTCGTACCATTTTGTGTATGAATGTCAGTTCAGTTTTTTAGCTCGCTAAACTATTTCGCCAGTACTGACTAAACGTTAACAAAGCACGCCTGGCGCTCGAATAGATTATTTTTTAAACGCTGCTTTATTAATACAAACGATGAGCTGTGACAGACTTATACGCTGAGTTAAAATAAAGGTTTTTTACTACTCATCCGAATATTGTTTTGTTTTGTTTTGTTTTCTGGTTGTTGTTTTTGTCATTCTTTTTGTATTTGTTGATGTTGTTTTTGTTGTTGTTGTTGGTGTGTTTGTTGTTGTTTTTTTATCAACAAAGGTATTCTTATCGATATCTTTAGTATTTGCGACATTAAACCACCTCGCCGCGGTGTCGTAGTCCAAACGTCATAGTTATTCTACACCGTCTTTATCTCTGCTTTCTGATTGATTTTTGCATTGTTGGGTTTTAAATTAAGGCACCTAAATGACATATTGTTCCTTTATGGTCGTATGTAGATAAATGAACATTAAACAAACCGACTGATCAGCTCCATAGCTTAATTTCCATGACCGAAATAACAAGATCCTCATGGTGTCTAATACCTCACTGTGGATCGTGACAGTAATATTACCGATCTGATCTGGCCATTGTGCTTAGTTCTTAGAAATATCAAGTTCGCACCATCTACAATCATTCAGATTGATGGAGCCGGAAACCGAAATTTGAACGGTTGAAAATGATCGTGCCGAGACCGCCTGAGCCGTACATTTCCTGTATGCTCTCCATGACTTGCTATCAACCCACCACGGGTATGTTTATTGTCTGTCCGGCAACTCAGAAATCTTGCATTTGAAAAACTTGCGCCCAATCTACTGGCTGGCCGCACAAGGAAAATGATGATAAGGCATTATGATTGTTTACAAACAGAACTTTTTAACATTTGACATAATTATCATAAAAAAATATTTAGTTATAGTAGCAACAAAAAACAGAGGCGTTAGTTGTAGCAACAGCAGCAGCAGAAGTACAGAGGAAAGCGTTCGAACCACATCCATATCATTTGTCCTTCTTGAGTTTTCCTTCTTTAGTCCAACTTGTCATTCTCGAATTGGATCTAAATCTGTGTTATCTTCTGCTTTTCTAGTTATAGTGGTAGCACTACCACTGGTGATTGTAGTAGCAGCAGCACTAGTAGTAGTAGTAGTAGTAGTAGTAGTAGTAGTAGTAGTAGTAGTAGTAGTAGTAGTAGTAGTAGTAGTAGTAGTAGTAGTAGTAGTAGTAGTAGTAGTAGTAGTAGTAGTAGTAGTAGTAGTAGTAGTAGTAGTAGTAGTAGTAGTAGTAGTAGTAGTAGTCACATTAGTAATGTTAGCTGTATTAGTAATACAGTAGTAGAAGTTGTAGTAGCAATAGTAATAATGGTAGTAGTAGTAGTAGTAGTAGTAGTAGTAGTAGTAGTAGTAGTAGTAGTAGTAGTAGTAGTAGTAGTAGTAGTAGTAGTAGTAGTAGTAGTAGTAGCTGTAGTATTTGTAATAGTAGTTGATGTAGTAGCAATAGTTAATAGTCACTGTCTGGAGGTGTCTGTTGTTGTAGTAGTGGAAGTGGTGATAATAGCTGGAGTAGCCAACAGTAGCGTTACTTGTAGGGATAAATTATCACCATTTCAGTTCTCTACTTTCATTATTTGTAAAACATCTACTGTAAGAAAATGGTGCTGGAGTTACAAGATTTAAAAAATAAAATATTTTTTGTGCTCCATTAGATTTCTTTAGAAGAATGTATGTATGGCCTAAATACGGATACATTCATTACAATGAATACTAGACTGGATATTCCTTCTTAGTGGTTTGATATTTATACTGAAAGAGAAGAAAAGGAATGTGAATATAGCAATATATTGCTGGATTCTTAGGGTTTTTCACTTTTTTAGATCATGACAAAAGAGGATTTTGGAGTTTTTTAAAAACGTTCTCGTGGGAGAAAGAGATTTTTTTGTACAATTGATTGATTAAGACATATGAGAGTCAGGTATCAGGTACCCAGTACAGTTTTGGTGTAATTGAGGAAAAAATATATAATTGTTCATGAACCTCAGAGACCTGAGTGAGGACAACTCTTGGTTAAGGGGCCCGGCATCTTTAAACGCTTTTCCTTGAAACAAAAAAGGCTGTAAGAGGAAACAATAGATCACAATTTACAGGTGGATATAATAAAACACATAGTCCGGTTAATTGTGATATATTGTTGTGTTCTTGAACCGATGACCCCTGTCTGCTTTGTGTCCCGAGACAAGATTTCTACTTGATACGTGATGGAATCGCACCGAGAGGCGTGATAAAATTGTGTTAATATGTATAATTTGAAATAATTTGAATCTAAAAACAAAAAAAGTTTAGGTTCCTTTAGAATTTAATATATGAACAGTGCAGCTTTAGATATTTTTATTGGCACAAGAGGTTCAAGGAGACTGAAATGATAGACCATAATTGTGTTGTCCTTAAAAGACATTGATAAACAAACGTTTACAGGTGTATTTTGATATTATCATTGGGCGAGCGATAAATAATATATAATTTTTATGTTGGATGAGGAATTTTTAAAGCAAGTCCCTTCAAACTGAAGAGTAAATCATCAGATTTTTTCCTTTTTTTTTGTTTATATATATATATATATATATATATATATATATATAATTATACACACAAACAAACATATATATATATATTGTGTGTATGTGTAAATACATATACATATATATATATATATATTAATTATAAATTATAGATTATTAAAAGCTCACACAGTTGAGCACTCTCATGAATTGTTCACAATAATAATTGCATTAATCTTCAATATATATATATATATATATATATATATATATATATATATATTGGTAGAGATTGACACGCCCTTAAACCATGTTAAAAAATGGTAACAAGAGATGGCGATAAAGAGAAATCAAACTTTAAGAAAATCCGACCTAAAAAAATTAAAATTATTCCAAGTGTATTTATCACGTAAGAGAAAATATTTCTCAATTAAAATGTTTTGAAGTTCACAAAAAATATTATTTGAAAACATTTTATTATATTACGATGAATTTCTTTTTCAAAGTAAAATTTGATTCAAACATTACTTTCACAATTTCACAAAGATTAGCGTTTTAAAAAAATAATTTTCTAAGATTATTAGTGACCTTTTGAAATTTTGCCAAATCAAGGTTATGAGTTGAATAGCATTATGAATTACATTTCTTTTATTAAAAAGATTCAGAAATATTATATAATTCTAAAACTTGTCCAATGTTTGACTTCTTAAAAACGTTCTAAATGTCCTTTTGAAGTTTAAAAAAAATCAGACAAAAAAGTTATCTTCCAGCAAGGGAAAGCAACTTCAAACACAAAGTCATTATTTAAAAAATACGAATGTACTTTAATGTGCGGCAATATTACTGACTAATTAGATTTTAAGAGAGAAATAGGGAAAAGATAAATGAAATTAAAAGATACAAAAAGAGAACGTGTGATAGAGGGAGAGAAAAAATGCAGGAGAGTGGTGCATGTAAAGAAGCGTGGGCGAAAGGGTTGCTTTAAATTAAATCAATTTTTCATAAAAAGATGATAATACGCTTTGTTAGAATTCAGTTTAAACAGTTAATTAGATTTTATATTTAATATCACACGAAATATATTAGCAACTACAAAACAAGTGAATGTGTAGGAAACTAGATGTAAATGTAAAAAAAAACCTTGTTTATAAACAAATCTTGCATGTTGAGAAGATTATACTCTAGATCTAATTAAGCTGTAATTGAAACAAACGAAACGCCTTAAATGAGATGAAATAAGATATAGTTGTGATTTTCGCATGAGAAGAAAACGAATATAATATACTGAGAATATTATCCGAGAGGCATGATTAGTTATTAACTGCATACAAAAAGTGCCTAATTAAATTTAACTTTTTAACCAGGAAATCACCTGGGGATAGCTTTAAGGTCAAGATAAGGGCTTATGCGTAGAACAATTTGGAGAAGTTAGCAAACGGAGATTTGTATTTACCCCGCTTTTTCGATAGGCTCCATACAAACAAAAATTATTTCTTTTTTTTTCAAGTGATGTCTAAAGTAAGGGGTGGATATGTTGTCCAAGGCTGAGGCCATACTCTGACGACGATGGCTGAAACAAGCCTCGAAGGGTGGATTACTGGTGAGCAGCCGCACCGCAGAACTGCTGGTCTCAAATGGGTAACAAGCGGCCAGCTCGCTGGAATCGGCTTATGTGTACTGCTGACTTACTGAGAAGTAAGCGATTCAAAGATGGTTGCTCATCCACTGTTTCTTTTCTTTTGATTTTAATATATTTGAAGAATAATTTGTGCTAGATTACAAGAGAATTAGTCAGGGTTTTCCAATAATGCAGAAAGTGGAAGACTTGGGTATAAAGATCTTTAGCAAAATGTTTTTTGGGGAGGCGAAGAGAGATTTTGACGGCATGCTTCCACAAACATTTTCAATTTCTTTTTACCGTAAATAATTTCGTCACTCCAGTTCTTTATCGCAATGTTCTCTGTAATATCAAAATCATGACATTTTATATGTTTATCGCAAACACATCGGTACCAACGTTTTACAACACCTCTTGCTATAAATAATGTATATTTTGGTAACTCATTTTCGATTCGCTGTTTTCAGTAACCTCGCGATCATGAGATTTCAGTTTTTGTAAGTACATTATATTCATGTCGTTTGAATGCTTAAGAACACATCAGATTTGACAGCTACTTATTGTTTTCGTTTTTTGATTGTTTCACTCACTTATTCAACCTGCATCGAAATTTTAAAACATTTTCCATAAAGGCAACTGGGTTTTGTCCCGCAAAAATAAATGTGGTTTGTTTAGGATATTCTATACAGTTATAGTCAGCTCTGCTTTGCAAATACATTAAGCAAGCATCTTCTCTGGGAAACATACACATTCTAAAGCTCTGACGCTTCTATCGATACTCATCGGCGTGCACAAAAGGTTTAAAAAAATAAAACAAGTATAATTAGAACACGTGAAAGTAGAAAAAAGAGATATACTACGACAAAATAATAATTAGACAATCGGTCTTTTTTCAAAACATACTTATCATGCTAAGCTTGAGAATAGCACTGCAAAGTAGATCGGATTTTATTGTATTTAAATGATTCAGACAATCATGTTGTATACTTAAAAATTTTTCATCTGACACAAATGAAAATAGGCCCTGTGACTCAAATGAACATTGTACTCATTTCATGACCTATACCTATTGGAAAGCATTAAATGCCCGCGTGATACGTGCGAGAACATTATGCTATGATCATTGAGGAAAACAACTATGGGTCCTTCTGTTGTTTATCGAATCTGATAAAGTGCTCAATAAAATTCTCGGGAGCGTTTCATGAATTAACATAACAACATGTATTGCTTTCTAACCCATCTAGTTCTTGGCTTTCTCGAAAATATTTTGTAGGTTTTCTTAATTATTGAAATGTCTTTTTGATTAAAATTTTAATTCTGATTTACTATAACGTTGGGTTTTTTTGTGTAGATAACAAGATATATGAAGAACAAATTGATACCGAGATGGTGATTATTATAGTTGTATTATCTTACACATCAAGGGGAAGAAACCATAACTATTTTTCAAAGATGATCAATGCTGATTATGCGGCGGAACCCCCTCTCACTTTACAAAATATATATATATATATATATATATATATATATATATATATATATATATATATATATATATATATATTATATATATATATATGAAAAATTACTGATTTTCGTGAAAAGTGTGCAAGGCACTTTTTATATTTTTTGTTTTCTTTTTTTTCTTTGAAAGTTTAATTTGTTTGTTTTCTCTCTTGCTTTTGCTTCGCTTCCATACTCTCTTTTTGTATTGCTATCGTTCTAAAATGTTTACAATTCGGAAAAATGCTTGATTTGAAGAATTTTAAAGAAATTGCTTTTGCTTCGCTTCCATACTCTCTTTTTGTATTGCTATCGTTCTAAAATGTTTACAATTCGGAAAAATGCTTGATTTGAAGAATTTTAAAGAAATCTTTTAAAAGGTATAGCCGATTTCAAGCCAGAAATTTTGTTATAACGAAAAAAAAAATAGAATTTTAAAAAAATTAACATCCTTATGATGCTTTCCTCTTTGCTTGTCTCTTCTTGCTATCTTCTTGCCATCTTAATAACTTTAAGATGATACGTTCGTGTCATGAATAGTTTTCTCAAATTCTTGTATCGTTCTGCTTTGACTCATTTCTTTTTTTTTAACTGATATTCTATCTTTCCATCATTATCTCTCTTCCCCGCCCCCTCCCTCCCCCCCTCTCTCTCTCTCTCTCTCTCTCTCTCTCTCTCTCTCTCTCTCTCTCTCTCTCTCTCTCTCTCTCTCTCTCTCTTTCCAAAATTCTATCTTTCTTTTTCGCATTACTCTTTTTATCTCGTTTTAGTTACGAATGGCCTACAGCGTGCTGTCTGCCATGCCAATTTGCTTCTTAGTAATGTTCATTAATTTCACCAAGCTGGGAAACGCTAGAGAAGTAAGCTGGCACTAAGAACACACCCTGATACCTGTTATAATTGACCAGTAGAACAGCTGCAGGTCAGATGAGAAATGCTATCTTTTGTTTACATAAACCTTCGCGCGACGCTTGAGAAGTCGACTTTTTTTTAACTTGGTTCCCACAAATGTCCATATACTCTCACATATCCCGCAGCTTCTCACAACGCACTCTTTTAACGAGATTCTACCTGCTGATTTATGTCACACAGAAGCGAGAGAGAGAGAGAGAGAGAGAGAGAGAGAGAGAGAGAGAGAGAGAGAGAGAGAGAGAGAGAGAGAGAGAGAGAGAGAGAGAGAGAGAGAGAGAGAGAGAGAGAGTCCAGAGTCACAGGCGAGAAAAAAAGGATTAAATTTTCAAACATGTCACAAAAAAATATCTTTTTCTGGAGAAATGATTCTTTTCTTATCAAGTTTTACTCCAAAGAATCTGAGAATTCGTCTAACACTTTTTCAGTTATCAAGTCTGATTGAAAAAGACAAAATAGTGCTTTCCTACTGTTATAATCATTATTATTTGCGGCAGACCAAATGTGATGTTTGAAACTACTACTCAACCGGGCAAAAACTTAGCACTCAAGGTCAAAGCTGCATATGATAAATAGATAACTATTTTAAAAGTCAGCTCTATGATACATCATAGGTGACTCAGATATAGGTAAGCCTATAAACTTTTGAGAGAATCTCTCAGAGATAAGTTGGAAAATCCTGCGATATCATTGTCAGGATTCTTTATAAAAGTAAATCGATTTTCCCTTAAATGCAAAAGAAAGACTTATTAAAGAACATGAGAAAATAGTATTGATCTATTCAAATCAAACGACAGATAATGCCAATGTGGTTCTTTGTTCCATTATTTCGTGTGCATTTTTTATTTCATTTTTGCCCAATCATTTCATTTTAGTAAGGTTCCCTGCCCTGTTTCTTCATTTTGAATTTCTAAATAATTTACCTTTTTCATTTTGATTTCTCAGTTGAAATCAATTTCTAATAATTTGCTTTTACTTTAATCGTTTAAGTTAACTTTTTCATTTGAAGTGAAATGTCTTTGTGCCAACTGAAGCTCTGTATTAGTCACTTTGAGGGGCAAGAGATTTTTTTTATTTCTGAATAATGGATATTTTTTGCAGTTCTTGCCTCTTCTTTTCATTAAATATTCAATAGCAGAGCACCAGTTTTAAATTGGTTATGTCCTGAAGTTAAATTTGTTTTTAGAATAGGCTTATCTAAGTCCTGTCTGTAATCTCAATTACCATTAGCTTGTAAAAAGAGCTATGGGTATTACAGGAAGAATGTAAAGAAAATTTACTGACCTCATCGCAGTTTCTCCGATGTCACATTAATTGCCTAAAAATCTTTTGAGGGGTCATGTACTAAAATTGTCAATTATGTTCCCTAGTGATGCTTTTATAAACTTTTAATCTACAATTATTATGCGAGTGCTGAGTTCACTTATGCTTTGAATCAAACAGATTCTTAAGCAAACAGATGACTTTTTACCTGATTCATCTAAAACTAAAACAACTTTTTAGACGGATGCTACAATCTTTCAGGTGTATGATCATTGATCGTGCTCAGCTGTTCAGCTCATATTCACCATTTGCACATTTTTAATGTTATTGTTTGGACCCTCGATTACATCCAGTGCATTTTGCAGTTTATTACCAGGTCCTATCCAATTTAATATTTTGCATGACTCTTCACCAAGTCTCATTGTGCAAAATTCCTGACCTTTCAATCAGTTTGTTTAGGATAATTAATCCTGAAAATTATGCGATAGCATCATTCATTGAGCTTAAATGTACTAATCTCTTCATAATCTTGTCCGAGACACAAATCAAAACACTATTTTGTCCCTCCTCCTCTGAGACAAAACCAAACTGGTGCGCCAGTCACAACTCTCACTCAACTCTTTCCACTTTGTGTGAGAGGATATTTTTTGTGTTTTTTTTTTTTAACTGGGGAGGATGAATATAATTATGGGTATGCTAAGGAATCGTACAGCATGTATTTGCATATAGGGTCATGGGTCCATGATGTGTGCATGTACGTCGAAAAGGAGAGATCTAGAAACTCCTCTCAAATATCTTAATTGTAAATGTCTTTTTTCCACTCATGGCTACTAGACAGAGTTTAGCTGAGGCATATCTGCTGAATTTTGTCAGAGGACTATAAAGACAATTATACAGGTACAAGATTCGATGACTAATTGGGAATCTTGACGCATACAGCTAGAGCTGTCTTTGGCTTGACGAAAATCGAGGTGGCATACAAATACTTTCTTGTCATTATGACCTATCAAAATGAAGACCATAACTGGTTTAACTGTAAATTGAAGTGTATGAGTGAGAACCGTGTGTTGGGACTAAGAGTCTTTTGGTTTCTTACTGCACCCCACTTTTGTGGATATCTCTTTACACTGAAATAATGATCTCCTGAAAAAAAATCCTCGGAGTCGGAGGACGGCCTTGGCTACCGTGGACGCCATGTCAGGGTGCTTTTAAGAACAAACACGCGGCGAGATCCAGGACTGGTCAGGCCGGAGTAGGGCATTACATAAATAAAACTCTAAGTGTGACTACAGGTGAAGTCCTTATGGCTGTTTCAATCAATAAAGCTTGCTCAGCTTGGCACAAAACAATCGCTAAATTTCCCATAAAAATATTAGAGATTGCTTTAAACTAAAAATACCTTACACCCATACTTTAGGCTGAGACCACAGGCGGTTAATGTGCGAACCGATTGATAGTGAAAGTAAAATATTTTCATAAAGTTAGAATTTAAAAAAACACGATTGTCGCAAATCACATAATACTAAGAGCATCACTACTCTTTATGGTCACATTTTTCAAGCTATAACACTTCCCGAAATTCCTACAGTTATCTCTTTCAAATCTTCTAATATTTGTTGAGTATTAAACTTATATTACAAACCACTTTGTTGTTATTTCTGAATGTTATAATTTGCGATATCCAATTTATAAAATATTGCTTAAGTTGTCTCTTTCAATTCTTCTAATAATTTTCGAATTTTGAACTTATATCACAAACTACTTTGTTGTTATTTCCTAATGATGCGATTTGCGATATCCAATTTATGAAATATTGTTTAATATAACACACTATTTTAGTCCTTGCAAAATAATATTTATGTACAAATATAGCGATACTTGGAATTAACCGGTGAATTAATAATTCAAATAGTAAATAAAATCATAATCTTGTTGCACAGTGTTCCATTTTGGGATCCTGGTCTTGTGAAGTTAGTTCTTTGATACTTTTTATAATATGCGGTTTCAAAAGAATCATATTCTTTATCAATATAGAATCTGTCATCTGTACTCTTGGTAGTTGATTTAAATCAATCAATTCGAAAATTGCCCAAGTCGGCATTCTTGATTCACTTTGCATTAAGCCATTATCGGTTGATCTTCTTTCATGAAACTGAAAGCCTATTCACATGTATAAGTACACTGTTCGCGCCATAATAAAGAAAAAACCGAGAGAAACGACAAGAGCAGAGTGTTCTTGGAATGGTTTCAGTAACTGGTGTTCAGGAAATGCAGTCGTTTCGTCAACGTGCCACTTTGTTTACACAGTGCGATTTGATTAAAGAAAACTAAACATTTGTCAATGAATTGGGTCTTTATCTGTAAGGTAGCAATGATTAACATTTCTACAATTGTAATAGCTTGAGTGGAAACAGAAAAAAATGAATCGATGGAGCAACTGGCAAAATAACTGCTACTTGATTAATTTTATTATGATTTAACTATTTCAAACAGGCCTAAAGAGGGTAATTCATTATACAAAGACAAATACAAAAAACTATGTAAGACAAGATGTTATTGATTTATTTTGTTCTATTTAGATTATGTGAAAAGGATTATTCATACCGATAAGGATGTGTAAACTACCTGACCACTTCCTCCATATTAAACATTTTTCTCCATATCTCTTTTTTTTCTTTCCACTCACTGTTTCTCTGTTACATCTGTCATTGTCTTTCTGTCTCTTTTACTCACTCTCCTTTCACTCTCTCACTGCTATTTTTGCTGTAGTTGTTGTTGTTGTTCTTGTTATTATTAGACGGTTTTATATGAAAGCTGGAATTACATATGTGTGAGTGAGTTACGATCTGAAACTCTTCTCAAGTATTCAGTTCCATCCTCCACTTGGGGGCTTAAGTTTTACAATCAGAGAGATCTAAGATCACCATGTTGTGGAAGAGATCAAGGCCATTTAATCACTAGCATATGTTGTTTATAACCCTTTTTCCAGAGAAGCACAAACTCTGTGTCTTTGTTTCTAAAGACATTATCTTCGACTTTTAGGTTGTGGAGGGAATATGCTTACATATAAATTAAATTAATTGGGATCTATTTGTTCAAATATACAGAATAAAAGAAATATCGTAATAACAAAGGTATTTATCTCACTTTTATTTGCGGCTTCTTCGTTCCTTTTATTCAGCTTATTCCATTAGGGGAGCGATTTTGCATAGACCTGTTCTCAGACACGTAGGGCTTGGAATAAATGAGTCGGACATGTTCATGTTAAGCTGTGTATGTTTATCTCGGTTTGTATTGCAAATGACGTGCGACACTCAGAGGAAATGGGAAGGAGCAAACTTCGATATCCGTAATTTCAATGACTGAATTCTCTCACTGTAAAAATGTCTCCCTTTTCCAACATCATTTCAGCTGCTGTTTTTTGTTTTGTTTTTGTTTTTTTTTGTTGTTTTTTTTTGTTGTTTTTTTTTATTCTTTTTTTTTTTATTTAAGGAGAAGGTGATTCCTCCAAAAGCACTATCTTTAATATTTTTTAAACCCGAAGCGATGTTATCCGTGGATTATCTATTTACTGTCTAAGCCTGATCCTCCCTATCTAAAAGCAAATTTAGATTGAGTCCCTTGTCTAAGAATAGCAGCTGTTTCACGTCTTTCAGCTATTTCAACCTCTAAACCTTCTTGGTAAGAAAAGAAAACAATCCTGAAAAGCGGAAAAGTACTAAGCGTCAAGATAACGCTACCTGGACATAAAGAGATAATAAAAAGTTTTCTTAAAAAGATGAAGCAATAGTTTCCTTTTATTCCATCTTTGGTGATAATGTAGAAATTTCCTACAGAAGAATTTGAAGGAAATCAATCTTCAACACGGTACATTAGAAAAATAATTATTTATGGTTGGAGGGTCTATGTTCAGAAAGCAAGAACAATATTAAAAGATTTTTTTAATTCAAATTTTACTGGTTTTCGTAGTCCGTTTTCGATTTAGATTTTAGGCTTAATTTAGGAAAGAGTTGTATTAGTCACTCAGGTAAGTAGATTTTCCAACTTATGCTCAAGATTGATATCCATTATTATTTTACCCCTAGCCTCTCTAGATATTGATAATCCTATCTGAGCAAAGTAAGAACGCTTTTCAATTTTTTTAACCAAAGCTTTAACTTTTACATAAGATATTCTTAAATCTTCCGCTGTAATAAATAACAATTAAGTGAAATATCAAAGACTTCAGATTGTCGTCTTTGTTGCTACTCAGTGTCTATATACACTATGAAGGACGCCTCTTCGTTGGCATTGGAAATCTTTTAATTTTTTTTTCTTTGCTTAATAGCAACTAATACGTTTATTTTTATCATTCTGCATTGGGTTTGGGAGACGGATAGCCGTTTAAATAATGATGAAACCATTGAAAAATTATATATAATAGACTGTTTCTTATAATATAGCACTAGAAAAGCTTTAAAGGGTACAATGCTTGATAAGAGTTCATTTCCTGCGGTTAAAGATGAATTAGGCGAACTTAAGTAAAGATAAGGAGAAAATTGCAAATTCATGGAAAATGGGGATGCTATTACCTCCAATAGGGACGGGTAATGATAGTATCTCTGTCCTTTTCTACAATAAAATTGAGCCTATGCAAATAAGGTTACGTGATCGTTTATGTATCATTTTCATACTAGTTATTTCTAGTGGAGTTTTTAAAATGTTTTTAGAGTTTTCATTTTCATTATGAATAAACTCCATCATCATATTTGAAGCAAAAAGTTTCTGGTTATATAATCTCGCGTAAATATATTTGGTTTCAGAAACGATCGATATCTAGATACTATATTCATGGCTCCGATTTTTGTTTTTGTTTTTTGTTTTTTTCAATTGTTCTGACATTTCTGTATATAATATAACCTGAGAAGTTGAACTGTTCAAGTAAAGATATCAGACATATTTTATAACTAAGAAATCTCGTGATTTCGCCATTCCATCTGAAGCACATCAAATACTTTAAAAAATCCTCTTAGGTGGAATACGTTTTAGTTATTTATTCTAGGTTTCATAATTATGTCTTTTTTTTCCTTTTGTCATTTAGTCTATATTCTTGGTTCTTTGTATTATACCTTTTTTTTGCTTGGCATAGTATTAATTGCAAACATGTTGTTTTCAAATATGGGCACCAGTGCACCAATGATACAAAAGGTAATTGTTAAACAATAACGAAAGCTACAACAAACAAACGGAGTCACATATTTTTTCAAAGACATTGGTGAAAATAAGAAGCCTCGAGAAACACATAATTATACATTCATGGCTCCATCACAGTTTGTGTGTGTTTATATGCTGTGTAAAATTCAAACTTAATGATTTAATAGAGTAGTCTGCTTGCCTCTTGTGTTGTTTTTAAAATGGAGGAAGCTATCAAGCTGTTATTTTAAACAAAAATCTTTTACTTCTGAATACTTATTGTTGTTCGGAGATTTTAAATCTGTGATTGTTTCATTCTCGTTATTACTTTTTTTATTACCCTTCTCAGTTATTATATAAAAACATTTTCCAGGCTCTGGTGAAGATGAATAAATCGGGTTTGAATGAGTAAGGCCTATTTGAAATAACGTCAACCTTCCACGCATAACTATCCTTTGCCGCTTTTAGTGCATCTGTCACCCGTTCTACCTTTAGCCACTTTCTTACTCCATTCAACATTTTCTCTCGCTGTTTTAACCCGCTGCGTTAACCTTCGACCATTCCAGTTGTCACACGATCACACGATGTTCTGGTTTCTCTCTTCTCGTCACAAGGCCAAAAAAAGGATTGCCTGGGTTTTGCGTATTCTATTAATGAATGATCTTGTTGTGTCACCTTCCAGTAACGCTGTCGCGTTTGATTTCTTTCAAGTGCATAAGATTGCTAGCATTCTCCCTAAGAACCACATTTTTGTTGCCTCCAGTTTTTTGGGGTTTTTTTGTAACTGTTTTGAAATAGTTCAGGTCTTCCACCCATACATCGGAATGGATTCTATGTAGCACTCCAGGGATAATCTTCTTGTGTGACTGGAGGTGTATTTATTTGTTACTGCTGCTATTTTTTTGCTTACGCTGTTCTTCATGCAATTTCAGTGTTGTTGCGTCCATTGCTTGATATTAAAGTATTTGAATTGATCCCTTTGCTTGAGTTTATTCCCGACGATAAAGATGTTGATCCGAGGACACTCATTGTTTCGACTGACGACTATTACGTCTGTCTTTTTGTTAGTGAATTCCAACATTTTTTACTGCGTTCTTCTTCAATAATGTATAATAACTGTTGTTGGTTCTTTACACTCAATACAGTGTTATCAGCATAATTATCTCGAATTGTTTACGTTGAGCCCTCCTACTTTAACTCCTAGGTATCCGTCTAGGTTTCGCATAATCATTTCACGGTAGAGAGAGAAAAGGTCTGGGTTAGGTATACATCCTTATCTAACACCACGTTTTATTTTTTTAAATGAGCTGATTTCACCATTATCTCGCATTGCTGCTGTCTATCCC
The DNA here is from genome assembly GCA_033675545.1 of Elysia crispata. Taxonomy (NCBI): domain Eukaryota; kingdom Metazoa; phylum Mollusca; class Gastropoda; family Plakobranchidae; genus Elysia; species Elysia crispata. Next base: position 2,369,837 of record JAWDGP010004263.1, on the reverse strand, counting down.
AGTACATGTTTTTGATCACTTGTAGATCTGTTCCATCTAACTTCAACTGTTTTAGTTGTGTGATTATCTCATCATGTTGCACCCTCTCAAATGTCCTGGTGCAGTCAATGAAGCAGAGATATACAATCTTAATATACTTCCAGGGCTCATTCAATTATAGTTCGAAGAATATAGACTTTATTTGTTGTGCCTTTTACCTTTTTTGTTGATTTTGTGTCTGACTCGCATCATGATGAATCTCAAAAGTATTTTGATTATATGACTCATAAGACTGATAGTTCTATATAATTCACACTCTGTTGTCCCTGTTTTCTTTGATAGAATTATGAAAGGATAAATATAGAATTAGCGATGGCGGGTAGAATCTAACCTGTGTTTTCGGTTTTTTTTTAGTTATGCGATGATCTTGTTAATTTTAAAGTCTTCAAGTGCTTCTAAAAATTCCACTGATATACTGCCTGGACCTATTGTTTTGCGTGATTTCATCTTTTTCATTTTCATTTTCGTTCCGTTGCAAATGGGACATCAAGTATTAAACTTTACTTGCAACACATGACTCCATTCAGACATGGTTGTCTGAAAATATTAAATCTCTTCAATACCCATAGAGCAGTATTGCTATTGCGGGCGACGATTGGCAGGTTTTTTACAATCAATAACAAAGCTTTTAGTAGAAGGGATATCATAGCTTTTCGCCCTTTTGTTTATCACTATCGTCTTATTGCTGTTTTGTTTTTTGTTTTTTTGGTTGGGAGTGGGGGGGTGGAGGTGAGGGAGATCATGTGAAGTAATTCATGGAAGGTCATCTGATGTAATAAGTACATATTTGAAGAACAATACATTTCAAGCGAAGTTAAAATAAAATCTAGATTAAACCTGCGAGAAAAAATTCGTTCAATAGTACAAGTCATCTCGCACCAAAAAGAGTAACAAACTTTATAATATGAGCAAATAAATTTGTTTAATTTTTTGTGTTTAGATTCTTTGATATCATTATTTGATTACAATTTTCCTTCGTAGCAAATTTTGAGCTATGTAAATTACAATGAGATTTATTCAGCTAACATCATATTGACAACAACAACAACAACAACAACAACAACAACAACAACAACAACAACAACAATAACAACAACAACAAAAAGCAACACTGTTGAAAGTGGGTCAAAACTTTTCTTATTTCATTTTACTTTTCGATCTTTGCTTGGAGCAGCCGAGATCTTAAAACATTGGTTTAGGATAGTCCGAACAAGTATTTGGCGCAGCTACCGTCAGATAGTCCCTGTTGCGGCAAGCAGCGTAAAACATGTCCCACCCATTGCCGTATGTCTTTCCGTCACTGGCACATCTCGGGCTCCACTCCAAGGTCATTAGTCCTTTACAACAATCTTTGACATGATGCTCTACGAAGTGGAAACCCTCTTGAGCCAGGCGACAGAGCTCAGCTTTCATAGCGCAAAGATCGTCAAAGTTCTTGTGGAAAGTGGCGCATACTGGTCCATTAGAACCTGAACACACTGGCCGAACATTAGGGTCACACGCCAGAGTGAGACAAATGCCACACCAGATGAGAAGGAAGACAGTTGTACACATTGAAGCCATTACGCGAGTCTGGCAATTACCTGGATGTGGACGTAAAGATGGTGAACGTTTCAGTTCACTATTTCAGTTGTTAAAGGCAGCAATATGGATAGGAAACTTAATTTTAAAAAAAACGGATCATTGTTTTTCGCGTATTTTGATACCATTTAGTAAAAGTTAAATGGAAAATTTGAAATCAGAGTGTCGATATCTGAACACCCAAGAAAACTGGTAATAGAACTTTTTGATAACTAAGAAACATTTTTTTACTATCCAGTTTACACAAAAAGGTGGGTCCATATAATAAAATAATGAAGTTGCTACTTGTAAATAAGGAAAAGGTCATCTACAAATTCTAACATATCGTTAGACAGCTCTAAGTTAAGATCAAAATTGTTTATCATAATAATAGTACCGTTTAAATGTATGTCTTCAAATAAAATGAAAACAAATTTTCACGTGCTTTGATAACTTATCTTAAAGCGAACTAGAGTTATAAAACGTCTCGAGTAATCAACTTCGCATCTCTCAAATTCCAACCCATAGTAGTTAATATATGAGTTTGAAGAAAAGAGCTCTTACCTCTCTCTATCTCTATGATGTAAACAGACTGAACACGATAGAAAAAGTGCTTTCAATAGATATGCTCAACAGTAACGCTTTTATACCCTTGGCGTGACATTTGTAGAACAATAATTGGGAGAGAAATGGTTAATGCTATCTTCAGATAAACCTTAGATTAGTGATCTTTGTGCCATGAATAATACTGCCATTTAGTTCATGGCATACAATTAGGAAGCAGTGGTAAATTAAATATCATTATAATATATTGCTAGACAAAAAGGCTCTACCTGCCCAGCAGTCAGTGTCCAACATCCACTCGCATCATTCATCTATGATTTAGAAAATTTATATATTTATTTACAGACAATTATAGATGAATCGTTCGTAAAGCGACAAGGTGTCATGCCTTGGCCGATAAAAAGGATTGAAAGCGCCTACATAACCACACATTCGTATTTTGTGGAGGAAGGCTCATCCTAAACTACCATGGTTAGCCTTCGTTGAAACTCGAAATATTACTCTCTCTCTCTCTCTCTCTCTCTCTCTCTCTCTCTCTCTCTCTCTCTCTCTCTCTCTCTCTCTCTCTCTCTCTCTCTCTCTCTCTCTCTCTCTCTCTCTCTCTCTCTCTCTCTTTCTGGGTCTTACAGGAAATCGGCGCACAGCGTTATAACTACGGGACATTAATAGAAATAAGACAATTATAGATTTAACATATAAACTTTTCACTTTATAGGCTTCGCCAGTAATTTGCTAAACTCATCGCAGTCAAATCGGAGTTGTTATTTTTTCTGATGTCACACTAATTATCTGGAATCTTTCGAAGGGGCATAATGTTTTGGGATTTTTTTTTTTATTATGTGCCGTTGTGATGGTTTCATAAACTTTTAAAAGCTATGATTATTATGCGAGTGCTGAGCGCACTTATGCTTTGAGTCAAACCGATTCTTTTACTAACAGATGACTACCCGATACATTTTCATGTAAACTAAAACTAAAACTAAAACTAAGTTTTTGGACGGATACTACAATCGTTTAGTTATAAGATCACTGGTCGTGCTCAGCTGCTGTGCTTATGATCACCATTTGCATAAATTGGAATTTCATAGTTTGGACCCTTAATTACACCCAGTGCAAGGTGGATTTTATTACAAGTTCCTATCCACATAATACTTTATTCAAGTTATCAGAAACTCGGGTTAGTATTATTTCCATGACTCTTCACCAAGTTCTAATGTGCAAAACTTATGACCTTTTAAATAATTTGGTTAGGAAGTTTGTTCCTGCAAATTTGCAGTAACATCATTCATCGAGTGCAGAAGATGTGCTCTTCTATAAATAATCTTATCTCAGTCACAAAACAACACACTCTATGTGTCCTTCCGCCTCTGAGATTAAAACCAAAACGGCATGTCAGTTCTTTCACACTTTAGAATACCGTTTGTTGTGGAGTTTTTTGTAGCTGGGGAGGAGCGGTGTATAAGTTTCCTGAGGAATGTTATCTTTACAGCATGATATATGAAAGATCATGATTCCATGAGGCGTGAAACTTAATGGCTCATGTGCTTTTCCAATCCTAACTACTAGACTACTAGACAAAGTTTAAGCTCAAGCATATTTACTAAATATTGTCTAAGTTCTGTAAAGGCAATATGGAGACGCAATATCCGATCATTACTCGGGCTATCAGATTAGAAGGCTAGACACATCCAACTAAAGCTGTCATTGACTTGATGGAAAGCCGAGGTGGCATACAATATTAATACTTACTGTTCATTATGACCTATCATATTGAAGATCCTATTGTGGTGTTTATACTGTAAAATGCAATGTCCTGAGTGAGACTCGTGTGTTGTAACTAAAAGAACTTGCAAATCTTCACTATATCCAACTTTTTTGTTGATATCTCTTTATATATCGTGAAGGCAAGTCTCAGGGGCAGGGAGATGACCTTATCTACCGTGGGCACTATGTCAGGGTGTTTCTAAGAACACAGGCGGCGAAATCCAAGACTGGCGTAGTCTCGGGTGGGGCATTACATACATGTAACTATGGGTGTGAAAACAAGTGAAGTTCTTAACAGCTGTTTAATCAATAAAGTTTTTTTAGCTTGGCACTTAACAGTTGCTTAATTTACGAGAAAATTAACCTAAAATAGCCTAAACAAATACTTAGGCTGAGACCTCGAGCGTTTATAATGTGCAGACAAGCCTAAAGAGGCCAATTCGTTATGAAAAGACTAAATACAAAATTGTATAAAAAATGATATTAATTTATGTGATTCTATTTGGATTGTGTAAAGATGATTGTTGATTTCGATGGGGATTTTAAACTACCTTCAGCTGCCGGTTTGTTTTTGTTTTTTTTTTTTGTTTTTTTTTTCCTTGTTCTTTTTTGTTCTATTGTTTCTTGTTTATTTGTTTTTGTTTGTTTCGATGTTTTTTAATGTTCTTATTTTTTTTGTCTGTTTTTTTTTGTTATGTTTTTTTGTGTGTGGTTTTTTATGTTTTTGTTTATGATTGTTGTTGTTGTTCTTGTTTTGTTGTTGTTGTTGTTGGGTTTTTTGTTTTTTGTTGTTTTTTTTTGTTGTTGTTGTTGTTGTTTTTTTTTTTTTTTTTTTTTTGGGGGGGGGGGGGGGGGGTGAGGTGGTTCCTTCGACAGCACTATCTGTAAAATTAATTTTTTTTTTTATCAGACTCGATTCAAATTACATGAAATGTGCTTGAGACAGTATATTTAAAGCCTTAGGTGAAATGTTTTGCAATGTAATTCGTGATTTATCTATTTACTGTCTGTGACTGACCTTCTATTCCTGTCTAACAACAAATCCAGGTTGAGTCCACTGTCTTAGAATAGGAACAGCTCTAGCTCACGGCAGACCGACCTTTTATTCAAATATTTCTACTTCTAAACCTTCTTGGTAAGAAAAAAAAACCTGAAAAGCGGAATAGGCACTAAGCGTAAGATAAGGCTACTTAGACATAAAAAGATAAAAAGTTTTCTTAGTTGCTTTAAAGGACTTTTTAAGGTCTTAGAAAGATAAACCAACAGTTTTCTATTATTCCCTGTAAGGAGATAAGGTAGGAGTTTCCTACAGAGGAATTTAAAGCAAATCAATCTTCACCAAAACAGAAAAATTAACAAGGTACATAAGAAAAACAATCATTTGTCGTTGAAGTGTCCATGTTCAGAAAGCAAGTACCATTTAAGACATTTTTTTATTTATGTTATTACTGGTTTTCTAAGCCTGTTTTCGATTGATATTTTAGGCTTTTGAATTGTGAAGTAGTTGTATTAGTCTATCAGGTAAGAAGATTTTCCAACTTATATACAAGATTAATTGCCCCTCCCATTTTACCATAGCTTCTCCATATTTTAATAAACCTAATTAAACAAACACTTATATATGACTGAGGTGTGTTCGGTTGCCGTTCCGACCTTGTGTTGATTTTTTTTTTCTAAAAACCAAACCAAGTCTCAACAAAAGAAAGGAAATATTTCCATCGTGCCCCCACAGAAAGAAACATTTACAGCAAAACTACCAGTGGCCCGGAAACGAAAAAAAAAAACCACAAGGTCGGAACGGCAACCGAACACACCTCAGCCACACCCATATATAAGTATATATATAGCCCGTGCGGCTCTCTTCAGATGGATGTGGGTAATGGTCGGTGGTTTGTGTTTCCGTTTGACCGCAGGAAACGTTTTCTGTGCACGCAGTGAGAGAAAATCTCCTTTCTTTTGTTTAGGGAGTGGGCTTTGGTTAAAATTTGATATTTTTCTTCCAAACAAAGTTTGCACACGCTTTTTTCTGGTGTATATGGTCTGACTTTTTTAATGATTTCCCATTGGATGGTGTGTTCGATATTCCTGTCTTTTAGTTCCCAAATGTGCTTCGTATCTTTCTTCCTATGCACTAGTTTGAATAATGATTTATGTTGATTGTATCTGGTTTTAAATTCGTTGTCAGTGAGTCCAATATAGCTTTCTTGATTCTTTGTTGCTGTCTCTGTCACTGTAGCTTTGTATATAACACATTTTGCTAAACATTTACCATTCAATGGGCAGCTTGCTTTTTCGCGGCAGTTGCAGAGTTTTACATTGTTCCTTTCTTGTTGCTGTGTCCCTGTAGCAAGTGTTTGTTGTGATTCATGAACATTTGTTTCACGTTCGGTAGACAACTCTAGCTGACTTTTATAGTATTTCTGTTAATAATTTTATGGAGCTTATTAGTTTTGGGGAAGTGTTTGTCGATTAGATTAAGGAAGCAATATGGATAGGAAACTTTGTTTTAAAAAACGGATCATTGTATTTCGCGCACATTGATATCAATTTTAGAGAGGTCGAAAAGAAATCTGAAGAACTTGTTATGTTCAATTATAAAACATGAAAATGATAAAAGTTAAATAGAAAATTTAGAATGTGCTGATGTTTTAATACTCTCAGAAAATTGAAATCATAACTTTTTTGACAACTAAGAAATCCTTCTTTTTTGCTATCCAGTTAACACAAAAGCGGGCCCATATAGTAAAATAATGAACTTGCTATTTTTAAATACGGAAAAAATTATCAACAAATTCTAACATGTCGTTAAACAACTCTATATTGAGATCAGAATTATCAATCTTAAATCTCTACCGTTCAAATGTAAAATGAAAACAAATTTTCACGGTACTTGATGACTTATCTCAAGACAGACTGGGTTGTAAAACGTTTCAATTAATTAATTTTGCAACAGTCCAACCTATAGAAATATATAACAGCTTTTCAAGGAAAAAGCTCCTACCTCTCTTTCTCTCTCTCTCTCTCTCTCTCTCTCTCTCTCTCTCTCTCTCTCTCTCTCTCTCTCTCTCTCTCTCTCTCTCTCTCTCTCTGTCTCTCTCTGTCTGTCTCTCTCAATATATATATATATATGATGTTTATTTCTATGAAACAGACTGAAAATATTAGAAAAAATGCTTTCAATAGTTATGCTCAACAGTAACGCTTTTGTACTCGTGCCGTGATGCATGTAGAACTATAATTGGGATAGAAATGGTTAATGCTATCTTCAGATAAACCTTAGATTAGTGGTCTTTTTGCCTGAAATAATACTGCCCTTTAATTCATGGCATACCATTCAGAAGCAATGGTCAACAATATATTAAATATAATTATAATTATTGCTCAGAAAAAAGGCTCTACCTGCACAGCAGTCAATGTCCAGCACCCTCTGTTATAATTCATCTATGAGTTCGGACGTTTCTATGGTTATATACCGACAACTATTGATAAATCTTGTGGAAAGGGACAAGGTGGCATGTAGTCTTGCCTCGGCCCATAAAACCATTGAAAGCGCGAACATAAAAACACGTCCGCATGTTGTAGAAGAAGGCGCATGCTAAACTATAGTTATACTCTCTCTCTCTCTCTCTCTCTCTCTCTCTCTCTCTCTCTCTCTCTCTCTCTCTCTCTCTCTCTCTCTCTCTCTCTCTCTCTCTCTCTCTCTCTGTCTGTCTATTTATCTATCTCTGTCTCTGTCAGTCTGTCTCTGTCTGTCTGTCTGTCTGTCTGTCAGTCTGTCTCTCTCTCTTTCTCTCTGTGTGCTTATTGATCTGTTTATTTCTTTCTTTCCACGCTTCTTACTTGCACCCTTTCTCTGACCGGCCATCTATCTGTCTCTACCTTCCCTCCTTTTTTCTCTGCATCCTGTATTACGCTGTCTCTGTCTGTCTGTCTGTCTCTCTGTGTGTCTCTCTCTCTCTCTCTCTCTCTCTCTCTCTCTCTCTCTCTCTCTCTCTCTCTCTCTCTCTCTCTCTCTCTCTCTCTCTCTCTGCGTGTGTGCTTGTGGTCTTTATTTTTTTCGTCTTTCTGTACAAGTTCGTGTTGAGAGACACATTTATCCGTATAAGTCTTTTCTATAACATTGTCATTGTCCATCAGGTTTATCTGCCAAATTGTACCCCCTTCTCTATCTCTCTATGTCTCTCTGTCTTCTAGTTTTTCTATCTCCATATTCGTTTCTTTGCTTCTCATTGAAAAAAAAAAACTATAATGGTGATGTGTAACTTTAACACAAAAATATTTATGTTGGGAACAAATGAAAGCAACCACGTGAATAAGAAATAAAAGAGCAGAAAGACTATCAGACTTTGCTAAATCAAACAAGCTCTTTATAACTAAATGTAATCCTTTTATATAAAAATACCTGTTTTTGAATATTTGACGTGGTAATCACCAGAGGAAAATACGAGAGCCTAAAGGACTTCATTTTAACAACAGACAAAATGATCTTTAACAAAAAAAGAAATTATAATTTGGGTTCACATCGGAAGTGATCACAGAAAGGTCAGAGGAAAGTTAACTATTCACGAGAGACTGATGAATCTAAAGACTAAAGAGAATAACAAGGAAAACAGGTATCAAGTCTGACACTAGACAGTGAAAAAAAGTAATAGCACTTTTCAATTCGCGCTAAAAAATACTTGTGATGCTTTAAAATACGCAAAAGAAAAACTAAATACATGGAAATTTCAAAAACAACAAAACAATGTGCATATATAAAGAAGAATAAGAAGAAGCATATAGCTATAAATATCTAAAACAAAGTAACTACATAGCTGTGAGACACACAAAGGAAGAAATACATGTGAAAAATGATCAAATAGCAGCTCCTTCAGTAAAAACAGGAAATCTCCATGGACCAAAAAATGCCACAATCTCTTAACAGGCAGGTGTAAAATCTTAACATACCAGACGGTGTATGCCAATGTTCTGATGGTGCCTGTACGAAACTTAATTTGTTCACATAAAGAATTCCATTCGTATTAGTAGTAATGTTATAGATAGATTTTGCTGATATGCTCTGTGTTACAATGGTTATTCGCAGTCTAAGACACCTGAATCAAACAACGCTTACACAAAGACTATGTGCAATGCCCATAATTTAATTTCTCCAAACGAAGCACTCTATACATGTTAGAAGTAATGTTATAGAAATATCTTGCTCGCATGCTATTTTGCAATGGTTATTGACGGTCTAAGACACCAGACTCAAACAACGCTTACATAAAGACTATGTGCAGTGCCCATAATGTTGCGTTTATGCTTTTAGCAGAATATGCTGCTATGACTTTTCTGCGGAACAAAGTTGAGTTTGAAGAATGGAAAACTGGTTGTATTCAGTAGTTATAGATATACTGTGCAAGGTAATGTATTGCTTACGAAACAAGTGAAAAACTGTGTTGTTGGTTTATTTTCATTTGCGAACATTTGCATCTTTTGTGTTGTAGCGGGCTTGGAAAAGAGTAACTGCTTTAGAGAGCGTGGCTTCTTTCACAGGGATGGAAAAAAGAGATTTTATTAAAAAAAAAAAAAAAAAAAAAGAATAAGAAAACTAGAATCAAGCAGAGAGAAATTGAAAAGAACAGAATAAAAAATAAATTAAAAATAAGGAGGAGTCTTTGAAACTTATTTAAATGTCTTTTCTTTGCACTCTTCGTTCAACAATTTTTCTTCGTTGTTATCGTTAAACATTTAACTAAATACTAAGTCGTGTATAACCATTTGTAATGCGTATTATTTTTTCTCTCCTCTCATATCTGTGGAACTCTTCAATTTAGGCGGTTCTTCTTGTACGGAGTTTTACAATAGTGTTATACTTTGGTCAATTTCATATCATTGGAACTGACTAAATGAATTAGGCTTATTCTTGATGTGCCGAATTAGAACCTACTTAATCGAATCACTGCAACAGATGGAAAGCTACAACAAACTACAGGGCTCTCAGTTAAATGATTTATATTCCCCTTTCACACATAATTTGGATCAAATAGCTCAGCTTTCCAGTTTGAAATATTTCTCATCTGTCTTTTTTGTTCTTTCCATATGAGTGATATGAGTGTTTTTCAGTGAATGAAATAATGCACTTTTATTGTATGGTTTATTTGTGTATCGTTACCGATGAATAATTTGAAAAAGAATCTGTACATGCAATGTATCTTTAAGTTTTAGCCTTTTCTAGATCTCATCTAAGGGTTTTGCTCACATAATGTATAGACTTACGGACATTTATATATAACTGTCTTTGTGACAATGATGATGGAGATGATTTTATATGCAAAGCATTGCAGCAGATTAACAATAAAATGTGTAGCTATACTTGTACCAATGCTGAGCTGTATTTTATAGTGCGTTTATTATTTTTTCGAAGAAAATAATCTGAAACTGTTGACTTAGCTTATGCTCAGTATCTATTATTTCCCATTCAGGCTAGATACTAAACTTATGTCTTTTAAAACTATAAACCACTCAAGGCTATGCTCTGAAAAAAGGTTCATACTTAGACAAAGGTCAAAGAGGTTGTTTGGTAAATGATAGAGAGTGTCTGAATATGATACTACTACCCAAACACTAACAAACATTATTATGTAAAATTTCTTCTAGGCGTCCTAAAATGTAATATTAGCCCGATTACATACATTTAAGACCATTAGATTATTATTTCATAATGCCTCATGGTGCCTATTCTCCTTCAACACCTTTTTAGATAATGTGGAAAATCATCCAATTATGTACTTTTTAATGTTATGACAAGATACTTTTATACGCTTACTAGAAGGCTGAGTTCCCGTAGACAGTGTTTAGAGCGCGATTCGACAGCTGTGAATTTACGAAAACCTAAATGATAATGAACATATAAATAGAACTATACAATTATTACATATATATATATATATTTGATTGGACAATTATTCCTAAAGAAACAACAGTCATTGCAAGAGCTCACTTTAATCAGGAAGATTTCCTTGCAAAAAAGATGTTAAGAAAAAAGTGTAACTACTATAACGTTATTATTATATCAACTTAGGAAGGCGTTTAGTGAAGTGCTTTTTAGATGAACTGTTGCTTCTGCAGGCCATAATTTGTTAACCTTAGCACAAAAAAGTCATCATTGTAAGCAATTACTATTAGATTTTTATTTGTCGCACTCTCTTTCTATCTTCACTGCGTCTCTCTTTTTTGTCTATCTGTCCTTCTTTTTCTCTCTTTCTCTCTCTTGCTCTCTCTTTTTTTTCTCTTTATTTCTCCCTCTCTCTCTCTCTCTCTCTCTCTCTCTCTCTCTCTCTCTCTCTCTCTCTCTCTCTCTCTCTCTCTTTCATTTAATTGTGTATTGTTCCTCTTTGCTGTTGATCTGATCATTGTTTTAGGTTTTGAACATCTATTAGAATGTTGAATTTGTACCATTATCACATTTTAAAATTAAACTGCTTGAATCTTGTTAAATCAATCAGCTGTGATTTTTTTTATTTTTTTTTAAATTTCTTTTCAAATATAAATGGTGTACGAGTGTCAGGAATAATACAAAAAAGTGTACGGGTGTAATGCACCCAGTTGCCAGGAATGGGATGGGAAAAAAATTTGGTTACAACAAACGAACAATTAACACGAATTATTAATTTGCATAATTTACATAATTCCTCGCAAGTAAATTGAGAATTAGATGAAGTTTCATGAAAATCAAAGCGAAGAACCTAAATGACAACTAAATTTCAAAGCTTATGGGTGGTTTACAACCAAATGTCAGGGAAAGGTCTAAGATATTCAATAAATGGACAAAACTTTGAAATCTTTTACTGTCTCATTGTTCCGATATTATTATTTTTTTTTTTTTGGTTTATCTTCCTTGTAAAATGTACGATGGTCAATACTAAAGAGACGTTACATAAAATAGTATTAGGGTTACAAAATATATCAATGCTCCTGACAAAAAAAATTAACAAGATGAAAAGAATTAAAATCATGTAACAGTAAAAGAAAAAAAAATTATGAAACATGTTAAAAATTTCATCTCTGACAGCTTTATCAGGGGTATTGTTCATCTGATCAAGTACAGACAAAGTCTAGACTTCTATGTTTGCTCCCATTTGACAAGAAGTACAAACGCTGTGTTTTACCGTACGTTACTCTGTTGTTTTCTAAATATGATGGATTCAAGCGACTCTGACGGTTATTTATTTTTACTTTTCATGCATATAAATGCATATCTCAAAATATTTCTCGTCATTTGCAATTGAGAAAAACGGCTTTATGCATTTGCTTAAGACTAGTTTAAATCTCTGAGTAAAATGCATTCTTCAATCTACGACAACAAGTGTTACTGACTCATCAGTTCCATCTAGAAGGGCCACGAACCCATCAGCTCCCTCTATTTCTTTACAATTCAACGGAGAGCATCAAGTTAGGGTCCAGAAAAAAAGATTGTTCAAAAGAGCATGGGATGATCAACTATAAAACGAGTAAGTAAAGAGAATAGATGTACAGGCCAAAATAGCTTAATAATGCAGGCAAAGTAATCCCAGGGAAGAAAATAGGAAAAGTTATTCAGAGAAGTGCAAATTGAAATGCGACCAAATGTTTGCTCAAAAGATGCGATTAGAAATGTTTTGTAGCTACCATCATGAAAGTAAATCAGTTTTTTCTACCGCAGCATCAGCCAGTAGCGTCTAAAAATGTTTTTTGCAAAAACAGACTTCTGAGGATAAAAAAATGTAGCCTGTTGATTTCCTATTGGCCAATCCGAACTCTTGGATAAATGTTTGCGGACTGACAAGTTTGAATTTTATATCATTTATATCATATATTTTTAATGTCTGTACACTAAAAGAATGAACAGTGCTTTGTACAAGATAATGACTATTTTATTCTCGAAAGAACGCATGAAAACTAAAAAGAAAATAAATTCCATAAAAGGGCAAGGTCGATTTGGCCTTTATGGCTGTTTTTCCCTAATTCCTGCAAGATGGTGTAGATCAAATTAATTGTTTGTGTGAGTGACAGAATTTAATAGTTCTAGATTAATTGTTTCACTACCTATGCTTCATGCAGGTTAATGGATGTTTTATTCGTGTAAATAACCACGAAATTTCTAAGCATATATCAATCGAATCAGAGGGCAATCTCGGTTTGACTTTTATGGTAATGTTTTCGAACAATTCCTACAAGATAGTACAGATCAATAGATGTGTGAGGAGTAGGTTTATTTATATTTAAAAAAGGAATATTGGGCTGGAAGTTCCCAATGTAAAAAATTTAAATCTGAACCGAGTGTAAAGAGAAGAAGAAGACTTTTAAAAGATCCATGAGACGTTATAGATCTCTCGGAGGTGATCTAAATGTCAATGTTCAAGCTGTGAATAAAATAGAGCAGCCAAGTCTTTTTTCTGCGTTTATTTTAAACACTTAATTGTAGTATTAATTTAAGGATAGGAAAAGGGTACCACAATAATTGCAAAAAAAAAAGAAGCAACCTGACAATCCCATTTTGCATTTGGTCTATAGGAGCAGTGAAAATTATCATGATGTTTTCTGCCTTTTTAAACTTATACAGGGAAAAAAAGGGGTGGGGGGTTGGGGTTAATCCAACAAAATAGGTACAAAACTCCAATTAACGCAGTAGAGACGGACATCTTACACATTGAGTAGGTAGGTCAACTTCCTTTTCCGTTTAATGATTACAGGGTCTTAAAGCTATAACAGAGTATAGATGTTATAGGGCCAGCACAAAATGTCCGCGTTTTAATTACTCTCTCTCTATAATTTTTGTCATTCTTGCAAAAGACTATTTCATTACGAATGTAAAACACCAAACACATTAGAAAAACGTTTCTTTATTATTAAATTGTGTAGATTTTAAGTAGAATTTTATACACAAGTAGATTTTATACACAATTATTCAATGCATACCCGGTATAATGAGATATCTTGATCTGCAATAATAAGCATAATAATAATCATAAAATGGACGAAAAGTTTGTTTCAATAAACAAAATTTTCTTTCACTTTTTTTTTTTTTTGATTGCTCTAATGGTAAATGCTTTACTCACTTAAGTTTTGACAAATTGACATTTAGAAGTTTTGAAATGAAATGACTTATATCTGAATAATGTGGACATTTTCATAACAAAGCAATTCTATAAAATTAATATTTAAATAAAATTAAAAAAAAAGATACGTTCTTCTTAACCACCTTACAAAGCTAAGTGGTCTAACCCAAGACATAAGAATACCAAGACGGGACAACTTATTAGTTCCGTCTCATGCCGCCAAGGCCTAGCAACGAGGCTGTGCGCGTGAAATGAATGCAAAAAATAGATGAACTGTCAGCCGCTGGCAGAGGGAGTGTCTTAACCATGCTACTTATGTATCACAACTCGGAGATGTTGCTTTTATTTATTACTGGAAACTTTGAGAACACATTAGGAAGTGTTTTGAATTTTCATTTAATGTTCTACTAACATAAATATTTAATGTACCTAAATGATATAGAAATATATATTATGTAAATAAATATTTACATTGAATTACCATTTGAAAATGAGTGAGACGCCAGCACTAGATAATCCCTACTTCGAATCTCATCTTGAGATTACAGAATTAGGTTTATAGGTATGATGAACCGATCTGCAAAATATTTTTATTATCAAAATTTAATGTTCAACGTTTTCTCCATTTTTAGGATTACGATATTATATCAAAAAAGAAAAATAGTTTTATGCCTGGCAAAGCCATATCGACTCTATTTCATATTCTTAACCCACAACCACCGATTACACCAAAAAGACCATCCCCACCCCCACTCCGACACCCCACCTCCAAAAAAACACACAATAATAATAATAATAATAATAATAATAATAATAATAATAATAATAATAATAATAATAATAACAATAATAATAATAATAACAATAATAATAATAATAATAATAATAATAATAATAATAACAATAATAATGATAATAATAATAATAATAATAATAATAACAATAATAATAATAATAATAATAATAATAATAATAATAATAATAATAATAATAATAATAATAATAATAATAATAATAATAATAATAATAATAATAATAATAACAATAATAATGATAATAACAATAATAATAATAATAATAATAATAATAATAATAATAATAATAATAATAATAATAATAATAATAATAATAATAATAATAATAATAATAATAATAATAATAATAATAATAATAATAATAATAATAATAATAATGATAATAATAATAATAATAATAACAATAATAACAATAATAATAATAATAATAATAATAATAATAATAATAATAATAATAATAATAATAATAATAACAATAATAATGATAATAATAATAATAATAATAACAATAATAACAATAATAATAATAATAATAATCTGGCTGAAGTAACAGTAAAAGTTTCAACTTCATCTCAAAGCAATGGCTAGTGTCACCAGTTAGGTCGTGTAGTAACAAAGGGAAAACCCAATCAAATCAGCTCTGAATCAAATAAAACAAAAAAAAAACTTTAGTCTCAAAGAAAAGAATTAATAAAGAAAGTCTGAAATCCAATCCGGACAAATTTTTTCTTCAAAAACTGCAAAGTGACTATCATAGTATTTCAGTGCTTCAAACAAGACTCTTCCAAGAATAATAAATGTAAAAATATATATATATATATTTCATAATAAATTCAACCTTTTTTTTTTTGTTTTTTTTGTTTGGTTTTTTTTGGGTGAGGTGGTTCCTTCGACAGCACTATCTGTAGAATATTTTTTTTTTATCAGACTCGATTCAAATTGCATGAAATATGCTTGAGACAGTATTAATAAAGCCTTAGGTGAAATGTTTTCAATGTAATCCGTGCATTATCTATTTCCTGTCTTAGGCTGACCCTGTCTAACAACAAATCCAGATTGAGTCCACTGTCTTAGAATAGGAACAGCTCTAGCTCACGGCACACCGACCTTTTATTCAAATATTTCTACTTCTAAACCTTCTTGGAAAGAAAAAAAAAACCTGAAAAGCGGAATAGGCACTAAGCGTAAGATAAGGTTACTTAGACATAAAGAGATAAAAAGTTTTCTTAGTTTTCTTAGAAAAATAAACCAACAGTTTTCTATTATTCCCTGTAAGGAGATAAGGTAGGAATTTCCTACAGAGGAATTTGAAGCAAATCAATCTTCACCAAAACAACACATTGAGGGCAATGAACAAGGTACATTAGAAAAACAATTATTTATGGTTGAAGGGTCCATGTTCAGAAAGCAAAAACAATTTAAGACTCATAACTATTTAACAAAATTCAACATATCTAAATATGTATTCATTGTTATAGTTGTTTTTTTAATCATTCTGACATTTCTCTTTATGATAAAACCTAAGAATTTGAACTATTTAAGTAAAGATATAAGATGAGTTGAATGAATTCACAAGAAATTTTAAACAAAGGAATCTCGTTATTTTATCATTGCCTCAATGGATCAATTGCCTCAATATTTTCAAAATTCCCCTGAGTCAAGTATGGTTACCAGTGCACCAATGATCCCAAAAACTTATCTCAAATTGTTTAAGTTGTGCCCTCCTACTTTAATTCCTGGATATCCATGTAAGTTCTGCATGATCATTTCACTGTAAAGAGAGAAAAAGTCTAAGGGAGGCATACACCCTTGTCCGACCCCACGTTTGTTTTTCTTTGTTTGTTTGTTTGTTTTTTGAAAGAGCTGATTTCTCCATTAACTAACATTCCTGCTGTGTTCCCAGTACATGTTTTTGATCACTGGTAGATCTTTACCATCTATCTTCATCTGTATAAGTTGTGTTATTATCTCATCATGTCCTACTCTGCTAAATGGTTTGGTGTAGTCAATGAAGCACACATCTACCTCATTTTTTTACTTGGATGATGTACATGTAAAGTTGGTAGTGTAAAGCATTTTGTTATTGGAATGTACGCTGATTTGAGTACAGACTATGATTAAAGTTTGATAGCGGTTGTAATGATCTTATTAGATGGGTAATGTTGGATCATCACTTTGTTGAGTGGATAATCGCTAAACTTACATTTTGTATACATGCATTTGTATGAGATTGCGTGTTTTACACGGTGGTTTTGTAATTTTCTTTCAGCGGCTGTATGAGAGCTACTGACTGGGTTTTTGTTTTGTTTTCTAAGTTGGGTTTTTGTTTTTTTTAAGTTTTGGTTTTTTCAGTTTTAGTTTTTTGTAAAGTTGGGTTTTAATTGGGTTCTATTTTCAGACTGGACAGGTTAATTTTTGTGCCTTAACTTTGTTTTGTCGACTGCAATAAAAGAAACGATAAAAACTTACATCAGTACAGTTTTTATTTCCTGCACACTTACCTGTCGTGCTTTACCACTAGCCACATTACTCATTAGTTTGTCATATCTGGTAGCTTAGTTGGAATTCGCTAAGTTCACCATTACTACAAAACGAATTCCTGGCGTTGTCGGACAACTTACACTTTCATACACACACAAAACATTTCACAATTTATCACACCGAACCTGTAGAGTAGAGAGACAAACTTTATGGAGTAGGGAATAGGCATATAGCCAATATTGGACAATTTTGCAGGATTGTTAATAGTGCCTATAGTGTCCCATAGTGTATCGTGTCGCTACTACTAGAACCACCACACACACCCTCCCTCACGAGTCGCGAGTATATTTCCCTTTTAAGGCAACATATTTGGCATTCTTTTTTTAAGGCAACATATATATATATATATATATATATATATATATATATATATATATATATATATATATACAGTGAGAGAGAGAGAACAGAAAGTTAAGGGGGAAGGGGTGTGGTTAAATAGTTATAAATATAGGCAAAGGAGTATTGATTTAGATACAGATAAGGATAGACAGAATGAAACAAAAAAGTCGCCATCTTCCTATTATTTTTTTAATATATTTTCTTTGAGTAATCATGTGATCTTATCCATGGTATTTTATCTGATGTGATAAGTACATCTTTGAGGATCAATCCATTTCAAGCCAAGTTTATAATATATAAATTCAACTAACGAACATCAAAGAGGGTACCAAATTTTATAATAGGAGCAAATAAATTTATTTTCAGTGCTTAGATTCTTTGACAGTATTTATTTGATTACAATTTTTCTTCGTAGCGAATTTTGAGCTATGTCAATTACTATGAGATTTATTCAGTTAACCACAAATTGACACAAAAAGCAGTGATGAAAGTGGGTCAAAAATTTTCTTATTTCATTTTATTTTTCGATCTTTGCTTGGAGTTACCAACAAGTTCATGAGATCTTAACTTATTGGCTCATCGATAAAAATAATGGCCCGAACAAGTATTTGGCGCAACCATCGTCAGATAGTCCCTGTTGCGACAGGCAGCTATATCCATTGAAGACTCATTGGAGTATCTCTTTCCGTCACTTGCACATACCGATCTCAACACAGCAGGCACATATAATGGACAGCAATCTCCGTTATGAGAGTTTTTGAAGTGAAAACCCTCCTGAGCCAGGCGACTCAGCTCAGCTTCCATAGCGCAAGAATCGTGAAAGGTTTTGTGGAAAGTGGCACATATTTGTCCATTAGAACCTGAACACACTGGTCGAGCGTTAGGGTCACACGCCAGAGTGAAACAAATGCCGCAACATATGAGAAGGAAGACAATTGTACCCATTGAAGCTATTATGCGAACTTGACAAGAATCTGGGTGTGGACGTAAAGATGATCAAAGGTTGATTTATAGTTTCAATTGTTAAAGACAGCAATATGAATAGGAAACTTTGTTTTAAAAAAACGGATCATTGTATTTCGCGTGCATTACTTTGGTATCAATTTTAAAGAGGTCGGAAAGAAATCTATCTTATTGATAGTAATCAATTATAAAACATGAAAATGATAAAAGTTAAATAGAAAATTTAGAATGTGTTGATGTTTTAATACTCTCAGAAATTGGAAACAACTTTTTTGATAGCTAAGAAACTGTTCTTTTTATGTTATCCAGTTAACACAAAAGCGGGCCCATATAGTAAAATAACGAATTTGCTACTTTTAAATATGGAAAAAGTTACCTACAAATTCTAACATGTCGTTAAACAACTCTATTTTAAGATCAAAATTATTAATCATAGTAGTGTTCCGTTAAAATATATGCTTTCAAATAAAATAGAAAAAAAAAATTCACTTGCCTTGATGACTTAGGCAGACTGGGTTGTAAAACGTTTCAATATATGTCGCAACTCTAAACTCTAGCATTCCAACCCAAAGTAATATATAACAGCTTGAAGGAAAGAGCACCTCTCTCTCTCTCTCTCTCTCTCTCTCTCTCTCTCTCTCTCTCTCTCTCTCTCTCTCTCTCTCTCTCTCTCTCTCTCTCTCTCTCTCTCTCTCTCTCTCTCTCTCTCTTCTTTGCGTGTGTGCTTATGGTCTGTATTGTTTTTTTGTCTTTATGTACATGTTCGTCCTGAGAGACACGTCTATCCCTATAAGTCTTTTGTATCTCATTGTCATTGTACATCAGGTTTATCTGTCTGATTCAGTGATTGTTTCTCCTTCTCTATCTCTCTCGGTCTCTATGTCTTTTAGTTTTTCTGTCTCCATATTCGTTTGCATGCCCCTCGTTGAAAAAAAAACATACTTGTAATGGGTGACTTTAACTAAAAAAAGTTATGATAGGAACAAATGAAAGCAAACACCGGAATAAGAAATGAAAGAGCAGAAAGACTATCAGACTTTGCTTAATCAAACACGCTCTTTATAGCTAAATGTAATTCTTTTATATAAAAATACCTGCCTCTGAATATTCGACGTGGCAATCACCAGAGAAAAAAACAAAAACCAAATGGACCTCATTTTAACAACAGGCAAAATGATCTTTAACAAAAAAAATAGAAATTATAATTTGGGTTCACATCGGAAGTGATCACAGAAAGGTCAGAGGAAAGTTAACTATTCACGACAGACTGATGAATCTAAAGACTAAAGAGAATAACAAGGAAAACAGGTATCCCGTCTGACACTAGGTCGGTGTTATGCAACACTCCTTTAACCCACAAATCCAAAATTTTACAGGAGAAGGAAAAAAACTGCACCACTTTTGTTCAAATCGTCTGATCCAGACAAAACTTAAAATCTAGACATTTAAGCACACCATACCTGTGCTGGTATTAGTTAAGGTTGTCTTTTGCCAACGGTTAAGCCAGAATGTGGTGTACAGGAATGTTGTATCGCAAAATCCGATGCAATATGCCTGTATGTGTTGCATACAGAGGTGTTGCATTTCTGAGACTTGTGCAACATTCCTGTATGTGTTGGATACAGGATTGCTGCTCCACAAAAACTGAAAGGATTTTCTGAAAACCACACATTATATTGTTTGATACAGGAATGGTGCACAGAAAACGAATTCTGACAAATGAACAGCGTTCACATAGAGAAAGACGAAGCCTAATGTACTAACAAAAACACTTTGAATGCAATATCATTTCCAAAAATCATTTGAAAATATGAAAAAAAAATTATTAGAGTATTCATTTTTTCACTTGAAACAAGGCTAAACGCAAAATAAAATCAGTGACTTCTTGTAGAATGTTTCACTCTTTCTCTCCAATATACCCATAAGTTTTGAAAGAGTACATGAAAGTATCAATACTCTATGATCACATAGAAAGCAACAATATTGTTGCAGCATCAATCAGAGATGTAATGATAAGATAAAGATGTAGTTTGTTACCCAATGTAACATCAGAAAACTACATGGATCAGATACAAGTAGATATAATTTATCTTTATGTAATCAAAAGCCACATGGTGGGATCAAATCATAATTAAATAAACTCTTATTTATATTGAGTTAAAAAAATACAAATGAAGAAAATCATTCTAGGTATTTGACAAAGAAAAAGAACATATATATTCTCTACAAAAGAATCTATTAAAATGCAAGGAAATCAAAATATTAATCATCCCTCGATTCGAAGCTAAAGCATGCACGTAAGCTATTCAGAGTAATTTACACATATGAATAGAAGTCAAATAGAAATCAAAGCTTCAATTTGAATGTTAGAAATGAAAAAGCATGAACTCAAGAATTTTTTACTTTTAATTACACTTACGGTACTGGTAGCATCTTATGACGTTAAGATACCATTAACGATTTTTTTTTAAAAGATTGAAGGCCTGGAACTAACAATACCAACATAAAATTGAGAGAAGTACTCTCAATAATGATACTTTGTCAAAAAGTATATTTTTCAAATGTCAATAGATTTTTGGTTATTTGCAAATATTAATACTATGTAACTAGTATTAAAACCGAAATGAGCTATATAAATATGTGTTTATTTTCACTTCACTCATAAACAAAATTAATACTGCAAATAAAATCGTCCAATGGTAATTTTACACCGCCTAGCTATATACTTGGAATCTGAAGCCGATTGATAAAAAATGATCCGAGTGCATTTTATTGAAAAAAGCTTTATATATTAGCGCTTAACATCCTTGCGTTGTACCATGTTTGGTTGCTAGTCTATGCTGACCGTTGACACTTGTTAAAAAAACTGATGGTGCTGTTTTGGAAGGAGCAGAGTATTGCACAAGGACATTAAGTGAGTTGTTTTTGTTTTTGTTTTTTGTTTTTTTTTCACTCTTGGGACGCCTGCTTTGTCTTTTGGGATCTGCAGCTGAGCTACAGTCTGCTCTGATTTTCTGTGGCCAAGGAAAAGATCCACCTTCAGATAATTTTGATCGAAGTCATACCTGAGTTGAAGACTGTCAGGTTCTTCTCTGATGATTCGGGGACTTTCGATTTTCATCCATTCAACCTTATCAGTGTTTTCATCCCTCTCAAAGTGTTTGAGAGCAAATGAATGTTGCTTGAAGTCAAAGAAGTCAGACGGCGTCAACTCCTTGACAATGTAGGGTGCTTGCCACGGCGTGCCCCTCAAACAACTGCTGCCCATTTTTGTGGAGTGAATATGGGAATATTTTTTGCTGCCCTTGAAATCACAGAGTGAACAGAATCATTTTCCTTCTGTATGTGCCCCTCTCCAAAAAACAGTGCTTCATTTCTTGAGGAAAAGAGAGTTTGTTCATGGCGTGCCAAAGCATTATCGCCATATAACGACTCCGGTTCTGACCAGTGCAGTTGTCTGAAACAAGGTGCATTTCTTATATTCCTTTCTCAACCTGTTCATCAATAAAGTGGAGTATGCAGCTTGCTATCTACTTTGCTCCTCTTGTAGAAATTACCTCTGTCCAGGTCTTGCAAACAACGTCACTGGTGGATAGCTCATAAACTGATAAATTATACAAGCTTAGTTTGCGTTTATAAAAGAAGCAGGAACTTTGTCCAAGAGGGCAAGGTGAAGCAAGCAGATGAAATGTGTGGTGCGCCCTTGGCTTTAGATTTGAGCTCACCTTTGTAGTTTCAAGCTCTGTCCTTGCGTCTCAGGTGAGCTGCTTGTTTTTCTTAATGCTCATCAGTTCGGTCTGAAATATTTTCAACAGCCTCACATTCGTCACACAGGTCTTTCTTGGGTTCATGAAAGGCTACGTTTAAGTACCTGTAAAATACAGCTTTGTATGTCGCTTCTTTAGCACTGGGTGTGCACATCTTGTCACGAAGTTCTTTGTAAAGGTGGTACTATGGTACATTGCTGCTAGAGACAGATCATCCTTTAAGTATTGCTTGCTTGATGACTTTCGGCAATAGTAGAGGGAACGCTTGATAAACTTTTTATATGGTCCCTGGTGTCCTGTACGATATTTCATCTAGCGTTGGATGGTTTTTGTGCGTTCCTCTCATATCTCCTATCACTGCGCCTGTATCAGTCAATTTGCGTATTGCACCGAACACTGCGTCTTGCTTAATGATCCGATTTCTGTCCTCAAGCCCAAAGTTGGCATGACACAAATATCTACACAGCTCGTGCTACAGCAGTCCGTCATTTGCCTGGCCTCTGCTTTTTTACCTCGTGATGTCATATAGGCTTGTCCACTATTACGTAGCTGCTTCCTCTTGTTTCTTGCCCATGCACTTGAATTCCTCTTCTTGCGTTTTGGTTTTGTCTGCTCATAACTTCTTTCTTTCGTCGTCTCGATGACTTGGGTAGAATTAGAGCTCATACTTGGCTGTGTGGTGTTGTTGATGATCTCGGCGGGTGCACTGTTTGAAAGATTGGTGGATGAAGTGCTGCCTGCACCTGTAGGGTTGAGATTAAATGTCTTCTTTCTTTTCTTCTTCAAAAGAGGGATGAAATCGGGATCTGAGTCGCTGTCATCTAGGGGTAAATCGGACCGGCATTCAGGGCCAAGCTCGTCTTTTTCTGACACCTTCCATGGTGTGCTAGCTGCTACTGAGCTCTTTCTCTCCGCGGGAGATTGCTCATTTTCTTCATCCGTGTTGTTAACATCATCCAATCTTGTAGTCTTGGATTGAAGATGGTGTTCACGTGTTAAATACACTAATTTACAATTAACCATGCAACACTTACCCCATGTGAATCATGCATTGGTTGCTGATTCATATCCACTGTTTCAGTTTGCTCTTCTTCTGCAATGCTGGTTTTTTAAGCTCAAATTGAAAACGAAACTACTAGAAAGGAAAAGCAATCCCAAAGACTGGTTTCCTTGTATCTTTATTTTGTGGAGGCTGGCGTTACATTCCTGTATGTCAACACAAAAACCGTAATAACTTGATAACTTTGACATACTCGCGTAGTTCAATAACCTTGTATCCCACAATATACAGGTTTGTTGCACTATAAATTCGATTTCATAATGCAACATTCCTGTAATAGCTTGCACAGGAGTGTTGCATGCCATTTAAAATGGGACCCGCGGATGAAGAAATGTTTTTCAGGGTGATAACTCAGCCATTTATTGTCCTAGAGCTCTGAGATTTTGACAAAATGTGCTCCGTAATCGATTCTATCAAGATATTAAAAAAAAAAAAGATTTTCGCCCAA
Organism: Elysia crispata; assembly: GCA_033675545.1. Taxonomy (NCBI): domain Eukaryota; kingdom Metazoa; phylum Mollusca; class Gastropoda; family Plakobranchidae; genus Elysia; species Elysia crispata. Next base: position 2,345,895 of record JAWDGP010004263.1, on the reverse strand, counting down.
GGTGAGAGTTACAGGAGTGTTGCATAACACCGACGACTACACAGTGAGAAAGAGTAATAACACCTTCCAATTTGTTCTAAAAATACTTTTGATGCTCTTAAAATGCACAAAGGAAATATTAAACACATGAAAGTTTTCAAAAACAAAGCAATGAGTCAACTTAACGAAGAATAAGAAGAAGCATATAGTTACAAATAACTAAAACAAAGTAACAACATAGCTGTGAGATAACACACAGGAAGAAATAAAACGCCAAACACGGTCAGGTTGGAGATATTTTTTCTTGTCTACCTACTAAGGCATGACAGAGAACAAAACAGTGTGTTGAGGAGGTATGGGTTTGAAGACAATTTTATTAAAGTCTGTGATGTCAGCCTTATCAATGTGGATATTTAAAAACAAAAAAAAAGAAGAAAAGGAGAAAAAGGGAGAGAGAAATTAAAAAGAAGAGGATAAAAAGTAAATGAGAAATTAGGAGAAGTCTTTGAAACGAAATTACATATCTTTTCTTTGTAGTTTTCGTTCAACAGTTTTTCTTCGTTCTTATCGATAATCATTTTACTAAACACAAAGTCTTGTATAGGCTTTTGTAATGCGTGTTAATTTTTACTCTCTACTCATATCAGTGGATTTCGTCAATTTAGGCGGTTCTACTTGTACGGAATTTTACAATAGCGTTTTACTTTAATCAACTTGATATTAATGGAATTAACTATGTGATTAGGCTTATTTTTGATATACCAAATTAGAACCTAATTAATCGAATCACTGTAACAGATGGGAAGCTAAAGCAAACTACAGGGCACTCAGTAAAATAATTCATATGCCATTTCTACATATAATTTGGATCACACAGTTCAGCTTTATGGTTTGAAATATTTCTTATCTGGCTTTTTTTTGGTCTTTCATATGAATGATATGACCGTTTTTCAGTGAATAAAATAATGTACTTTTTTGTAGAATTTATTTGGGTATCTTTATCGTACCTTAAGTTGAATAGTTTTAAAAGAACCTGTTAAAACAATGTGTCCTTAAGTTTCAGCTTTTTCTAGATCTCATCTAAGATTTTAATCACAGAATGTATGAACTTACATATGCTTACATAAATCAATTCTTTGTGGCAGTTTTATGTTGATATATAAGTAATACGTGATTATACGCTTACGACTTGCATTCATTCCATTGAAATTCCGAAAGTATGATCAAAACTGCGCCCATCTTTTTCAATGTTTAAATTTTGGTAGTCAAACCCTAGTTACCTTTTCCACAAAAAGTATTAGTAGCTCAATTAATTTTCTTTTTATTCCACCTTCATATACTTTTGATGATTATGAATGTAACAGATTTGATGGGGTGTTGATCTGTTAGACTCTGTTTGTCTAGGGGTATGAAAATATACACAGCCAGTCACTCGACTCGTCTGTAGAAAATAAGTCTGAAGTCCGCTAGTAAAAGTTGCAAACTGTTTAATCCAGCACAAGAGGTGGACGCTATAATCACTTTACGCAAAAAGTTAACTCTTAAACTCACTGTTGACTTGATATTGACTGACTGAACATAGTTTCGACGCTTATTTATACGAAATCTCGTCGAATCAGAAAAGGAATTAGATGAATCGTAAGAGAATATTGTTTGTACACGTGATGAGTAATGCGCTTAAATAGTAACAATCGGAACAAAGATAAACAAGAAGTAACGACATCATGACTATGCTAGGACTAGGTAGAAGATGCCAGAAGAATCTAGGCCATACAAATGTGGGCTGTGTTCAATAAACAAGACCAAGTTCTTAGGCTTGAAATACAAACAATATGCAACTAAATAAGTCAGTGTACATAGATTTAGTCGATCCGCTACCCAAAAATTACGCACCTACGTAGAGTGAGGAAAGCTATGGCAATAGATCAAATTACAGCACAGTGCGTTACACATCTCCCGACTTGAAATAATTTTTCCTAAAAATTCATTCTCATGTTCATCTAAAACATTGTATACAGCTCTCCATTTGATACATGTATCATCAATAAAAATGGATTATAGCTGTCTGGAAAGCCTTTACCTCTGCGTCTTCTGCTTGTGCCATATGCCAAGGATGGCATTGCTGAGGGCAGCTCGTGATAGACAGTCAGCCACCACATTGGATTTTCCAGAAACATGACGGATGTCCGTTGAGAATTCTGAAATGAAAGCGACGTGACGCTGTTGGCGCGCTGTCCATGGATGTGAAAGTTTGGACAGTGCACCCACAAGCGGTTTGTGGTCGGTGTATGCAGTAAATGGCCTCCCCTCTAGAAAAAACCTGAAGTGTCTGATTGCTAGGTACAGCCCCAACAGCTCTCCATAAAAAGTGCTATACTTCTTCTCGGGCGGACGAAGTCGTTTGCAGAAGAAGGCAAGGGGTTGCCATACTTCTTGCACTTACTGCTCAAGTACTGCCCCAACTGCTTGTTCGGAGGCATCAGATGTAAGCGAAATATGTGCCTCGGGTTCGGGGTGGCTGAGCATAGTGGTTTCTGATAAGGCTTCTTTAATTGATGTGAAAGCGTTGTCCATTTCTGTCGTCCAGCTGAGAACTTGCCGAGGTGTTGACTTTTGTAGCGCGCAGTGAAGCAGGAGAAGAAGTGACGCGGCATGGGGAATGGACCTGTGGTAGAAGTTGATCATCCCTAGAAATTCCTGTAGGCCTTTGACTATGGATGGCTTTGGGAAATCTTCTATTGCTTTGACCTTTGATGGGTGGACCCAAGTTGAGAAATTTGGTGGCAAGGGACTTGAGTCCGAATAGACATTATTCGAGTTTGATTACCAGCCTAGAATCCTGAAGACGGTTGCACACTGAGCGAATATCTTGTATCTTGTAAATGTTCTTGTTCTGGCGAGCTTGCCACTAAAATGTCATCGAGGTAGACGAATGCACACTTAAACCCTTGCAGTACAGTGTCCATCTAACGCTGAAATGTTTGAGCAGCATTTTTTAGGTCGAATGGCATGCGCGGGAACTCATGCAGACCAAAGGGAGCAATAGTAGTTGTTTTGGGTATGTCGTCAGGATGCATAGGAATCTGGTGGTATCCGCGCACCAGATCTATCTTCGAGAAGATGGTTTTGCCAACTAACTGTGCAGTAAAATCCTGGATGTGGGGAATTGGGTAGCTGTCTGGCATTGTTGCGTCATTAAGGTGGCGATAATCCCCGCAAGGGCGCCACCCACCATTGGGTTTTGCTACAATGTGAAGTGGTGATGCCCAAGGGCTGTTTGACTTTCCGATTATCCCCATTTGCTTCATCTCAAGGAATTCCTTCTTTGCTACGGCCAACCTATCAGGAGCTTCATGCCTAATCCGTGAGTAGACTGGTGGACCTGTGGTACAAACGTGATGCTGTACACCATGCTTAACAGAATCTAAGGAAACCGTCGGTTGAAGTAATGCAGGGAATTCTTAAAGGACTTTGCGAAAGTGGAGTGCGGACATGTTCAGGCAGCTGTTGGATGAAGATCTGCCTAAGGAGAAAACATGGCTGGTGCTGGCCAAGGAGAGAGAGAGAGAGAAAGAGAGAGAGAGAGAGAGAGAGAGAGAGAGAGAGAGAGAGAGAGAGAGAGAGAGAGAGAGAGAGAGAGAGAGAGAGAGAGAGCATATTGTGCATCAACTCGGAAGGTTTACTGTCACCTAGACCACGCATGTTGAGCAGGGCAGTAGCACGCTCGCCGTTTGTTAGCCCATAAGTCGATGTGAGAAATGTTTTTATGGTGTTGTACTTCTCTGATGGTGGGGGGGGGGATGTAATAACAGATAATGTCCTGTTTGCCGATCTATTGTCCAATGCCGCTACTACGAGATAATACTTAGTCTCGTCCTGACTAATTTTTCTTAGTTCGAACTGTGCTTCGGCTTGGGCAAACCATGCTAAAGGACTTGAAACACAAAATGTTGATAGTTTTAGGGCAACACTCTCGACGGCCATGTTTGGTTGTCTCTAGCTGGAGGGTAGTGATAAACTTAATCGAGGTCGAGATGTAGGTCTGGAACTACGCGTAGCAGCTCCGGTTTGAGTTGTAGATCTAGGTTGTAGAGCTTACACAGACGATGTGAGTTGTCAGGGTAACCAATTGTAACGATTAGATATTGTTACAATAAACGATAATTAAATTAAAACAAGACTTAGATAAGTTTCTGAACTTTAATTATCTTCGAATCATCTGGTTAAAAAGTTGGTTGTAATGGAGATGAGATCTGGAGAGGTGAGCTTGTGATCATCTATCTCGAGGTGTGTGTGTCCCGCTTGAGAAAGTAAACAACACTACTAATCCCCTAGCACTGAGCAGTCTAAAATACTGGCAATTATGTGTGTAGCAATGTCCAGTGTCAGTGCGGTTGTGATAATGTGTGGAGTGAGACGCCACAACATCACAAAACTTTTACTTGATTTGGGCGTTCTGGCAGTCATACTTTACGTTAAGTATAACCACGAAAATACTGGCAATACAAAAAATAGATGTGTTACTTGGAGAAAGGTAAACTGCAATATTACAATAATTACAGGCATATCATAAGTTGCCTACCTCACAACAATGTTAACAATGCAATTAAAATGTTATACAGAACTCTACTAAGAAAGTCAGCTCTCACATTGTCTTTGCCTTTAATATGTTCTACTCTAAAAACAAAACTCTGCAGAGCCAATACCCAACGCACGATACGAGGGTTATCAAATTTAGAAACCTTTAGGAATTCGAGTGGTCGGTGGTCTGTCTGAAGCGTGAACTGTTTGCCATAAAGATGCGAAGCAAATTTCTTTATACCCCAAACAATCCCAAGACATTCTCTCTCCATCACAGAATATCTCTTCTCTCTATCTAGAAGCTTCTTGCTTGCATAAGCGACAGGAAAAATGTGTCCATTCCTATTCTGTAACAAGGTGGCACCCAACCCTATGTCAGATGATTCTGTTCTTAAACCAAACTCTTTATTAACGCCAGGGAGCATCACCATGGTTTTGCTAATTAAAGATTTCTTTAATGCGGCTTACGCTCTCTCCTGAGGCTCTCCCCACACAACTTTGTTTGGCTGACCTTTTCGAGTTAGATCTGACAGAGGGGTGGCAATAGCAGCAAAGTTAGGTAGAAATGACTGATAGTAACTAACTAAACCTAAAAAAAGATCTTATCTCTTTCTTGGTGGTCGGTCTCGGGGCGTCTTTTACTTTCTCACCATTGCAGTCCTCAAGTTCAACTGTTCCCCTCCCAATGCGGTGTCCTAGGAAGTCGACATGTGTTGCTCCCAGTTCACAGTTTGTTGGTCTCGCAACTAGGTTGGCCGCTTTCAATTGTCTGAAGAGTTCCTCCAAGACTTGCAAGTTTTCCTCCCAGGTCTTGGTATGCACCAGCAGATCATCGATGTTGTCCACCACGTTGTCCATTTCCTTCAGAAGTCGTCGTACTGCTCTTGTCATGGTCATGCCGGAGTTTACCATCTCGAATGGTAGCTGCAGGAACTCGTAATGTTGACCCATCAACACGAAAGCAGTCTTGTGGCCATCTGAGGGCCGTACACGTAACTGGTGATAACCCTTTGTCAAGTCGAGCTTGGAGAAGTAATTGTCTTCGCTAATACCAAGGAAAGACTCGGCTGGCGAAGGAACTGGTTGAGGGACGGTGAAAGTATTAGTAGCTCAATTAGTTTTTCTTTTTATTCCATTTCCGTATACTTCTGATGATCCTGAAAATAGTAAGGATAACGATCAAAATGTGCAGTTTTAATGATAAGGGTAAAATTTATAATCACAGTAGTGAGTATTATGCTGATGATAATGATGGCGCTATATTGACAATGATGATGGAGATGATTTTGTATGCAAAACATTGCACCAGATTAATAATGAAATGTGTAGCTATACTTGTAAGAATGCTGAGCTGTCTTTTATAGTATGTTTATTATTTTTTCAAGAAAATAATCTGAAGCTGTCATTTCACATTCTGGCTACATACTAAACTTATGTCTTTTTAAACTATAAACCGCTCATGGCTATGCTCTGAAAATAAGACTCATGTTATGACGGTTAAAGAGGTTGTATGGCAATGACAAAGCTGTGTCATCAAAATGATACAGTTACCGAAACACTAAACAATTATAATTATGTAAAATTTCTTTTTGACCTCCTAAAAGTAATATTAGCCCAGTTACATGCATTTAAGACATTAGATAATTATTTCATAATGCCTCAGATTACCATTTTTCCCTACTACACGTTTTGAGATAACATGGGAAATCACCTGATTAGGTACATTTCAAAATGCTTATATACGCTAGTAGATGGCTGAGTTCGCTCAAAAAGTATTTAGGGCGTTTTGCCCAGCGCGAATCGAAAGCTGCAAATTTACGAAAATCTCTATGATAATGAATATGTAAATGGATCTATATAGTTATTACATATATATTTGATTAGACAACCATTCCTACAGAAGTATCAAGACTCTGTTTAATCAGGAGGATTGCCTTACAAAAATTGATGAAAATAGTGTAAGTACTATAACATTATTATTCTGTCAACTAAGTAAGGCGATTAGTGCAATGCTTCTTGGATGAACTGTTGCTTCTGCTGGCCATACTTTGTTAACCTTAGCTTAAAAGTAAAAGTCATCATTGTAAGCAATTACTATAAGATTTTTATTTGTCTCTTTTTCTATCTTCACTGCGTCTCTCTCTCTCTCTCTCTCTCTCTCTCTCTCTCTCTCTCTCTCTCTCTCTCTCTCTCTCTCTCTCTCTCTCTCTCTCTCTCTCTCTCTCTCCCTCTCTCTTCTTTCTGTTTCACCCTGTCTTTCTTGCTGTCTTTTCTCCTTAGTTCTATATCGATCGCCCCCATACTCTTAACCTCTTTTTCTTTTTTTTTTTCCTCTATTGATCTTTCTATTCATACCTCTCATTCTCTCTGTCTAGCTGTCTTTATGTCTGTTTGTCTATCTATTTCCCCTTCCCTCCCTTCCCCCTTTCTCTGTATGTTGGCAGAGCCAATGTTTAAAAGACTGAAGATCATGGCGAATTTATAAGGCCGGAAATATAATCCAGGCCTGGCAGTTTAAGTTGTCGCATTGTGCAAGACTCCTGTAACCAAACATTTTTGTAAGATTTCATTGTGTTGCATTTTTTTAAATTTTATCCCTTGGCGCACATTGTCTCCAAATCTCAGATCTCTAACTTCAATAATAGCCTTAATGTATAATTTCTACAAAGATTTTAGTGCAAAAACGATTTCGTAACAAACCTGTATCGGCCGATACAGGAGTCTTTTGTTATGAAATTTGATACGCGCAGTCCCAGCTTTTGACTAGTATAATGACAGTTCCAGGTATTTTGATCGCTATGACTATTTCTAACACATGGTTCAATGGATGACTTTTGTCCTGTTTGTCCTAATTCAAATCATTGAATGCAGCTTTTGGTGCCACATGTTATCTAGATAAATTTATCTTTCTTCTTTCCACCATTTACTTCTCGTAGTATAGGAGCAAGACGAGAGAGGAGGACAGTGTAACACTATGATCCAGAATGTGAACCAGTTTTTTTACCCCTAGTCTTGTGGAAAATATTTAAGCCTATAGACTTCTTGAAGAGAGTACTGTTTTCATAGTGTAGGTATACCGTGCAAACATGGCCTTCGAAAGTCGGCCGGTGTAGAGAACTTGATGCTGATTCAGCATGCGGAGGCTAAGAAGACCACGCTTCCTGCTGGTGACATGTTCCAAAGCAGTGATGAGTTCACTATCGACGCCACACGTGACACATTCAGACTTTGACTATAATTGAGCATGAAATCTATCACCATGCCTGGCAAGGAAAGATCGATCAAGGCAAAGTTCCTTGGGTGTACAAACCAATGATGTAGTGTTGAAGGTCAGGTGCTGAAATCACTTGTGAGCATGCAGGGAGCGTATTCTGGAGGTGATTTCGTTCACTGGATATGATGCTTTAGCGATGGCTGTAGCTCTTTCAGCAGACAGTGAGCTTGTCTGCCTGGAAATATGTGAAAGCTTGAAAACGCTGACGGAGGAACTACCCAAAGCATCACATCATGCAAAAATAATTGGGCCGAAGTTGGGCCTACTCTGAAGTCAATGAAAAGGTTGTAGCTGGAGAATGGTTCTACATGATGTTTCTAGATGGCGACAAAAAAGATTATATACATCTCGTTAAGGTAGCATTTGATAAGACCTTCTGAGCGAGGGTTTGCTCTGTAGTTGTAGACAATGCCTACAGCATTGGAGCTGCCTACTACCACTCTGACAAAAATCATCTGTTGGCGCTGGAGTCGTTAAAGACAGTCATGAGCAGACCATATCATGTTATGTCACCAATTGATTATAGAGTTTTGACGATCCGCAGGTTGAAAGATGTGGAGAGAGACGCAGCCTAGTATCGTGTGATTTTTCTCCGTTCAGCAAGATGCTAAAACTGTTATGAATGTTCCTCAACTGATTTTGCACAACACAAAGTTTGGGAATGTTTGGTATTTTTACACCTGTTCAAATTTAAATATCCAATTCATGGACAAAACTTTGAAATCTTTTTTTCTTTCTCTGTCCCGATATTACAATTGTTTTGTAATGTAAATCGTTCTTAATTCAGTAAAATTAATTATTTCAAAGTCACCTTCAACCTTTGCATCTTAATTTAATCAATTATAAATAATAAAAGCTATTCTGCAACATAGAAACAGAAGTGATGCACGCAAAATAACTATGTTCACTATAGTTCATGTTTGAAGTAAGAATCTTTTAACTTAGTTATAATGAGTATTGTTTAAAGCACCATAGTTTTGTTCCTATTTGATTTGTATCTTTAAGATCTCCATGGCTGGTTTATTCTTCCTCGTAAAATGTAATATGGATAATACTAAAGATTCTTTACATTAAGTAGTATTAAGGTGACAAAATATACCAATTCTCCTAACAGAAAATTTAAACTATAATTTTTATAAAATTAAAATTATTAAACGTAAAACAAGAAAAGAAATTAAAAAAAAAACATGTTAAAAATTTATCCTTTAACTTTGACAGGGGTATTTACTCACTTCAGTTTTGACAAAATGACATCTAGAAGTTTTAAAATAATATTACGTATGTATCTGAATAATGTGGAAACATTTTCATGACAATGCAGTTCTACAAAATAATATCTAAATGCAAATAGTTTCAAAAAGAGAAAAAAAAAAAGATGATACAAACAGCTCTATCCATTCAAGCTTGACTGGCCCACCTCTCGCTTCTTCTTATTTTCCCTCGTCTCACCCACTTTAAAAAGCTAACTAGGCTAACTGAAGATCACAGTCACAAAAAAAGCCTCGCAAGACATTACAGGTCTGGACGCTCAGTCAAGAGAAATTTAAAAAAAACTATGGCAAAACTTTGAATGTAATCATTCCTTAGGTGCTAATGTCGACTCTGAATTAGGAGAATCAATCGCTTCCTTGACTTCATGTCAGTAAATATGAGTTCAAGCTTAACAGTAACAAAAACTTTTCAGAAACGATTAAATTTTTCGAGTTGCACATTGTAATAGCCAAGATCTAGATATCTTAGAATCTCTATCTAAAATTTAGATCTAAATCTAGATTTAAAATGGAATTGGGAAACAAAGTGGTCTTCCGGACATTTGAAAATTTCAGAGGACGGAGCAAGGTATAATATAATGAATAAATTGATGCTGCAAGTTCTTAAATCTTTGCCAGAATTGAGTATGGCTTCCTAGAAAGGAACATTCGCAAAATAAGAGTGACTCTGTCCACGCCACCACCACATCAGTAGCCAAGGGAATAACAGATTTCACACCAGAACAATGGTTTCAAACATTTCGTGCTCCATAAAAGAAAAAATGGTCCGTATTCAATGAAAAAAGGCTCCTACAGATTATACTTGATTTTAAAGCCATAGCGATGTGAGACTTACAGGAGTCTTTTCTGTGAAAATAATTTTGTTGTTATATATTCCTGTAACTGACAATTTGTTTCATAAAATATTGACTGCTGAAGATAAATTTTGAAAAAATACATAAAAGGTGACTATGATCTACCACTGAGAAGATGAAAATAAAATCTTTCAAAAGAAAAAATTTTGACAGTGTTTTTATCCCTCCCGTAAAATTTAAAATATGTCGGTTACAGGAGTCTTGTAGCAAGGCGACGAAGACAGTGCTTCTCACGAGTGCAAGATAGAATTATAAATATGAAACTAAAAGGCCGTAGACTTAGAAAATATGTTTTCTGTGGGTTTACATCTTGTGATGTTGAGATTAGTTCGTTTTGAATGAAAAAAAAAATTGAGCACTCAATTGTAACTTGTATTAAATTTAATTAATGGGTTTCGTAAAAACGCGGCAAGATTGGTTTCTTTTTTTTTTTTTATCTCTTGCGATGTACACTCAAAAATGTACATTTTAAGAATTGTTTTTGATTACTTTTTTATCTTTTTTTTTTTAGGTCAAATATACAAATGACTTAGATAGTCTTGTTGTGCATGGTCCATTCTTGGTTGGGGCGAGAGGGTGGGGTTTATATGTGTTTGTGTGTGTGTGTACAAGGAAAAAAAGACGGGGGGGGGGGGGGGCGGTTATGAGAGAAAAAATATGAAAAAGGGAGGAGCGGGTTGCTTGGTATAAACAGATTATGTAATAATCTTAGATCATCTCGCACATGATTTGAGTTGATAAATCTAACAAATGGATTAAATAGTTCACCATTTAACCATGAAGAGAGTTCTTCGGTCAAGTTATTAGTTTGCTTAACATTAATGCAGCCAATTTGTCGATGCCAACCATGCCTTACAGTTAAAATCATTATCCATTTGTCTTGCCTATCGGCTTCGGCAAAGAATTGCATCAGAAAGTAATGAGACGTAAAAGAAGGAAATGATGGAGACAGAGACACACATTGGCGGTCCCTCTTTCTCTCTCTCTCTCTCTCTCTCTCTCTCTCTCTCTCTCTCTCTCTCTCTCTCTCTCTCTCTCTCTCTCTCTCTCTCTCTCTCTCTCTCTCTCTCTCTCTCCCTCTCCCTCTCTCTATCTGTCTCATTCTCCTTATTTCTCTATCTACTTCTCCCTCTCTTGCTCTCTCTCTCTCTCTTAATCTCGATCTGTATCCATCTATCTGTCTACTTATATATGTATCATTTTTATCTGTCTATCTGTCTTCCTATGACTCTCTTTCTCCCCTCTCTCTATCTATTTATCCTTTATCTATCTGTCCATCTTTTTATTTATCTAATTCCCACAAAACGACAAGTGAAGTAGTTTTACGTGCACTCAAGCCACAGCTTGCGAGAGGAGTTAATTTTTATTGCTTGTTCTAACTTCTATTTCCTAAATGATTCAGGTATTATCATCTATATCTTGTATTTCTTTTCAATATTTTATTGCATGAAGATAATGGAAAAACGAATAAAATAAGTCTTTTTTTAGGTTGGTTTTTTTTTTCTGTGCTCCTTTTCTCTATTCCATTTAAAGAGACTTCTTCCTTTTTTAGATGAGATGCGATTTGATATTTCAAAAATACCTTTTTGTTCAATCTTCATCGACAGTGGTGCTTTAAAAAAAGCATCACAGTTACAAAACACGACATCGAGGACGTTAAATAATCTAGAACAACGAGGTAATAGTGTGAAAGGCTCGGGCACGCAAAGATTTTTTCCGATATCAGGGAGGATACCGGCTGTATACGTGTGAGACAGGGCCAATAATGACAACATTAATGTTTTACAAAATGAAAATTTTTTTGAAAGCCAAATGATTTCACTTCGTTTATTCTTGCCCAAATCAACATGATCACATGGTGAAGAATAACAATGTAAGAAAAGAAAAAGATTTGGGGTGATTGTTTTATGTGGTATGAATTTAGTTGTTTTAAAGGAACCGTCATGAATTCAATTTTTTAAAAAATGACTGAAATACTTCACTTTTATTGTGACCTACGAGAGTGATTATTCAAGAGCAAGGACGTATTTGAATGTCTTGAAGAATTTTGTGACACAGGCGTGAGATGTAAAAGGGAGACAAAAACTATATTCCTTCACATAACCAATGCTTAGTTAATGAGTCTAACAATCTATAAAGTACCTCACAGATAGCGTGGCTGAGGTACATTAAAAGATTTAATAGCGAAGAGCCGTTTTTGCTCTGATTGGGTGCAACTCACAACATCAGTAAGTAGTAACTAATTTTGCCTACTTTCGTTACCAGGTTGTTGAGAACCACAAATGGCATTACACTTTTCCTTCTTATTTACCTTTCCTTGCTCTAAACTCCTTGAGCAAAGCACATCATTTCGATTAAACTTATGTGATTGTGGTGGTTTAGACATTTCAAACGAAATTAAAATGTCCTTCAACTTATTGTATCAACATATTGAAGGTGATATAAAACTTGCTACGAAATTTAACGCGATTTGTATTCTTCTTACACCTTTGAGCTGAGCCATTGTGTTTCCCTGTACACCAAACACTCAAAAAAATACTCTTAATTTCATCATCATTGTCATGGTCGGCACATGTAATAAATCATCTATACATAACGATCTTATAGATTGTATTTTAATCATATAATCTGTTGACCTAGATACTTATTTGAATCCTAATACGAAGTCATATTACGACTGAACACTGTTTCGTTGTTTGTTTATTGTGAAGACAGCAGCCAATCATATACGAGCTAAGCGGAGTGAGAAGGTACTCAATAGTTCCCATGAAAAGTTGAGACGGAAAACTTAGTCAGTAGACCTATAGCTCTCGAGAAAGACAGTCAGATTTAGAGACAGAGGAGACTTGTCACAGTACTAGCTCTTTGGTAGCTTTGAGCTCTACACTGTTCGAAATATTTCCCTTCTATTAGAGATAGCATCAATCTCACTCCATGTTATCTTCCAGTCGAGAGATCTAAGAAATCATTGACACTAGATTTTCTACAGCTACGAGTATGTAAAGTGCATCTCAATTCTATTTTGCTTAACGAAAGTGGATAGCTGTGATTATTATATTCTAAGTCATTACTGAAAAACTGTGATTTCTTTTAATAAAATATATTAACAAGATTAATCCTACATTGCAATACAAATCACGAGTCCTGGAGACTCGAATTGTTTACCATTATACTACTGTGCTTAATTCCAGAAATATATTGTTTACTGTGTGCGAAATTATTAACTGTAAAATCTGAGAACACGATGGACTGAACTGTATCTAAAGTGATGTGACCTACATTAATTGGAATAATTTGTTTTGTGTGTGTAATAAAGAAAGCACTGATTTTACGGTGGACTTACGTCTCTTTATTTTAAGCATACCGTACTATCGTGACTTGTGACTTTTGTACTAACCACGGCTACTATCGTGACAATCATACTGCTGCCGAAAATTATGAAGCAAACACATGGAATATCAAGATTTGTCTAATTTCACTATTATGATGCTGTTAAAAAGTTTTTAGTACTCTATCATAAATACAGGGCAACATTTGGGTAAAAATTCTTTGATCAACTACTTATCATGAGTTATTATGTTTATTTTCCCTGATTAATCATCATGTAATCCACATATTTCATAATGAAATAAAATTGCTATATCGATAAATCTAAGGGATTACTGGGTGTTTCTTTTATTCCTTTAAGAAACTCAAACAACAGAAAGTGCAGGTTCAAGATAAATAGATAATATTTTAAGCGAAAACATTCAATTATTAAAACAGAAAAAAATCATTTTCTCTATTATATGCTCCACATTCCACGTAAAGATTTACAGATCATAATCTGTGTTCTTTAATTGGTCAGGCTGTATATCTACATTTATTGTAAATTATAACTTTCAGTTTTGATTGCTTTCTAGACATCTAATCGAAAATCCAATACTATAAGTGAACAGAAAGCGAAAGTTAAAGATGAATGACTTTTTATGATAAGGTTAAAAACGCCTTCCGTTGTTATAATTGAAAAAAAAAACTTATTTTACCAGCGCTACATTTTATATTTGGATTTAAATATCATTATCTATGTTCACAAGTTTCTCAGATTGTATATCTTTATTCACTTTAAATCATAACGTTCAATATCGATTGCTATTATAGTAGTAGTTGTGCTCATTCCGATATATATTGTGTAATTGACAAGCTGAATATATTCTCTTCTTTTTCTAGCATTTTGGATATGTAATCGAAAATCCCATTCGATAGTTTAGGAGAAACCACTGCAATGATTTGAAGTAAAGATGCGTCGTGAGCGGCTATGCACATAATTAATCGAAGGAGAACAGAGATTGAAGTCAGTGCAACTTTGTTTCTGGCTCCATTGTTTGGACTCTAGGTGTAGATACCGATAGCGGTACTGGTTTGCACTGATTTGTGTCCAACTGCTCTATTTGCTAACTTAGTTTGAATTTCTTCTGACTGTACTTCTGACACTTGCCTATGCGTAAGTTTTCTAGCCTCAGAGCTTGTCAATGAGTGGAATATCTATATTTTTTACTACCTTAGATAACCGTTAAGCGATTACAATTACTATAATCATCTACATAGTGAGTAATTAATAAATTGTCGAAAATTGTCGAAGGTCATTTTTCAATTGCATGCTGAGTATTTTGAGATTGAGAAGTACAAGCAATAGATTAAAAACGTCTGTGCATATCTCTGGATAGAATGAAAGAAGTGTAACCACTGAGTAAAATGCCACAGAAGGATGAATGTGTTCGAATTTGTTTATTTTTAATTTCTAACTAGTAATGTAGGAAAATTGACCCTGTATTTTAAACAAGTTTGAAGATAACATCTGCCCAGATTTTCATGCACAAGATTGAGGTTTATTTCAGCCTTGGCCTGGTTTCCTTGAAAAGCGAGTACAGATAACTGTTTAAGTTGTCTATTGTAGACAATAGCAAATCTCAAAGTTTCTAAAACATATTTGGGATGGCTTTTAATTAGCTTTTGGGTAACCGCCAATGTTTTCCTTACTTTGAGTTTATTATTTTCTTTTTCACTAAAATTGTTCTTTAAGTTAAGATATATTTTTCGAATCATACAGTTAATATGTGATGGTATGAGACAGATACGAACGGAACAGAGAAACAGAGACAATTAATAAGAAGGACTGCGAAGATAGAAGTTTTTGCAAGGAAGTGCGAAGACACAAACACATAGAGACATGAAAAGAGACACAGAGGCAGAATATAGATGTAGATTGAAATAAAAATACAGGGGGAAAGAGAGAGAGAGAGAGAGAGAGAGAGAGAGAGAGAGAGAGAGAAGATAGAAAGAGAGAAAGAGAGAGAGAGAGGTTGGGTGTTTATGGGAGGGAGAGAGAGAAGGGGGTTTATTAATGGGAGAGACAGACAGACAGTGAGAGATGTGCATGAAAGGAGGTGAAAAATGAAAAAGCTTTTGATTTGCAAATCCTTAAGGGCAAAAGGTGAGCACCATGCTAGTTAACAAGAGCTAGTCTAAAACTCTCATAACGCAAAAAGAAAAGCGTCCGGAAACCGATTATACATATTGTGACCAGGGACGTCTTTGGTCTTTATGTCCAATAAAGGATACAAATGGAACGAGGCGTCTGTCTGGTGAGAAGCTTCAGAAGTTTGTTGAAAGGTGGGAACTTTAATGAAGCTATTTTAGTAAGGCCTTTATGAGTCAAGGGGGCTTTGTATAATGCTTTGAATATTATTCTTGTATAATGCTTTGAATATTATTCTTGTATAATGTCTCCATTACTTTCATCTCTTGTAACTATAAAGGAATGAAAGCAAATGCCTTTCTCACTGGTTAATATTTCAACGACGAGGGAGCTCCTCAATTTGATGTATTCGTCTACGATTTTTTTCCTATTCCTTTTTTTTCTTTTGTTTCACTTTTTTTCTTCTCTTTCTCTCTTCGCTCCACATTTCCTTCCCCTGCTCTTTCTTCCTTCTTTCCTTTCTCTTCTTTTCCTTTACCATCTCAATCTTCGTCAGTTTCACAAATATAAAGCAGTATTTTTGGCCATAGAAACATTACACATTCTCAGTTTCAGTCACAGATTGGGAGGCAAAGTGTGTTTAGAAGCTTTACTTTTAGCTCGAAACCATGGGACTGGGTGTTGAACTCTTTGAGAAGCCAACTATAAAATTCTAGCCGATAGGCTGTTTTATGCGATGAATCAATTTTCTTACCATTTTTCTGCTCGTTCCCTGCATTTTCTCACCTTCATCTTATACGATGCATCCTTCCAATATCAGACTATCATCTTTGTAATTCACAACAGTCCCATATAATTCTGTGATCATCACTGTCACCTTCTCCCTCGCACACACAAAATTCAAACTTCATCAAATAAGAGATTACAAGAGTTGCTGCTTACAAAGCGAATCAATTTTGATCAAAATTTCAAACAAGATGGAATTGTGCAAACTTTTTCAACCTTACAAGCCACAACCAACCAACACGGTTGATTGTATTATAAGAGCGCATTGCATGCATGAAATATTGCAGTTGCCTGCCTATCAGTTCAAGCTGAACCCGATAGAAATCATGTGGTCCTCAGTGAGAAGCTACGTTGCGAGACATAATGTCTTATTTAAAATGCAACCTTTAAAACTGAAAGAGCAGGCAATTCCACGATCTTCTGTCGACAATTCGAAGTAAGCATGTGCACCGACAGCCAAGCGTGAGAACGTTTGTCGCTGTTATGACGGTATTTGACCCACACACCAATTAGTTGATATTAATTTTAAGTCAGCATCATTAAGCTCTGAGTCTGACCAGTCTTCTATGGATAAAAAAATTGTTAATCATTTTATAATGTTTCATGTCTTGCATCATTCAAATAAGCTCTTTTTATAATGATTTATTAATATTTTCTTGTGTGTCGTTTTTTTTTTTCTCTTTTGTTTGTCTATTGTTTCAACAAGAATAATATCCAGGTGGTGAATATAAAATGAAAAAGCATAAAAAACAGCAGTTGAATAAAAAGTGTTTTTATCTTCTGTAGCAGGTTCTGTATCCTCCCTGAGGTATACTTGCATGCCTTTTAGAAGAATTTTTTTAATTCCTGATATAGACATATCGCATTTTACATGTGCAAAGTAAGAACAGTTAGCATTTCGAAAAATGGCTAATACAGCACTACTTACTGTTCAGTTTTTATTCAACTAAAGATCTTAATTTTACCATAAAACTTGAAATCTGTCTACGGTGTTGACCTCTCTTTGTTATAGATATTAGCATCATTTCAAAAATTCAAAATTTCTAAATTAGAGTTTGAATATAGTAGAGGACAAGATCTTGTAAAAATGTATGTATACTTTTCATGATAAGATGATAAAGACTTGACTTAATATCTTACAAATTTGGATAGGGACAGGAATCAGAAAATAAACATTTTTGATTCACCCAGCCGAGCGAGGATGACAATCTTGTACACACATGCATGTTAAAAAGTCTTTTTTTTTTCTATCTAAGGTGAGCAGACGATGAATATGGGTAAGTTTTAAAATCTCCGCCCTATTTCTCTCTCTCTCTCTCTCTCTCTCTCTCTCTCTCTCTCTCTCTCTCTCTCTCTCTCTCTCTCTCTCTCTCTCTCTCTCTCTCTCTCTCTCTCTCTCTCTCTTGCTGTTTGTTCATGTTTTCTTTAAATGCCATTCAGTACATTATATGCCTTGTATATGTAAATGGTTCTTTTTTTTAAAAGAATTAAAAATTCATTACTGAAACAAAGAATGGTGGATGTGAAAATTTGCCAGCTAAAAAAATATTTTGAAATATATTTTAAATATATAATAAGACATTATTTTTTTTGTTTGTTTTTTTTTTTAATTTTTTTTTTTTTTTGGTTTGTTTGTTTGTTGTTGTTTTTTTTTGGGGGGGAAGGTTATTGTTAATTGGGATTGTCGTTTTTCAATATCTAAAGAAAGACATGACACACAATCAAGCCATTTCCTTTTTCGTTCACTTATGGTGATGATGATTACAACTAATGAAAGTAACCTTACCCACCTGTTTCAGATACTAATAAAAGATATGGCATAAGACACCTACATTTTTAACATAGCTATCGAAATTGATCTCAATCTTTGCCTTCATGAAACGAATGCATCAAGAACACAAGAAATGTGCGGTTATGCATTCAGTGCATCACATTGATCCTGAAATCGATAAAAGGATAGAATCTATGGCGACAGAATGATACTATCAAAAAAAAATTGGAAACTGTGGACATCGAACCAGGGAACCTCGAAGGGACATTCAAGACTCGTGTCGCTCCAACGCCAGAGCTATTGCTCGTGATCGTATTAAATTTTTGGTTTTGACGCAAATTTAGTAATATTGTGATGACTGGTACATGCATCCTTCAGGTTGTGATTAAGGCTGATGTACAGTGGATATTCTACTTTGATTTTAGTCATTCTAAAAAATATGCCATGTCGAAGGTGTATTCTATTTTTTTTCCTTCTCTTGATCCGACTTTTCCTACTCTTGGCCTCCTATTTTTAGACATCATGCTTCTAAAGATTTAAGTTAAGTATCTGCGAGTAGTCACAAAGAGTGTGAAATAAGATCAATCTTTGGTCCTAAATCAGGCGATTTAGCTGCAAAGTTTTGGGATAGGTTTATCCAGTCCTAACTTAATTTACCTGCACAAAAAGCTTTTGTTTCCTGCAAAAGCAGCTCAAGATCCAACTCCATCAAGAGCCCTATTCGGATTGAAATGAGTTGTTCTCAATGCTTATCAATTTAATTTGCTTTTGAATTGAGTCGAATCAAGTTTCTACGTGTATGAATCTAAAATTATGTGGTTTAGTCGTCTTAATCTAAATCGTCGAGACGCACATATCATTCGCTACAAAATCGTGAAAGAATACGAAGGCTCTCAAAATTCTATCATTGAGAGTCACCAGTATTGCACAAAAACAACATTGATTATAGTAATCATAATTAAAACAATGTTGTCCAAGAAACTGGACTCAGACTAACATCCAAAAAAACAAGAATGACGGGACATTCATTAGAAGCATTTTGCGAAGGGTGTTTCGCCCGAAAACCTGAAAAGAAGTTGTGTTAGAAACACCGTATTAGATTTTCCGGAAAACATAGGGAATGTAAAACGTTTCAAAGAACACACTTACTAAAACAATAGTGAATTTGAGAATATGGAAAACTTCACATGTTTATGGAGATATTAAAAAGATAGCAGGAACAGAGGAATGGTCAAATCTAGAAAGAAAAAAGCTTATACAGTTCAGTATAAGAATCACAATCGTCATTGTTATCAGTTGCTCTTTATAGCTTTCAGTTTTCAAATGAATGGCTTGCCAAAAGCTATGAAGTAGGAGTGAACATTTTACTCAATTTCCATCCAACTAAATAATGGTTGAAGTACAGAAGATCACCAAATTCCTTTTGACATTGCCTTCCGGAATTATCAAGGTGCTAATCATGTGCAAATTAGGATCGAATATTTCATTTTCCATGGACGAAAAATTTATGAAAGAATTGGCATCTGGAAAGTGACATGATAATGTTGAGGTCACAGATTTAATAGGAAAGCATGGTTTGAAAAATGTTGTTCTAAACATTGTTTCGATAACCCGCATTGTGTAGATATTATTCTTTTTTTTTCTTTTGCATAAAACTATTTTTATCACTTGAGCAAGTTATGGGGCAAAGCTTACAAAAATTAATACACCATAATTTGAAAACTTAGACAAAGAGCGTATGAGGAAAATGCTTGTACCTCCATCGCATCTCTGTGTAATGGATAACCGTATTGCCTACCAAGACTGATTACATTATTATAGCTTTAAATAAAGATACAGAAGATTTTCCCTCAAAACTTTCAAATAAAAACAAGCCCCTTACATATTAAGCCACGAACTAATCAAACCGGATAAAATTGGATCGTAAAACTGTTACTTTTAATGATCTGCACCTATTAATTATTTGTACAGAAAACCAGTTTAAGACTCTTTAAGTATCCGTAAAATTCAGAAAAAAAAGTACTCTATTATGGGTTGAAATCACAAAAAAGGAGTGTTATATAATGACTCTTGACTCCAAGCCCAATTTGACTGCAACAAATTTTACAATACGTTAGGGTTAATTACACTATGCTGTTTTCGGAACATTGTTTATGGAAATCCATATGTCATGTCTCTTGAAAATTGCTGTTTGAGAAAATGAATAATAAAAGAAAAAAAAAGGTTTTAAGCTGCCCATGATTTTTTTTTTCAGAGTTTGAATTCTGATGTATTGAAAATCAATCATTGTGGCTTTTAATTCAATGTTCTTTAGTTACGCCAAACACAAAGATAAAAAGCAGCTTATTTTTTTATAATGTATATCGGTGGCTTAGGGCATGGAAGAAGGCAGACTTCTAATTTCCGCGCAATGTCATTTTTTATCCTTTGTAGACCTATGCCTCCGGTTGTCCTATGAAATGTAACCATGCACTGAGTTGTCATTGCTCGTGCTCAATTCCGAGTGGCTCTCAAGGTCTAAATCAATAGTGCCTAAGTAATTTTAACATATAATAAAGCTCTGTTTTGACTGTATCAAAGGACAAAAAAAAATGTTATTGAAAAACTGAAAACAGCAATGAAATCCATATCATAACCTGGATTTTAAATTGTCTCTATCATGGTTTGTCTGAATAAAGACAAGATAATGACCACATGCAACCATCTCTCTCTCTCTCTCTCTCTCTCTCTCTCTCTCTCTCTCTCTCTCTCTCTCTCTCTCTCTCTCTCTCTCTCTCTCTCTCTCTCTCTCTCTCTCTCTCCACGTAACAAACGAAAATTGCTAACCAAAGGTAACTAAAACCGTTTGCATCTTTGGTAGACAATAATTTGAAAATGGCGTTTAATTCTAACAACATCGTACTGTCTAGTTAATCCATAATTTTCCTTCCCGTTAAGATAAAAGCAGTATTTGATGCTGTTGATTCTTTCACGTTCAAAAGTCACTTTTACCAATGTCTTTAGAAAAAAGGCCTATATTGTTGATCGATAATTAAAGTCCATGTCCAACAAGCCAGATTCGCGCAGGTGGTGAAGTCAAGAACACGTAGCTTCTGATTGGGAAATGTGATCTTGTGCTCTTTCATATAAGAATTATTTAAACCTTACGAGGCGTGGAGTTAAGCAATTTACAAATTCTCTATCTCGCAATGCATCAGCTTATGCGTCGCTTAGTGTAAAAAATCTCTCACAGTCAGAGAAAAGTGTTACTTCGTATGGGAGACACACAATCTTTAGCTGTCAAAATCTCTCAAGGAACTTTTTGCTCTTGACTGAAGATAAGCTGAGACTACGGCAGTTGCTGAACTTCAGATGCTTTTAAATGTTTGCTCATATCTTGCTATAATACTTTCTTTCGAATTCGGACTTAGAGGCATAAGCCAATCATCCGAACTTAATCATAACTAAGGTATAAGGATAATTTTAATGCAATTTTTTTCCTTTTTAGTTCGGTCTAATTCTGCTGAAATTTAAAAAGAATGGATCAATTTTAAAGAGATCCCTAGGCGTATGTCCATTTGGGCTGTTTGACTTAAGATAAAACTTGGATCACGGCATAAAATGAACAGTCTAATGTCGCGCATGATCAGAGCGGGTTGAAGAAATTTACAGTCAATGAGAAGCTTTGGTTTACGAACCACTAACTAATACTGAAGCCTTTTTCTAAAAAAGTTTACTGTAACTTTCTATTTGGCCCAACTGATTTTGCTTTTCTTGGAAAATGGAGGTGACATAGTAGCTGATAAAAATGTAATGAGGTTTTCTGTCTTGATTTTTACTCCAATTTAACATTGAATTGAGCTCCTGTGGAAAAAAATGATGGACTATCTTTTTATGTCCCCTAGCTTAGACTGAGTGTTGCTTGCTCTTCATCGTGTAACGTGAAGTGAAATCTTTTGAAATCCGTATTTTCTCGGTGGGTTATCTCGGTCAATGGCAGTGCAAGGTTGTAAAAATCCTTTAAATATTATTTTTATTACGAATGTAAGAACCTGAAGGACATTAAAGATGGATTAATTTTTCTCTGCAAACATGATAATGCTGTCATGGTCATTTCTAATTGTCATGGTCTCCGTCTTAGTCCTTTTCTTCTTGTACGCGGTCTCCTCAGGTAACTTTAAGCGCTTAATATAACGTTGAACGCTCTCTCTCTCTCTCTCTCTCTCTCTCTCTCTCTCTCTCTCTCTCTCTCTCTCTCTCTCTCTCTCTCTCTCTCTCTCTCTCTCTCTCTCTCTCTCTCTCTAACTATCTATCTATCTATCTAACTATTTATCTATCTATTTATCTCTCTCTATCTCATTCTCTCTAAACACATACACACTCAAACTCTCCCTCCCTCTCTCTCTCTCTCTCTCTCTCTCTCTCTCTCTCTCTCTCTCTCTGCCGCACTCTCTCTTTCTTTCTTTCTTTCTTTGTTAATTCTTCCTCCACGATATGTTTCTTTACTGTTTATTTATAGTCTCTGTTTCTCTTTTACTGTTATTTTGTTACTTACTCTATTTTTATTCCAATTTAGAACTTTAGATTTTTAGTAAACTTGTACTAACAGGTTCTGACGTTTAAGAGGTTGATTGGTCTCATCTATAAAGAAAAAATAAGTGTATCTTCCAGCCATGTTGTTATTTTAAATTCTTTGCTCATCCATTTCTCTTTATCGCGTTAGTTTGGAGATGGCTACAGCATGACAATCAATCTTTTGTCTTCTTTCGATTTCTAATGTCAGTTTTGTGATTGAGTAAGCTCAAGTTGAAGCTGGTGGCTGTCTTTGATACTTTTAAGGGGAATGCTCATAGTCTTAGGATGCACCTGTGTTCTTAATTAATGATTGTATTCGAGTATGTGCCATTTCTATAAATATGTTGGGGTTTCTAAGTTAAAGAAAACCAGATCCATAGAATGATCTATAGAGTGATCTTTAATGAGCATATTTGAATAATCAAGACGTGGGATTGGATAGTGTTAAAAGAAGATTTAAATCTAGCTAATTGGACTCTTACGAAGTAAATAAATCCAGTTATGTATTTTTTGACAATTTAACAAAGATGGCAAGTAGGCTATCTTTTACACTTCTATAATATCTATAACCAAATGGGTATAGTTAATTCACACAGTCTCTAAAGAAATATCTAATACGTTGCCTCTTAACAAGTAAACGCTGCAAAAGTTGGTACTGCAAGCACGAAACTGTTTAAATTTGTTGATTTTTCTTCTTGCGTTATGGAATTTTTTCAGGTTTTTCTCCAGTCGAGAAATTAAGCACTCGAAGCAAATAAGAGGCAAAATCCACCCACCCTATAGCTTCTAGGGGTGGTGCAAATTCACACCGTCGTAGATTTTTGTGATTTTAACGATGTGAGGAAAAACAGAAAAGAGCAAGAATTATGGTAGGTCAATTTTGGGCTTAAAATTTTCAGTAATGGATTGTAAGCTTCAAAACTGAGTTTGATCTCCAAAAGTCCGAAGGTTGGAAATTTTAATTACATAAATATATCAGCTTCTACTTCCTTGATTTCTGTTGAATCTTGACAAACCGATAAGCATTGGAATGATCCCGGCATGTGATATAAACTTTTCCTTTTCAAAACATTTAAAGATTAAAAATGAATCATTCATCCAAGCTTTCGAAACCCTAATATCTCTCTCTCTCTCTCTCTCTCTCTCTCTCTCTCTCTCTCTCTCTCTCTCTCTCTCTCTCTCTCCCCCTCTCTCTCTTTCTCTCTCTCTACCTCTCTCTCTCTCTTTCTCCCTTCCTCTCTCCTATCTCTCTCTTTTTCTCTCTTTTTCTCTCTGTATGCCTCTCTCTCCCTCCCCCCTCCCTCGCCCCCCCTCTCTCTGTCTCGCGCTCTCTCTCTCTCTCTCTCTCTCTCTCTCTCTCTCTCTCTCCATCTGTTTCTTTCCCGTTTACCTGTCTTCTCTTTCCACTGCACTTCTTTACATCCGTTTTATCCTTTCCCTCTCTATATCTACAAACATCAAAATCAGAGAAGCAACATCTCTACCATTGTTAGTGTCGCTGGTCATTGAACCATGCCAATAACATTTCTCCCTGTAAGTGAAGCGCTCAATGAAACAATTTTACGGATTTGTTGTCTTGTTTCAGTAATTTTTATGACTGAAATGGTCAACCGAACTATTCTTTTTCAACTTTGTCTTGTTACTTTTTCTGTCGCTGGTTAAAAAAAAAAAGTATTACCTCTCACCTTTTTAACATCTTTTCACGTTGCTTTTTGGGCCCACAATAAATATATTATTATTTTCTGCTTTGATTTACTGTGGATTATGCATTCACTTCCCCTTGTGTCCTTAGAAGTGGAAAACATCAACATGTCGGTAGAATTAGACATCTTCATGAAATCTGTGGGCTTATTTTTAAAACTATACAGCTTTTTGTTGTTTTTGATAACTCATTGAGAAGTGCTGCCAGAGCATAATAGTGGCATACACTACCTTAAAATTTGAATAACCGAATACCGCTTTTGTGAAAGATGTCAACAAAACAAGCAATACATTGTTCGCTTTGTGTCTCTTAAAATGGCTCTCTGTGTAACTGACAGTCCTTTTCTTTCCACTCATTCGGCCAGGGAGATCCTTCATTGAGTGGCTGACGGTTTTTCTTTTCTTAAGTGGTCTATTTTATTCTTTTCGTTTTGATTTCTTTTTTTTTTAGAAACTTAAGATTTAATTTCGGTGAACTTAAAAAATCCAAAGCGGTATGCAAGAGTTTATTTTACAAGAGGTATTCCTTTAATTACGAAATTGAAAATTCTTTCTTTTTATTGAAGTTTACTACGGTGGGCTAAATTGTTTTGAAAGAATTTGCAGCAAAACATCCTTTATGTGATTTCGACGTTAACAACATTTATATAAAAATAACAAAGTAAGCTGCAATACCAAAGTAAAACTATGCGGTACTTTACCTTCAAGTAAGTGCAAGCAAAGGCAAATTTATTCTTTTTATTTATGGGATTAGGCGAAAAATGAGGACAATCTAACCAAACATTTCTAGAACACTAGCTAGGCGTGTCAAATTTGGCATTAAGTTTTAAATTGCGACAAAGATTGCAGTGGTCACATTCTTTTTAACCAAAATTGTTTGGAAAATGAAAGGCAGTAGTGATGGCAGGAATGAAACTGACAGTACGCATACAATGAAACCGGCGGCAGATCTAGAATCATCTGAAATAGATCTGGATGTTATAGAGTAAAGATCTAAGCAAAGAATCTATAACAAAAGAAGTTTCCTGGCCATAGGTTCTAAATCTAGAGCCTAGATACATTCAAAGCAAAAGGTTGAAATCTAAATTTTACTTTTAGACATAAGTGTTCAAAATGATTAATGTTGTAGATCTAGATTTTGTTTTTAGCATAATAATTTATTGAGATATCTAGATTCGAGGTAAAGATTGGTGGAGGCATAGACTTAGCACAAGTAAGATATCAAGACGATTTATCAGCCTATTTCATTCACACAAGCACCCCAGCCCCGGCCAATTGACATTGGTTTTTCAGCTTGTTATAAAAATATTTGGAGCACCAACCTTTTGCAAACAACTTTACATAAATTTTAGATTTAGAAAATCTTCTTTTGACATGTTTTTCATTTCAGTTTTTGGCTTATCTGCTAGTAAACTAATAAACTCAAACCCTGAAAGTTTCTGATCATGGTTGTGGCTCGTTTTCTTTTGCTTTTATTTTACTTTCCCGCCAGATGGAACGAAAAGTGTATAAACTAGAAACAATTCATTACCTCACAATATCTTCAAAGAAATGCTAAGGTTTCGTAGTCTTCTGAACACAATGATACATATCAGGTGTGCGCTGGAAATGGTATTGCTTCTCTACTGATCTGATGTTAAAGAACTTTTTTTTTCTTAAGACCAAATTTAATAACCTCTTCCTGTCTCTGACTTCTCTCTCTCTCTCTCTCTCTCTCTCTCTCTCTCTCTCTCTCTCTCTCTCTCTCTCTCTCTCTCTCTCTCTCTCTCTCTCTCTCTTTGTCTATCTATGTATCTGTCTTCCGATCTATCTTTTTACCTACCTACCTATCTGTCTATTTATTTATCTATTTATCTATTTATTTATCTTTTTCCTTTTTTCTCTTTCTGCAAGTGATCTATTCATATGTCTTAATCACCTTCACTCTGTCAGTCTTTCTTACTCTCTTTGTATCTCTTTTTTTCGTCTTCTCTGCCTCCCTGTGTATATGGCAATCTATATAATTATTATATCTATCCCCTTCTATCATAATAGTTCCTTTATCCGTACTCCTCTTTTATGCATTCTAATAGAAATATGTCTTACGGTATGAGAAAAGGGTTTAAAAAGTAAGAAAGCAAAACATGTGAGATGCCTGTCTCTTTTTTTTTTTACCTTTGAAAGATTTTTTTAAGCAATTGGTCAGAGCCTTTCCCGGTAGATTTTTGAATGCCATTATTTTGAGAGGAAGGGGGTGTTTAGTTTGTATTATATTTTCTGTTTTTTGGTTGTTTTTCTTTAAGATTTCACTTGTACTGTTTGTACCATTTGTTAAATTTTATAAAGTAACGGTAAGGTTTAATAACTTTTGGAGATGGTAACGTGAAAAAAGTATGCATTTTTTCTCTCTTACTCACTCTTTTTGTCTCTCATACACACACACACACTCTCTCTCCCTCTCTCTGTCCCTCTCACTCTGTATTTCCGTCTTTATATTCATCGCTCTCTCTCCTTATCTCTCTCTGTAGGACTATTTTCCTTCCATATGCACTCACTAGTACGCTGGAAAGGTCAGTATTTGTAACGGTGGTAATCAAAAAAGTATTTTGCAATCAAAAATAATTCGTTTACCATCTAATCAAAATAAATGATTTTCGGTGAAATCATTGCCGCAAGTTAATAGAAGCACGCATGACTGTGTTTCTCAAGAGTCCAATTATGGGCATCAATAAAAAGAGACATTGATGAAATTATCTCGCTGTTATATAAATAGAGGCTGAAAAGAGAGGTGAAATAGTTCTAGGGATGACACAGTTCAGTACTCACAAGGGTTGTGATCTAAGTTTTAAAAGCCCGTTTAAAAGAATGCTCTATTTTTTTTTTTTTTTACTTTTGTTTATTTTTCTCTTTCTTCTTTTTTGTCGCAATTCAAGTCTTTTAGAGAAAGGCTTAAACCGGGTATGATCGACCATCTTTTTCTCTAACATTCTGTTTTTAATAATTTTTTTTATCTTTATTTGTACGTCGAAGTGTTATAATAATTATTATCGCGAAACAGTTCTGAAACGGTTTCTCAAAAGGAAAAACTTGATAAAATTTTGTAATGTGTTTAATAACAAATGAGTAAATTCAAAGGATGAAGTAATCAACGGCTAAACCATGAAGGATGCTTTTGAATAAACTGAAAGAAAGTCGTTATGAAGTGGTTGATGGTTTGTTGTCTGTTTGTTTGCTTTGGGGTTGTTGTTTTTTGTTTTTTTGTTTTTTGTTTTTTTTTTGTTTTTTGTTGTTTTTTTTTGTTTTTTTTTTTTTTTTTTGGGGGGGGGGGGGGGGGGGGGGGGGTTTCTTCTTTCTTTTTTTTTCGATTTTTTTTTGTAACCTGAGGTTTTTAATTCGTTAAACCAAAATTATTTCTTTTTCTTTGGCAGTGTTCATTCTATATTATTTTGGTTTCTCTCTATCACCTCTTTTATTAATAATTATATTGGATACTACTACATATGTAACGTACCAAATTAAAATTGAGACTTTCACCGCTGATGCTAATTGAGTAACATTTCAAACCACTGTATTGTACAGGGTATAAAGTTGAAATGTTGTCTTGTCTTATCTATAATTGTTAAGCGCAAATTGGAGAGTTTCTCCTTGTCGATTTCAGTGAAATTGAAACAAAAGGAAAACAACTAAAAAGTCTGGTCCTTGAATGGCGAACATTGATTGGAGAGTATAATTTTCTTTGATACAACTTTTAACTTTTAACTATTTTTTTTTTTTTTTTTTTTTTTTTTGGGGGGGGGGGATGTGAAGAATAAGATTAGAAACAATGAAAATGTAATTCAATTATTTCATGCTCCCATTTTCAAATAAGAAAGATGCTAATGCGCAGCAAAAAAAGAGTTACAATAACTTTATGCACGCCCTTTCCAAAAATCTTTTTATCAGCGTTGATGCCTCTCGTTGGTCATTTGCGTAAAAACCCCTAAGAGCGACGTATTCCCCTTTGTTTTACTACAGCCAGAGCTATCTAAATTTTGCGAGAAATAGAAATATTTAATGGAGTCTACGATAATCTAGATAAATGAACCATAACTGCTCTTACTTTCCAATTCTTTCGAGAGAAAGAAAATTTCACTTAGAATTTTATTTAGAACATGTCTAGCATTCCGACATGAAACTAGAGAAACGGTGAAAAGGACTCATGTACTTTTTTAGCTGAGTCCAGTTTCTTTTCGTCTCATAACATACTTTATATCTAGATTCGATTAAAACGTGTAAAATGTTATTATTACTCCTAATGCAAAGAAATCTCTCTCACTTTATGTCTTTTTATCGCTGCACTGAATATTTCCAGTTTCCCTAGTCTTTAACATCTTTGGGAATATGAAGCAAAAATGTCGTTTGTGGCAACAATATCTACCACAATAAGCAAGTCGAAGCTGCTTCAAATGAGATATTGAAATATTTAACGACATAGGATTGGTTTTGTCTCGTTTGGCCTCCTGATCTAAATACGATTAATATGAACCCAAATTCGTTCTTCGTAGCTCTCGATTCTTTGCACTCGAATCTTAGTCTAGCCCTAGAGGTAGTTTTAATTAAGGCTGCTTATTAATAGTTTTCAGATAAATCTATATTGAATACCTACATCATTTTCACTGCCAAAGTATTTTGATTGGTCAAGAAGTAGAATTAAAAAATATTATAAAAAGTTATCTTAGAATAATAATGGATAAAATAAATTCTTATAAAGATAATGAAGATCTTTGCTAAATTGTACAATTTAATGAAAATAACAGGGAACAAGTACAATAATGGTAAATTTTCTGGTCTATCTAAGAACAAAGGTCTGAACTTTAAATTAATGTTTGGAAACATTATTTCAATACAAACATTCCTGTAAATATTTTCATAGGAATTGTTCTAGAACGTCCAAAAATTAACAAAAACAAATGTTACATCACGGCGTCTTCCTTTATCGTTTTACCTTGACTTCATTAAAGTTTGTTATTATTATTATTATTATTATTATTATTATTATTATTATTATTATTATTATTATTATTATTATTATTATTATTATTATTATTATTATTATTATTATTATTATTATTATTATTATTATTATTATTATTATTTTTATCATTATTATTATTATTATTATTATTATTATTATTATTATTATTATTATTATTATTATTATTATTATTATTATTATTATTGTAATCAGATACAGGCTACCTCTTGATTGATCAACGTCTTCTTGTCGTAAATGTAAAGGCAAGGATTTCTTTCTCTTCAATGTGAAATTTTGAAACATGCTAAATCATCATTCTTTGTCTAGAAAACGAGGATTGACATTTGATCCATTACTTTTTTTTTTCTTCAGAATCCTGAGCTAACATGAGGCCGAATAAATTTTTTGAAGAAACGTGCACTTCATACCTTATTTCTATTTGTGAATATATCTCATGACGTTGATCGCAATGATAACGAATTTAGGATCCTGTAGTATCTCTTTGAATTCCATTATGGGAAGAGGCTCAAACTTTGTGTATGAGGCGACTCAGCAGGAGCTGAAATCGAAAGTTCTTGAGGGTAGAGTGCGGCACACGACCCTTTATCATTATTTGCGTTCCAAGCACAGATCTGTGATTCCGAGCACTGAAAAAACATTGATTATTCCCTCATCAAATTGATATGTGAGAATTCATTGCATTGTTTCTACGAAATAATTTCATTCAAAACTTAGGTTAAACTAAAATAGCGTCAATTGGACTTGAGATTTGAGCTATCAAATACAAGATTGTTTTGAGAAAGTATTTCTTAGCATTTAGACAATCACGCCATTTTACAGACACGATGTATAATTGAATAAAAATGAGCACAGACTTATAATTATTCTGTTTGCGCTGCATTAAATGTTTCTCTCTCTCTCTCTCTCTCTCTCTCTCTCTCTCTCTCTCTCTCTCTCTCTCTCTCTCTCTCTCTCTCTCTCTCTCTCTCTCTCTCTCTCTCTCTCTTTCTTTCTCTCTCTCTCTTCTATATATATATATATATATATATATATATATATATATATATATATATATATGTGTGTGTGTGTGTGTGTGTGCTTATGCAATCACCTATTCTTTTCAGTATCCTCTACTCAAGTTGTATTTAGCAAAGAAACATTGTCAATTTAAAAAGCTGCTATCACGATTGTTATCTAAAGGAGAGTGATCTTATTCCCCGGATATCATAGCCTAAATCTGTTTCAATCTCAAACACTCACGGCCGTAAAGATCGCGGTTGAAATCGGAAGTGGAAAGCAGCTTTCTAAAGGTCTCCCAGGCTTCTGTTAACTTCCTGTTAACCCATCAGAATTCTTTTCCAGTTTATTTTCTTTTAGCTGAGGACACAAAAATTCAAGATTCAAAACATTGAATCTATGGTTAAGAGAAATTCTTTGCTCGGAGGTTTTGAAAAAAAAAAAAACGGGGATGAAAAACTCTTTTCTTGTGGTAATTTTGTTGTCCTTTTGTCCACATTTTGACTTCTATTTTGCTGATAACGAATCGGTCCGTTAAGAAATTACATGAAGATAAAGGTGGATTACATGAACGTGGAAATAATACCAAAACAAGAGCCTTCAAAGGAATGACTGACTGCTTTACAGGATTGTACAACAAGTCGGTATCAGCTGAAGACATGGTCTTACGTAAGATTGCACATGGTTTTCATGTTAATTAATTTCATTCGAAAAATTAAAAAAAACTAGAGCTAAGTTGTCCGTAATTTGCGTGATCAAGACTCAACTTAATCCTCTCTCATCGCATCATAAACTTTTATGAAAGATCCATTAGAAGCAAGTCTCTTTCAACTTATGTTGATAAAAGCAAAACATTTCAATATGCAGGTTTGTCAGGAGCTGTTGGATAAATCTGTGAATGAATTGAATCTAGCGAAGAAAGTTTAGAACTTGATGTATTTTTAACTAGATTTCAGTGAAAGTTTTCATAGTCAGCACAAGAATGGGATTCAGATGACCAAGTCATTGAAAATATTGATAAGAGATTAACAAATCCAGTAAAAAGCCAAAACCTTCCTTAGGTGTATTCTTTTTCAAAAAGTATTAGTCAGAGCTTCGCTTGATAGAATAGGAAATAAATTTTACAGTGCTTTTTAATATAAAAATAAAAAATTCAGTCTTGTTGAGAAATAAAGAAAATTGTTAGTAAGATAAAACATTTTTCAAAATTTGAATGGAGATTCTTATTTTTATCTTCGACAGCAAAGTAATGATAGTTTTGCTTGCATTTTTTTAATCGATAAATTGAACATTGTGAAACGTTTAAAGAAGTGTTTTATTTGAATATTGTTTTAATAATTATTTCTTTAGCACTTTTGTATCTAAATATAACTATTTGAACTGTTAAAAATGAAAGTTTTATTACATTTCATAATTTTTAAAAGCTCTACTTAAAAAAAAAGCCTTAAAGATTTGTGTCCTAGCATAATGTAGCTCAAAAACCTTGCAGTTCTTAATTTTACAATATTGGTGTCTTTTATTCAAATCCAGTACCCAGAATTTTTATTCATTTATTTGTTTCTTGGAAGAATGGTGTTGACCGAAAAATCTATCAAATCTGAAAAACAATAGTCTTCAACACTGTCATACATTGAAAATGAGAGCTTCTCTCACTATTTAATTCACAATACTTGATAAACACATTTAAACAGATTATGTATTGAGTTTATTAAACAAACTAATACATAAGCATGGCTGTTTCTAAAAATCGAGGCCGTAAGAAATAAAAGTCTATAGTAAGGATTGTGTAGGTGACAGTTCTACAGACTTTTTAATACAGTACACAAAACTATTTCTACAGAGAAGTATGAAAATTTTTGCTGAAAACCATGATGAACAAAAATCAGGCCAAATGGCCTTTTATGAAGGGCATTATTATCGCTTTCTTCTTCTCATTTGTTTTTTTTTTAATATCTCATTTCAAGTATTAAAATTACAAACCAACATGCTTCAGTATATGCTATAAATTTAGATTAATCATATACATCACTTTACAAAGACTATAATATTGCTAAATACTATGAATATTAACACAAATCAAAATTCTGCAGTTAATAGATAGCCGATAGTGTTTATGAATATACAGCAAGTGAAATCATTGCTGAAGGTATTGTCTATACATATGAATTATTTTAGGCTTATTGGTCATATGGAGGTACAAGAAAAGGCAAAATCAGCAAAATGATTCAGGTCAGATCTTTCAAAGAAAAGAATGAGTATGATAAATACAGGATTCTACATTGCAAGTATCACAGATGTGCATTTTTGTAAACTGAAAATTGTTTTGAGAGCATATAGCATATAGAGCTGGGCGGAATTGAATTTTTTGATAAAGAAAAAAAAATATTCTACATAAAATATTTAATCAGTAATTGCTTTGATAAAACGGACGGTTTTTGAATGATTGTGTACGGGAATAGATTTATTGCTTTCAAACTGCATTGCTTTCTACTACAATTTCAATTTCAGCGAAAATATGGGTTAGAATGGTATGGATCCCAAAATGACATGTTTTTTTTCACGAAAGGCACATTGTTTTTATAAACTGTTATTCAAGGTACTTTTTATTTGCGAAAGTGGCTGGAATTTTCAATCTCAAACTGCCTTTCAAACCTTCTACATGATGATCCCTAATTGTGCAATATTCCTTACGTCTCTCTCAAAGTCATTTGGAAAAAGTTCTGTTTTTACATACCTGTATATAGTGATTCATGATAAAAGAGCAGGTTTTTTTTTCAGTAATTTGAAAAGCATCATTTCTTTTTCATAACACTAACTTGAGGCTGAAATTACATCGGATATAAAAGTAACAAAATTCATTTTTAAAAATTCATCCAAAATAGAAGGGGAAAATACATAAATATGGTTTATTTTCTTATAAATATAAGAGATCATGAAATACCTATGATTAAAGATAACAAATTGTAAAGTTAAATTATTAAAATAATATGAAAGAAAAATAGTTATGCCCTTAAAAACAAAATAAAAAAGAGGTAGTTCTAGTTGCACCACCCAGAGTATAATGAAAGTAACATTGAATTAAGCCAAAGCCAACAAAAGTTTGAGACCTCAAGAGTAACATTGGCAATACCTGAATGATGCTTTATGCATTTACAATCAGCATGAGCAAATAAAAGACAAAAAATATTCTGAAAGTCAGCACTATACCATCGAAATGATGATGATTGTGGGAAAAATTGAGCAGAGGTTTACAAGTACGGAACCCAAAATTGCAGTCCTATGAAGTTTTACAATTCATGATATGCAAAATATCCAGGGTAAATGATGGCAAATCAGGGAACAAGCATTTATTGTTTAAAAAATATCAATAGGTTGTAAAAGGGATTCAACTTTCTTTAGCAAGAACTTAAATTATACAGTTAAGTTTGCAACACATAAGTATGGCAATCTATAAGTTAGGTGAGCTTATCATTAAGAAAACGGAGATTGTATATGACTCAGTGGCTCTAATTGCAGGCTCATCTACAAAGACGCCTCATAATGTAAAACCACAATGGTAAGGAGTAGGCAGTGTAGAATACAGGATGTTGTCAACACTATTTAGTGAAATAAAAAATTTATTCATCTCCCTATCTCTCTGTAAGTCACTGAAGCCACTTTTAGGATCAGTCCAATGAGAAATATAACCAAGCCATAATTCTCAGCTGGATTATAAAAGTTACGACGTTTCTTTGCGTAAATTATTGTACTGATCTAATCTGACCAAAAGGGCATTAACAGGTGTTACATCAATCATACAATAATGTAAAGTAAATCTATAAATTATCACAAAGACCATTATAAAAATAAGAGTGGACGGAATTTCTTAATATCAACAAAGAGAATAAAACTGCTAATTTGCAACATTTACACATACAATAAATATACATTTCCCCTATAATAAGGGAATACAGCATAAAGTGTGTAAAATTTGTTTATAAGTAGGAAATAATAAGACTTGTAAATTCATAGCATTTCCTTTCACATTTTAAGAAAATGCAGTTAGATCAATATCACATTGTTTTATATAAACAAGTATGAGTTTGTTTTACCAAAGATTGTCTTTAGTAAATGAAAGGAGAATCATCTTCTCTTCCCTCACAGTGTATCTTTCAAAAATTTCCTCCCGGCTCACTAATCTTTTCCATAATTATGATCTATTAAAGTCCAATTTCAAGTTTTTTCACCTTCATTTATCTCTTTCTCTGGCCCATTCTTTGAGCAAAAAAATATAAGTGTAAAATTTCCTCTTTCAATTTTTTTCGAGCTCTTATTCACTTGTTGATTCGTCTGTGCATCCCATTCTAAAAAGAGCACCAGATAACTAAGGCAATAAAGATTAGCGCCAAGCTAAAATGTGTCTGGGCTATCTTGTAGAGGGTTTTCATTTCACCTTATCAGCTTTATCATTGACTGTGAAATCGCTGTGATTGGAAAGATTGAATTGACGTTGCACTTTCTCATTGCCTCTGGATCTGGAAATTAGCAGAGCTTTGCTGTTTACATTAGTTGCGGCCATAAAAATGACACACGCTTAGTTGAAATAGATATAATAATACCTAAAACTGCTTATTATAATCGATGCTTATCAGTTTTCTTTAAATAAGAAAAGCGAGGGAGAGCAGGTGTCGTTTATTTTCGAAGGGGGGGGGGAGGGGGGGAGGGGGGTTCGGTAGGGAGGGTGAAGTAACAAGAGTAAACTTTACTATTTCTACACCAATTTGCTGCTTAGATTAAATGACCTTGATCGGCTGTAGCTGGCATGTTGCTGTAAGCGTGTGTTCACATCATCACCGTCTCTGTGTCTACGCATCAAGTGGCGTCGAGTTCTTTTCTGACGGCCTTTATTTGATCGATAAGATACGTCACTGTCTGAGTCAGAGGCATCAGATCCGCCATGATTGGAGAGCGCTTTGCCAGGGCTCAGAGAGGATCTGATGGCTCCCGACAGATTATGTGATCTTGGAGAGTAGATGTCCAGCGGTATCGGCTCCTCATCAGAGTCCATCAATGTTGGGTCTGTTGGTGGAAATCTAAAACCTGACATTGCCCCAGCACCACTTCCGGGGGATGCTACAAGGTAACTTCCGGAGGTAGCACTTCCTCGTCGAGGTTTCGACAAGGCCGGTAAACTTGGCTCAGACAGTCGCGCAGCCTTTTCCTCAATTTCGTCAATGTAGTTTTTTGGGGATGAAGACTCTGGACTCGGAAGTTTCGCCAGTCTCCTGGCTGCGCTGGCTCTTATGACATCCAGGTCTCTCTGCTGCTGGGGACGTATGCTTGAGGCAGTGTCTGCTGAACGGTTCTCTTCATCCGATACGTTGCCCTCAAGTGTTGTTAGCTTGTCCTGAGCGGCTTTCTTATCCATCTCGGGGACGTCTATGTTGAGCTGTTTCTCTTCATCCTGTATGAATACTACCCTTGCGGGCTTCTCCTTGTCCTGATCCTTGTCCTTCTTCTTTTTCTTCTTCTTGTGTTTATGTTTTTTGGTAGTTTCCATTTCAGCAAGCTTGCAATATTTAAAGTATAAAAACGTTAAGAAATATATTAAAATAAATCGTAACGAGTTTAAAAAAATATTTTCCAAATTGTCCTCTTTTTGTTTCATGAGCATTTCCTATGTTGCTGTATCAAAGAATTTCAAAAAAATTATTTAAAACTCAAAAAAATAATAATAAGATTTTACCCTTATTTGAAAAATCTATGAAACAATCATACGTGAAAATCATTCAAAACAAATTGGTAACATTTTTAAATTTAAAGGTCACTAGCAAGTATAGTATGCCCAATTTTGTCCTCCAACAAGGACGAGGATCAATAAAAATAATAATTCTGTATTAAATTTCTCCAGTCCTTGATAAAAGCACATACCACTTTATTAAAAATGTAAAATTAGACAATTTGATTTAATAGAGAAAGCTAGAGCAGGTGGGTGTCCTTGTGTCATATAAACGACCATTGTTTGTACTCTAGGAGAGAGCCCGTGTCACTTAAGTATAAGATCTTCGTTTCAGCTACAATGCATAGCCATGAAAAACCTGAATTGCTCTCTCTTTCGGCAAATCCACTCACCTCTACCTCCTTCTCAAGATTGTTTTTTCCTTCAGTCAGTGCGTCGCCCATTTGCTCCTCTATCAGCTTTTTATCTGCGGCATCCTGTGTCATGGTCATTGACTGCATAATGCCTTGCTCGCCAGCGTTGTATTGCTCGGCTATCACCTCCTCTTCTATCACTCTAGTCAGCTCGTCCATTCTGGCGGTAAACAAATCGAGCTTTCTTTGTGTTATTATGCCTAACATAGTAGTCCAAGGTTATATCCATGTATGTAATTAGTAAAGTAGTCCCAGGTTATGTAACAGTTACGCTACTGTGCTTAGTATTGCTGGTATATGGTAGTCCCCCTATCTTTTTAAGTATAAATAGTAAAGTAGTCTAAGGAAGCTTATTGTTTCTAATAAGTATGATGAAAAGTAGTTCACTAGGAATGTATCATATTGGTGCTCTCATGTCTTTCTAGAGTTAATCTTCAAATTAAAGCATTAGAAAATTATGTCCATGCAGTTAAACAAATGGAGCATGAAGCTCATTATGCAGCGCTGAATTATAAATTTTGTAGCCAATCGGCCTAGCAAACAAATTTCTTATCTTCGATCTATACAAATTTAATACATTAAATTAATTCTAAAGATTTGATATTGTGTATGAGCGCTCCTCTGATTCTATAGTCTCTTTTGGCTTACCACTGCAGAAATTGGAAATGACTTTTTTTTTGGGTTATGCGAATCGCCATCAAAATTAAATGTCTCTCATAATTAAGACTCAGCTGATCATAAAGTTAACTAGTTTCCATGACATTGGTCTTTTATATAAACATTAAATCGGTATTGAGAAGAATTTCAGAATTTGACAGGTTCAAAATGGTGAGAAAGTAGAACATAGAAAAAGACGGTAAAAAACTTGTCTTTGAATCTAAAATGCTAATCTCACCTAGTTTGCAGAATATTGAATTTATTCTCCATAGACTGCATAAAGTTCTCCTTTACTTCCCTCAGCATGTTTGCCATCATTTCCTTCTCAAACAAGGATAAGTAGACTAGGTGATGCTTCAAGAATTGCTCCGCTAAAGAAAAAGAGCACACAGTTTCTTTTTCAATCTCCATATATGTATAAAGTTTTACGATAGCTTGAATTAACTAAATACTCATTCTTGTTCCTGAAAAGAATTTTACAACATCAGCATTAAGCTTTAAAAGGGGAAAATAGCTGCAAATACAGCAGCAGCAATATAAATAGCAACAACAGTGGTGGCAGTAGTCTTAGAAACATTTTTTGTTTATATTAAATGCTAGACGCAAATTCATAATCAAAATATTAGTTAATATCTTGTGCTCTCCTTGTTTTCAAATTTTGCTTAAAACAACTTTAACGCATAAAATATTCACGCTATTTTTAATATTCAAACAACGACCATAACATAAAAACTGTCTTTCAAAAAGCTTCATTTATATACAACACAAAAAGAAGAAAGTTCACTTAATGAGAAGAGAGAGGAAAAAAACATGATAGTTGCAACGATCTATTTTTGCTCATCCATAAAACACAGTCTAGTCATGTTTTTTTTTTCCTTCTCATAGAACAAAGTCAGGATAATGAAAGTGGTCTCGAAAAGGGCACCCTGCATTATCCGACTTCAATCTTAGGCCGAAACCTAAAACCTCATTAAGCGAAACATCACCGATTTTAGATGCACGCGATCACCTCCATCTTGGATAGCACAATGTCCCCATTAAGCCTCTAATCAAGCTCAAATCTGTTTAGAGAACTCACGCCAAGATTTTTTTGCCAAGCCGAGTGCACCACAAGACTATAATCAAAAGTGCCGTTCACCATTTTAGACAATTTTCCCTGTGACTTTGAAAAGTTATCGACTTGAAATGATAGAAATGGCATCCTCTTCAAATCAAGATGTTACGTTGACATGAACACTTCTC
The DNA here is from genome assembly GCA_033675545.1 of Elysia crispata. Taxonomy (NCBI): domain Eukaryota; kingdom Metazoa; phylum Mollusca; class Gastropoda; family Plakobranchidae; genus Elysia; species Elysia crispata. The sequence goes on along the minus strand of JAWDGP010004263.1, from coordinate 2,307,625 downwards.
TTAAACCACAAACAATGACTGAGTTTATTTTTCAAGATGTTTGTTTTTTCATTATTATTTCGGATTGATATAAATAGAGAGATAGAAAGTTTAAAACAGATGAGAAGGGTAGTAAAAATAAATAAGCTCGCTTCTTTTGTAATTTTAAGTAGCAGTATAGCTTTTATATCATCTACCACTTTTGGATAGCTTTTTGGTTCTTGGTTTATTTTTTGTGATTTGTTTTCAGTTGTTTTAGTTGTTGATGCTCACGTTGATGCTTTATGTTGCTGAGTTAGATAGCTTTGATAAACAATGAGATTTAATATTGACATGAAGGACAAAGTGATTCACAAAAAAAAGAAACATCCATGTACTCTTAATAAGCTTTGTGTCTCTAAAAAGTGTTTAAGAATTGAGAGTTGACTAAACGATTATAGAATGAGCAAGTTGGAAAATTATGTGTTAGACATTAACGGATTCGCCTGGCAGAGAGAGAGAGAGAGAGAGAGAGAGAGAGAGAGAGAGAGAGAGAGAGAGAGAGAGAGAGAGAGAGAGAGAGAGAGAGAGAGAGAGAGAGAGATTGCCCTTAAAGTACTCTGTTATCCAAGTCGAAATAATGAATACCAAAGAGAATTTCTTTTTTTCTTTTAATTTATGACAAATTCTGATATTTTGTGGTTCAAACTAAGCTAATTTTACAACATTAAAATCGTGGGAGGTGCCATTGATATAAATTTTGAGTTTTCAAAGTAGAGAATACGGCTAAATGCATTTTTTTTTTTAAAATTAAAAGACATCGCTTTAAAACCCAGAGCTTACAAAATTGTTATTAAAGCATTTGAGCTGCATTTTATAGCACATTAGTTGAGTTTTTCAATTATAGTAAAAATGGGAGAGAGAGGAAAGGTCTGCAAACTTCAAGCGACAACATTCTGTTTTCATGGAACTACAGCGTATGGAGATCGATCCAGGGACCAAGTTTTTGCACTTTAAAAAATGTCCTAGTTCGATTAGGGTATATTTGTACTGAAGATGTTTACCGAGCAGCTACAGATCATTGAAATTTATTTGAAACAATGAGTAAGACTATATACAATAGACTCATTGAATCAGCGTGAGTACTTGAAGTTAGCAAACCTCAAAAGACCAGTAAAGTAGAAATGCGAAAATCATTTGAGTTGCACGTATGTCAAAAAATATGCACGAATTGTAGAGGAAAAAGGGGAGAAGGGAAGCAGTTAAAAGTTTGCAATTTCAAGACAAGTTTCATCATACAGGAAACTTGGTTAACTTAAGCGAGTTGCCGTGCGTGTCTTGTCGCTGCGTTGATAAGTCCGCGCGTCGACTCGATTCCTTTTTAAATAATTTGCAAACAGTTTGAAACTATGCCAGTCAAATGTCTGTCCTCTGAATAACTACTTGTGGCATACAATCATGACAGTACAGCTATTTTTATCGCTATTTCGTGTTGTTGTTTTTTTTTTTTGTTTTGTTTGAGATTTTTTAATTTTTTAATTTTTTAATTATTTTTTTTTTTTTTTTTTGGGGGGGGTCTTTGCTATTATTTTAAACTCACTGGCCAAATTTCAAAAGTTATAGAGCAGAGGTTTTCTGCGGCGACCACTCTAAACCAGCCATTTCTGAAGATTTCTTCAACATTTTTAAAGACTTTAAGGGACGCCCATACTTAAGCTGAGTCTCAGGACAAAAAAATTTTTAAAAAATTTTATGCGGATAATGGCGGGCAAAAAAAAAATTGCTTGTTTTTCTTTTTCTTTTCACGTTTTAAAATTAAAGAAAATGCAGTCTCATTCGATTTTCTACTTTCCGAAAGTAAAATAAAAGTCTTTCTTATTTGTAAGTGTTACAATTTATTTTAGGTTTATTAAATAAATATGCAGACACAATTTGTGCCATAGTTCAATTTTTAAGAATATCCATTTCATCCATTGATTCTTGTCGGCTGGTCTACACAACCTGACCGCGGCTCGCATCAAAACTACGAAACTACGAAAGTCTTTGTTTCATACTTGCAGCTCAACATGGAAATTGTCAGGGTGAACGTCGCTAATGGATCATCCGGTGATCAACGGGCGACTCTTTAAGACTGAGAAAACGAAGTGCAGTGTTAGCGTGGAGGTCTTGGTCTGACTCTCGGCAACAAATGCACAGCTAATTTTTGTTCTAGTTTATACTGCGATAATATCTTTCTCGTCTGCTTATACTTTCACATTGCATGTGTAAACAATTATTGACTAGTTCTTGCAATTCAGATTTTTTTCACCTGTCCGATCCTATAGAGGAGCTGATAAAAGATTAATTCCATAAGCAACGTAGGTCCTTCTATTTAAATAACAGTGACTAACACAACGCTAAGCGTGATCATTTTAATTCAAAGATCCCTACTTGTTAATAAAGCCTCTGAATCTTTGAATAATGAAAAAATATTTATTTTAAAATCATCTCCTTATTATGTCAGAGGAAAAAGTGGCGTTTTAAGGGGACAAACTTACTTAAGCTTTATCTGGCTAAATTTAAAACAGTATGAAAATTAGCTTCAAGAAAAGAGTAAAGGAGGAAAAGAGGACGATATCACTATTACATCCCACCGTTGGCTTGTTGCTTATTTGTTGGCTGCTGTTTTGGTTTTCTTCCAAATCTTTTTCTGAAAACTTTCGGCAATAAAACGCATCAGCTTGGTCTAACAATGCTTAAAAATGTAGGGCATTGCATAAATTTTACACCGCAACGATTTAGCTCATATATCTGGTGATGTTCATCTGCCTGGTCTTTTGTTTTGACGTATTTTTTTTTTTCATTTTTAAATTATCCAAAGAAATATTTAATTGTTTGCGGTGCAAGCAGAGAGTCAAAACAGAGCCATTACTTGAAACTGTAAACATCAGTGATGTTGTCACTGACTCTTTTCATGGTGATAAAATTATGACAATCATCTATGCTGATAGTCATATTGGGTGATTTCTTTGAAGGAAAAAACAACGCAAAAATTTAACAAATGTCAAAAAGTTACAGGTCCTGAAAATCGAGCAACATTTTTTGTAAATTTGATAGAAGGAAAAGTGCAAATGCGACATTTAACGAATTAAAAAACGAGAATCACTAGAAAATGCTCTGATTCCTCTGTTACGCCATTTCCAAGTTTTTTTCCCCGTCCACATAATATAGAATCTCCGTGGGGAATCCGTAATAAAATCTTGTGGCTTGTCTTCTAACTTAGCTAATAATTTTAATATTTCAGCTTTTTGCCAGGTTCTGTCACGGGAAGCGGCAAATAGTTTGTTTTGTTTTGTCTTAATATACAATGAATTTAATTGACTTAAAGTTTTGATACACTTTGCTTAGTACATTAAGTGTACATGCGGGCTCTAACCTCTATCTGAGTCAATGATCGACTGCTAAACCACCATCATCAAAGCATTCCATACCCGCGGTAGCATCCATTTTCACACGGACTATCTCTTGCACCTTCGACTGATTCTCTTTAATATTTTGATGTTGTTTATTTGTTTTTTGTTTGTTTTTTTTTTAATTTGACTCATTCTACTTTAGGATGCTTTTTTTTCTTTAACTCAAGTCAAGTTCGAACGTTATCTTGAGATGTTTCAAGAATACATAACTTTGCAGGTTATAATATTTTGTCGTATTTGTTTTGTTCTTGGGTTTGTTTGTTGTTGTTTTTTTGTTTTGTTTTTTGTAGTTGTTTGGTATTGTTAAAGGTTTGTTTAATTTTGTTTTGGGTTTTTTTGCTGTAGTTTTTTTCCGTTGCTTTGTCCTTCTCTGCTGCCACACATAAAAGCCCCGTGAAATGAAGCTTAGAGCCTTTCTGAGCAACAGCGGGGTCTTTGTTTAGTTGTTTGTTCCTTTTTTTTTCCAATGTTTTGATAACATTTTCCAAGGCCCAATCTTACAATCAATACACTATCATATGCTAAAGAAATCCTAACAACAATTGGATCCCTATTTAATAAAACAAAAAAGTAAAGAAATAAAAAGTCTATGACAAGGTGACACATAAAAGAGTAAAAGACTGCGAAAAGTTCATCGCACAGCAGCATTCCAATGACGATTCACTTCTTTACACGAAAAGGGTTTTACGTTCTCATTACAAGGAAATGTTGCTGAGCATAATAATTGATATACGCCTCTTTTATTTAACTAAGAGCAATGCAAATGATCTAAGATAAGCTATCAAGCGTAAATACTTACATTTCACCCTTTCACGACAGGCCACTTTGCGGTAAATGGCCCTCAGCATATAGAAGAAGTATGAGAAGAGGCAGAGTGGCGGAGCAAAAAGTGGTCTGTTCTGAAACTCCATCACAAGGAAATACATTTGAAATTTCCAAATCTCAATGGCGTTTTGTTCCACTTGATCAAACACATGACTGGAAAAAATGCATGTTATATTGTATAAAATATTAGGAAAGAATTATGCGCGGTAGAAAAGCTTCTCTAAGATTTGTATTCGATGCATTTCATTCATTTCTACATTTTCTCCAACGCAAAAAAAAAATAAATAAATAAAGAGAGTGATTCGTCTGCTTTACAATACAAAGAGGAAGATACATTTAGAAAGGATAGAAAAAGATAAAATTTAGATTAAATGTATTTTGATACCGGTTGCTTTGCTTTACTGTTTGTTTGGTTTTGTTTTGTTTTGTTTTGTTTTGTGTTTTTTTTGTTTGTTTGTTTTTTTTTTTTTGGTCGTTTTGTTTTATTCTTTTTTATTTTTATTTGTAGTAAACATAATTATATGTGTGTAAAATAAAAAAGCACAATGTTGCACTAAGCCTGACAGAGAGCAGAGTTGCTACTTTAAAAAGTTATCTGACCTTTTCCATTTGATTATACACCAAGACTTATTTTAAGTCTAGATTAAATATTTTATATTCAATAACCCAAATCTACAATCATTTCTCTAGATCTACATTCTCTTCAAGAACTGTCTTCAATTTTGCACTGAAAAGTGGATAACGTTCTGCTTTATCAGTCTGCATTGCATTAAAAATCTTAATGAGTTAACCAGCAAAAATGGCTGAGGAAGACGAGGCAGGAAGCCTAACGAAGCGGAGAAAGAGAGAAGGAGCGGTTCAATATTTTATTACAATATCAACAATGTAATCACGACGTCAAAGCTTGCGGCGTCTCTTTAGCCTCCGTCAACAAACAAGTAATCAATTCACATTTTTTGATGGAAGAATTCGAATTTGATTAATCAAAGGGAGCTCGCCATTGAGCTAACAAAAGGAGCAATACAAGTTCAATTAGGAATGGGCAAGCCAAATGCCAATTTCTTCTTATCTACAAAAAAAAGCTTTTCATACACAGAGTGACAAGTTATAATACAGTTCTAGGAAAAGTTTATAGATATTGAAAAAGAAAAGCCCAAAAACAGATTTTAAAAAATTGTTTCTTAAGAAATTATCACATTTTCTTTAAAAAAAAAAAAAGTGTATAAAAGTTTCAAAACATTTTTCTGAAAATCTTACTCTTATCTTGCGCAACAGAAAAATGCAAAGGAAGATATAAAAACGTTTTGTTCCTCGTGCGTTAAGTGAAGTGCTTTCGTGCAAAAAGAGACGAACAACCTTTCTTTGATCTGAGTTTTCAAAACCTAACACATTGTGATTTTAATAAAAGTGGGTCTGACATAAAAGAATCATAAGCGAAACAAGAAAGCTCTATGATGTATATGAATTTTCAAAACCGATCATAGGTGTGTCTGTACTGAAAGATTTATTGGATACACTTATTCTTTAGAACAGCCTCACACTTTTTAATACAAAATACATGAGTGGAAATATAAATTGTTTTTACTGTACAGTTTGCGATCGTTCGAAAATGCTACTCATTCCTAAATGCTGTACTAAGGGAGAACCTAGCCGTTGCACTCCTCCTCCACAATCTATTCTTATATTTTTTTTTATTCCTCATTCTTACATTAAAATTAATAAAGCTCCGCCTTTCTCATCTCTAAACTCGAAATTCACCTCTTCTTCTCCTAGCTACTGCTGCTACTTTTCTAACATATTTATATTCGCTGGTTTTGGAGGAAACAATCTTCCGATCTCAGTAAAATAGCTGCTGGTTAATAATCTACATATATTATTTGACTATACACTGTGTTAGCGTACAGTGCTAGAAATGAGAGAAAAGCAGCTGCAGTTTTCCTTCGCTCTACCGCCTGAAGAAGAAAAAGCAAACCTCAATGCATGCTCGCTATTGGCCAATGTAGGATGTAAAGTTGCGTTATAAGATGACCGCAGCCTCTAAGTCTCATTAATTCACTTTCTATGGTTTACGGATTGTTCAGTTCAATGGTTAGTATAATCAAAAGTGACGGCAGATTTCACGATAAAGAGCAGGAAGTCAGTGCATATGTTCAAATTAGTTTAAATTGCTTATGTAACGTTATTGTTGTATTGTTTGTTGTTCACATTATTTGTTATATGTTCAATAAACAAGGAAATCAAGGAAACTGGTCTTGTTTGTGTTTATTGTGTGAAAATTGACTTTGAAGTGGTGCGAGTGTAAATATCCTGACTTATCATAACTCCCAAGGTTTAGTGGTCCTATTGATCTCATGTTTTATGCTAGAAACTGAAAAGTAGTTTTTAATTTTGGTTGTCTATCTGAACAAAACACTTTTTACAACTAATATCAAAGGAAAAAAAATAAGCATAGAAGCGATTTTTACGATGTGTAGATCATCTAAAGTCAAGGTCGATCTCTGATCCTATAAGTCAGTGGAATTTTCCATTAGACCCCTATCAAAAAATGCCTGACCTTTATGAACTTATAAAATTGACATTTTGAAATCATAGTAGACATCAGGCACAAATTAGAAGCTAAGGTAAGCTTGTTTCGTTCCACTTGTGTTGACCTTCAATGCTAATAAATAGCTGTAAATAGTATTAAATTTTAAGTATTGATGTAAGCGTTAATGACAGCAATATTCGGTTTTGTTTTGTTTAAATCTCTCTTTCTTTCTTTCTCTCTCTGTCTCTGTCTCTGTCTCTCTCTCTCTCTCTCTCTCTCTCTCTCTCTCTCTCTCTCTCTCTCTCTCTCTCTCTCTCTCTCTCTCTCTCTCTCTCTCTCTCTCTCTCTCTCTCTCTCTCGTGTGTGTGTGTGCGCCTTTGCTTTCAGAGTCGCTGATTTTTTTTTTTAGATTTCCCAATTTGTTTTTTGTTTCATTTTTCATTTCATTTTTTTTTTATTTATTGTTTTTACTTCAGGTATATGACTAGACGTATATTAAATGTAACAAAACAACGACTATTCTTATGATGCAACACAAGTAATTTTGTTTCTTATCTTTTTTGCTTCATAAAAAAAGTTAATAATTTTTTTTGTACCAACAAAGAATCATTTGAAAGATAACCATAAACCAGAAACATAAACCGATCATTCAATAATGTATATCCTGCAATTCACAAAAAACTCACGAAAATTTCAAACATAAAATAATCTAAACGTGGTTTGTGCGCGTAAACCATGATATTATTTAGAAAGAGCAAACAAGCTAACATGGCGAACGTGCTCAGCTTGTGGTGCTAGTTCTTTTCACGTATTGAGCTACTGCTCTATCAAAACCATAATTTTCTACCGTCGCAATAGCTTGAATTTGGTTGGTAAACTAGGAACGCACCCCAACATTTAATGCCCTAAAAATTTCTGAGCTGATTAACTAAATCTTTTTATTTTCCGTGTGGGTTATTCAGCCTGTGGCTTAAAACAACGTGAATAGCAAAAGAAAATTATACCTTTTATGCCCCTAAAACATTTGTAAGACTAAAAAGGGAGGTTATTAGAACCGTCAACAACCCTAAAACTTCTTTACCTTTATTTTGTGTCTTCAAATTCAGTATCTGCCAAATTTCGGAAAAAAATATTAGCTATCAATCTAAATGAAATGTCCTGCAGCAATGATCAATAAAGAAGAATAAAATATTTACCATTATATCTATCAAATTTCTATTGGGATCAAGTTACTTTTTGGCCCTCACTTCTCACAGATCTCTAGAAGTTGTTCTTTTTATTCATTCCTGCTTAGCTTTTCTATCTTCAGTAATTATAATGTCCCGAGAGATAATATAAAATACAGAATACAGAAAACTTTATTATTCTCCTTCAGCCACTTGCATCTGAAACTCCCCCTGCCCACCCGAACACACCCCTTACTTTCACATCACCATCTTTCACACCCCATTACTTGAGTTATTCTCGCTTCACCATTTCGCCATATATTTCAGCTTATTTTTGTTCATCTTATACTCTTACTTCTCATCTCCTTCACCCTTTCCCTTTTTTCTGTCTCTATTCTTCTTTTCTCTCTTCCTTTTCTTCTTTCTCCTACTCCTTTTCTTCCTCCTCTATCCTCTTTGTCTTCTTCTTCTTCATCATCTTCTCATTTTTTTTTCTTTTCATTCTCCTTTTCAGTCAGATGAGAAAAAATCAAATAATTCATTAATATTACCCTCCCCTTTTTTTGTTTTTGTTTTTAATACTTCCAATGTCAAAATGCAGTTTAGTCAATTTTTGCCTTCTTGCTGAAAGTTAAATGAATATCTTTATCCTTATGCTTAAAGCTACTAATTTGCTATCTAATTTCATTGTCGACTTCAGACTATCTAATTTTATGGGCAAATGTAGATTATATTTAACAGTGTTTTTTTTTTCTTGCATTCAATATAAATTTCTGTAAACGCAGTATACACACAATAAAAAGCAAAACAACAAGAAAGAAGTCACCATTCTGTAAACAAGACTTTTTTTTACCCATTATAGAGATGTGGTGTTAAAAGCTACAATTTTTTCCAAACTTATTATTCAATAAATATTTTTCCCGGCCCCTAGATTTCACTGACCTGAAGATAGCAATAAGCAGATTCAAAAGAAGAATATTTCCAATAAGCAAATACAAAGCCAAAAGGATAGGCACCAGCCAGTGGTAAGTTCTGCATTGATGGTGAGGATTGATATCTGTTCCGTTTGCTGCTGTGATCAAGTCTTGATAGCACTGATCATCCGCTGAAATTTGGATTTGGAATTATGATTAAAATGTGTCAAAATAATATAGATAGCTTGTTGTCTGCTAGCTGATAAATCTGTAAAACATTATTTTCATTCCCTTATCCTAATCCCTTTATCCATTTAGAGCTTCAATAAAGCTGATTGTTGATTGAGCAGATACTCAGTTTATCACAGCTCATTTTCTTTTTTCTCAACTTCCTTCTTGAATTTCTCCTCCTCTTCTCTCTCTCTCTCCTTCTTCATGTCTTCCCTATCCTCTTCCTTCATCCCTCCTTTGCCATCTCCTTAAACTACTCCACTCCTCCTTTTCCTTCTTCTTCTTCCTCTTAGCTGATTCAAGTCACATCTTATTAGAAGGTGAGTTTAAGGCTTTATCTTCTCAGTACTACCGTTTTCAACATGAGCTTAAGTTTGATACGCATAAAGGCCTAAATCACCCTTTTGGGTTCGGGCTGTATGAAACAACAAATGAATAAATAAACAAACCTTCTTTTTCTCCTTTTTTTACTGTTATTGAAATCAATATAACTATTATTATCTTTATTAGATTGAATAGAAGAAACAATCCCAAACCTAGATTTAGCTCAAGACGGACAAATAGAACGAAAGACATAAATACACAAGAAAGGACTGCTGGCACGGAAGGTCAAACCTGCGCTTTTGTACGGCAATCCTCGCCTTGCCAAGGCGAGACTGCATATGCTGACCACAAAATTATCTTCATTGACTTACCTTAAAAAAAAATTTAACATTGTTTATCTTATTATTATTATTATTATTATTATTATTATTATTATTATTATTATTATTATTATTATTATTATTATTATTATTATTATTATTATTATTATTATTATTATTATTATCATCATTAATATTATTACCATTATAATGATTATTATTTGATGTTGTTGTTGTCATTAGTGTTATAAACGGAGAAGAAATCTCATGCACAAAGTAAACCAAATTTGGACACTTTTTTCATACAGCCCTCATTTGGTTTATCTCTTCACCTGGAAGGCAAGACCATAATTATGTGGTGCCTGTATGATCCTTTGCAGATACACCTGATGTGGTAAAAAATGTTATCATTGTTATCCAAGTATAATGCTTTTTTTTTTCTTGCAAGCTATATCTCTTCCAACGAAGACCTAAACTGGGCATGACATCTTCTATTGTAGATAGCTTTTCTTGCACATAGATTTAATTCAAAACAAAATTGTGATCATTTGAGATTTTTATTTTATTCCAAAACTTGTATACAATGCTATGTGTTAGTATATCTTTTATTTTGAAAAGAGACTAATTACATGATCATAAATGAACTCAAAACAGAACTTGCCATTTTAGATGAAACGCTTTTATTGCAAATCTTCGGGATGACATTATTGTGTTTACTTTGTTCAAAAAGCTTAAAATATAAAGAATTAGGCCTATCTCTGAAGAATTATTGAGTTTAATTTTGTTCATTAAAAAACTTCTGAAAAGCAATTTTTAGGTGGAGTACTTTTATTGAAACCGTTCGGGACATTTTGCAGTCTATAATTTTTCTTCACTTTTTAATGATCACATTGGAGACTGTGATTGGCAGATCAAAATTCAGTTAACTCCATTACTGTACATGGAGTGATTTTGCAGGACATAGTGAAGAACAAAAATCAAAGTTTCCTCTTATTGTATATATTACTTTTCTCCTCCTCCCCATTTTTTTTCTTTTTGTTATCCTTTGTTCATTTTCTATTGCTTTGTTTTAGACTAAAGATGCTATTGAAATTGGTTTGGGTTTGTCCTACCTTGAAGATTAAAACAGAAAACTAAAATTTCAATACTTACTCTCTATTTCTTCCAAGAAGATCTCGCCATATAGTTGCCAATAAGGGAAGTACAGAATATCCTTTAGAATGAGCCAGTTTCTGCCCCTCTGACGGTACAAAAGCCCCTGGCTAGCAACACCATAGGCAAGCAGAAAAACCATCAGAACCATGATGAACATTGCTAATTCAACCAGCTGTAGGAAAAAAAATAAGTTGAAGAATTGTAGTTTTTGTAATCAGTGATAAATTCCAGGAAGGAATAAAATGAGTTGTTTTAAAGAGCAGTGCATCCAATAAAATAATCATATATGCTGATCATAAATCTTGGAAAAATAAGAGTTGAACTTTGGTAATAAAGGTTGAGGAAAAAAAAGCTATCGATGCAATCAGAGTCAGTTAGGCACATGTTTTGAGATTGAACCCCTTAAGGAAAATTTCTTTACAAATATGATATTTTTTATTTGTTTTGGCCAAACATACAGAAATGGGGTTTATAACAACAGTGAAAACACAAGTTAAAACCTCAGCTTTTGCATGATTTTACATTTTAACATGATTGTCTCAAACTTTTATTTAACGCAAAAAATGTTCTGTTCACTTGTACATCTACATAAACATACTCCTAAAAGGAGATTACTTGGTATTCTATTGCACAAAGAAGCTTCCTGCACCAGGGATTTTTAAATTTGAAGCTCACCATTCTGTTGATCATATAGATCTTTGGTCCAAGTACTCTGTTGGCTGTGTAGAGCTTCAACAAGCGAACATAGAAGACAACAATGTTCATGCAGTAAATGATTTTTGCATCATATAGGAAGTTCCAGCGAATAATGAAAGCACAAAGAGCCAAAATGAGGTTGAGAAAATCCAGCCGATCCAAAATGCCAAAGTAGTCTCTAAATCTGCCAGGTATAGATGGGGATGGGAATGTATAAAACTGGAACAAAAAGAAGAGACAGATTTTTCCTTCGTTAGTCATTTTTAAAATCAGTATTCCAAAATAGGAATGCTGGAAGAGCTGTAAGAACTACTGTATTTGTCTGTGGTCAAGTTAGTAAAAAGAACAATGCTCTTTAACCGTCTGAGACTTTTTGCATAAAATTGTTCTTTTAAAGATGCGAAATTCTCAAAACCAATGGAATTAGAATCAAACCCCTATTATATTGACATTAAATTTGTACATTTTATACGTGTAACAATTTTATTAAAGAGACAGAATATATCTCTTAAAATGGCCAAAGTTATGAGCAGCACTACTCCTGAATAATTGGTGGGAGGGAGATAAATATCATAACGATTTCTAAATTTTGACAAATCGATTCAGGGTTGTTTTTTTTTCTTTCAGCATCAACTGAATTAAACAAAAATTACATAAAGCAGTAGAGCTCTGATAAAGTAATTAATTTTTAAACATAAACATAAACTCATCTAACCCTTTGAGACATCCCAAAAGGCAAAATTATAAAGCGACAAACCGAATGTATAGCTCCAATCACAAAGCTGAGAATCCACAGCATTAGAATCCATTCACTTGCTGACGGCTTCCCAGGATCATAGTCCATGAGCAGCATGTATGTGAAAAGAGCCAAGAATGCCATATAGGCAGCCTGTAAACAAAGGAACAATATTTTAATGTCATAGCCTGTGCTTTGTGCTTGGAATATTTTGCAGACTTCATTAAAAATAGGACACAATTAAATACATGGATGCAGTCAAGCATGCCAAAGGTTTCAAAGTAAAACATTTACAATTAAAAAAAAACCTAAAATATTTTCTAGTATCAAATAGGATGGTTATAATCTTGAACAAGGTGCAGATTCACGGCATTATATCTTTCCTCTAAAAGACCTTTTTTACCAGAAAAAAATTGAAATGTTTTAATATTTTCGACCATATGATGGCTATTACTGTCATTTTACAAATATGAGGCATTGCTTAAATAGTGTACCTGAAGATAATGATGAAAATCGTTCAATTAAATATTTTCCCCTTTACAACTGCTTTCAAACTTGTCATTTTTTTCTGTCTGTCTGTCTTTCTTCACATACACCCCCTCCCTCCCTCCCTCCCTCCCTCCCTCCCTCTCTCTCTCTCTCTCTCTCTCTCTCTCTCTCTCCCTCCCTCCCTCCCTCCCTCTCTCTCTCTCTCTCTCTCTCTCTCTCTCTCTCTCTCTCTCTCTCTCTCTTTCTCACTCTCCCTCTGTGTTACTCTCTTACTCTCTCTTTCAATCTCTATTCTTCTCTTCCTCTCTTACTGTCTTTCCCTCTCCCTTTCTCTTCATTTCTTGAAAGAAGAGGGAGGAGGCACAGGGACTCAGTTTTTAGTTGTTCGTGAAAAAACCCAAATTTCTGTTGAGTTGAAGTATATTATAATATCATTCTAAAACATATTTTACTTTGACCTATTTTCAAATTTGTCCTTTCAAAGTAAGCTAAGAAATACTAGCACTAGCTATGTTTTTATCAAATATGAAGGTTTCTCTTGAAAATGTCTATTCAGAAGATACAAATTTAAAAAAAGACATATACTCACTGTGTAAATGGAAAATTTAGTGACAGGAGCTGTGTAGAAAGTAAGAATCTTCTGACCAGGGGTCATGATCTTTCTGCCCATAAATGACATCTCCAGGATACACAAGACCAGTATTGGGCACAGAGCACTAGTAAATATCTGGAACAATTCAATTTGATGCAATCATCAAGATGATGGTTTTATAATCCCCATCAATTTCTTCTTTCTACAGTGCATTATCTGATAAAAATGAAAAGCTAAAAAAATTTTAAAAGGAAAAAAATGCTTTTTCTTAAATTTTTAAAGCCACATGTATTTTCTAAAACAGTTGTCCATGTCTCCTTTTTACAAGAATTGAGTGAAAAAAGAATTTATCGTCTTGATAGTACAAAGAGAGAATTTCTTACCCTAGGCCAACTAGATATGATTCCACTTTTCCAGACATTGTTGATAGAATTCTGGCACCCAACAGATGATACAAACGCCTTAAACGAAAAGAAATAAATTTCAGATTAAAATAAAAGTGCACATTTGATGAAAAATGTAGTCCTTTCATCACAACACAATTTACGTTATACAAAAGTAGAGCTTATCTTACATAAATTTAAATAGAAGAAACATGCAGTTAGTAACAAAAATAAATTGCATAGATTAGACACACCTGATCACCAGCAGAGGCAGCCACCTGCAGACATGTGAGGTCACTCCATGTTGGAGAGCGTCTCTCTACCAGCATAATGGCTTTGTCAGGGTCAGTATTGTGGCACTCATCCAAGACACGAATAGCCAGTGACTCAAATTCGCTGGTGAATAAAGCAGTTTCACATAAGATCCACAAAAGATTGTTTAAAAGTTTAATTGCTTTAAGGAAACATAAATAGTAATGAATTCAAGCTTAAGTTAAACTGCTAAACAATCATTATTTTTTTATGTATTTCTAACATGATTGCCACTAAAACTTAAGAAAGGGTTTTATAGTCATCTGATTATCTTGTTTTCATATAATAACTATCTGACTAGAATATTTAAGTACAGCCATCTCCATCTAAGAATACTTCACCTTGCACCCACTTCAACTGTGAAATATAATTGTTTTCTCTTTATTTTACATCTCTAGTTTTACATTATTGATGTAAAACATGTCCAAAAAATTTGCTTTTAAAAGAGTAGGTTTCAAAAAAGATTTTCTATCTCTGAGGCTCTGCTCATTTATCTATTAAATTGAGTGCCTCTACACTTATCTCGAATTATCAGGAGTGTTCAGACTGACAAAGAACTCAGTTTTCCATGTGTGTTATCAAGGGATAAGGGAAGGCGTTAGCCCATATTGGCAGATCAAGATGCCTGTAAGTCTAGAGCATAGTAGGGAAGTCAAATCGCAAACAATGAGTTAATAAATACATGGATCCAAGAGGCACACCTGTAACTATCTAGCCACTTTGAAGTTATGTGTTAAGAATAGCCACAAAGTGTGTATTACATCAATGTAAGTAGCCACATGGAGCTTACCACCTTTGTTATCCCTAAATTGTTATATTCTTGCTTTACTCATGTAAGTCACTAAGTTGCTCAAAACTGATTTTCAGCTACTGAAGGTGAGATTTAACAGGGTTTCGTGGACTTTAGAATTTGGGAGTTTGCCTTAGTATCAGGTCTGTCAAAAACTAATTTTTCTTGTTCTCTAACAGTAGTTGTTTTTTTTTTCACATCAGTTGGTTAAATTGTTATCTCAGAGGAATAACTCAAATGATCCTCTACTTTCTATTAAGAAGCAAAAAAATTCCCTTAGTGTTTAAAAGGTAAATTAACATAATAACATCAATACCTTGTTGTGCATAACAAATATTTTGATAAGAAAATATTCAGGATTATACAATTTAAAATGTTTTACCATTAAAATAACTTTTTTGTGATTTCAAAGAATGAAAAGAATTTTTTTAAGTTTTGCACATTATGGATAGTAAGGCTTTTCAAATGGGATCATTGTGTATTTTAAGACTATTGTCATAAAAAGAAAAAATTAAAGTCATATAAAATTCTGTAGACTTTTTTCTCCTTTATAGATTAAATATTCTAAATTTGACAGAAAAGCCCCTACAAGAAAACATACATTAATGAAGGAAGTTCTAGCAGAAACCAAACTTGATTTACAATAGGACATAATTTTATGATACATATCAAGAAGTCATGAGCTCCTACTATAATGACAAGCATTTAGAAGAAACCTGAAGAATTTTTTTCTCTTCGCATGCACACACTTACACATACATACATACATATATATATATATATATATATATATATATATATATATATATATCATATATATATTTATCATTAGGCAGCACACGTCTCGATATGAATATACCAGTATAAATACTTTTGAAAAGTTTACGTTCCTCAAAGCATGTGCAATTATATTATAAGCTAGTAAAAACTTTGAAGCAAACCTCATGACTTCTACCCAGGTAGCATAGCTGAATGAAACCATATTCCCTACTTCTTGTCCTAATTGTGTTCATATTGTTTAGATGAAGTTGGTTTTTCTTGTGTAAACACCTTCAACATTGACCAAAGTTATACTTATTTCAGTAAATATGTTTATTTTTTTTATCTCAGGGCCATACTTACTTTTTCATATCATGGAAATTGCTTCGAATCACAGACAGATACTTGGGAACTTTGTTTTCCATCTGCATGCACAGAGCAGTACATACCAAGGCACTAGTGATAGGTTCCTCACCCATTTCCCAAAACAGCTGAGCTAGTTGGAATCTGCAAGAGAAATAGAGGATAATATTAAAATATGCCACTGAGGGCATTAGTAGAATTCAAAAGACATCAAGAGGGTACGATATCTCACAATGTAAAAATATATAATGACAAGGCAAAAGCAAATTAAAGATCAAAATTAAAGAAAAACAAAAATTGAACAGATGTAAGAGGAAGTGCCTTAAATACAAACATATTCTAATTTTGATCCTGCTTCATTATATTTGATTTTGCCATGACGATAATCTAGGCTCTGCAATGCCATTATATGTAAGTGTTCAGGCTCTAAGCTGGGTGTTTAGGCGCCATTATTATTAGTGGTCCTGGCGAGCCTATTCGAAGCGTCATTATCTTCTAATCTCCCCATGTCATATAATAGGCAGACTTTTCGAAGAATATCAACCAATGAAAACTTGACAGTTTCTCCCTTTTTGAACTATTTGGAGAAGAACCAGGAGCTGCTGAGGTGTGAAGAACAAATTGCAATTTAGGCACATCTGGCTGAACCATGTTATGAGGTGTGTACTTGAGGTTTACTGACAAATGGAAAACCTGCTTCTTTTGCATGTGGTTGTTACAAAGACCAAAGAGCAAATAAAAGAACTAGACAGCGGTGCCTTTACCACATGGCCTTTCCCTTCCTCCTTACTTGCCCCCACACCACTCCACCCTTAACACAGAAGCCTAACACAGACTTGACATGACCACTGCCCCCAGACTTCCTCGAATTATGTGGATTGCAGCCAGTAGTGGTGTTTAATATAAGGTAATGTGATTCGCCAATTTTCGTAATAGCATTGGACCAAACCAATCTTGTTACATGTCAATCACAGTCTTATGATACTGTTTCAAGAAAGGGTTGATATTATTCAAAATATTGATTATTGCCACTTGCAAAAATCTTAAGCTTAAAATGAAAATGCAATCTTAATTTTTCCCATATCAGGATTTTGGTTTAAAAAATATTTCATTTAATTTTCTTTTATTTAAGAAAAAGAAATTTTCTGTTACAACATCTAATTTATAAGATGTGTACTATTAGACCTGGATGTAAGGTACAATATAAATTGCCTGAAAATGAAGAATGCATTCGGTCAGTAAGAGGTAAGGGCATTCTCTTCTACTCCCAAACAAAAACAAAATTTGATTGTATTCACACCATGATTGTGGAGCATTTTTGTTCTTACCAATTTAGCTCATTATTTTTTTTTCCGTGCTCAGACTAAGAGGTGAATGACCTGTAGCCCATCTACAGCTGTATCCCTCAAATGTTGCTGCTTTCTCTGTTTTACTGGCTCATTTGAGACACCATAAAGGTTTACTCATCAGGGTATACATATAGGCCTATATTCCAGCTTACATATTGAGCACTGCTTCCCTTATCTTGTTCATTTCTTATGGCATTTGAGTTGAATATGATTAATATTGATCAGGTCTTAAACTCAGTAGCCTCCCCACCTCGCCGTTTAAAAGAAATATATGTATAACAATCTAACATTTAGATCTAGATTTATATTTATTTGCCTAGACACGAAAATCACTTACTACAAGTATTACAGTCTCATGTCATGTTGTGCCCAGTTTTGAATAAAAATATAAAATCTAGATTTATATCTACTTTAGATCTGGATCTAGCTCTACTTAGGACTTCCCATCGATCTTAATAATTGACTAGATTTAGATAATGTATGTCGACCAAAAAAAAAAATCCAATTGTTTAGTTGTATTAATACATTTGTATTTATTTATTGAAATTCAGATGAAGAAATAAGAATAATCCTTTGTTGGAAATGACAGCTATGTCGGGTTTGAAGATGGAGAGATCAAAGTTTTTCAGATGAATGTACGATAAAGTAAACAACTCAAGGCATCAATTCTTGGAAGTTGGTTCCAACTATAATAAAGCCCGGTATAAATAAAATAATGATGGAAAATAGACGATATCGATATACTGTATTGCCAAGTACTTTCACACAGGTTGAGGGAAAAATAGTGTACTCGTCGTAGAGTTATATTTTCACTATTTCTTTTTCCATAACATTTTGCGTAAGTTCAATCATACGCTACTGCGGATAAAAGTTTCCATTTGGCACAAGGACAGGATTTGCAGAGGATCATATGATTGTTCAAAATATATGGAATCCCAAAAATTTATGGAAAATTCTCTACCCTGTTTAAAAAAATAGGTTGGCCCTCCATTCATTGGACTGAAATCAGTCAAGATCTAGATCTAGATACCTATCTTCTAATGGTATCTTTATCTTCACAAATCTAGATGTATTTTCAACACTGTAGAAACTGGAACTACACCTAGATAATTAAAAATAAGAATCTTGGCCTTGCTTAGCCTAGGCCCAGAAGGCTTCGTCACTAATCTTTTCGCATTCCTACTTAAATCAGACTATCATTGCCCGAATGTCGGCTTTCACTGCCGACATTCACAAATTGTAAGTTAGGCGGAATTCAGGCTCGGCAATAATCTGGCAATTGATTCACACCCACTTTGAGTACATTATTAGCCTTTAGCAGGAAAATGTCCCTATTCTACAATTGCCTGAAAACATCCAGGTCTCTTAACTCAATAATTAAACTTCAGAGAGTACAAAATCAGGCAGCCAGGATTGTATCCTGTGCTAAAAAGCATCAGCACATTACACCTGTCTTAAAAGATCTTCACTGGCTTCCAGTTAAGCAAAGAATTGATTTTAAAGTACTGACCTTTGTTCATAAATTTTTTCAAAATATATCTCCTTTTTATATTCAAGAAATTTTAGAATGTCATAGGCCTAATAGAGTTTTAAGATCAAGTGGTAATAATAAACTAGCTGTACCACGATCTCATTCAACGCTAGGTGATAGGGCTTTTTCAATTTACTCTTCCATTAAATGGAATGCCCTCCCGGCATATTTAAAACTATCTTTTACACACGACAATTTTAAACGACATTTAAA
Source organism: Elysia crispata (assembly GCA_033675545.1). NCBI lineage: Eukaryota > Metazoa > Mollusca > Gastropoda > Plakobranchidae > Elysia > Elysia crispata. Next base: position 2,288,540 of record JAWDGP010004263.1, on the reverse strand, counting down.
GACTTTCCTTTTTAAACAAGCCTTTGTGTGACCTCTTTCATGTTTTAGGGTCTTATTGATGTCAAATTATATATCTACTGTTTTTATTGTGAAAAATCTGTACGCGCCTAGAGCATTTTATTTAAGGTGATATACGGCGCTTTATAAATGGTTATTATTATTATTACCACTATCTTTGGAGTTTCTCTCAGCATCCCAGAGAGACAAAAATTTTAGGGCAGTACATTTACATATGTTACAAACCTGTTCATGAGCACTGCCCAGATAAGCAGTTGCTTGTATGGACGCTTGAAACAGTTGGGCTCTTCCTCTGCATCTGTTGTGTCTCCATCATAGAGATGCCTTCTGAAGATCAAACAATTCAATGAGTTTATGTACACATTTTTAATTATATATTAACTTGAAAAATAAAATGGGTCTGAACCATATCAGTTTTTTTAATTAGTCAGTTAGGCCTAAATGAAATTGATTTCAATGAAAAGAAGCATTACTACAATAAGTTGATCTTGGTGGGTCATGTTAAGTTAACATGTAAATTTTAGTGGATCACAAAAAAATTCCTCAAATAATATTTTATATAATGTAATCTTCAAGAAGTGGTTTTACATTTTCAATGATATTGTTCATGAATAACATAGTCGCATACATCCAATGCAAAAGGAAATAAAGCTTTGCTAGTACCTTAAAGAGGCTTTGATGGTTGACACTGAGCTAGCCACCTTACTGAACTGGGAATTGGAGCTGGACTCACGTCCTGCACGTCTTTTTGTTGGTTCCTTCTCTTTATTGAACACATCATCTGCATATCTGTCCAGCATTGAGCGTAAAAAGTTGCCAACCATCTCTAAAGTGATGTATTCTGACCTGGTAAAGGTCTTTAGAATCATAAACAGGTAGCTGTGTTTTGGAATCTGGATCACAAAAAAAGAGGGAGAGGAAGCAATCAATGTTAGAAATTGTTGCAAGAATGAATTGATCCCAATAGATTTTTATGTTCAGCCATTTCTCTTACCTTGTCTTTGATTTATAAAAGTAAAGAGACAGCTAACAGTTCTTGAAAGCAGCGACAATAAGATTTGAAAATCAGATTAAATAGGAGTATAGGCAAATGTTGCTGTGGTGCTCTGTTTCAGTTTTTCATTGTTATTCTGAATTTCCTCTTTATCTATGAGAATTAAATGGAACTAAGAGAGTTATTGCAAGTTTTGAACAGTATATAGTCATTCCACTTGCTCAACAACACACCAAGAAAGTATAAAGGGACATTAGACAGCAATTACAAAGAACTTCATCTTTTGTCTCCTTCCATTCATTCCTGAACTTCAAATTATAGATCTATACAAAAATGGCACCTTAAATACCATATTAATCAAATTTTCTTTGGGGCAGGGGGTTTATCAATAAACTGTTGAGCCAGAAAGAAATTAAGGAGCTTCTATCACTGATGAAGGGTGGTGGGCAATTAGAGAGGAGCTTGCCTTTTTTCTGTCTTATGCAAACTACTAAAGAATTGAAACCCTCATCAAATTTTATTAACATTTGATACCAAGGACTACATAAAGGTCAACACAAGTGATATCTACATAGTGGTTAAATTCTTTTTACCTAAAGTTTCCTTGGCATCCTAAGAGAATGTGTGATTCAGTATTAGTCAAATGACACTTACTGAGTTATAGAGATGTTCAAGCCTGTTGACAGTCAGGTATTCTTGCATTATTATGCCATTGTTCAGCAGGAGCTTTACAAAGTCCACTTTATTGTCAACTAAAGCTTGAGTTAGGAATTCCTCTAGACTTCCTGAAGAATAGGATTAGGAAAGAAAGTGTAGATTTTAGCCAGAAAATCAAAATAATAGAGCAGATAAAAGAGAGAGAGCTGTCCTATTGTTTTGGGAAATGAATCAATCATTTTGCACTCTTACTTCAAATAGTTTTCCCTCTCTTTTTGCAGAATGTATATTGGAAGCAAATTCTACTTGTCTCTTACAAATATTTCAAAAAATGCTGAGAAATGATATTTCTTGCATGATTTGAAAACGGAAAAAAATTAAATTATAAATCTTATGTAATGATACCAAGCAACAATAATTGAAGACAACCTGATATGTTCAAGTAGCTTCTCCACAAATATGCAGGCGTATGGAAAATGAATACCAACATGTATTCAAAGCCTATAGGTAAAATAAAGTTTAAAAATTATTCAAAGTTATTGGACCCTTGTTTAAAGAAAAATGTAATCTTGGCTCATTCCAGCTTTACCCTAAAACTAAGATCAACACTATGTTATCTAAATCAGCAGCAATGCTCATAGACACTGACAACATGATGTTGGTGCAAATATTTTTTAAAAGATTACTTTCTCACTGTAAAGCAATTCTTATGTTGATTGATGAATCTGGTTCAGCCAATATAGACATTTGTAACATAAAAGAAACACTAAACCAATTCTATTCAAAAATTTTGAACGTCATAAAAATTGAGACTGTTGAAAAAAATTTTGTCAAGAGTATGACTATGAGCAATGTATCTCCAATTCAAGCAAGCAGTGTGACTTGTAACATCTGTCTACATCTAAATCCAATGTGAAAGAAAAAAAAACTTGGAGCACACGCTACAAAAGTTGTGTAAAGCCTTGCAATTGACATTGTCTTGCGAATTCAGAGGGATGGATTTTAAAGAATTACATAAGAATTGACATTATGGGATGGTGGGGCACAGTGGTTAACACTTTCGATTTGTTATCTGGCAGTTGCATCCAAATAAAGCTAATTTTGTAAGTGTCCTGGGCAAGTAATTCATCACTATTTTATTAAGTCCATTTAATTAAAATGGGTACCAAGCTTTCAGCATTGAATAATATTCAATGGAATGCTATGATCAACGCCAAGCAGGCTACAGTACTACATTGGTCAGAAATATGAGTTACATTTGCTCATATGTATTAAGGCCTGCATATGAAAATACATAAACTTTTACAGTAGTCTCATGAGAAAAATTAAAGCCGTCTAAAATTAAAATTGGTAAGAGTAAAGAAAACTCACCTGGTCTCCAAATGACATCCTCTCTAAATATCTCCTCCTGAGCAATGTCAGCCCTGTCCCATGTCAGAGCCAACTTGAGCTGCCTTTCTCTGGATGAGTTTGTTTCAACTGTAGAAGAATAAAAGCATTCATTACTGTTTAACTCCTTAAGACAGAGAAGAAAAAAAAAAGGAAAGAAGAAAAAAGTTTGCTGAATAGATCTATTTTAGTCTCATAACCAGTCTTGATTAATTTCTAGGTGAGCATGGTATAATTGTTTACCTTTTAGAAGAACAGACAAAATGGCCAAGTCTAAATCTTCATGTTTGTTCAAGTAGAAAATCGTAATCTGGAAAGACACAATAAATAGTGCGAGAAAACATAAACAAACTATGCATAATAAACATTACTTAAAAATACCTTGAGAAACTGTGTTGTCTTTCAAATTTAACTTCAATATGTACATGTATCTTCAAAATATAAAACATTGAAATTTTCAGACATCCTTTTTGTAACAAGTAAATTTTATGGTTTTATATATATATATATATATACATATATATATATATATATATATATATATATATATATATATATATATATATATATATATATATATATATATATATATACATAGTTTGAAGATAAGTTGGAATAATTGATAAGAGTGCTCAACTGTGGGAGCATTTCATAGATATAGAAGATCTTACCTTGAAACACAAGTGTAGTATGCAGAGAATTTAAGGTAAGATCTTCTATATCTATATATATATATATATATATATATATATATATATATATATATATATATATATATATATATATATATATATATATATATATAAATTCAAAGTTATCATTAAATAAGGACACATATTTTTTGTCAGTGGTAAAATCACAGTTTGGTGACATGCTATATCAATAACTAAAACAATGGACTATGAAGAACAGGCTTAAAAGACGTTTGCAGGATTTTATTTGATTACCCATTAGTTTTAGCTAGAAATCATTTTGAAAGGCTGCTAGCATTGCAAATAATACATTTCTTGTAATACCAATCAAAATATTTCTAGGGTTTAACAGGTTTTCTTTCATTGATTACTTATTAAAAAGAGAATTTCGTGTTCACAATAACTGATAGTTTTCCATAAATTTTCATTTTTAAACGAAATTCGTTTAAGTGCCTACTTTTTTAATCCCTCTGCAATTGAATGTTTAAATCACATAAGCAAAAAATATATTATGATTGGAAAGATATGTTTCACTTATACTCAAAGGTTTTGTGAAAACCCAAATTTAGTGCTTGTCTTTGCCCTGCCCTCCACTACTGTTAACTGATTGTTCTGGCTTCATCTGTTAAAAAGTACTCTACAAGGTGGTTTTTGAATAAAATTCCAAGCACCTATACTACTTTTTTTTTTCCTTTTAAGCTCTCAACTGAACTCAAGATCATCTACCCATTGCTCTTAACATTTAACATTTATGTGTGTGCTTCAATGCAGAACTGAGAATCTCAATACCATTTTTTGCTTATTAAATGTGCAGGTATATTTTCCACCATTTACAACTGGATGAAAGTTTTTACCAAGTCTTCTCGTTCACAACATCGCATGACTTTGTTTTTGAGATTTTCAAGCTCTTCTCTTTCTTTGCCAGGTTTCATATTAGACTTATAAGCTGCATAGATTTTCCTTGCAAGTTTGTCTTGGTGGATATCTGACATTAGGCGTTCTTTCCTGTAAAAAGATAAAGAAAAAAATAATTCTTTTAGAAATCTTTGCTTTTTGTCATGTTCTATTCATGTTTTTCAAATACAGAAAAAAAATTCCTATTGCATAGATCATGCATCATGCATTATTTGTGTAAAAGTCACTTTTTTGAAACACATAATGTATTTTTCTGTAATCGGGTGATCTAAAGAAGAGCCCTCTGATTTTTTTCTCTCATCTTCAAGGATTTTTTCCTTCAGGAAATTTCCCCGTTTTTGCACCTTTATCGTTTGGAAACATATGACGGGATTGAAATTGACTTTTAATAATCAAGTATAAAGGACTTGGATCCAGTTTTTTGTTAAGAAATTGACGCCTCAGTTGTTGTTTTTTCTTTCTATATCCAGAAGACGTAGATTCGAGAATATGGCTTTTAAAGTTTCATTCACCATATACTCATATGTTGGACATAGAACAAATATAAGAGAACTTGCTCCGTTTAGCTGGACTGTTGGCTCTACAATTAACAGGGCTTATAGATAATGTTTTTAGGGAATGGAAATTGATGCTAGCTCTAATTTTAGTGATACTGGACATAGAACAAATGAAAAGTGAGGCGTCGAAATAGTGATTAAGAACATTTGAAGGGTTAAAGCGCAAAATTGCAAAAATTTATCTCAGTTGTTTTGACGAAATATTTTTTTGATACAAGCAAGCTCTCAATTTCGTCAGTATGTATGTCTTTATTATCCACAAAGATTTTTTTTTAAATTGTGAACTAAAAGATTTTCATCAGATCTTAGCTTTGACAAAAAGCTAGACAAGGGCAGGTCTAAGTCAATCCTTTTCAAGCTGTCACTTCTTGCATTTTGGGGTCAATCCTTTCACTTACATGATCAAAGTGGTTCCATGGAAGTCAGATGAACAATTATTATTATTATTATTATTATTATTATTATTGCCAGTAGTAGTAGTAGTAGTAGTAGTAGTAGTAGTAGTAGTAGTAGTAGTAGTAGTAGTAGTAGTAGTAGTAGTAGTCGTCGTCGTCGTCGTCGTCGTCGTAGTAGTAGTAGTAGTAGTAATTAAAATAATAACAATAAGAAAATGTGGTTGTTATTTTCTTAAACAAAATATTTTACCGATTTTTATAATGGATTGAACTTAATTTTGTTAGTAGCACTATACTCACTCATGCGTGGTTGTAGTGTGGTTATATGCATAAGTAAGGATGTCCGCTGCACGACCTGTCCCTGCACACACTACAACAGGAATTCCCTGAGCCAAAGATGCACTGACGTCCTGAATTGCGTCGGTCCCTCCTTCAACCACCAGGAGAACAACTGGAATACCAAGCCCGCCCTCTAGGGTATGAAAAAAAAAGATTAGCAACTACAGCTTATTTTTCTTTGATAGATGCCTTATATCCAATGATAAAAACAGCATGTAATTACATAACATTTTATAATTAGCTATGATAATGGGAGATAGATACAGTGAAATAAAGCCAACTAGAAACCATATATTACGTATATATAATAATGGCTATTGGAAAAAGTCTAATACCTTGACGTTTAAAGATATTATCTTCATTTTTTTTATTTACATTGTTAAAATCATTATTATTATTATTACTATTATTACTATTATTATTATTATCATTGTTGATGTTGTTGTTGTTGTTGTTCTTGTTGTCATCGTCGTCATCATCGTCCTCATCATCATTGTTATTATCATCAATATTACATTGTTCATATATATATATTCATATTGTTAACCTACCACGCTTGTCTGCTGATATTTTTTTCTCAAACTTGGAACGGAACTGGGCAACTCCTCCATATCGAATTCTATGCCCATCATCCACAAAGATGAAATGTGTGTGGTCAGGATTGAGAGGAACAGGTTGTTTGTGTAGGATTTGGTTACTGGTTCTGTAGTAGGCATTAAATTTTCCCTGTTTGAAGAAAGATAAATTTATTTTAGTAATGATTCTATGGTTTTAGACCTCAGTAAACTTTCTTTGCAAACGACTTCTGGTCTGAGAGGTCTTGAATTATATCAGAATGACTAATTGCTTTTTCAACATTCATTCAACAATGATATTCAAGGCTAGCAAGGATTTACATTCAAGGAAAATGAATCACTTACAGCTCTATTCATTATGATATCATGGGAATGGGGCATCTCTCAGATCAGTTTTGGCTGAATTAATAGGGTGCTTTGAGCAGTTTGAATGTGCGCTATTCAAGCTTAGGATTGAGAGAATAGATGTCACACATTTATTATAGATTTATTATCAAAGATCAATTACTGAAAATAAAGTAAATGTAACTGGAGTTTGAGGTACCTTGTCAGGGGTCTATGTATAACAATCAATCATGGTTAAAAAGAGGGCAAAGTTATATTGCCACTATATTCAATACAGGCAACAATCTCTAATTTCTTACAGATCCATTGCTTTCCAGTACTTGTCGCCCTTTAACATATCCCCATGGAGCAATACCAATGGACCGCAAAACATGTCGCATACGATCATTGTCCCATTCAAAAGTTTGTCCCTCATGGACAGCTTGTCCCACTGATTTCATCACACCCATATTAAAACCAGAGGTAATTAGCCATGCCTTTGTGGTTTTAGCTGCCTGTAAAATAATCAAAGATGAAAAAGTTAATCAACTTGTAAACATATAAAATTTTTTGCATTTCAATTGTGCTATTAGTAAGGGTTCTAAGGTGTTAAAATGATGTTTGTTGAGCCAGTCCTCCTCTAATACACATGTATAATGCTTGTATCTATTCCCTATGAATTGAATGTTGAAATTTTCAAGCTTAAATAATACAATTAAAGCTGGTGTTATGAATTTTAACTAAAAACCATCCTCTCTGAGACTGCAGCTGGTGACATACCATGTATCACACTAAAACTGTATGTATGTTTAAAATAATTAAATTTATACAAATCTATTATAATTTGAGAGGAGACAAAAGTCAAAAGATAAAATTTTGTGATATGTGTGTGATTGGAGGAAAAATTGTGATATACTACACAATTTCTTAATCTAATGATAGCGAGAAGGGGGGGGGTGAGAGATAGAGGGAGAAAAAGAAAGAGTGAGATAGTGTGAGAGATAGAGAGAGAGAGAGGTAGAAAGAGAGAGAGAAAGGGAGCAAGAGAGAGAGAGAGAGAAAGAGAGAAAGAATGGTTTCTGAATAAAGCTGACTTTTTCTTAATATCGCATGTTCTATATGGAGCCTCTTAGAACTCTCATGTCCAAATTTTCAGTCAATTTCCTTATAACAGATGTACCTTAATCAGGCCAGTGGAGAATGTATCTCGCAAGCGACCATCCAACTTGAAGTTTTTGGCTCCACCCACTACAGAAATGACCAGATGAGGAGGCTCAGGTTCCATGATATGCCAGAACTCTCTCATAAGTTCAAAGCAGTCATCCACACTATCATCCGGGCACAAGCGAATGTACTAAGATTAAAAATGATAAACGCACAGTTTCAGTTTAAATATTTCAAAAACTATGATTACATACAAAGCTAAAAGATTAGGAAAGATTTAGTTTTGATTGTCATCAAACGGATTTTAGGTGATGTGCATAAACTTTAGGTGCTTTATTAATCTATAATATCAATTATTTAAAGTAATCGTTATCTCATAAACTAAAACTGAACTGACATGCTCTGAAAAACTAACCTTTGCGGGTTTTTTTCCTCCAACTTGCTCAACATTAAAGTCTATTTTTCCAAAAGAATTTGTAGCACTTTTGACGAGGCAGTCTTCTGCATTCCATGTAATATTCAATTTAGGCAGCTCCTCAGTTATAATTTCATTTGGATCTTTTAGTCTCTTTGCAAGCTCTGGGTACAGAAAAAAACTCATATATTGATTGGCACATTTCATATAGAAATGTTTACATTTCAATTATCAAAGTAAAAATTTAAGTTCTTCAAAAGTCAACCACCTCAAAATTATATAATTTATATGTATATTTCCTGTTCTGATTTATGAAGAGTTCTTTGCCTTCTTGGACATATGTAACATACATTATTTCCATTTCATTTATCAATATGAAATTTAATATCTTTGCAAAATTAAAAATTGTTTTGACACTTACCACGGGGCAAAACAAGACTGTTAAAATACGGTTCAGTTGGTGCTTTGTTACGCATAGCATCATGCATAGCAAGAATCTCACCACAATGACATCTTTATAAATAGAAGAAATTAATCTAGATTATAATACAAAGATAGTTATACATAGCCCTTGTCATGAATATGACTAACACAAAAGGCATGAAAACTTAAAAGGTACAATTAATTTTTCTGCCAAAGTATCAAAATTAAAACACACAGCAAAGATGTTTCTGTCAAAAAACCCAATAAAAGTACTCTTTAATTTGTAAAAAGTTCTTTTTAATTATCTGAAAATTTAACATTCATGTTCTACAAGCAATATCTCTATCAAAAAGAGCCATTATTGTGAAAATAACACAGTAAAATGAATCATACTTCAACATTTTTGCTTTGCATTTTTTTCCACCACCCACTTGTCCTGGAACAGGAACAAATTGTTGGCATTCAAATCTGTGAAAACGCTGCCGTACAAATTCAATCTGCTTTGCAATTATCTGAAATAAAAAAGGAATGAGACTGGCATGAAAGGTGTTTAATTAAATTTATTTTACATGATAAGTGGAGGAAAGCATGACAAAAATAATCTTGTTTTAAATTGAGACATACTGCCCTTCAAATTAATGTCCATTTTATATTTTACTTCTTACCTGACATATCACAAATTCATTCTTTGCTAATGTATAAATTACAGTTATAGCGAGAAAATGAAAAATGAAATAGAAAAGAAAATATAAAATGGAACTAAAACATTATGACTATATTAAATGTAATTAATAAATATTTTTAGATCTCTATCAAATGCTAATTTTTCTTTTGAAATTGTACTCATTTGCCTCAGCTGATGTTATAAAACATAACTTAAATAAAATACGAATATGCAAAAAAAAATCAGACAACTTTGAAAATAATCTTTGAAATTGTAAGACACTTAGTTTTTGGGGCGTTTTTGTTCTTTTTTTCACTTACTCGTGTATAATCATCTTCCTGCAAAGCATCAATTTGCCTTGTAGCTCTGACAAGACCAACTTTTCTCTGACGATCTGTCCAGTATGCTTCCTCAAGAGTTAGGGATTTTGCTGACTTAACTGTTGTAGCATACATTTCTGATTCAGATTGCCTAGACATGGAGGGACCTCCAGCTCCAAATGTACGCCCACCCATATCATGGGCTGGATGAATTCGTACACCTCCCGTGGCCATATCATGAGGATCTTTTGCCTCACTTTATCAGAAACTCCTCTGCTGCATAATGAGTTTGATAAGTTGAAAAGACAAGTATGTTAAAAAGAAGAAAAAATGAATGAAATTAGGTTGAGTGTGGGTCAAATTTTCATGAAGTTTTGCCATTGATTTGAAAAATCTGATTTGTATTTTTGAGCTATTTGCATCAAATTTCATATATGCAATTTACGTAGATAAGATAAATCATAATTTGTACATATTTGTCCATTGGAACTTTTTGAAATAGGTAATATTGGAATGATTTCAAATAGGACAGAGATAAAGACAAGATAGAAAGGAATAGAGTATGTGAATGAATGGCTTTAGTGAGCTATGAAAAAATAGAGAGAAAAGGAGAGAGAATGGGGAGCACAACCTCCTACTAAAGAAACACCTGTTATTCCATAATTATAAATTTTACATTTTTAGGCCCTATCAAAATTCCTTAAGTCAAAAATACTGAACCACTGAAGTCTAAATTAGACCGTTACCTTTAAAAAGCTGCCCCTTTATGTTTTCATAGTTTCTTATATCTCCAGGGATTTATTTCCTCAGTTGTGTGCTTGAATGAATCTCATTCAGTATTACTGCATGATACATACACCTGTTTTATGTAAGGCAATAAATTAATGTTAATCTTTTGCTGTTATTTTTTTACTTTGGCTATGCTTATATTGACTCTGAAATTGATTTATTGCAAACAATCACTTCAAGTGATATCTGCTTGTAAAGTTGAATACAACTCTGATTGCTTGTTAATGGTATGCAATACTATTTACCACACCATGTACTGGAATACAATTTATTCTCTACTTTTCCAATTTATTTAAAGATCCTTAACCCAGTTTTGGTTGTTATTTACTTTGGAAAAGAAGACTCATACTACAACAACCAGTGTTTGAACTTGATAAGACACTGCTGAGAAAAATAGCTTATGCTGAAGGCATTGACTTAAGTGCCACCCAGAATGCAGATATCTTCGATGCACAAACAAGTTTTTAGTTAAAAGAGTTCACAATCTTCACAAGAAATGACAATACCACAAAATGCCTGGATAAAAGGGAGAAAAATTAAAACAAACGCAAAAACAAAAGCTTAAAGAGTTCTTGTCAAGTCGGTGCTTACATTTAACTGTGACTGAAGGGCAATTACCCAGACATGCTATAAACAACTAGATCCTTCCATAGAAGACCTTGGATATAAAATACCCAGTAAAGAAGAATAAAAATTCACTTCACAAAAGATTTAACCAATCCTCTCTTCAAATTGTGGAACTTTGGTGATGTCTAATTCAACATTTATAAGAGACTGGGAAATTTCCTGAAATAAAGTAATGGAAAGCAATTCATCCTACATGGGAATCAATTTAGAGGAAGGCCTCTGACATCTCTTTCTTTCATTCTCCACAAAGACTTGATTGTTTAAATAAAAAAAAAAACCTTCACATTGTTAAAAGCCTTGCAAGGTCTAGACTCACTATGGACATTGGATAAAAGAGACACTTGGAGTAAGAGAAATATCCAAGGCATTCCTTCTGAGGTCTGAGACATATGCACTTCGTTACAGGAATTCACATTTGCTTTTTTTTTTTTTTCATTTAACATTGATGCTAACGAACAAAGGATCTTTAATAACTAGATAGTTATTTTACAAATTTAGCTAACTTTTTATACTTATTAGAGTTCATTTTGTTTCAAAACGGGTCCAAGAATGCAATTTTACCTCTTATTCTGTGTGAATCCCATTCATTGATGAACATCACTTACTATCATAGACAAAAAGCGCATGATTTTCAAGACTGATCAAGTCCAGATTTAAAGATTTTGGAATTGGATCTCTGGGAAATTAAAGCTGGAGATGATTGTTGACTTTTGACATGATTTCGTCATAGTTATGTGCATCGATCCGGTAATAGCACCTTGGGACATCTGTCGAGGATTGTAAGCCTATATCTTCATACCTCTGTATCTAATTTGTTTTATTGCACGGTCAGCGAAACGGTACCATTAACTGAGCTTATTTTGATCTAGTGTGAAAGAATGCAAACTGACCGCTGACATCAGTATTGACGATTGCGGGCCTTAGCATTTGGCATTTGATTTAGAATTAAGATCTAGACATTTATTCGCCGTAAAGCTCATACTTCGAATCGCCGACACACTAGGCTAAGCTCTTTTTCTCGTGGTCTTCCGTCTAACCACCATAACCCCTACCGGATGTTTACACCGCTGCCATGGAAAAGGTAAGTGATGGTTCGTTAAGGTATGTATTTCAATACATGTGCGGAAGCGAGTACGACGGACAATTGAAGAAAATGTACAAACTCCTTACCGATTCCATGTTTGCTATGCAAGTCCTTTGAGTATCATAGATCTAGACCTAACTCTCTAAAAATGAATACAACAGAGAGAACATTGAATATCTTTAACACAGATATTAAGTCTAAAAATCCCAAAGATTATAATTATAATAATGATCTCTCTCTCTCTCTCTCTCTCTCTCTCTCTCTCTCTCTCTCTCTCTCTCTCTCTCTCTCTCTCTCTCTCTCTCTCTCTCTCTCTCTCTCTCTCTCTCTCTCTCTCTCTCTCTCTCTCTCCTGTTTCTCTTTCCATCTCTTCTCTTTTCCCCCTTTCTCTCTCTAATATAACTATGCACACAACTCTATCAACATTCTTCTTCTATCTAATAAAGCACGTGGAGCTACATTCTTACTTTATAAGTTACATCATTTGATTCTAAAATATAATTTGAGGATACGCTTAGTGCATGGTTAAATTTTAAAGTTATTCAAGCGAGCCGTTTTTTGTCTGAATGATGTAAGCTTGAGTCAGTTGTACATGACGGTGCGATCAGTCCGAAGAGCCAGTCAATGAGTGTAAAATAACTGTTGTCGATAGATAATTCCCTCCCAACAGCATTAACAGAACCTTAGAAAGCAACGTGGAACTCTGCCAGTGCGCTACCGTACTGGGTTTGTCTTCTGAATAATTTTTTGCTTGTTTTTTTTTTTTTTTTTTTTGAGGGGTGTGATGTAAATATAAGAAGTAGCATATTTGGAGTTTGGCGTTGAGAGTTGATCTGGGCAGCTTATTGGTGCTCTTTTTCCACAAGTATGTTAACTGAGTGACGTAAACAGCATTAACGCAACCGATGAAGACTGTCTCGGAGCGTCCTTTTATGTCCAGGGTGAAGTATTGGGGTTTTTTCTTTTGTGAATGAAGATGAGTTTATTTGTTAGTATTGACTTAATTCTCTGAAAACTGTGTTTTGCTTGCGCTTTAAATTTTAGTATTGTTGCGCCCATCGCCTGATATTAAAGATCAAAGTATTTTTGTTTGAGTTTATTCTCGTTGATAAAGATATTGATCTGTGGGCACTCGTTGTTTCGGCTGACGACCATTATTTTTGTCTTTTTATATTTAATACCAACCCTCATAACCTAGAATTATAATAATAATTATTATCAGTTTTACATCATGGTCATTAAATTATTAAAACATCCCGTTGTCTTTTTTTTTAAGGATCTATGAAAAAGAACAAATGACTCGAGCCCCATGCCAAAGTATTGTACAGTCTACAGTAGCAGAAAAAAATCCTTATTACATAATTATGTCGATCTACAGGTTTGATTCCCTATTGTGGTCAGGCACAGAGAGGGTTTCGAGTCCACTATCTCACTAAGCATCTAAGCTAGCCGACCGAATAGTGTTTATATGGACTTCCCAGTGAAAGAAGTCTTGAACTTGAAGGTAGAGCCATATCAGGTCATCAAATAGATGGGTCGCAGTGTTTATTATTACATAAACGTGATTGCTGTACTGTTCTTTAGGCCTATAAAAAAATAACCATCGAGATTTGAGGTAATCAGAAATCTGGATGAACTCCTGCCTTCATTTTTACATTATCAAAACCCAGATCCGATACAAAGATCTAGACTTAGACTTTCTCATAGACGTTTCCTCTGTCACCCATTATCGATAGGTGAAACCTGGCATTCGTGTGTTTTTGTTTGATATTTTTTAAGTTTTTAAATCTGTATGCTATAGCAGTAGATTATTGCTGACACCCCATACACACACACACGGACTGCTAATTAATCCCTTCTCCCACCCTCCTTATTTTTTTGGAGTATTCATATTTTTTCTTTTAGTGCAACACCAGGTCAATTGGTCTAGGGCGTTTGGCCGATGAATGAAAGAACAGGGTTGGGTTCTTTAATTGGCTGTGTGTCAAATTTTCTGGCAGTGCAGAAAATCAAAGTGGAAGCATATATCTCTTACTTTTAAACTCGTGCATTCAGAACAAAAAATTACAACTGCAGACCGTTACTCTTCTTTACCATTAAAAGAAACAAATCCATAGTAAAATGTAATTAGAATCTACCAAGAAATAAAAACCTTTCAGTTTGGGATGGGTATAAAAAAGGATTTTTAATAGACCTGATGTTTTCAGGCAATTGTAAAATGGGGAAATTTTTCTTTCAAAGGCTAATAATTGGGAGTGTGAATCATTGCCAGATTATCGCCAATTTATGAATGCCGGCAGCCTAAGCTGAATTTCTGGCAATCTATTTCGCAAATAGAAATGCGAAAATGAATTGTGACGAGGCCTTCTCAGCATAGGCCAAGTGAGGCTAAGATTCTTCGTTCTAATTATTCAGGTGTAGTTCCATTTTCAACAGTGTTGAAATCTACATCTAGGTTTCTGAAGATAAAGATACCATTAGAAGATGGGTATCTAGGTCTAGATCTTAGACTGATTTCATGATGACTCAACAGTCCCTTGAACGGAGGGCCAACCTGAAAGCAATTTATTCAAAAAGGAAAGAGTATTTTTCCTAAATTTATGAAATTCCGTATATTTTGAACAGTTATATGATCCTGTGTAAATCCTGTTCTATGCCAAACGGAAACTTATATCAACGGCATGCGGTTGAATTTTTAGTTGTAGAGCAAAATTTTATGGAAAAAGAAATAGAATATAATTCTACGAGTTCAATATTTTCCGTCAGCATGTTTGAAAGTATAATACTGTGTGAAACAGTATATCGATATCGTGTATTTTCCATTATAATTTTTTATATCAAGATTTAATTAAAGTTGGAACCATCCAAGAAATTGGTGCCTATGAGTTGTTTACTTTATTGCACACTCGTCTTCTTTCTCTGCATCTTCACACCCGACCTCACCGTCATTTAACAAAGGATTATTCTTATTTCTTCATCTGATGAATAAATTCAAATATATTTAATACGATTAAACAGTTGGGTTCTTTTGGGGTTTTTTGGTCAAGATACATTATCTAAATTTATCGATTATAGGATTGATGGGAAATCCTAAGGAGAGCTAAATCTAGATCTCATTAACTGGGCATGACATGATATGAGATTAAAATATACATGTAGTAGTTGATTTTCTTGTCTAGGCAAATAAATATAAATCTAGATCTAAATGTTAGACTGCTAAACATGTATTTCTTTTAACAACGGTGAGGTGGAGAGCCTACAGATTTTAAGACTTGATCAATATTAATCATATTCAGCTCCAATGCCTGAAGAAAAGAAAGATGAGGGGAGCAGTGCTTAATATGTGCTAGAATATAGGCCTGTATGTATACCCTGACGAGTAAACCTTTATGCTGCCTCAGAGTAGCCAGTAATACACAGAAAGCAGTAACATTTGAGGGGCACAGGTCATTCAACCTCTTAGTCTGAGCCAGAAAAAAAAAATGAGCTAAATTGGTGAGGAAAAAAAATAGCGATTACACAAAGTTGAGTTAAACATTTTCGATTGCAGTTGTTAGAAGAAAAGAATTGGAATGGAGAATACTTCTTGGATTATGAAAGAAAACAGTCCAAACCAGGCTTGGCATTTTGTCTTTTTTGCGACCATAGGTTAGATTGTAGTAAGCAAGGCAAATATCTTCTGATGAAATGTTAATATTTCTTGATATAAATTGGAATAATTCAAGGAAAATGTGTCAGGAGATGGGAGTTTAGGTATTGGTGGGGATAAAAACAAGGTGCAAAACGTTAATGTTAATTGTTATTGATATAAGTTTTTATAATCTTAGGCAAATGTGCCAGGAGACTGGATTTTGGGCATTTCTTGTAATGAAAATGCTTCAGTTATAGGGGGACAATGTCCCCCTGACCCCCTACCAGGGCTCCTACCTGGACCCAATGCATTCCTAATTTTCAGGCAATTATATTGTGCCTTTCATCATATATCCAGGTTAATTTTAAGAAAATCAATTTTTGTTAGTATTCATGAAAGCATTAAATTTAATTTTAAAAAAAGTAAAAAACAAAGGTGTTTTGACTTCTAAAATGTTGACAAGGGTGTGGGGGTAGTGGTTCTAAATCTAGATCTCAATAGCCTGAATCCTAGGTACTTCAGGGTCTCTTAGTCTTAGTCTCCGACTGTAAAGGTGACAAAAACATTGTACACATTAATTGCTTCCGCAGTTCTCTGATCCCCTGCTTTACTCACCAGCAGCCATCTAAAAACAATCTTCCTACTTAATCCTACTTGGGTTTAGAATGGCAGGACGATATCATCAACATTGTGTGGACCAATCTTTATCTTTAGCTCAAATTCTTAGCTCTATCTCTGCAATGAACTTATGAAGCCACCTGCTTTTCTGAATTCCAGTTCAAAACAAATTATGGCTTATAAATGAGTGTTTGGATGTAGTTTACTTCGCATATCTATAGAGAGAGTCAAATCCCATCTAAAGAGCCACAACATTATCATCTATTAAAGTCAGTGTGCCTACTAAATATGATTTTAAAAGTTGCTAGGACTTTGCAGTTTGCATGTACTGTACTTTTTTATTCTGGGGCTAAAAACAAAAATGATCCCCAGCGTTGCACATCAGCAGACCTAAAATGTCCAAAAATTTCATGCAAGTTATTTCTCTTTCTCAAACCAGCAAATCTTAACTGCTTTTGATGAACAAAGATCAGCTTACAAAATAGTCATATATATATATAATTCTATTTGCTGAATAGGATTTCTTCTTGATGTTGGACTTGGAGCTATCTAAACGCAACATCCACACACTCCTGTCAAATTTTCTTTCACTGGATTTAGTTCATGATTGGAATATGCTTATTGACCGTATTTCTTCCTTTAGAATTCTGTGGTGTTTGTATCTGAAGATTTTAATCTGATTTTAAATTGGAACGTAATTAGTCATATCTGAAATTTTACATTTCTTTTTACCCTAAGGTTAGGCAGTAATTAGTGATTATCAACCATAATTTTTTTAACGTTAACTAGAACTAAATATATGGAAAAATTATGAATCTGTATAAGTAGATAAAATTTTTATTCTCATTACAAGAGTGTCAGATTGGTTGTCACTGTCAGTTGTCAACAGCAGATTTTTTTTTTAAAGTCACTGGATACACTCTGCTGTTTAGAGCTAACAACAATGTTTCATTTTCTATAATCTTACACTGTTACACTCCTTTCAATGGCCCCCCTTTCTTTCCCTTTTTCAAAAAAAAAAAAAGAAAAAATGTTTTCAACAGTAAGGCTGTAACTTTTTTTCTTTAAAGTCATATACATTAAATTTCTTTCAGAGAAAATCATGGCTGCATCTAAAGAGAGCATACCAACACCCACCCAGAGATTTATGGCCTTTTCTCAAAGAATGTCAAATGACTTCAATGTTGTAGGTATTGATCACTGCTATGCCAAACCATGGAGTTCACACCCTGATGCAAGCAATGCACGGCCTTTACAAATGCTCTTTGTTGAAAAGTTTCTCAGGCAACCTCCTATAGACCAGCCAAGGTTTGTGTAGCTTACATATATAATATAATAGTCATGTCTAAATTGTTAACTGTTTAAAAAAAAAAAAAAATATATATATATATATAAATATATATATATATATATATATATATATATATATATATATATAATAAATATCCTTATTGTTTGATTTGCTTGAAGAAAATGTCCCAAGAAAATGAAACATGACCTTGATTATTGTTAAAACTCTATGGAACACCATAACATGCCAGATGTATTATGAAGTCAAGATTGAATTGAAACGGTGATACAAACACAAAAAAAATTTTTTTTTTTAATTATTGATTATAACAGAAAACAAAAACATAATTTTACAGGTAAATGAAGCAGATTTTATCGTTTTGAATGCAATTACTTGAAATTTAAAAACATGCATCCATCAGTTATCTTTTTGGCAAAATGTCACTTTTGTACTTAATTCCATTGATCTCCATGACCAGGTAGCTCATTTACTTCTTCATCTGTTGAATTTACAATTTTTCTCATGCTTTGATGTTTGTGTATGAAAATAAAAATGTTATCTTATTTTGCTACTTTATGTAAAAGTTTAAAGAAGAAATTCGAGTAATGACTAAGTTCAATATTGCAGTCTAAAATGAATAAAAATTCAAAATATCAGGATACAGAGAGAAAGAGGAAATTTTCTTGTCATACTTTGTAATGGGTAAATTGTAGCATTATTTCCTTTCCTTACCCACTCAGGAGTCAATGATCATGAGATTAGGTGATGACATGCAGTATACATTATATGGCTTTATAAAAGAAAAGTGGCTTTTAAGTTTGTTCTACAAAGAAGTACTTACCTGCTTTTTTTTTTCTTAAATATTTGCACCTAAATGATCCATGAAATTAACAGAAACGGAAAAAATTATCATGAATTAAGGTCTTCTTTCATTGGATAAGAGTAAAGCAGCATATTTGTGGGCATCATAAAAGAATACTTGTGGCTAAGTGGTTTGGAATGTCCACTTTAATATCAACAGGTAAACTCTTTGAGGATTGATCAGCACATTATTTTTGGATGAGTTTGGAGCCTTATCCTTCCAGTTTCTTCTTGTCTTGTTTGAATTTTAGACCATGTATGATATCAGCTTGATGTGGATGAGCTATATCAAACAGGCCAATAAAGAAAAGAATGTCCTTCATCACAAATATTCATTAAAATGGCTTTTTTTTCATAGGAGATTTGTAAACACCTCTTATTCTTTTGTATTATATTCTAAGCTTTCAAATGTTGCAACAAGAAAAATGAGAAAATTTTACCTTAGTACATGATCATGTTGTTATACATAATTTTGAATGGACAAACATCACAACTATATTCGCAGCTGTACATAATATTAGTTGAAGCTACTCTGATAAAGTTAACGGTGAAGTTTTTAAAAAGGGCAAAATATTTCTTTTAAAAGTTTCAATGATGTGCAGTAATTGCAGAATATACCTTTCGTAAATTATAGAATGCATGCATTGAAACATCTTTCCTTTTTTTTTCTCCATTTTTTTTTTTGTTTTTAGAACAGAAGATGAATTAGTTGATGTTGATGGGGAGGAAACTAGTCCACCTGCATTGTATGATGTATCAAAGGCAAGGGCTATGATGTCAGATTGTGATCGACATGCATCTTTACTCAGACCAGATTTTTCAGACTCAAAAGAAGACTGGGAAGACCATTTTGCCTCCGTGAGGTAAATATTGTTTTACAGTATTTTGTTACTTTTTTTTATAAAATCAATACCATTATATGTTAGTTTATATGTTTACATTAATTTACTTAAAAGTGTCTTCATGTTTGATATGAATTTATATGGACATTTGTTTCTATTTGTTGGCTTTGAGATCCATTTGGACCTTCTGTCAATACTTTTTTTTATCTCATTGTGTTTTGATGTCTGCCCCAATGAAGTAGTGTTTAAAAGATTTAAAATCAACTTGAAGTAGATAGTCTTCAGAAATTTAAAAAAAGACAGTGAGAAAGTGATCTGCCTGCTCAATGTAACTGTCCAAGATCGTGCGTTATAATACAAAGCATGTAGGCTTAGCATTTAGATGATGGGATAATAACTATATTGTTTTTTCTTCTTTTCCCACAGAACTGCATGGACAGTGCAGCAGAATCGAATTTTTGCCAAAGTCATGAAAGTTTTGCAATCAGACAGACTTGCTCGACTTTCGATAGTGGATGTAAGATAAAAAATTTGGAGATTAAACATCAGGCCTTGGCTTAGTAACAATTTTATGATATATATGTTATGCTCATGATTTTGGGCAAATTTTGGGTCAATTTGAATGTTTTTGTGTAAAATGAAACTCATGGAGTAAACATCAAATCATGCAGGGCATATTTGATTTTGTTAAATGTTAAATTACATATACATGTATTAATACTGAAATATGCAATGTACAATATCAATTGATAATCAGTCTGAGTGCTAGAGTGTTAAGTTGAACATGAGGTGTTACAAACATTACAATGAGAAAGGCCTTGGGCTAAATATAGAAACAGAGTTGCCTATGGTGCAGTAAAATCCAGGAAACTCCTGGATTTGTTGTTCTATCTTGGATACCCAGATTTATTCACAAAATCTTGGATTTTATCGTTTTGTTTCAAGATTTAGACTGATCCATCATAAACAATTATAATTGGTTATTTTTTTGTTTTGTTTCGGGATTAGCGTGACCCAACAATCCTGCAAAAAAAAAAATAGGGAATATATAATTCAAAGACGAGAGTGATATTCTTCATCGAGTATCAATCTGTGCAAAGATATAAAACTGGGTGATATATATTTAATCAAAATTGTGTATTTTTGTTTGCTATTAATATTTTCAATTCCAATATCAAGAATCGTATTAAAGTTGAAACCATCCAAGATATTGTTCCCACACAGTTGTTTCATTGGTTTACTTTATCGTACGTATTCATCTGAAAAACATCATTCTCTCCATCTTCACACCCAGACCTCGCCGTTATATCCAACAAAATCATTCTGATTTCTTCATCTAAAAAAAGTTCATGCGACTAGACAGTTTCTTTTTTGTCAAGATACATTCTAAATCTTATCGAATATTAAGGTCGATCTGGAAATCCTAAGTACCAGTAGAGCTTCATCTAATGTAAAACTAGATCTAGATAGATAATGAAAACCGAATATGACATGAGGCTGTTATTATAGTAGGTGATTTTCATTTCTGATTACTTTATTTCACTCAAAAAAAAAGTAGGCAAAAATTATAAATCTAGATCTAAATGTTAGATTGTTATTTTCTTTTTTAGACAGCCAGGTTGGGCCTAATGAGACGTTCTGGACCTAATCGATATTAATTATCATATCCAGCTCAATATGTCTTTTTAAAAGAAAAGATAAAGATAAGAAAGTAGCGCTCAATATGTAAGCCAGAATATAAGCCTTTATGTATACTCTAATGAGTAAGCTTTTATGGCACCTCAATTTAGTCAATAAAATTTAATACGGAAAGCAGTAACAGCTAACATTTGAGGGACACAGCTCTAGATGATCTACAACAAGTCATTCAACCTCGTAGTCTGAGCACACACACACACACACACACACACAAAAAGTGAGCTGAATCAGAAAGAAAAAAATGCTCCACAATCATGGCTCTTTGGACAATTCAATTTTGTTTGATAATGCTCCTGCCTAGGCCACAAGGAGTGACCAATTTTAAAAAGTTCAGTAAAAAATTTGTGTATCCAGTTTTCATCCCTGGTATTATTATTATTATTCCTTTTATACTCTAGTCCTGGCTTATTTGTTTCCAACAGCTGTATAGCTGGTTTTATCGGTTCTTAAAGTGAAATTAGCAAAAACGATGTTGTTTTTTTAAAAATTAGCTTTGTCCCTGATTTTGCTCCAAATTCCCTGATTTTGGTCGGTGCTTTCCCTGCAGGGCATAGGTTGGGGTAAGCAACCTCTGTAGAAATTTCATAATTTATCAATTGTTTAAAGCACATTGTACATAGATGGATACGACCATGAGACTTTGAATGAATTGCCATTGCCATCTTACCTGGTATTAAAATAATGCTCTAGGCCACTTATTCTAATTTTATTTTCTTTACCATTTAAATTGTATTTGGAACCTATTTTCTCTTCCCCAAGCACATAGTCATTTTGAAATTATTAAGACCAACAGATGTCAATGGTATTTTTCAGACTTCTGTTTTTAAGTGTTCAGGGCAAGTGAATGATGGTCATGGTTACACACCATGTTTCTGAACCACTAAACTGAATCTTCTTTGCTTCTAGTTAGGCAGTAGTGTAATGAAGACAAGTCAAGACTTGTTGGTTGTGCACTTGTCTTGGTTTTTAACTTTTGCTCTTTTTAAGCACCCCTAGAATTTTCAAAAGCAGAAATTTGTCACCAACTCATGTAAGCTTGTTGCTGTTAATTTGTTTTGTTTTTTTTTTTAAATCCTGAATTAAATTGTTTGTTACATTTTTATCATCACCAGACAAAGAATGAACCAGTCCAAAGAAGACTTCAAATAGATAAAGCTTCCAAGAGAATAAGATTTGTTTTTGGAAACATTGGATGGGTATGTACATAAAGATAAAGTGACATTGAAATTTGCTCCACAATTTTTTTTCCTTCTTTAACTTTGCCATTTCAACTTTTAATCAGTTGTGTATATGAAATTGCAAATTTGTGATTTTATATCTTTATTTTTTTATTCCTATCCATTGATTCAGGATAAGATGTTGATCTTATGGCTTCATAATTTACTCTTGGACAAGTTAAGGGGCCAGCTCCTCACATCATATTTGGAAGTTTTGCAGAAACTCAAAGCAAAGGTAACAGCTGTATTATGTTGTGCACAGTTGAGCTTTCGCCCTGATTCTTATGCTTGAGCTCTTAGCATGTTTACTTCTGACTGGTCTGAAAATTCAGAATATGATTTTACTTAGTCCTAGCGATACTTCAAAAAAGAAGTAAGGAAAATCGGAGGCAATTCATGGAAAAAAATCGTCCCTCTTTCAGACAGAAGATTAAAATCGCATTGGTTCTTGCACATGAAGTCTGTTGGGTCCTTGTTTAGTATGTGTGAGGCCCTTTCTCCCTTTTTTGATTTCTCACTTGCTTTTTTGTCACATTATAATGCATTCAATCATGCTGGGCCCTTGCATTATCTTATTGATTCTCATTCCTACCACATATGGTAGCTGAGGTTATCTCCCTCTACTCTGAAGGGACTCAAAAAAGTTCAAATCAAAGGCCACTCTTAAATTTGTTTGATTTTTTAATTATTCTAATGCTGCAATCATTACTGCTACTACGGCTGCTCCTGCTGCTGGTGCTGCTTTTTCTACATTTACCACCACTGCCCATATTTCTTACTCAGGGTATGTGCAACTGCTGCTGATATTACTTTGTAATAGCTAAATGGGTAGAGAAGATTTCAGTGGCATGAGTAGGATAAAATATATCTGAGTAGTTTTAATAGTGATATTAATACTAAAACACCTTTTTGTGTAATGCTACAGCTGCTGAGGCAGCTAGGACATTTAGGGACTTCTACTGCAAAAGAAGTTATGTTCAAATTTCTAATTGTTGTGTTCAAGCAAAAGGTATATATGTTGGAGCTTTCATTATTAGTGTTCAATATTTCTAATAGAAATGATTAAAGAAAAAAAAACTGCAATGACCATAATATAGCTGGACAAGTGCTTTTGTTTTGTTTAGCTCAGATATTAAAATTTACCGAAATATCTAAACCCTAATTTTATATGTTGCAATATCATTATGGTTTTGATTAATGAAATAATATTGCTTTTGTTTTTCCTTGATTCAGATACCATCACTGATTGATCGTCTTATTGAGGGCACATCTAGCAATCAAGGCACGCTGGCTTCAGAATCTTTGGCTGGACTCCTGAAGCGCAATTGGGATCCAGTTACACCCAGCATAAATCAGCAGAAACTTGTAAGTCCACAATTTTGTCCTTTTATTTTTTTTTCTAAAAGTGGAAGAGGAAAGGTATCATGGGGCAATCCTTATGTTTAATTGTGAATTTCATAGAAAAATTGGTTATGAGATTATATCAACAAGAAGATTAAATCAATTTTTGGCCTTTCAATTTTGGCATAGCATTTGGGTAGTCTAAATATTTATGTGTTTCAATTTTTTTCAGAATATAAAAGAAATTCTAAGGCTAAGAAAATTTTTTGTTGCCTTTAAACATAAAGGGGACCCCATAACTTCAGTATTTTATCGTGGATCAATAAATTATATATTTTTCTGCTAATCTCAAGATAGTGAATTTTACATGATTATCTATAATGATTGGCACATCTTTTCACATGGATGCTAGCTATTTTTAATCTTGATTTTCTTTATTTGAAAAAGACTATCGTTAGTGGGAAAAACTTTACTAGAATGGAACCCAAAACAACATTTCTTAGCCACTCCAACACCATTACCACTTCGCCAGTTTCAGCAAATTTTAATTTTGCTCCTCTTGACAGGAACTTCTTTCTTATTTTTTTCTCAGAAAAAGCTGCCAGACAACCCTTTGCTGCTTCTTATCCCAGGTGCTCCAATGCCACCTAATTTTATGGTTAATAAACGTCATAAATTTTGGCAAAATCAGTTAGCCTCAATGGGAAAAGTTATTAATGTGGTGCCTATCAATAGCAACCCAAATAAGTCTGTGGTAAACTGTGTAGAGAGCATGGTCGCTACAACCAGATCTAAAATCCTTGAGGTGAGTAAAATCTGTTTTACTTTTTATTTGCATCAGCTGTCATTTCAAAGCTTAAAAACCTGTTTAGCAGTAATTATTAGTTGGCAGTGAGAGGTTATCCTAAGTCTGCCTTTTCTTGTACAGTAGTCTCAGGATAAATGCTCGCTTTGGCGAAATGCATGCTGTAGTGGTCCGACGAATTTTTTTACAATTTAATTAGTAGACTCTAAACAAACGCTACATCACCTAAACACACGCTTCGAAATCGGTAGAGCATACCAGTAAAATGAAATAGATAGCCACACGTAGTTGAGGAATGGCTCTCACTTATCATACGGCAAGGAGTTATCTTTGCAAGCCCTGCAAGCATAATAAGTTGCAGTTGACACATAGTGAAACTGAAAGGGGTGAGAAGGAGGGGTGAATCGCCCTGTATGCATGAGATGGGCAATAGGCCTTGTGAATTGAAGGTATAGGCAGGCATTACGGGAGGGAAGGGTTAGGTTATCACTCCTGCAAAATAATGTAAATTCACTGCCATAAAGATATGTGTAGTCCTTTAAAAAAAAAAAACCCAAAAAAAACAATGAACTGTTTGTTGCTTACAGGTCAACATAATTTGTTCTTACGCAATGAGTCACATTTAATGCTCCTCTTTTGAAAGAAAAGGCCACATATTTCGCTGTTCAAGTGGGTCTCGAATTTTATTGGTCATTCCATAAAAGTGAAATAAATAAAGATTAAAACAAATTATAAATAAATAGTAATAAAAGAAAAACCAAAAGAAATTCAAAAATTGCCTTTTGCTTACTGCCATGCACAAGAGGAGCAACTTAGTATCTTTTTGTAATGTAATAAGGGAAGTAATTGAACTTGAGGCGAAAGACATGAAAACTTGCTTTCAATTCTGTCGTCTTATTTATCAGTCTCTAGCTAGATCTAGGTTTGCGGTTGATTTTTCTATACTATTTATTTCTTTATTTACAGTCATTTGCATCATTACATCCTTAGGTCTAGCTTCGTCTGTCTCAGCCTCTATCGGTGTTAGATTGCCTTATTTTTTTTCTATAGCACAGGGAGAGAGGGATAGTAGTAAGTACAGGGAGAGAAGGGTAAAACGAAAGAGAGAGATAAAAAATGAAAGGGAAAACAATAAAGAAAGAAAGTTAATGCATAAGAGCGAAGAAGAAAATTGGTGAGAGAGAGAGAGAGGGGGGGGGGGGAGATAGATAGAGAGATGAGTAGATAGATAAAGAGAGAGAGATTTGCACACAAAAAGGAGAAAATAGAAGGGGAAGAGGAATTATAGAGAAAAGAGTGAGAAAAAAAGGGGGTAGAATTAAAAGAAGATAGAGAGAGTAAATGTGGAGGTATAAAACAATAGTAAAACTTTTTTCTATATGTATTTAGGTGAAGGATTGATATAAAATAAGCTATGAGAGACATTTTCACTCATTACTTGAGTTGAACCTGTCGTTATCAGTAACTTCTCTGGACTTGGATAACAACGCATGCGGGTTGAAAATATTTTTTAAAAAATCTTCAATCTTGATTCACCGCCAAACGCCAACAGAGCCCTTTAAGATATTCACCAGATAAAAACTAGAACCTTTCATTATCCTCTTTTTTAAATTATAACTCGTGGGCTGTTGAAGATATTAATGGTTTACTATCACCTTTCAGTATCTGTGTCATCAGAACCTAATAAAAACCAGCATTTAAAGATTCCTATCAAAGCCTTTAAAAAAGTATTTTGCAGACATTTTAATATTCCATATAAATAATAAGTATCCTAAGTAATTAATAAGACGGTTCTTGGTCTTCAAAATTCAATTTGACGACTAAAAATTGCTTTGTTTTCAATAAGATAGATACAAAAAACACGACCACTGTAGATCTAAATTTAGCCATGGCGAGTAGGCAGGGTGAACTAGGTCAAAGCTTGCAGGGGCGGGCATTATGGGATAGGTTGGGCGAAAACTAAACAGCGCTAGCAGACAGCCGTGTAACAAATTAAGAAAAAAAAACAAAGCATTATTACCTTTTTTTTTTACTCATTCTAATAATTAAAAAGAAATGATGGGAATAAGACAGAAAAAAGTAATTGTCAAATATATTATATGCCATAGTAAAAATTCATATCAAATATGCTTTTACAATTCTTGACGATAACTTTTATAGTAGGCGAGGATCAAAAATCTCATATTTTGTATTGTTTTCTAAGCCTTGTCTTATGTCAATGTTACTTTGTCTCCATATAAGACGCTAGAAAAGCTAAAGGGAGGCCAAGCAAGTCAGAGCTACCATTATCATTCTGCAATTATTGAGATCACAAGAAGTGAAGTACATGAATTTTTGAGTGTCACTTTATTTAAAAAAAAAAGAGAGAGAGAGACAGAGAGAGAGAGAGAGAGAAAAAAAAACATTATACACATTCAAATATGTTGGGTTTTTTTTGTTTGTTTTTTTTTCATTCTTTTTCTCTATGATGCATTGACTTTTATTGCAGATGAAAGGTCACTTTCCTGGCCGCCTTATAGTTCTTATTGGATGGAATGTTGGATCTATTGTTGCTCTTCATGTAAGTTCAATGAAAACTGAATTGCTAAAATAATTGATCTACTATGAATAAAATATTCAATAAAGACCATCTCTGTATGTTGCTAGCCAATAGAATACCCTCAAGTTATTGCCTCTTTGATTTATATTATTTCATATATGAATGAGTTTTGGTTTGATCAATTGTTATCACACTTTTTATCGTTAACTCTTTTAGGTTTCTCTTTTAGAAGCTGTGCATGCTGTTGTATGCTTAGGCTTTCCTACAATGGGCGTCAGTGGAAGCAGAGGAGTAAGTTTGAGCATTTATGGTTATTTTATTATACTACTTGATAATAAAGGATTTAAGTGCCCTTTTTTTATAACTGAGTGACAGCTTCAGGGTTTTAGTTTCTGTAGGAGTTCTCTCGTAGATATAAAAAGTGAAAAAAAATATGATTACCATTTTAGTGGAATCTTGTATGCAGTATTATTATTACCATTGTTAGCAGGTGACACTAGTGTTAGTGGGTCCAAGCGCCATCTAATAGCCTATCTAAAATGAGTTACCAAATTACGTTAACAACGATTTCTCTAAAAATGTAATTCTCAATAAGTTAAAAAAATATCTAACTCACTACTTTATCACATTAAAATCATGATTTTTGTTTCAGGAAGTGGATGATCCTATCTACAATTGCAAAACACCAACTTTTTTTGTAGTTGGTCAGCATGCAAGTGCCACAAGTTTGGATTGTTTGGAGGATATACGTGAGAAACTGCGCGTAGAAACCGGCTTGTTATTAGTTGGAGGAGCAGATGATCAACTACGCATGTCACGATCAAAAAAGCGCATTTCGGGCCTCACTCAAGCTATGGTGGATCGCTGTATCATGGTATTTGTCAGCACCGATTCTTTTATGCTGCACTTCAAATAAATTGTTTTGGTTTTTTTTTTTATAAGTATACTACCTTAGCTGAAGAAATGGTAGATCCAGAAAATCTGTGGAAGGTAATCTTTTGTTAGGCATTAAAAGGGTAATATAACTTTTAGAAGTTAAGACATATTTGGGTTAAGAGACAACTTTCATTGGAGTGGCTCTTGAATATCTTGTACCTGATTCCTTTTGATCATAAATTCACAAAGATTGCAGTCAACTCATTGTGAGCTATTTAAAGCAGTTTTTTTTTTATATGTTTGCAGCCTGATTCACTGCAAACAAAAAAAAAAAAATATATATATATATAGTTTGAGGATAAGGTGGAATAATTTATTTATTTATTTATATATATATATATATATATATTGAGTAAGAACTTCCAGTATGGTATCAAGTACTAGGTTCAATTTTGTGCAAGTGAAGTTACATTTTCGCAAATCTCAGATTTGACAGAATTAATCTTGTGAATGTCAGAGTTCTCTGTTAAACATGCCAAAGGAATGAAATTGCAACAAACTGCAAGCATGAAATAATCATTTCTATATCCGTGTGATTGTTGTTTTTTGTTTGTTTGTTTTGTTTTTTGTGTTTTTGTGTACCTCTTCTTTAAAATGCTTTTTTCTATGGCATCTCACCAGGAAGAGATGTTTGAATTCCTTGGCAATACGCTGTTTCAAGTGATGGTGCAACCAGATAATACAGATGAGACAGAAGTGACAAAGAAGCAGGCTAAGAAAAGAAAGCCCAAAGATTTGTCTAGCACTGCTGGATCTCAGACTGTAGACAGTCTTGTTAAACCGGTAACAATGGAAATAGGGCTTTGCCCATTGTAATTTCATAAACCAAAGGGACATGAGCACGGATTAGCATTTTTTAAAATAATTCCTTATCAATGTCAGAAACAAACTCAATGTAGTTTTTCTAACAAAAAGTCAGTATTTCATGCAATCTTTTAAGTTGCTTTCCCTAAATACTGACATAACTTCTGTACACTTTTTTCCTTCTTCACATTTGTGTGTGTGGGAAAAAGAGATTCAAAGTTAGTTATGTAAGTAAATAAGCAAACAATGCTTAGGGCATTTTTACCCATGATGGAATAGACATTCTTTTGGATATTGTCCTATTTATGTCTCCTCCTCAGCCCAAGAAAATAAGGCCTATGAAGATGGCAAATGTTGGAACTCCAGCTTTTACGGGACATGCTCTTGTTTCAGGTACTAGAATATTCTAAATATTACTGCATGTAAAGGTAAAAATACATTTTTAAAATGTTTTTTTCTCTTATTTTTAATTGTGAGGCAGAGAAAACTAAAGGTCATTGAAATTTTGTAAAAGAATTACCGCTTCCTCATTCATGTAACATAAGTTTTTATATGTATTTGCTTAGTTTACCTCAAGCAGTCCTTACAAACAAAACTTATTGGAAGTAGAAATGTCCATTTAGTTACGTATGTTAGCTGCATAAGTATTTTGCCTGTGAATGATGTTCAGCACCTGTTCTAGATATGTTTCATATGGTCAGTCCTGAGATGCAATGTGCCAATTTTATGATAAGATTTTCTTCCCAAATTTGTAGTAACTCCATGCAAGATAATTTAACAAACAATCAATCATTCAGGTACCCTGCTCTTTAGCGTACGTGATAAGAACCTTCCATGCATCTTAATTCTTCATTTTTTTTTTTTTGTCATCTGTCACTCCTCCTTCATTTAGCCACTTTGTTAATCCATCCAATATCTTTCTGGCCGTTTTCCCCTGCTTCATTTTCCTTCAATCACTTCAGTTGTCACAAGATGTCTGTCTTCTCATCATATGGTCAAAAGGATGCCTGACATTAACGTATTCTATTTATGACTGATCATGTTGTGGCAGCTTTTCATAACACAGTTTCATTTGATCTCTTTGCAGTCCATGGAATTCGTCGCATTCTTTGTAGGAAACAGATTTCTGTTCTCTCTAGTTTCTTTTCTAACTGTTTTGAAATTGTCCAAGCCTCGCATCCATACACCAGGATGGGTTCAGTATGGCCCTCCAGGGCTCTCCTTCTTGTTTTGATGGAGATTTATTTACTTGTTGGTACCAATTTAATTCTCTGGAAACTCATTTTTGCTTGCGCTTCTCTTGATGCAATTTTGGTGTTGTTGTGTCCATTGCTTAATATTAAAGTTTTCAAGTATTTGAATTGATCCCTTTACTTGGGTTTATTCTTGTTGATAAAGATGTTGGTTGATATGTCCATACTCAACTGATGAACATTACTTCTTTTTGCAGTTCAATTCCAACCCTTTCTGTTTGATTTCTTTCGTAACAAATAGTACATGAGTTAAATTGATTTGTCAGCTTTGCAGTTGGTAAAAAAGAATGAACCATTTCTGGTGAATAACACATGCCACAAATGATTTCTTTCGTAACAAACAGTACATGTGTTAAATTGATTTGTCAGCTTTGCAGTTGGTAAAAAAGAATGAACCATTTCTGGTGAATAACACGTGCCACAAATGATTTCTTTCGTAACAAACAGTACATGAGTTAAATTGATTTGTCAGTTTTGCAGTTGGTAAAAAAAATGAACTATTTGCGGTGAATGACATGTGCCACAAATTCCTTTCAAGTCTGTTATCTTGATTGAGAAATTGTTTTATCAATAGAGATTTGATCTTAAACAAAAAAAAAGTTTTTCATTTTCTTTAATATATTAGTTCAAGGCTATCAAACGTACAAATTTCCAAATTTGATAGAAATTTAGTCTTTTTAATGTCTGCAGGTCTTTTCTACTAAACTTGAGGATGCATCAATATGAAACTTGACACTGAGATAGAAGTAAATGGAAAAAATGAAAGGCTTGGTGATATGAACCCGGCATTTAGTTAGTAAATTCTTTTATTGATGGGTCACATTTGTGACATATTTTTAAAGTTATATTTGGAGTAACGAGTATTCATTATTTTCCTATGATATGCCTGATAAAGTTGTGTATTCTTTTAATGCATGTAATATGTTTTGAATGTTTGACAATGAAAAGAATTCGCTTGTGGAATATCAGTTTAATATTTTCTTTAGAATAGATTTTAAAATTTTTCAGAGATAAAATAATGCATAAATAATGATGCAAATCTAAATTAAATGCTTCTCCTTAACATTATGAAGTGACAGAGATTGGCTCAGCTGCTTTCCAGTGGTAGTAACTTTTATCATGAATGTTAAGATTCACTATGATTGATCAAAATCATGTTTTTATAATTTATAGCAATACTTTATTCAAATACAGAAAAAGCTGATGCTACCACATTTGCTGCATAAACATAAACTGACCATTTCTAAGGAAAAAATGTAATATTTGGATCATTACAAGTATTGCATTTTGGAGAGAAGCTGCATATTACAATTATTTTGAAAGTTTTAAAACTGACGAAAATAAAACAAAACAAATGAAAGGCCTTCATATACTTGAAGTATGGAAATATGTCGCCCACATAATATTTAAATGAAATTTTTTTTAAAGTTAAAAATGTATGTGTAAATTTGCTTTATTATAGATCAGAATGGGTTTTACAGGTTACTCCTTCTTGAAGCAACTATGAGTAATCCCAGTGCTTAAGTGAGAATATTATGATTTCCTTTTCAATTTTATTGACCATAATAATTCTGTAATTAAAAAACAGGCAAAAGAGGGACCGCACGAAAAAAACATGGAAAAATTTCTGCAGATGTTCGTGGCACTGGCCAGAAGCCATATCTGCACCTAACACTGCCTGTAATTACATCGACTTCTGGAGAGAAACTGACAGCTTCAACACTGAGTGAGGCAGCTGCAATAGCATCAGCCCCTGAGCTGTCCACACTGCTACAAAGTATCAAAACTACTTCTGAGCAAGCTCTGGCTTCAACAGCAAAATCGACCTCAGGGCCTTTCATTTCAAGCAAGATTTCAAGCTCTGCTGCCACCTCTCTATTAGCATCGTCAACCTCCTGTGCACCAACTACCACTGCTCTTACTCTTACTAAATTTTTGGCTTCCTCCAGTTTTTTAAAGAGTGTACCTTCTAGTGACTTGGCCCTTGAAGACCCTGCAGCAGCTCTTGACTCAAAGTCTAACTCTGATCCACTATCAGACATTGATCCTGAAGAGCTTTCAGGCAAGGAAGACTCACCAGTGAAAAGTCAATCAAAACAAGTCCAGCAGCCTCAGCTAGCTCAGCAGCCACAGATTCTCATAAGAACTGGGCTTTCCTCAGCGCCATTTTCCATACCTCTTACTTTCTCCATGGCAAGTAAGGTTCTCAAATCTGGAACAACAATGAAACTAACAAGCTCAACATCCGGTTCTGATCAAATTCAGCAAATGTTGACAACAACATCAAAGGGCAATGTCCCAGCTCCCATTAGTAAGAGCATACAGATTAGTGAGTCATCTTCTGCTCTCGGACCCAGCACTAATACAATGCCTGTCAACTCAGAAGCTCTCATATCTTTAAATCGCATTTGCCAACCATCCAGTGGCTCAGCAAAGAGTGGTTCTCTGATCAGCATTAGTGACATGCCTAAAGCCTCTGTGATTAATATAGGTAATGACACAGTTTACTTAAAAGAGAATCCACCTAGCAAAACCTCTGCACCAGGAACTGTTAGCATTGACTTGGGTCAGATCGCTTCTGGCAACAGTAGCAGTGCTGTGAAGCTTCAATCGTCAAGAATATCGCTTATCCCTTCCGTGAAACATATTCCTCCTTCAGTCTCATCATCTTCATCATCATCATCTTTATCATCCTCCCCAGAAAGAGCTCAACTATCAAGCCCTGTGCCATTTTCTCGAGGAAACATTCAGGTGACTGCTTTAAGTAAACCTCAACCCAGGTTTGCAGTGTCATCACCTGGGGTTCATCTCTCAAATATAACCACCTCAACCCAGGTGTCAGCACCCACAACTGTGCAAACTTCCTCTCGATTTGGGTTGTCTGGACTAAGAGGCTCGCAGCTTTTATCTACTCTCTCTTCGAGTACAGGTGTCATCAGATTCAAGTTGACTTCACAGACTGAAGGCAATAATGCAGATGGTAAACAATTTTTTCAAAGCAGTGATGAAACTGATGGCAATGTTGAGCCAGATAAGCAAACCTCTGACCCTTTTGTGAAATCATCAAAACTACCAGCATTCATCGATTTGACTGAAGATAGCCGATCAAATTCAAAGAAAGGGAAAAAAACAGTTACTGCATTATCTGGTAGCCAAACTCTATCTCTTTTGTCTTTGAAGGGAACAGGTAAAAATATACTCTCAAATTGCATATTATCAGGTGATAGCAGTCTTACTAAGCAGAGCCCTGTGCAAATGAAAATTGGCTCTTTGGACACTCAGCTCAGTTCTCATCAGAAATTTTCTCCCAAGGCAAATATGAAAATAACTTCCTCTAATCCACAAAGTGTAGCAAACATTCCAGTAGTTATTCAGGAGTCACAAACAGCAGTCCAAGACAAGGACTCGGCTTCACAGACTGAAAACCCAAACTCACCACTTTCTTTGTCACCCCTATCCTCATCTCCCTTACCTTCTCATTCACTCAAGTCTCTAACAAGTCCCAGCATTCAGTCTCATGTTATGAAATCAAATAAATCATCCATATCCTACACTGCTAAGCCAAAACCTGTTTTGACAAGCGTAGCATCAACCAGGACTAGAAGAATCAAAGTTCCCAAACAGTATGACTTGTGAAATTCTGCCTGCAGTTGAAGCTGGAAAACATAATGATATTGTCATAAAGAAGGACTTTACTGGCGGACAGGAACAGTGCATTTCTTAAAACTTCCTGTCTTATAATAGTTATATAACTAATCTAAGTGATTACATTGTAATTAACAATTCCTTGTAAACTGAGCATTTTTGAAAAACTTTGAGAGTTTTCAATATAATTTATTGACTTCTGACCTGATTTGATGAATTAAAGACCAATATATTAACTTACAATGATTGCCTAAACATTGAGTTCAGTACTACAATAGAACAGTACTGTCTGTTGTCCGTAGTTGCCTAAGGTTTAACAAAAGTATAAACTATGGAAGGGGACCCAGTTTTTGTGTTTTCAGTAGGCCCTGAGAGGTCAAGGATACCTTGGAAATAATGGAACCAGCTGGACAAGTTTTTCTTTTTCCGGAGGGTTTTAATAGCTTTCTTTGATTTATATCCTTATTTAACTTTTGTAATATCATTTCTAGTTCACATATGTCTTCAAAGGAGTTTTGATAAAATATTAATTTTTAATATCGTCATTTATCCTGGATATAGTCGTGAAAATTTTTTGGATCAATCTGCAATTGTTACTTTCACTGCCTCCTAAGATGTCACACTTCAATGTAGTTTGTATAGATGAAAGATCTTCACGTTGATGCCTTTTTTGCCTCAGTCAGTTAATTTGCACTGCGTACTCTTGATCGAAAACTTAATTTTTCTATGCTTTTAGCCTGAATTTATTAAGTTTTATGTTATGAGCATAGTCGATATTAGGTTGAGTTTATATTTTTGAATCAGTGCGCCTCTGACTGAACGAACTAAGTCAGTCATTTTTAACAGTTCGTTGGAGCCATGACATAAGGCACCACAAGGGAAGTAACCAACCAAAGTGAAATTACCTTATAATTATTACCCTTCTTTTTATCAACTAACCACATGTCTGTAAGCCAGTCTTTACCCTTACCACCGTTGCCCTAGTTACCGCCTCTTTGGGTCTTTGATCCTGTATTATGATCTTCCCATACATTTGCTAATGGGTGCCCAACACCTATACACTTCAAGCATTTCTTAAAAACAGACAGGGGACCTTTTGATTGAATTTCAACTACATAGTTTCTAAGCAGAAAAGCATTCTATAGTGGATTTGCCAATGCATGTAGTTTGTTGAAAGATTAGTTCATTTGATGCAAGGATTTTTCTCTGTTCATTGAATGCAAGGTGTTCTTTGGATTCGAAGTGCACTGTATCATAAGGAAAATGTAGAAGTGCTTTCTGTGTGCATAGACTCTCTTTGATTGCTTTTATGAATTTATTAAAATTTAGCAAATATCAGTTTGTCTATCTTTTGGAAAAGGGTCAAAACTGCATTTTTTTTCAAGGTTTTGTCTAGAAAAAGTATTTTTTTGTTGTTGTTTTTTAATGGCTCAAAACAAAAGAGGTGTTTCCCATAACATATTTAGTTTGTCTTAAGTAAAATAAATACTTTGTGGTGTATAAACAATGATTGATGCTATAGAATCAGAATGAGAAATTGTTACCAAATTTCAAAAAAGCATAACAGTAAAAATCAAGTTATAAATATGGTCTTTAAATTCTAGTCAAAAGATCTCCATAGAGTGGTAACATTACATTCAAATTTTTTATTTGGGATACATAGTAAAAATTTCACTTTTTTTCCAATTTTTTTTTCTTTACAAATTAAGAAAAACAGTGGTGAAATCTCACTTAAAGGCTGTTCTTGAAAAGATTTCTGTTTCTATCATTTTCATTTCACAAGTTATATGTATGAATCTGATTTTTTTTTCCAAGATAATTTTATAACAGTTAAATTTTTTCAAGGCATTTGTGGAAGCAATAGATACTGGATTGAGATTTTAATCTCATTTGAAACATTTGAAAAATTTTTTGGAGATTGAAGCTATCAAGAGTTTGTGCAGTTCCTTTGGATTCTATAGATTGTCCTGACGTGCATCTGAGAGCTAATCTTGATAAGCTTTAATACTTCCTTAATCTTTATCGGTAACGAAATAAGAGGGATTATGAGACGCTTTTACTTAAGGCAGATGTAACTGTAAGGCCCCAGTTACTTAGCAAGAGTCAAGTCAAACTGTACAGAACCAGTCCAACCCAGTACATACCATCTAATGGTCTTAAGTTCTATGGATTATACAGTGTAAATGATTATTGTTCATTTTCACAAGCTATTGAGCTGCACACTTGTGTAGCAATAGATGCTGTTGGGTTATATTCTTACTAAGCTTAGAGAAGGTGTAGGACATTATGAACATATGGACACATGTATGTAATTGTGCTCAGTTTATTTAAAAGGTAAGAGTAAAATTTGAAAATATGGAAAAGAGATGATGGAAATTTTTTTTAATTATTAAGGATATTTTATGTATTACTAGAAACATGCTTAAAATTGCCTTAAATGAACAGTCCTTATATAAATTAAACGAGACTTACTTGTAAGGTGAAGTATACTTATGATTCTGCCTTCTTGACATATTCATAGAACTTCACTCCTCCCCCATCCCTCCTTGTGGTTATATCAGTGTATATCTGGTAGAGAGTTCTTGGGATTTTTTCTTAATGGATACATGGCTTTTTCCTGATCTTCACTATCATGTGAGACAGCTTCCTCATTTTAAAGTGTGTTTTGTGCAATCTTTATATTTTAAACTTTTTTAAAACTTTTTCAAATTCTCTCTCCTTCAGTAGTCCTATCATTAAATTGCAGTTCTTCAATCTATAATCATTTTCAAATTCAGAGGAATGTTCAATTGACTTTCTTTGTCACTTATTGAATTTCTTTCATTTCATAATATGCTTACATCAAAATGGAATGCTAAGGTAGAGAAGATATTATACCTAGTGCTTTGATTACTGCTAATGCAGAGCTACTGGAAATGCCCATTTCCTCTCAAACCTCCTTTTTGCATCAGATTTAGAATGAAAGATGTCTTTGACCTCCTTGCCATGGCTTAAAGGCAAATTGCTGTCATTGTTATCACTCCCTCTGTATCTAATTTGTTCATTTCCATTAATATTCCAAGGTGCCTCGATTCTGCTTGGCTTAAGCAGTGTAGTTCCCCACTAACTTTCCTCTCTAGACTGAGTTGATACATTTTGTTCTAATGCATCTTAATAATGAGTTCCCAGTGTATTATGTTCCAAATGCATCTGTGCGAATGTTAACTGCAAAAAAGGAAATAAACAGTTTTTGTTTTATCAATATCATTCTCTGATTATGATTTTAATTTGCAACCTGCCTTTATCTTTTCCCCTCACCTCCTCATTTTTTAAAGTTTTTTCCATTTGAGTAATTCATTTTAATTAAAAAAAACACATACACACGCAACATTGTTTAAGGTATGGATATATTTTTTTTATTTACTTATACAAATATAAAAATATTTAATTTGTTTATTGAAATTTTATGAAAAGACATGTATTTGAAAATATTTGAAAAATAAACAAACAGATGTTAGGCAATCTTCAACTGATCTTCTCTAAACATGTTTACCACTAGAAGTAATAATCGGGAACAATTTATTGACAGTGCACTACTGACTAATGGCAACATAAACATATCTAAATCGTCATATAGTACAGGTAGTTAAAGGCCATTACTTTTTGTAAAAAAAAGTATATTGATAAGCAACATACCTAAAGCATTGAATTTTTTTGTGTTAGATTTTTTTATTTCACTATCAGCTCTGTCTATCTCTTTTTCTCTTCTCCATTCTCAGAGTGGTTTCCAATTCCCTTTACTCTCTGGTTTTTTTTATTTACCTTTTACACTTTTCATCCATTTCTTGTGATTTATGGAGCCAATATGAGCAATATTTGTCTCTTGTGAAAGGGTAGCTTTTTCTCACAAAAAGTAGTTGTATGGAAGAAATACAATGCAAAATAAAGTTCAGTAGACATATATACGCCTTGTAGTTTGAATTATGTGTCAATTATCTATTTATGTTAACTGCCTGTTTTTATCTCATGTGAACTGAACCAAATAGGCCTACTGGATCTACATAAATATATGCAAT
Source organism: Elysia crispata (assembly GCA_033675545.1). NCBI lineage: Eukaryota > Metazoa > Mollusca > Gastropoda > Plakobranchidae > Elysia > Elysia crispata. Next base: position 2,250,663 of record JAWDGP010004263.1, on the reverse strand, counting down.
AAAAAGAACCACTATAGCATTTGAAGTAATGGAATATAGTTTGATAGAGGGATCACTTGTAATGTGCCATGTTAGGAGTATGGTTTCCTATCCTTAATGCACTTATAATTACAAAATACTCGCCATTGAGCAAGTAGGCTGAGAATCGCTATGTGCTTTCTAAGTTTTTTTTACCAAAAGCTCAATAGCTTATATAAGTGATAACATTTGACAATATTGGCTCTTCAATTTGACATGAGCTAGTAAAATTTTAAGGTTTACACGTAAATGACAAACATTAATATTACCAAATTGTTGAAACGTATTGCTGCTTTGGCAATACCAGTGGGAAAGTTCTGTTGAACTAATCTTTTCAGTAGCGTATGTTTATTAATTATTAGCAATAAAAAAAAATGAAATTAAAGAGAATATTTACCAGAATTTATCACCTTATTAATGCTATTTCCATGTTTTCTTAATCCATTGAGCTGAAGGAATTGCTTCCAAAATTATTATCAGTTACATGTTTTTAGTTTTATAAATGTGCAAAATTCTCTTTTTTAAGGACAGATGGGAGATAACAATAACATGCTTTGCAAACAATCTAAAATGTTTAGTAGGTGTGCTTGACTCATAGATAAATACAAACTTTAAATAATAGAACATTGACTTACTTGTAAGTAGCATTTGACTGGTCAAAAAAAAATTCTCAACTTGAAAACTTGAGTATCATTGTTCTATAGAAATGGTATTGTTTATTTTCATGTAGTTAAGAAGTACAGATGGATAAGTTAACACCTTCAATGAATACATAATAATATTGTCTTGTGATATAAACTTTACTTAGATTGTTTGAAAATTTTGAAATCCATAAGAATGAAAATCGACACTTTCATGTAGGCAAAACTTCCAAATTAAGGTTAGTGCTTTTCATTTACGTCATCTCAGCTTCATTTTCAAATATTTTGTAATTTTTTTCTAAGGTCACATTCAAGACATGTCATCATATCTTTTTAAAAAACAACTTTGCAAACATAGAATAAGCAAGAAAATCTAAAGCATTGTAATGAAGCAATGTATACGTTTACAATTTTAAATCATGATATATTTATTAGAAAATTATGTGTTTTAGATATATCAAAGAAGTTCTTTAGAGATCAAATGCTGCAATATGCTTTTTGCATATACATTCTGAATTTTAAAAAAAAAAAATAGCATGTATGGTTCATAAATCTCCCTGCATTCGTCTAACAATGTGTTCTCAATAATTCCACATCTTATAATGTCTTTCTAATGATTCTATAGCCATACAATCTTACATTTTAATTAATAAAGATATTGGCTGCAAATTCACATAAGGCACATGTACATAAATATATAACACTAATCATTTGCAGTCTTAAAAGCACATTTTGAACTTATGTTAGTTACTAGTTGTTTTCTGGTTTGCTTATAAAAGCTTATATGATCCTTTATTTTGGCTTTAGAGATGAAAAATAAGGAATGTTGGATTTTTTAAAATATAGCATGAAATACATGTAATTCATTAGGAAATAGAAGCTTTTTCCTTTTTTTAAAAACAAATATTACATGGGCATCACACACATCACTCACAGTATTCATGACAATCTAAACAATCCTTGATTTGGAATTTCGCAATCAAATTAATAGCCAATCATGAGTCCGTGTCTTCACCTTGCTACTTGGTCTCATAGTAGTCCATTGCTTTGTTTTCGTAGTACCTGCCTCCATTATTAGGGCTGTTCATCTATAATTATAATTGAATAGTTAAAAACATTATAATTAGATAAATTATATATGTATCAGTTTACAAGAAAGCTTTACCAATCTTTATGAAATGTATTAGCAGTCTAAAAACCATGTATTACATGCAAACAACAAAGCTTTATGTCAATGTCAAATTTGTCTAGTTTGTTGTTACTGCTACAATCCTACATTAATAAATAGAAAAACTGAATTGTGATTAAAATTTTGGTCAGAACCCAAAAACCTTTGTGAATGTGTTTTGAAGCACTTTGGACGGTTCTCTTAGTTTTAGACAAAGGAATTCACTTCTGAAAACTTCAGTCACAAAAGTTCATAGTTACGTTATAATTTATATGTTAAGAAATCTTAGTAATGTGTTCATCTATTGGAGTAACCCATAATGTAGCCTCAACATTCTTAAACCATTTGTTTGCAGCAAGAGTTCAATATTCTGTTTTTTTATGACATTGATCAGACACAAATATCTACATTGCTCTTTGTACAAGTTACAACACTTTGTTGCCATGGCTATCATACCCGATTTAAAAGCCTCTTAATATATATATATATATATATATATATATATATATATATATATATATATATATATATATATATATATATATATATATATATATATATATATATATATATACTCTATATGTTTTAAGGAAAAATAGATATTTTTTTTTAAACTGATTAAAGTAATGAGCATGAATTTTGAAGCAATAAATGGTTGAGATCAGTTATGACTTCAATTTAGTGAACCCAAATAAAATGAAAAAGCATTATTTAGACATATACAATGTAGAATTTTTGTGTGCTCAAAGTGGCACTGGAAATAAAACTGAAATCTGGCCTTTCCCATACTTATACGAAATGTATTTTAATTTGCATCAAAGAATAAAAGTGTTTTAGAAAAGTAACATTCAATTAAGTGCAGTGTATCCTGAAGATAGGAGCCTGCACTGGAAGTGGAAGATAAAAGGAAAACATGATTCTGTTAGAAAGAGTCCTGAAAGATATTGCACATTTTTTGTTTTGTTTTTGTTTTTTTTATTTGATGGACCCATCACTAACAATTCAGACAACAAACGTCATCTCTATGTGTAAAAGCTTAAAGATTTTTCCAAACGGGTGCATCCTACTCTTGATAAAATGGGATGCTGCAGCATAAAAGACTAAAAATTCCTTATACAAGTGTCATAGCACTCTATGTTCTTTTTCTTAAATCCACAAATGAAAGTGTGCTCTAAACGCTACAGCAATATAAAAATATGGTTGCCAATATTTGACTGTGATTGTGGTATCTGAAGTTTTTTTCTCTATTATTCATAAAGGAATCAGTGATAAGCTTATTTGAAAAGGAAAAAAAATTAACAACAACAACAACAACAACAACAACAACAACAACAACAACAATAATAATAATAATAATAATAATAATAATAATAATAATAATAATAATAATTATAAAAATGATGATGATGATTATGATCATACTCATCATCATTCTAAAGATCAACGTTCATGACACCCAAAACAGTAACAAAGTCTCTCCAACTGTGTCTATTGAGTATTTTCAATAAACTCCGAGCATAATAACAAAGTCTCTCCAACTGTGTCTATTCAGTATTTTCAATAAACTCCGAGCATAATAACAAAGTCTCTCCAACTGTGTCTATTGAGTATTTTCAATAAACTCCGAGCATAATAACAAAGTCTCTCCAACTGTGTCTATTCAGTATTTTCAATAAACTCCGAGCATAATAACAAAGTCTCTCCAACTGTGTCTATTGAGTATTTTCAATAGACTCCGAGCATAATAACAAAGTCTCTCCAACTGTGTCTATTCCGTATTTTCAATAAACTCCGAGCATAATAACAAAGTCTCTCCAACTGTGTCTATTGAGTATTTTCAATAGACTCCGAGCATAATAACAAAGTCTCTCCAACTGTGTCTATTCAGTATTTTCAATAAACTCCGAGCATAATAACAAAGTCTCTCCAACTGTGTCTATTGAGTATTTTCAATAAACTCCGAGCATAATAACAAAGTCTCTCCAACTGTGTCTATTGAGTATTTTCAATAAACTCCGAGCATAATAACAAAGTCTCTCCAACTGTGTCTATTCAGTATTTTCAATAAACTCCGAGCATAATAACAAAGTCTCTCCAACTGTGTCTATTGAGTATTTTCAATAAACTCCGAGCATAACAACAAAGTCTCTCCAACTGTGTCTATTAAGTATTTTCAATAAACTCCGAGCATAATAACAAAGTCTCTCCAACTGTGTCTATTAAGTATTTTCAATAAACTCCGAGCATAATAAATGAATTCATTTCCTACTCAACTTTACTTCTCCATGTTGCTCTTGGTCTTCCTTTCTCTTTAATTCTGGGGTCCACTCCACAGTGAATCAAGAGAAACAATAATATTGCACAACTACTTGCTTCATACCACTTACATTTTCAACACAATTTTATACCTTACCTCGATCTGTACGCCATCTGGATTTCTCTCTTCAAATTCTTTAAGATTGACGATAAATCCAGGTACATAAGCGGTGACTAATTGCCTGTATTTAGGTAGGGCTGGACCCCACTCAGGGCGAGGAGTAGTCAGTTTACGCAAGCGCTGAGATGAAAAAAGGGAAGAATGATAAATGGGACTTAATTTTATGAAAAACGATATTTTATATTCTTGATGCGTTTGCATTATCTATACACATGTTTTGGTCACTGTAAGAATACTTTGTCCTCGCCCTCAACCATTTTTGGGGTCAATTTTATACCACCAGTTTATTGTTTATGAGATAAATTGGAATATATTCCGAAACCTTAAGAAACGTGAGGTGGAAAATTTTTATTATTCAACACTAGTAATTTTTACGAAATGAAGTTGAACAATTAAAAAAAAACCAAGATTTAAAATCACACAGAATAAATCTTTATGACAGAAACTGCTTTTAGTTAGAACTAATATATGTATTGTGTATATATTCTTCGCATGAAATAAAATACTCTGCAGTTGCATGGATAATTATGAATGGCAATGATTGCAATATAATTTATGTTAACTTTAAACTCTGTAAAACTTATAGAGAATAAAACATGCCCTTGGAAAAACAATGAGATAACATAGAAAGTGGGATAAATGAGTAGGCTATTTATATTGGTTCTAATTTAAGGTACCTGTATCTTATAACTTCACTCGGGATGAACATTCTGCTATCATATTCACTAGGACGCAAGTGTGCGGGATCGACTCTAATTTGTGAGGCTGTGTTGGTTTGTTTTGCACGTAGGCCTATCTGCTTTTTCAGAAGTGTATAAAATAAACTTAACTGTTCCTATCCATCCAGCCTCCTAATAAATTTATTGAACCTAATCGTGTTTAGAAATGTCCCAACCCAAATAAGATTTTATTGAACATATTAGTCCGATAAGTACTGTGTCGTCAACGAAGTTACACAACTAGAATGAGATTCTTTGCAATCAGACGTGTAAAGAGAAGAGAAAAAGAGAAATAAAATGTTTATTACGGGCCTCAGTAGAGACTTATTTTGCCGGAGAAAAAAAACCTACGTTTTAATGGCTCAGTATCCTTGTTACACTGCCGGGATTTAGCTTATGAGCAAACACATTTTGAGGAATGGAAGAGAGGATGTAAAATAATATTAAAAAACAGATTTGTTAAAGCCCTCTGAGGCTGTTCATTATAATTATTATACGAAGTGAAGCGAATCATAATGGCCCCTGCTCTAATGTAAGTGTTATGATGGAAATAATGTTAATTTAAAGATTGAATTTCTTAACTCTGATCATTAAGAAATTGATTATCTCATACTGTAATGACTTATATAGAATGGACTGAAAGTAACAAAAAGCGATTCAAGTATGTAATTATATAATATATTGTCAGTCTCTCAATATGGTACAGACTTGTAATTTTTGGGGAACGAAGGGTGAAAATAAAGAATGCTCGCGAATGTCTTTTTGGTTTTCTTTTGTGTCTTTTCCTCTAATACTGTTCGCATAGCCAGAATGTATTTCGGATAATTCGGTTAAGTCTTAGCTCTTACCTCTTTGAAAGTGCCAGGTGTGACAATCAATTTAAAAACCATTGTACCAAAAATAGCGACGATGACGATCAGTGTCATGCCCCAACCTAAGGCATCAGCCCAGCGAGGGAAGTCCTCGAGGCGCGTGTAGTCCACCCAAGAGAACACAAGGATGAACTGTGGATGATTGATATATGCGTGTTGCTGCAGTCTGGGTGGTGGTTTTAGATTTCAAATGACAAAAGCGAAAGGAGAGGGAGGGAGGGAGAGAGAGAGAGAGAGAGAGAGAGAGAGAGAGAGAGAGAGAGAGAGAGAGAGAGAGAGAGGGAGGGAGGGAGGGAGAAGGAGAGAAGAATGAAAAATGTAGTATAAACTTGGAAAATATTAAAGATCTTAGTACCGCAGTGGAGAGCTAAAGCACGACATTGCATACATTTGTGGAGAACTGGCACAGTTAAATAGAGGAAATTGATGATAATTCTAAAATCAAACTGTCAACTGTCTTTTTGACTGACGAAGTTCATGGTTGGGCTCTATTCGGAAGAATGTAAAGGATAATAGCTATCGCCTTCGACTCGCACGTCATCACTCTGACCAATAAAAGAATGCTGAAAAAAGGACATGACCTCGAAAATCTGCGGAGGTTATGCACTGGATTAGCATAATTATAAGCTAAACCGCAGATTACCACAAATCTCTTGCTTGCTGAAACCACAATTTTTTTTTTTTTTTTGCTGTTAGTTACAGAAATAAGAGTCATCTAAAACTGAAGGAGGTCCTCTCAAACTACTGCAAAAACTTTATCAGTATCATTTTTAAAGGTAGAATGATGAACATGGTGATTTTAGTCCGTAACCATTCTTATTCTATTAGAATTATTTTACATTGTGTAAACGAGACAGAGCATTTCATTTTTGAAATATAGGATATATGAGACCCAATACACAGAAAATATTTCGCTGATGTAACTTAAAATTATATCAAAAATTTAATAAAAAAATTTATAAACATTATTTATGTTCTTGAACTACGTTATCATACCACCCACCCACAAACACACACACTTACACGATATGACGCACACGGAGAGATTGCAACCAACAACACTTTTGTGGGCATTCTCTTTGTATTTTGTACTTACAATGCATGCGCTCCAAAGACTTAATTTATGCACTTTACTCTGTATACTTACAGAAACTCCAAGTGGAGTGAGACAGCACCAACAGATCATCCACCAGTATTTCCAAAGAGACCACGGCATGAAGCCGCAAACTTTTGTTCCGACCATTGTCTCAATGTCGCGCAAAAATCTTCTTACGCCTGAGGATAATTGGAGTGAAGAAAAAAAAATTTCAATGAAATACTTTTCTATGTTGACTATATTTTTTCCGTTTCTTAGATAGACATTCCAGTTGTTGAATCGCTGGATATGTCATTTAAGTCAACTGATACATAAGCACTGTATAAACTTAAACGTCGCATGAAATCATTTAAATGGCACGAGATGTGTTTCAAATTAATTGGCCGTGATAATGATATCAGAGGCATATTGAGAATTTACTTGGAGGCCTAATTTATCTTTTTTATATAGCTAACCATTCCGAGTAGTTTGTAATTTTCTTCAAGCATAAGTTCGGTCTTAAAATAAGTGGGTAGTTTTTAATTGATTTCTTGATTAATGAGACACTTTAACTGTAGTTTTATGAAATCGGGTGTTTTGGAGTTTAGCTGTTATCATCATCATTATCATCATTATTACTGCAACCGTGATGCATGAACATTATCAAATTCAAAACTAATTATTTTTTTTGCAATGTTCAGGATAAAATTCACCCTCCATCTGTTTTTCTTCACTAGACCTACCATAGACGTAACCAACTGCAATACACTCGCATAGAGAGATCACCAAGACATTCCAGCCGCCGGAGTACTCATCAATAAGAGTGAAGAGATAGAAGCCGCCCTGCAATATGGAGCGTGGAATATTCATCAGGAACAGGTAATAATTTCTTTGGTTGTATTTCTTAATTATTTATTTTAAGAAAAGAAAAGAAAAGATTACAGGACTAATTGCAGGAGAGCTTTACATTGTAAAATTAAAAGGTGTGGGCTAAAAGCTTCTATCTTATTCATGTCAAAATTCTGTACCATTTATCATGATGAGTTTATAACTGGTTAACAATGTCACATTTGCTGATTAGGGTAACAAAAATATAAACAACATGTATTATTGCTTAAGTTGTTCGCTTTCATGAACTGGGCCCAAAGTATGTATCTGCATGAAACAATTGAAAAGGACATTTGAGAACTACAGGCTGTTCTAGATAACAAAAGGGGGAAAAAAAGTTTGTTGGACTTCAGCTTTTAATGATATTATTTGGATAGAAAAGAAAAACAAGAAAGTAAGAAAGCATAAAAAATCGTAGACAGCTTGCAGACACGAGCCGTATTATAAATGCAAATTTACACTAATAAGAACAGCATCTGGTTACGCTATCTAACATTACACCATTTTGTTTCATTAGCATCAATAACACGAGGAACTCACATCAAAGCAGTACGGAATTCCCAAGATGAAGAAAACGAGGCAGACCAGAATCACCGTGAAGGTCTTATATTTGCGAGTGCTTGGAAACATGTCCATGATAGAAGTGACTACTGTCTCGGTCAGCACGAACTAGTGGCGGTAAAAGATTTTACAGAAGGGTCAATATATGCGTTGTCAAAAATTTAACATGTGATTTATTAACAGATTACGATATTTTCGTTAAAGATGATATAATTGATGTTATTGATCATGATGATGATGCTTTTGTTGGTGGTTGATTTCAAGGTTGATGAGGTGGATAAGAATGATGACGTGGATGAGGATGATGTTTATTATGATGGGATGATAGTGATGCTGATATACTTAGGATGAAAATCAAGACGTTGACAAAGGCTTTAAGGAACGACGTGGCAAAGACAAGTCGTTGATCTAACGCAGGCTTTTTTACCTTGGCTTTAGTTGGTACCTTTTCACACTCTGATCGATGGATTAAAATCATTTTGAAAGCCCTTTTTAAGGATTAAACACTGGGTATAACCTTAGGAATAGAAACGACCTTCTGATCTCAAATTGTAAATTTTAAAAATTAACCATGAATGTAGCAATAATATGAAAGTAATGATAAGATTGAAATTCATGACCAGGTAACTAAGTGAACCGAGAGTCGAAGGCATTCATAATCAGTCAGCTATATTCACACAAATGGAGCATGGTTACATCATGAGGAAGGAATCTGGCTATGAAGAATTGGAGGTAAAATCCACGATAGAAGGAGAGGAAGGTGAAATTTAAAAAAGCATAAGTGAGAAAAATTACTGTGATTTCAAGGTAAAAACTCGATATGACCAAGGGCAGTCTACTAACAAAAGGGGATTGAATGGTGATCCGGCCCGCAGGACTGGGAAATGTAGATAATATCTCCTTTTTGATAATTAGTTCTTCTATATTCAGCGAAGTGAATAAGTACGTTTTTGCTATTCATGTAAATGGTTATAACGTCAGAAGTGCTATGCCAGTATAATCATTATCAGCTTTTTGTCTGAATCCATTTGTCAATCAACCACAAGCGTGTAAAAAGATTTGTAGAAGGCTTTTGTCTTTCGCCTTTTATTAACTCAACAGCCATTACAAAAACGTATCAACAAGGTCTGGCGCCATTAAAGTTCGGTTACAATAAATTCCATCGAGGAAATTCGCAAAAGAAAAATTGAACCACAAAAATATGATTAAAGAATTAAATCATCAGATATTAAAAAAAACCAACGGTTTCTAATTTGAAGTCCAAATATACAAGTTTTCTACTTTGATCACATCCAGACTGTTGAGAATACATTGTTTATGTGAAATCTGAAAGGTTTCGTATTTATCTATCTAACTGCAAACTTTTGTCTAGCATTTGATTAAAAGTTCGGTATGCTACGTATAGTGCAGTTAAAGGAAACTCTCTTAGTAAGACACATTTAACTTGTGTTTTGAACTTTATTTTTTGTGTTGATATAGGCCGTCCTTACTACTTAGTTTATCTCCTGTCGATCTCACGTACTATCAGTTTTCACAGACCGATTTCATCCGTAGCATATAATGACCTCACTATTAGAGAACCTAGTTTTCTGACAAGAATGGCGCAATATAAGTTATGGTTATGAAATCAATCAATGATTTTAAATGTTTAAAATTGCGGCAATGATAATGATGATGTCTTTGATGATAATGAAGCGGAAGATCATGATGATTATGATTATAATGTTGATACTTGAAGATGATGGTGAAAATGAAAATTATGGTGATCATGATGCCAACGATGATGAAAATGTGGTGATGATAAAGTTTATGATGGTGGACATAATAGTGTTGGAGTCATGATCAAGTTACTCAAGATGTAATAATGATGATTATATTCATAAGGAAGATGATGACGGCTAGGTGAACAAAATGATGATACCAATACTTACATTGATCATAACGCTAGTCGTAATAAAGGACGATGGTGATAAAAACAATTACACTAATAAGTAACGAGATGATCATAGTGATCATGATAATGAAGGCGATAACGGTAATGGATATGGAGATATCACCCTGACCTCACTATCAACTCCAAGAGTGATGAGCATGACAAAGAAGAGAATGCTCCAGAGTGTCTCCACCGGCAGTTTCGTCACAGCCATGGGATACACAATGAAGGCAAGTCCAGGACCTGCAGAGCGACATGTTATGCACGTTAAAAGTTCGAGATCGAGAATGGTTTGTTTGCCTAATCAAGCAATTCGTCAAATCTTGTTCTTTTCCTGATTTCTACACCAAAACTGTTTAACCAGTGCCGGTCATTTTGGGCAATAATCTTACTACAAAAGGCAATGAGTTTTATTGACCATAGATATTTAAAACTAATGCCGGTATGCCAGCCTTTGAACAATATTTTGATGGGTTTTTTTTTTCATCCCTTCTCTTGATGAAACTGAATTATGTTATTAACAACAGATTTTTTTGTCACGGTTAGTCATTATTTGTGCAAAAAAATATCATCGATCTAATGAGCGAGGGCGAACATGATACAGAAACAATTCATGTGAAACATGGCAACATAACTTAAAATATCTAAGTTTACAGCAGCGTCTTATTATCATGTTCACAGTCTAGACTTCTCTTATCCATATTTCAATTTCAACAGGTCAACCAAAAATGTCAGTACAGGAAGTTTTCTTTACCATCATCAACTACATCTTTTATCGCTTGTCCTTGCTCGTTGGCCAGGAAACCCAAATAAGAAAAGATGACAAATCCAGCAAATAGGCTGGTCATGCAATTGCCGAAAGATACCAACAGGGCGTCCCTGTAGGAGAATATAGTGGAATAATAATGAAAGGAAAGGTAAATATTTAAGTGAAAAAAACAAATAGTGCAAACGCCTTACGATTAATCGTTCCTCATTGACTCTTGTCAAACTTAATTTGTGATGGTGTATGAACGGAACTTAAGGTTTTTATTCAGCGTTTTGAGCGAGAAAGGTGATATATTAAAGAAGAACTAAAGCGCTTGAAAATTTTAAGACCAACTGTAGCTAGCAAGTGCCTTGTATATTCAACAGGTAAACATTAAAAGTAGAAGGCTAGGTAAGTAAATTGATAAAAAGGAGAGATAAATTAAGATAAACGTACTATAATTAGATGGCATAATTATAGATAAATATACAGAAATATAGACAGATAGAGTGGGAGGTAAAAAGCAGCTAGGAACAAAATTAAATAGAATAGAAAGATCGATAACTGGATGGGAAGATAAAAGGAAAATAAATGAATAGATAAACAGATAAAAGTTAGTTAGATATGAAGCTACAAAAGTAACTAGGTAGATAGACTACATTGAATTTAGACACACAAAAAAAAGACCTCCACATCTCCGCATCAGGCTTTAAGCCTTGTATTTTGTCTGATTAATGGGGGGGGGGGGGGGGTTTGGTGGGGGTTTTTTTTTTTTTTTGTTTTTTTTTTGTGTTTTTTTTTCTTTTGCTTATTTTCTATTTCTACTTCTTTTCTTTTTCATTTTAATGAAAAGGTTACAGCATTCTGTGAGCATACCTGAATACGTCATTATGGAACTTGTTGTAACTGGCCAGAGCGATCAACCCACCCCAAGATGCTGACAATGAAAAGAAGATCTGAACAGCAGCATCTTTCCATACCTGAAATAAGCATGAGCTCACTAAAATACAACAACAGCCATAGCCATTACTTATCATGATTTTTAAAATTTTCAAGAATAATAATTTTGTGACGCCAGTGTTTAAGAGCTAGATTTATATCTGTCTGAGATATTGTTATTTTTTTCTGCATAAACTTACACTTTTTTTTTATTATCAACAAATTTCTTGACTGTCACACAACTATCAAAATGGCTATAGATTCCATGAACCAGATTTTATAGACATCATAAACAGATATAATAAGAAGAATCACATTCGAAACATTTTATTTTCTTACAGCAATGTAACATTTCTCTCATTTTCCGTAGGACCATTATTCCGTCTGTAGGTCTCTTTACTGAATATATATATTTTTTAGAACCAAAATTACTAAATATATTTTAAGAAAACAATTAGATGTATAGCCTGCACTAGAATTTCAAATACACTTGACTAGTATAATTAATTAAATGATAAAAAGAATGGATTCTCACGCCAGCATCTGAAAGTTTGTCCAGATCAGGTTCAATATAAAACTTGATGCCCGAGTAGTAACCGTCAAGAAGTACACCTCTTACCAGAAGAATCACCAGTACAATGTACGGGAACGTGGCAGTTACATATACTACCTGAAATTATTTGCAGACGATTGAATTCCTCCCAACTCTTTTCAATAAACCAGTAAAAATAAGGCAGCTTTGAATTTATCTAGGTTAATATACTTGGTGGAGAACAGTTTTGTATGCTGATAATATTTAGCTATTACAAATAGACGTAAATAAAAGTTTTAGATTTAAGTGGATCACACTGTACTCAATCTGATGTTTGATTCCAAGTTTCGAGAAAAGACTTTATCAAATGGAAAAAAAGGAAAATATTTTCCTTTAAATTTATTCGTTTGTGGTTTGTAATCAGAAACCTCAGACTTTTACAGAAATGCTTGTTCGTGATTACCTATCTAAATACCTATGTGATCATTTTTCATAGACTGGTGTGTAACTGCGAAAGAAAACGTAATTGCAGCAACAAAAGTATCAATGGATTTTTCACGCATCTGATAATAGTTTTAAGATTCTAAAAGCATCAACTGTATTTAAAAACTTTTTTTTTAATTATTCTTTCTTACTTTTCCAGATGACTTAATTCCATTGCTGAGTGTCAAGCACACAAACACCCAGGCCAGCAAGAGACACAACACCAGCTCCCAGTGGATCTCACCATAGTCTCCCAAATCTTTACTGTAGGCTGTTCCCAGGACCTCGCGGCTTAACGAAAGCAAATGGGCTTTTTTAAAAACATCAAGGACTTAAAAGTAAAACTATTAAATGCTACATTAAGATTACAAAGAATCAAATTTTATTGCTAAGTTATAAAAAAAAAATTTTTTTCTTGAAAAAATTCTTAATTCTTTCAAAACTTTAAACAGTTCGACAAAGAGGGATCTTTGTGCAGAAATTTTTTATTTGAAATATTGTAATTCGGAAGAGGTAACAGATTCACAAAAAGTGGAAAAGCTCTATTATTGCTATACAAAAGACTAATGTGTTAAATAATATAAAGCATTTTTCGGTCATTTTCCAGTAAAGCCTTATCCTAAACATTGCTGAGCACTACATAAAACTCTAGCTCCTAAAATTCTAACTTATGTTAGTAGTAGTAGTAGTTGTAGTAGTAGTAGAAGTAAAAGTAGTAGTAGTAGTAGTAGTAGTAGTAGTAGTAGTAGTAGTAGTAGTAGTAGTAGTAGTAGTAGTAGTAGTAGTAGTAGTAGTAGTAGTAGTAGTAGTAGTAGTAGTAGTAGTAGTAGTAGTAGTAGTAGTAGTAGTAAGAATTATAAGAGCTAGAATTTTAAGTAGTGCTCAGCAGTGGTTAGGATAAGGCTTTTAAGTGAAAATGACCAAAAATGCTTGAATTGGTGGGATTAGAACCATCGATTTATAGATGCTTCGGCACCCATTTGCCTCCTCTACAGCTAGGAGTATAGTAGTAGTAGTAGTAGTAGTAGTAGTAGTAGTAGTAGTAGTAGTAGTAGTAATAGTAGTAGTAGTAGTAGTAGTAGTAGTAGTAGTGGTAATAGTAGTAGAAGTAGTAGTAGTAGTAGTAGTAGTAGCAGCAGCAGCAGTAGTAGTAGTAGTAGTAGTAGTAGTAGTAGCAGCAGCAGCAGCAGCAGCAGCAGCAGCAGCAGCAGCAGTAGTGGTGGTGGTGGTGGTGGTGGTAGTGGTGGTGGTGGTGGTGGTAGTAGTAGTAGTAGTAGTAGTAGTAGTAGTAGTAGTAGTAGTAGTAGTAGTAGTAGTAGTAGTAGTAGTAGTAGTAGTAGTAGTAGTACATATACATAAGGTCATATGAATCTGTTGGCTTACAAAAAATATTCCTGAGAAGGTAGGACAAACTTCAGGTCGTTCTCTTTGGCGAGAGTCTCGTTGTAAAGGCCTTTGATGGTGCCGTTAAGAGTGCAACTACCATCGTTCTGAATGAGCCAGCCGTTGCTTGTGCATTCTGATTCAGTAAAATTGTTGCTCCTGTCACACACTGAATAAAAGCAGGAAGTGAAAAAAACAGCATACTGCGAAGTTTCCAAGATTTTATTTAATGTAAAGAATAATTTAAATCCTTAAGAATGTGTAACTAAACTGTATATTTTTATTCTTTGGTCTGGTTTGAATTTCCGTAGAACTTGCAAATCAGAACAACGGCGATACTAAAGAAAGTGAAGCCACATAAATACATTATCATTATAATATAAAAAAAGTTTTATTTTCATATTACTTATTAAAAAGAGTATCTTCAATAAAAATAAGAAAAAAAAACGACCCAAATGAATGATTCTAAGAAGTCTTGAACATTATTTTTTACAAGTTGCATGCGTACAAATAATAGCAACGTAGCGGAAATAATTATTTAGCCAAACAAAAGTCGAAACTAAAGGTCAACTATTACTGCGATCAGTTTCTTTTCGCAGTTAGGTATATGATTACTTTTATATACGAGTGCTATCAATACTCTAAAACACTTATAATTTCTCCCACTAATGTTGTCGGTAACAGAAAACAATGAGTTTCTTTTTTGCATTTCAGATCCACCTTGCTATGCTCGTTTAGCGTTTGTTTAATATGCAATGTTATTATTCAACAAAAATGAAAAATCAGCAATTTGTTTTATTGTCAAAACATGACTAAATATCATAATAGTTCACCTCTAATAATGACTTCTGAGTACCGTAATGCAACTTTTCACGAAAGATTAAACTCACAAGCTGTGGACCAGTTTCCACAATCAGCCCATGGCAGGTCATCGGTAAACGAAGCGAACAGATAGTAGAAGGCCCAGCCAATGATCATGTTGTAATAGATGGCTACCATAGCCGACACAATCATCATCGCGAAACCGATTCCTTTTGAAAATGTGATGGAAATAATATCATTATTAGAAGTAAGAAATAAATGATGGTCAAAATAGTGTAGCAGTAAATTCAATAATAGCCATATAATAATTAAAACTAATAGAAATAGTAGAAGTAGCAGCAGCAGCAGCAGCAGCAGCAGCAGCAGTAGTAGTAGTAGTAGTAGTAGTAGTAGTAGTAGTAGTAGTAGTAGTAGTAGTAGTAGTAGTAGTAGCAGTAGCAGTAGTAGTAGTAGTAGTAGTAGTAGTAGTAGTAGTAGTAGTAGTAGTAGTAGTAGTAGTAGTAGTAGTAGTAGTAGTAGTAGTAGTAGTAGTAGTAGTAGTAGTAGTAGTAGTAGTAGTAGTAGTAGTAGTAGTAGTAGTAGTAGTAGTAGCAGAAATAGTAGTAGAAGTAGTAGTAGTAGAAGTAGTAGTCGTAGTAGTAGTAGGAGTAGTAGTAGTAGTAGTAGTAGTAGTAGTAGTAGTAGTAGTAGTAGTAGTAGTAGTAATAGTATGAGTAGTAGTAGTAATAGTACCACCAGTAGTGGTAGTAGTAGTAATAGTAGTAATAGTAGTAATAGTAGTAGTGGTAGTAGTAGTAGTAGTAGTAGTAGTAGTAGTAGTAGTAGTAGTAGTAGTAGTAGTAGTAGTAGTAGTAGTAGTAGTAGTAGCAGTAGTAATGGATACAGTGACTATAGTATTGATGTGGGATAGAAACAACCTTAGAAGGAAAATATTATTTTTTTTGATACATTAACCATACTTACCTAACTTCATGAAACTTAAACGGAAAGTGTTTATTTACCGACTTAGTGACATAAAAGTTACACGGAATGAAAGCTAAACTTGTTTTTCGCAAAACCTGAATTTTCATTTGTTATTGGCACTTCAAAGTTTAACTTAAGTGTTTTAAACTAGTAAGTAAATGAACATATTTTATATATATATATATATATATATATATATATGTATATATAACGAGAAAGATAAATAGGTATACATTGAGAAGTAAAGACATACACACACACACACAAAGAATCAATAGTTTAGGATCGTAGAGATTAAATAACAGCTACAATAGTCACGATGAACACAAATGTGTCTATGACTAACCTTGGAAGAGCGAAGCAAACGACCAGACAGTTGTTGGACCGCAACTGCTGAATTGACCAAGCGAAAGTTCCAAAAAGAAGATGGGGACTCCGACAATGGCCAACATAATACAGTAAGGGATGAAAAATGCACCTGTTTAAAAAAGAAACAAACACAAAATTCCACTAATAAGTCAGTATTAGAGAGCATAGTTTGCCAACACATAGCAAAGAAAACAGTGCGTAATATCCAGTCTCAATATTAATAGTGTTGTGACTGAGGCATTATTAATTTCTAATATCATACTGTAAAAAAAGAAAATTTTTAAAATTAAATTCAACATTTTTTCGAAAGAATTGGGCTCTCAAACATGTTTCTTTACATTTAAAAATAAAGTTTATACCTCCGCCATTCCTGTAGCATAAGTATGGAAACCTCCAAACGTTTCCAAGACCCACAGCATAACCAAGACAGGATAGTAGAAAATCCAGTTTTCCTGACCAGTTTCCTCTTTCTTCATTTTCATCACCCTGGTTTGTTAAAAAAAAAAAAAAAAGAAAAGAAAAAGAAAGAAAGTAAATAAAAATCTGCCTCATAGAATTAAACTTAGTAAAATATCTTTTTGTATTAAGCACCAGGTTTAAATGCAGAGACGACTAAAATATGGGCAGCCGATTCGATCACTTTCAAGCTCTCAGTCGCTTGAAGAAAAGGCAACACCAAACGAGTTCTTTCGTTTGGAAAGTGCAGTTACAGTCCAAAGGTGATGGTAAAAATGTCTCAGGTGATACTAATGATAAGTGTTGCAATAAGGGTAAGCCGAGTGACAGTTGTAATTGTCATTGTCGGCATGGTAACTTTTATAACAATTCATTCTCTCTCTCTCTCTCTCTCTCTCTCTCTCTCTCTCTCTCTCTCTCTCTCTCTCTCTCTCTCTCTCTCTCTCTCTCTCTCTCTCTCTCTCTCTCTCTCTCTCTCTCTCTCTCTCTCTATCTCTTTCTCTATCTATCTATAAGGCTCTTCCGTTTTCCAATACATTAAAAAAAAAAAAAGCAATTTTTTTAATATGCGTATTTGACGAATGATTTGCGCGCTTTCAAACGGTTAATTTATTTGTGTTTAATTTTCTCTTCAGCCATGATTTAATGCCTTCTCAACATATCCGATGTGACAGAAACAATTCCGAAAAAAATCCTCTCTATTTCTATATACGGCTTAGGGCACATTGATTCCTTTAAGATCCAACAATACTATTTTTGTGGAAGTCAAATTTACCTGAAGTTGGAAAGGCATTTTGTTTAAATATAGCGAAGATTTTAAAGCTAGAAAATTAACAAATACAAAACTGGGTTCCAATGTTTTCAACACATTGCGCAAATCCAAGATTTTGTTTTGTTTAAACTGATTTTAAATTTTACAAGAGACAGATTTTATTGCCCTAAAGGCTAACGTTGTGAAGGCCAATGATGAAAATAATATTTCAAACATAGCTTAGCAGTGTCTCAAATATCTGCTTTCAGAGATTGCAAGCAGATAATGCCAGCTCAGCTACTAAAGTACTGTTGCTCGGGGAAGTACTTTGTTTTTACGTCATAAAAGATTACATAAAGGACGCATAGAGAGGTGTTGGGAGATTCTACATGGTTATACTGACAGACGTTATGCTACAGGTCAGGAGTCTAATATGGTTCTAGATTCCAACGTTAACTGTATGAAACTTAATTCTTTAAAATTAATATTTTGTATAGTTACATAGACCTAGAGATCTATTGTTTGGTAAACATGACCAAGATTATAAGTAAAAACTATTCTCAATTATCTTTCTGTATACGCATGTTTCTCTAGATCTATGCTTGGCTATTTAAATTTAAAAAAGGTAGCGAGCGTAGAGAGGGATAGAGAGAAAGAAAAGAGACAGAGAGAGATAGAGAGAGAGACTGGTGAAAGAAAGATTCCTATTAAATCTTAGAAGTCAAAGTCTGTAGTTTGTATTAAAATAACCATAATCTTATCATTAGGTGGAAACATCCCAGTGCCCCTTTATGCTAGGCACCTAAAAAGACAGAACCGATACTACTGCAGTAATAAAAGTGAGAACCCTAACCCTAATTTGTCTGTTATTAAGGATGACCCGGCTTTCAAGTTTTGACTAGCTTATTTTTTTCCAACTTAAGTTGCCTTTTCTAAAATAATTTTAAAATTGTACAGTTCTTCTTTAATCTAGGGCTATGCCGCTAAAGATTGTAGTTTGCGACATTCCAACTTTTTTTTAGGTCTATTGTGCCTTCCAAAAGGTCATTAAGGGCCGCTGTTCATTAATGTATAATTACTTAACTATGTGTTTATAGTTCAAAGAAATAGTAAAAGGCCGAAAATGACTTGCACTGAGATAAAAGGGCGGTAATCAGTAAAATTCATGTGATTTAGGTAGTCATAGATATATGTTCCGACTGAAATGACGACCGATCCCTAAGCAGGATACCTTTTCATTATTAACTAAGGATAAGTATAGTAGTTATCTTAAGGATGATCTCATTTATGTTAGCCTGCAGAACAAGAAATCAGAACACCCGTAGATTCCCACACACACACATATATATATATATATATATATATATATATATATATATATATATATATATATATATATATATATATATATATATATATACTAGCTTGAAAATCTTTGTGCGCATGAACATTCCTGACCCAGTCACTGCACTGACATTAATTTTCATCATGTTGATTTGTTTGTGGCCTGTAGACCGTATAAGAGTTCATTGGATTCGTATGAGACGCCATCGGAATGAATATAATTAGAACATTGACAATGTAATAGATTTGGTTTGATCGTTTTCCTATCTTCCTTTTCCTAACCAGTTAAAGCCGTTTAAGCTTGTGAATTTTCTAGAAATTCTGCATCGAGAGAGTGAACATAATCTAGTTTGAGAGATCTATGATGATTCATCTCTTTTAGTAATAGGGAGAAAAAGTGTGATAATACTTCAGGTTCTAGGCAAGCTTTGTCAGCTCTGATATGAATTAAATGTAAAAACACAACAGAAAAAAAAAAAAATAAAACCGCGCACATGACCTTGGCAAATTGAGTTTAAGTTCAGATTAGATAGCAAAACCTTTCAAAAATAATTTACGCATAGCTTTAATGGTTTGAGCAAACTTTGACGTGCAAGATGTCAAAGCTAGCGGAAACGAAAAAAACAACAGAGTTTTGCCAAAAATGAATAAATTAATAAAAATGGACTTGAGATAGAAATGTTGATTACAGTCAAGTCATTTTCTCTTTTTTAAAATATTTAGGGTGAAAAGGTTTAAAGGAAGCTTAATCTTATAAAGTTACAGTACAATTTTTGCATCTGAAATAAAGAATTTTTAAAACTTTTATAGACTACATCAACCATCTTGATTAATATGGCTAGGGGACAACTGCGCAAGTTTCGTGTAACATATCATTTCAACGTTTGAAAGATTAATTTTTTTTACTCCTCTCGCCGTCTCTAAAACGGCATAACCATTAAAAAAGAAATTAATGGCTTTGATGCTTCAAGAGGTAAGAACAAAATTAATACTCTCTCATTGGTGAAATTTCCGAGCCATTAACTTGTTGCGGCTCTTTCATTCTTTCAAAACAAGTATGTTAATGGACCCAGTGTTGTTGTTGTTGTTTTAATTTCGACGAAGCCCATTAATTTAGATTTGAAAATTTACCCTTACAATTGTTTAGTTCTTGTTGTATTGTTTCTAAATGCCAATTCATTCATCGTTGGAAGATGGAATAAACGTTCGTTTGAGTCTTCGACGGTCTTGTCCGTTTATATTCAAGTTCTGTGTGAATCATAATTATTATTCTGCAAAGTCATATTTTAAACACAAATCTGAAAACATAACAAATTTAGATCTAGCGATCTAGACTAGAGTTTTAAAAACCTTCGGAAATATCCTCTAACATAGCAGTTATGCACGGCCGTATTTACTCTAGATTATCAGAAACTTTCATAAATCGTGCATCGTCAGCAATAAACAAAATTTAGATCTAAAATCTCGTTACAACCTTCGCAGAATAATTTCTGAATGACGTCCAAACACTAATCAAAGCCTTTCAGGCTCAGTAACAAACACACAATCAGCAAATAGAAATGTTGATTGAGGCTCTACTCATAGACGTTCAACCACCAAAGTTTTCAGAATTTAACCCTTCAACAAAACTAAATCACACACTATTTTGCTAGATTCCACGCCTTCATATCTGCACATTCTGTATCAGAAGGGAAACAAGCACAGCTTTTTTCTTACATCTCAGTCTCCTGTTAACTACAAAATCATATGTAATCTAGCCTCACAGATGTCAACACCTAATGACGTGAGTCATTTAACCCTTCTGAAATTGAAAATTTCATGATGGATCAATTTCATCCAAAACGATTCCTAGTAAGAGAGAGATTTTCCAAACGGAGTCTGTGGAAGATACGGTAACTCCCACAGAGGCAAGGAATGCCGATACAAAAATGCTACATGCGCATTTTGTAAAAAGATAGGTCATTTAGAAAAGGTTTGCTTATCAAAGAAAAGGCAGTCGGTAACCATCATTAATTCAGTATATCCAGTCAGAAACACACTAAATGTTCCTAAACTAAAGCAAAATCTGAACATTTTGGGACAAGCGATTGAGTTTGAAGTGGACACTGGCGCAGGAGAAAACTTTCTGAGCATCGAAAACTGGAAAAAAAATTAGGAAGTCCAGTATTGAAACAATGCATAAACGTGTTCGAGTCTGCTACGCAACACAAAATGCCTATCAAAGGATCTTTACACACTGTTATTTATAATGAACAGGAACTCGAATTTGTAGGAACCGAAGATCCACATCTAAATCTACTTGGCCGATCAGCAATTCGGCAACTTGATATCTCAGTTGACAAGCTTGTTAAACCTGTTAACGCTATCAAAAGTGACAAAACAGAAATGCCAGGTACTAAGCTCCACTCATCTCTAAAGAAGTTATGTGAAGATTATGCAGTAATTATTTAAGCCAGGTCTAGGCTTACTCAAGGACTTTGAGCTTGGTGATAAATTCAAAGACAATGCCAAACCTGTTTTTATGAAACCGCGACCAGTTCCATTTGCTGTTCAAGAAGAACTAAATGAAGCTTATGATGCTGGTATCAAGAAAGGAGTCTGGAAGGAAACACATATCAGCCTCTACGGTACATCAGTGGTACCCATAAGGAAAAATGTGTCAGGCGATTCCAAGAGATAAAAAATTAGAATTTGTGGTGACTACTCAGTCACAGTAAATCCCTATCTTGATCCCCATCCAATACCTCTTCCATCATTCTGATCTAATGAGGAAACTTAGCGGTGGTCAGATAGACCTAGCTGATGGTTACAATCAAATTCTGCTCTCGCCGGACGCGGTGTCCTTCTGTCCTTTCAGTATCATTTCAACGCCCGGATACGTTCAAGAAATAATAGATAAACTGACCCAAGATCTTCCAGGTATTTCCGTCTACATTGATGATATTCTTATCGGTGGCGTCTCTCCAGAAGACCACTGGTCAAATGTACAGAAACTTTTTCAGCGACTGAAAGAGAAAGGTCTAAGATGTCCTCTTGAAAAATGTGTTTTTGCTCAACCATCCGTTGAGTATCTTGGTTTCAACCTGTCAAAGGAATGAATTTCTTAAGGTCACAAAGTTGAAGCTGTTATCAACATGCCCGCTCCTAAGAAGTTATCTGATCTCAAGTCTTTTCTTGGTCAACTCCAATTCTACAGCAAATTTCTTCAGAATCTTTCAACTGTTGTAGAACCATTGTTTCGTCTTACCAGAAAGACCATTCCATGAAAATGGGGAGCAGAGGAAGAAGCAGCTTTCAAAAGGGCCAAAGACTTACTCTGTACAGGCACTTTCCTTACTCACTTTGACCAGTCACTTTTCAGTCGGAATCGGTGCAGTCCTGTTTCACCGATATCCAGATGGAAGTGAACGCCCTATTGCAAACGTCTCAAAGATACTCACTCCAACACAGAGAACTTACAGCCAAATACAGAAAGAAGCATTGGCGCTATAATCTTCGCCCTATCAAAGTTTCATCTCTTCCTTTATGGAAGACCTTTCATTCTGGTGACAGATCATAAACCATTGCTAAGTATTTTTAGCCCCTCTAAAGCTCCTCCAGCTCCTCCAGTTAATCGCCTTGCACGGTGGGCTTTAACTCTTATTCAGTATGGTTACATCACGAAGTATGGGAAAACCTCAGAACATGGAAATGCAGATGCACTGAGCCACCTTTCAAATGGACCAGACAAAAAGTTCGACACAGGTGAAGACGGAGCGGACACGGGTACTGCTTGCACCATTAGATCCATCAGTTCTCATCTCCAGCTACACAATCCCAACTTTCTAAGGAAAGAAATAGCAAAGATGTTGCACTCTCTACTGCACAACGCTGTTGCCAAGAACGCTGGCCAGAATATGAAACCAAACCGTCACGTGAAGCTCAAGCAACATCAGATCCACAAATTCAAACTTACATCAGCGCTTTTAAGAAAGTCAAGGACTCTCTCAGCAGTGAAAATGGGTCTTTGCTGTATGGTTCCTGAGTCGTCATATCTCAAACTCTTCGGGAGAAGCACTCAAGCTGTTACATCTTGGTCACTTTGGCATAGAAAGAATGAAGCAGTTGGCCAGAACAGCAGCCTACTGGCCAGGGATTGATAAAGACATTCATGATCTTTGCAAATCGTGTGATTCATGTTGTGGACATTAGAAAAACCCATCAAAAGCTCACGTGCATCCATGGGTGTTTCCAAAGAAACCATGGAGTCGAATCCATATCGATCACGCCATCAACTTTATAGGTTCAAATTAGCTGATCATCTTTGATGCTTTTTCTAAGTATCCCTGCATACACCCTACGCAGTCAATCTCAACAAAGTCAACCATTGAGCTGCTAGAACAAAATTTTGCTCATTGCGGCTATATCCACACAATTGTCAGCGATAACGCTACTTCTTTCACCTCCGATGAATTCCAGCCTTTCTGTAGATAGAGGGGCATCATACATCTCACCGGAGCACCATATCATCCAGCTGCAAATGGAGCAGCAGAAAAGATGGTTCACAGCTTCAAGAACTCCTTGAAGAAGTCTTCATTGCCACCCAAAGCTGCACTTCAAGCATTCCTGATGCAGTATCGGCCAACTCCTTTGTCGAGTGGGCTATCTCCGAGTGAACTCCTCAATGGTTGTCAAATCCGAACAAAGATCGACGTTCTCAAACCTTCAGTTCCACACATAATGCTTCATAAAGAATAAAAAAAAGGTGAACAATCACTGAATTCTTTTAATTTCAGAGTTGGAGATCCGTGCTATGCTAAAGCGTTCAGCACCAAGTCTAATATATCTCCGAAATGGGTACCAGCAGTTATCACCAAGGTGCTTGGTACTCGATCCTGCAACGTAAAAGTCTGTCCATCAGGACGAACGTGGAGGCGAAACATCGAGCAGCTGCAGCCACGATTCAGCAGATGTGATGACAACGCAGACGCTGGAGAATTTCCCGAAGAATCCAGCAGTGGGAATTTCACAACTCAACCTACTGAGGATGTCGTAGACGCCCTCACCATCATTGCAACAACTGGAAGCATCAGAGGTCTCTCAGCTGTCTCAACGCTCAAGAAAGCTACCTGATAGACTAAATCTTTAAAGACCGATATCCTAATTAAGACTTGATATGCCTAAACTCTCTTAATTATTAACTGATATTTTATTCTATTTCAAGTGATTCATTTAATGGGACAACCATTTTTGTGTGTGTGTGGGGGGGGGAGATGTTGTATTGTCTCCAAATGCCAATCTAGCAATTCTTTATGAGAGGAACTCTTCACTATTTAAGGTGTAGTGAATTTATTCATCATTGGAAGATGGAATAAACGGTCGTTTGAGTTTTCAACGGTCTTGTCCGTTTATATCCAAGTTCTGTGTGAATCATAATTATTATTCTGCAAAGTCATATTTTAAACACAAATATGACATTACAATAATTCTAATGGTTGCAAACTATACTGTCAACTGAATCATATCTCGAAAAGGTGAATCGCGTGTAACTTTTGTTTGTTTGCTTATTTTTGTGTGTGAAATCACATCTCTTATTACCGCTCTGTACGAATTAACGGCAAAATATGTATATATTTGGCAACTTTTCGAATGTAGTTTTATTGCTGGCATTCAGAAGTCACGATGTGAGATTACGCTGTCAGAAGCTCATTGAATGCTTACTAACATGTTGGCTCAAGAATTGTATTGACTTTTAGTCTATTCCGTTCTTTCTCTTGTTGTTGAACCTTTTCCTTTCTAAAAAATCAAGACAGTTTTTGTGTTGGATATTATGAAAATAATTTATCGACCTTATTGACCACTTTTGTCAGTCCCTCCTCTAAAAATTTATACATTTTTTGCCTCTTAAAGTAGGCGTGAAATACGGGCAATTCTTTAGAATTTTGGGAGGTGGATGTGGACTAAAGAGTTTATCATATATCCACACAAACCTTTTGATTAGTTCTGCATCCACGCCTTAAGAAGATAAGTTAGGGACATTATTTTCTGTTAACAAGGTTTTTTTTTTTTAATCTTAAATAGTGGAAAGGTCTGGATTTTACCTCTGATGCCTTCGAAGGTCATATAATTATTACCTTATTTGATTTAATAATAACAATGCTTTTTCTTGTCCTCTTTAAGATTCGAAGATAAAATTTGAATCACGTTGCTCGCAAATAGACTTTACTTTTAAAGAAAAACGTGGTTGCAACAAAAACAACCAATAGTTCTGTACGAATTTTTAAATAAGAAGCTTTTTTAGCTGATAACATTTTGAAACTCAACATTTTCATGACTGGGCAATGTTGTTGGTAAAACATCGTAAAGTATTCATTAGATCCTTGTGAAGAGCGATCTTGCTTTAATCTTTATAATTTTGATTTATTAGATTTTTATAGAAAAAAAACCGAAGCCAAACAAAATTTAAACAGCTATGGATATGGCCATTTAGTTGGGATTTTTTCTCTTGCGGTAGAGGCTTCAATTTTATTTTGTTTTCAAATTCTTCATGTAAGAGACTTCTTTATTTGATCTGGAATTGACTTGCAATCTGCTCTTTCGATTCTTGACCCTCTAAAGCTTTTTGGTAACGAGCATATATCTTCAAAATAGGCCTGTCTTAATTTCTTTAAACATTCCAAAGATGACTCGCAAATGCAAAATCTACCCCTTAAACTTCAGACGAGGGGTCTTGTTTAACAAATATTGACTTTGAAAGTTGATACATTCTATTATTCATGAGGTTATAGCCATGCGCCTTGTGTACAGTGCCACGTGTGGGACTCAGCTTTTCGCATTACCTAGACATATCTTAGCGACATCATAATTTATAATTCGTTTTGTTTGCCTTTATTACCTTTATCAAATGTCTTGCCTAACTGTAAGTCTAATCATCCAATTC
The DNA here is from genome assembly GCA_033675545.1 of Elysia crispata. Taxonomy (NCBI): domain Eukaryota; kingdom Metazoa; phylum Mollusca; class Gastropoda; family Plakobranchidae; genus Elysia; species Elysia crispata. Next base: position 2,224,642 of record JAWDGP010004263.1, on the reverse strand, counting down.
AAATTTGCAAATGGCAGCAGACTGAAGCGTCTGTTTTTCTCCAATTTGGTGATGTCATTTATACCTTCTTTGTCTCAATCCTCGTCTCTCTCTCTCTCTCTCTCTCTCTCTCTCTCTCTCTCTCTCTCTCTCTCTCTCTCTCTCTCTCTCTCTCTCTCTCTCTCTCGCTCTCTCTTTCTCCTGTCTCTTCCTCTGCCTCTCAGTCTTCCTACTTTCTCTCTTTTTCCCTTTATCTTCTAAGTTAACGTCTTCAACCTACCTCGTCCTCAGGCGACTTCTTCAACTTGCGGTTAATGTAATGCGTCAGCTGAGTGTTTTGTGTGTCGACTTTGTATTCTAGCCGATCGACAGCATCTTGGAGCTGAGAGATCTTCAGGTTTATATCGGTGGTAGGCTCCATCTCAGGAGGTATCTCACGTCAGTGTTTATTGCACTAAGGCAGTGGTGAAGAGTCTAGAGCACGAAGAGTTTGAATAAGCTTCAGCAGTGGATGAAGCCCTTCAGTGTGGCGATTACAGAACTGTATCTGAGGACGAGAGATATTTTGTAAAATAATGCTGATAACGATTTCAAATTTAAGAACTCATTGACTATAACATTTAAGCTTTGCTTTGAAGCATTTACATCTGTTTGTTTGACATCTCTTTGACCCTGAACAGTTGCATCTATTCTACTTTTTTGTTTAGCTGAACTCGATCTAGAACTAGTTCCACTAGATCTTGTGGAATTTTTTTAAAAAGTCATGTCAAAATAATTATGTGTTTTGTGAACAAAACAACCACAAAAAATCATTTGTTTTCGCAAGATAAACATGCATGGTCTTCACCGAAGAAGCTCTTATATAAATGACTTTTTAAATAAATTCCAGAGTAGTTTTCTCCTGCTCCGTGTTTGCTCAACGCATTCCTATTTGAAAGAGAAGAATAGCGTTGCCGCGTATAAATCTAGACAATAGGTGTTCGTCGTCAACGCATCAAGAGGTCGCAATTAATACAAATACTCCTTAAACAAATTTACGGGATGTGAAACGCTTCGTATTCTTGTGTAGACATGATAATTTGAAGCTAACCCAGCACTAAATAAAAATTCGATATAAGTTAATACCATATCTTTATCCTTGGACTCCCCTTTTTCTTTCCATCCTGTATCGTTTTATTAAAATGTCAAAAACCACATTATAATTGACATTGGATGGTATTAGCTGACGCAAAATAATTTTCAGACAATAGTTGGCTGCTGTAATGTTTTTAAAATAGGCTACAAAACATCCTAAAGTTTTTGCGCATTTATAAACACCTTACGTTACCTATGACAGTGTAAAATGATGTATTGAAAAAAGGTATTAAATCTTTCAATCATAATCACTATTTCCAGATTGGTCATCAGCAAGAGTTTGATCTTAATCTCCAATTGATCTAAATTTTCAAAGACTTTTTTTTTAATTATTCAAGTTGATTTGTTTATTGAGTTGATAGAGTTGACAGGGTGATTTTTAATGTGTGTTCACCAGAATGATGAGTTTCGTCTAATAATAAACTAATATCTTTGCATCCTAATAATATACCAAATCTACTAATCCTGCACTTTCTTGATCTAAAATTTGGAGATCCTTTAACACACTTTGAGAAGGCTATGAATTACCGCAAAAAAAGTGCCCAAATTGTTATAATTACTCATTTATTTAAACCTACATGAAAATGAGTGATTTAAGGATCCATAAACTGATTTAGATTTTACAAAATTATTCTTTTTCTCTATTATCCCCACCCAAAATCTCTGCACTCTTACTTACAATTCATTTAAAAATGTACACCTTTGAGTCCAGGATGCATGGCTATTTTGTATAAACATATTCACTTTTTTTGTATTTGTCAGTTTGAAGCATAAAATATGACACAATGAAATGACAAGGCAAGAAAGTAACCAGAAATGATTACGTTTTAAAATATGCTCTATTTATCTAGTGTACCTAATATATCTGTCTTAGTGTCGTTCTGTTTCTGCCCGATTTTCCTTTCTTCCCCTTTCTTCCTACCTCACTTGGCCTGTGTCATTATATTTATCCAGATCAATATCTGTCAATCATTCTTCCTTTCTATGAATGCCACCTATTTATTTATTTATCACTCTGTATCTACATCTATACACGTCTAGTACGGTATACTACTTGCATATATTCTTTTATTTCCTACTCAGTCTAACCTCCTATTATCTGAAGTGTGATTTTCTCTCTCTCTCTCTCTCTCTCTCTCTCTCTCTCTCTCTCTCTCTCTCTCTCTCTCTCTCTCTCTCTCTCTCTCTCTCTCTCTCTCTCTCTCTCTCTAAGTAAATTCTGTGGTGCCGTTATTTCTCTATTTGCATTATACATATTTAGCTTACGTTTCTTTCTGGTTTAAGTCTATCAAGCCACTCCTTTGTGCGGCCAATTTCGAAATTCAAAAGAGGTAAACTAGTCTTTTATCAAGCTTGGACAAGGGTACTGGAAGTTCAGCTTGCCACTTTCTTCCTTGAGGCTAAATGTGTAGGCTTCTGACTTGATCACTCTTAAATTCCAAACCGAAGCGATATCTCTGCAGGTTTTCGGAAACAAATTCTAACAAAACAGAATGCGATAAGCAAAAAAAACAAGACAGAATTGCCCTAAGTAATAAGCTCGAGCAATATCAACTCATAGGTTCTCTAGCAAATCAAGCGATAGCATCTAAATTTTGGAAACAAACCATTCATCTGCCCCTATGCTAATTATGAATCCTTAGAGCTGCGTTAATTCAAGGCAAGAAAAATACTGCACAAAAATGTCCTAAATAAAACAAAAACATTTTTTTTACAGCGGAGACAAATAGACTATTGACAAATAGATGTCCTTTGAGGACAAAAAGAATATCAATACATCCAGAGATCAAATTATCCGTTGAAACGACGCAAAGATATAAAGGAGATATGGGTATTTAAAATCAATTTAAGAGAAGTTTAGTCGTCAAAGTTCAATACAAGCGAACGAGCGGCCGTTTTTGTGTTTCATGCTGAATGGACAAGCAAACACTCTTCAATTGGATGGCAGCTCTCTACGAAATCTCATACGCTACGCAACAGTTTGTGCAGGGCAAATGGAATGATTCATAGTGCTTTTTAATCTATGAAACAGTGGCGTAACCATTTCAAAATTTAAAGAACCGACTTGCTTTCCTGTAATAGCCATTTTATTATATCATTATTAAAAAGAAAATGACATACTTTTCAATTATTGATGGACTTTAATGCACAATATATGATAACTTAGTTTTACTTAGAAATGCCTTTCTACTTTTGTATTTTCATATACTGTAATTATTTTTTTCTTTGATATTTAATTCAACTTGGCGTTCTATTGTATGGTCGCGCTCTGCAGCTAAGTTAACGTCAATAAGCATAAAAGCAAGTAATGCGACACTGGTGGGAAGTGGAGCGTAAAGAGGGTCTTAATTTTAATAGAATTGGCTCAATTTTTACAACTAGCGGTCTTAAAAACTCGGCCCAGATCTACATCTGATACCTGTTTTGCTTCTAAGCTATAGCTTCTCCTTATCTTGGTTTCAATGAATCGAATGAATAGTGTTACCCACTAAGGAAATATTAACTGCGTCGGATGGTTTCGGCAACCATATTGTGTATAAAGCATTTGCTCTGTTGCGTTAAAGATTTGAACATTTATCAAGATTTCAGTCATTATTTTGCTATCCAAAATATATGCATAGAGATCTAGATCTAGTTGTATAAAGTTCCTATTTGTTTGTAAATATTCATGTCCTTGGGTTCGATTAGCAATAAAGGTCGTCTTAATGTTTCTCAAAACTAATCACACAGGAAATTTTTTTTAACCTAATCCATTTACTTCTAGTCCATAGCAAAGGAGGAAAATAAGGCAAAGACCTGCAAAATATTCATTGCAGGATGGGCACTTTTCCACTGATGTAGGTCTAAAAGTTAATTTCAAATACCGAATTTTAGTGCTACATATTTTCTTTTTTTCTATTGGGGCTAGAAAAGTATTGTTCTTACAGGCAGATTCAAAACGTTAAGCTCAAGTCAAGGAAAGGGTGCTTGCGCATAAAAAAAATTAATAGTTTAAACTTTTTGGCTCTTCAAACAAAATTTTAACAAAGGGATATTGATTTCCAAAAAACGAGAACGGTCGGTTTTTCTTTCCCTTTTAAACTTTTTAGTAAATTGATCTTAATATTTTAAGAGGTTTACCTTCAAGAGTTCTAGGGTTTCAAAACAACATCTGAAACTCTAAGATACATGTGTATATATAAAGTTAAAAAGCCCTCAAACCAGTTGTATTTCGGTTAGCTAGAAGTTGACGGCGGACCGGTCAAGTCTTTAACGCCCGTAAAGATCAAGCTCAATGTAAACAAGGCACATAAGGACGTGTTTGTATGGTGCTTAGTGAGGCGGACAAACATTCTGTAGTGTCACCAGTACTTTTTTCCACTTGACTGAAACAAGAGCGATCCGATATGCGTGTTATTCTCTTCTCCGCGTTGTTTTGGATCAATAACTGCGCTGTTAATCACTGCCTGTGATCCCCCTTCAGTCTCATACTAAATCACTCTGCTGTATTGATAGCTGGTCTATAGCTCTTGGCCCTCGGCTCCAAGTGACCAAACGAAACTAGTATCAATGTGAGGCATTAAGACCGTTGTGCGTAGTTTTCGGACAATTTAATACCGTTAGTATAGATCTGCCATTTAAATGAACATTCTATATTGATAGCTTTTCAATGTAATATGGGCAAAATATCACTAGATTTTTTTCCCTTCCTTCCAAAACCCATTTTTAGAGGAAAGTTGTCGGGGAGGAAGACATTGTAGGATTGCTACGCACGATTTTTTAAATCTTTTTTTCTCTCGTGCAAATGCAATGAGAAAATTTCAAAATGTCGTAGTCGCACTAATTTCAAACAAACTTGTCAGACTGTTTCAATTTAATTGATCACTCAGATAATCACATTCTTTATTGGTGAAAAATACAACTGGAGGTGAAAATGCTATTACAAGAGGAATGGGGAGGGGAGGAGAAGAGGTGTAAAAGGTTAGAGACTGGAGAAGGAAAAAGGGAGGATGACAATGTTTAATGTCCCCTAAGTCTCTTTCAGGAGACAGTATAGACGTAAAATTACTTTTTCCCGGACTACTCTTTCAAAAGATTTAATTTTTTAAAATCTACTGCACTACCACTTAAAGCTATTTTTAAATAGTATTTCTATATTCACAAAAACAAAGAAAATGCTCAGTGATACAAACATAAAGAAATACTTTCAACAAGTTCTACCTTGACGGTTTTTTCAAACAAGTTTATTTTATTTTTGAAATAGCATCAGAAATCGAAAAAAGATTTTTTACTTCACATCCTGTAATCCACAACGTTCAGAATCAATGAAGGAGGGAATGCTTAATTGTTGACCAACCACATTCACATTGAAAGCAGCAAGGCTACCTAAGTTTCGTGATAAATTAAACACATAAGAGAGACATCTATTTTTTTATCCATCTGTCGACGCGACAAAGAAGTTTAACAAAAATCATCTTTTAAGTTTCAATTTTTTTCCCCATTATTTCTAAAACGTAAAGCCACACAGATAGTCGAATTACTCGACTACATTTCTCTACTTGATACGAAGGGCAGAATGATCTGGTCTGCTAATTACATAAATGCTTCCAGAATGGACAATATGAATGTTCAGGAAGGTGGAAATTTGATGGATACTCAAAACGATAACCTAGATCTCTTCGCAGCAGACAAGTGTCAGTTGACCAAGTCTCATGTGGAATGACCTCGCGCAGCGACTAGATCTATGTCCAAAACAAAAGAAAAAAGAAAAAGAAAAGCTGAAGGGTCAAAACACGCTTTCATCCCTGTCGACTTCGAGAAAGGGGGTATAGAACCCAAATAGATTTTTTTTTCCTTGAACTGAACTTCTCTCACGCAAGTTCACAAAAAGGTGAAAGCACCCGAAACCTGACAGACTGGCTTAGGCTGGTTGGAAAGACTAAATCTGGTGATGGCTGTCACGCAGCATAGTGTTATGCAAATACACGCTCAGATCCATAAATAGGCATTGCCAAGATGCAACCAGAAAGTTTAAAAAGATGAGAGGCTCTTATGGTAAGTTTTCGTGCACGTAGGTCAAATTGCTCGCAAGCAAGGGACGGTAGTTTTGCGAAATGGGCTGCATTACATGTAATTAACATTTTTGCTGCTTATGAAGCAATAGTAAAGAAAAAAATATAAAAAAAAAAAGATCCGAGGTCCAATGTTTGTTTTTAAGAATTTCAGTCGTTTAAACCTACCAAAGCGACCACCACAAACATTTATTCTTTCTCTTTGAAGCATTGAAAAGGCGAATTTCATTTTTAAAAGTAGGTAAATGCTAATAAACAAGGTTATAATTTGTGATTCAATTAAAAACTTGTTTAAAGATAACAATCAAATTTTTAACACGTTTAAGCAGTTTATTTTTTTTTCTCTAGATCTTTTAAAACTTATAAGTGAAGCAAATATGATCTTTTAGAAAGTGTGTATTTTCTTTTGCCACATAAACTAATACACATTGTGGGTATTTCTTTATGTGGAAGGCACTGATGACATAGGTCTCATATTGTCCTCATTGCTTCTTGCTTTAACTTTAAGTCCAGACCTCTCTCCAAAAAGACACAAATTTGTTTGTTGGGCGTAAATTTGCTTACTTTGGCGAATTTACATCTTTAGATAGATAAAAAGTAAAGGGTGAAACTTGAATGAGAGGAGCTTTTTTATCATAAATGTTCAATATAACTTATTTAAAAATAAATATCTGATTAATATCAATATTTAATTGCATGACTTGACATTTTTTTTGTGTGCATGTATTTACCTTTAGTAAAGGTTAACTGGACCAAGAAAACGACAAAGAAAGTTTAGTCTTACCTTAACCTAGGACACATTTTTTGCGTTTTCCAAAAGTTTTCAATAACAGCACGAATCACTAATTTTCTCTTTGCTCCTACTTATGACTTAAAAACTGTTTCATGTCATACTCTCTCTCTCTTTCTCTCTGTCTGTCTGTCTGTCTGTCTCTCTCTCTCTCTCTCTCTCTCTCTCTCTCTCTCTCTCTCTCTCTCTCTCTCTCTCTCTCTCTCTCTCTCTTATCTCTCTCACTTTTCCTCTCTCTCTCACACTCTTTCTCTCTCTCTGTGTTCTTTCTGGATATTTCTCTTTGCACTCTCTGAATTTTATTCTCTCTCTCTCTCTCTCTCTCTCTCTCTCTCTCTCTCTCTCTCTCTCTCTCTCTCTCTCTCTCTCTCTCTCTCTCTCTCTCTCTCTCTCTTTCACTGCAAACCGATTTAAACAAGATAAAGATTCAAGAGAACAAAAGAAGTTAATACCTGTATATCTTTCATTTTTCGCACACAATGGTGACAGATCGTTGACAGATCCTTATTGCGTCAGATGGGAATTAAAAAAAAAATCACTTGTCGCACATTATAGGGAAAGGAAAGCAGGCCCATTAAATTATTCAGAAATGAAACAGGTTTTTTTTATTGTATGAAGGCCTAGCCTACACGGTGCTAGGAGAAATTAATTTTGCTTTCCAGCCGGCCGTCTCAACTGACAGCAAAGGCAGTACACTTGAAGCTATAATAATATGTAGAAACTGCACTAACCTTCTTGTCGGAAAATAGAAAAAGAAGAAGGTGATGGTAATTTTTATATGCATAAGAGTAAGAAGAAGGACGCGAAAGAAAATAAAGAAAGTTTATGAATATGTAACAAAAGTGGAAGGTAAAGAAAATGAGCAATATATCGATTTAAGGTACATGGTTAGGGTTATAGAATTTAGATATGACAAAAGGAGCAGATATGATGGATACAGGCATTAATAGTTTAAACAAAAATTTCATAAGGGCTCTATATTATCAATGGTCTGATATCCGATCTATAAAACATTTGTCTCGCCTTAGTTTAAAGCCTAAGATTTTAGAACTGGTAGTCAGTGAACATATAGGGCCTAGTAGACATATGCTTTTCAGGAAGTTATGCACACTATGTGTTCATCTAAGTAGATACGAAAGTAACTGCTAGAATCATCATAAAAAATTTTACATTCTATAATACCGGCCACAATGTATTTTGCTACTTGCTCTAAGCTTATTATAATGTTATCAAAGTGGCTTAATCGAAAAGATCACATTGGTAGTTCATCAAAATGTTACCCGCGTAACATAGACAATGATTCTCATTTATACTTGCTCTCTTTTAATCTTTTCAGAGAACCGTCACTCTCAGTAATTGCTAGACAATTTTATAAAACTTTATACATCACTTTCTTGTGGAGTTATACAAACTTTGAGGAATTATAATTTTCTTATTTGTTTCCCTCCTGCTAGATGACATTGTCCAAAGTCTGGCCCTCGGACCAAATGCGGCTCGTGTTCAAATTTACACTGGCCCGCAGCCTCTGTCGTAAAATCAATAATAATTAGACGTTAATGGTTCAAAGAATGTCAGGCTGAATGGTCGGCCCCCACACATTTTCATGTCTCCAAATCTGGCCCTCTTTGCAAAAAGTTTGGACACCCCTGGCCTAATATGAACTTAGTGCAAAAAGAGTTTTCACGGCAGAAATGGCAGACACAAAAAATAATCTAGTTGTCTCTAAATGAATCTTGCATGGAAAGCCTGCCCTCTGCCTTTAAGTTAGGTTATTTTTACTGTTGAATAAGCTCTCATTTGCTAAAAATGAGACGAAAAATATTGTGGGCCATGCTGATAAACTAAAAAGACCTTTTTTCAGCTTTAAACTAACACAAAGAAGTAGGCCACAGAAACGTACTCGAAAACAGCAGGAAGTCAGAACTGTGTGAAAAAATAATAGCAACGTTTGAAAGGCACAGTTACTAGGTGTTGAAATAGTTAAGAATAGCCAAAGCCTCCATCTTCAGTCGAGATAATTGTCCAATGAGGTGCGAACGCGTGAAGAGGGTGTCAAGACAACGTAAGAGTCGGCCAATAGCATTGTTCTATTTGTCTCGTTTTGCCCATCAGTTTGTGTTAGTTGGGTTTTGTTGATTTTCTTCACATTTACACCTTTCTCATTTATAGACCTCGTAATTCGGTGTACTCTTGAGAGGTTTCGACGGCGCTGAAGCTTGAGGGTTTCCACGAGACAAATAGGATTGAGGCGTAGTCTATTAGTTCATGGATTTAGAGAATGTTGGAGAAAAGAGTTGGACTTAGGTAAAGAAAGATAAGATTCTCTCCCCGAGAGCGGAAAACCCTGATAATGCGGGCTGCCTATCACTGCCAATTTCTGTCTAAATTGTGGTCAATAAAAATGAATAATGTAGACCAGAAATTGTGTCAGAATTTTCTATAATTTCTAGTCTACATTATTCATTTGGATTTCCAAGCACCTTAAGGGGTAAGGAATATAAAGGTAACTAGATTTTTTCATGGTGCCTTCATTCAAATTATTCATGTCAAGAGGTAGAAAACCTCAATACTTTGAAACATATTGTAATTACGTGTTTAATGTCTATTATTGACTTCATCATAAATTAAATTTGCGTATAACCATGTAGATTATAGTCTTTCTAACTTTCCAGGACTACATTCAATGATCTTTACATTAATTTCCTTTTGACACCATAAGCTTTCATTATATTTAGGAATGTTAATCTCTATTTTATTATATTTCCAACCTGTTTTAACTATGCATATTATTTCCGTGAAATAAAAGTATAAATGTAAACCTAGATAGATACGCCTATCATTTTCTCATTATTTGCTCTGATTTATCCAATGGCGTATGTTTTCTTATCTACTTCCTGTTCATCAAGGTCAAACGTATTACTTGCAATATTGCTGTTGCTGTTGCTGTTTCTGAATCTCAATCTCTTTGGGTTCTTAAATCTAGTATTTCGGGTCCGCAATTAGTATGGATAGCATATGCACGAGGGTATGAAAAATTGTGTAGAGCTCCACTCAATGGACAGTGCAATCGTTTGTTTTCAGTTCCAGAAGCCCTAAAGTCATTTCTTTTTTTTTTTTTTTTTTTTTTTTCTAAACAGATTTCGGGAATGCAATCAAGCCGCAACAATATTAATACAAACTGGCAAAGAAAACGTACGAACCACATGGTCGGATGTGTTCCTTCAACAAAGTAAATAATAAAAAACATTCGAACCTTGCAAGCTAAAAAGCTGGACACTATAAATATTTTATGGAAGATTTTGTAAGAATTTTTTTTTTCCGGAATCACTCTTGAACAAAACAGTCATACCATTCCAAGTCTCCTACAGGATTCCTTGCGAAACTGAAGGGACGTTAAAATGATTAAAGAACTATCAAAGCCCACTTCCATGTGCGATTTCACATAGACTTATCCAGTTACATTCATAGATGCTGTATTAGTCACATCCATGAACTCTGTTAAAATCATAGACATTAATTTGGAAGATGTTTGCAGAACCATTTTTGCTGCAGAGTATCTTTCCACATATTCGAGTTAAATAATAGCTATACTTCTTTTCCTGAGTGTTTTTTTTTTTCATTGTAGTTTACTGAAGCTCATTGATTGATTTTGGTTTCTTTTGAAAGATTTCTAGAATTTGCGTATTACAAATTTCTATATGTCGTCTTTATGTATAAAATTATATCTCAATGAATGTTGGGCCTATGTGTTTACCCATCACCTGTGTTTGTTGTATTCTCTGACCACCTTCCCTCCTAACTGTTTCTATTTCCTGAGCCCAGGTTTGATCGACACCGTATTGTAAGCGATGGGATTTGAGAGATTGGACGTTGGGGTATCCTATAATTTGCCTTGGTCATTTAAGATGGATGGAATTGATGGGATTTCGATTTTCTTTCACTAATGTGATGCGTTGCGACATCTTTCTCTAATTCGGCCGAAGCTTGTTTTGACACATGCCCATATATAAGTAAAACGATAACCTAGGCAGTTTTTACTGGACACTAATGACTGTATTTAGGAGTCGTGTGCCTGTGATACTTACTGCTATGACTGCAAGATTCTTTTTATCGTTTTTTCCCTTTAAATTTTAGATCGCGCTATACTTTTCTTGTCCTGATTGAAATTGATCATGTACATTTTGGGTGGAAATCTTACTCATAATTAAAGATATTTAACATATTTATATTAAGTCATGTAATAACTGCAATATTTAGTATTCGATTTGTTTGCTCGAATGGTCAGAGAGGTTATCTTTCATCAAAAGTCATCTTTGGACATCATTCTTACCTTATGTTAAGAAAGCACTCCCAGAAAAAATATCTAATCGAGATGTAAAGCTTGCATGCTACCAGATCCGCCAGAGGAATACCCAATCTGCTCTAGACCTAAAGGTCTTTGCTGAGACCAAGTGGGATTTAAGATTGAGCCCGAGACAGTGCGGGCCCAAGCGGGGCCATCAGTCACGATGGGATTGGAGAGAGCGTGGCATAGGGCACTTTTGTCGGGTCACTCAGAGCATTTCAGGTCAAGTCAGCGATCGTTCTCTCCCCATACCGGGTATATAGATTGTATTTTTTTCTGTATGTTGTATGGATGTAGCGGTGCAACCGTGCTGGCGAGAGGCGCAAACTTCGGTCTCCAATTGACTAGGAAAATAGTAAAAAAAAAAAAAATACTAATAGTACTAGGAGTGGGTAGGTCCCAAAACCATTGCACGCTTCAATGCGTTTGAAGCTTTGAAGCTTTCTTGGCCCTGTCCTCCCCTACTTTTCCCTTATCACCTACTTTACACATAAATGTTTGGGAATTTTCTTTTCTACACTGTGGAAACAGAATATGAACCTGTCCTACTGTTTGAGAAGGTGCCATTTTATATTAATGCGATTTTTTTTCATTTTCTCTTTTTCTTTGGACCTTCAACCGCTCATGCGAAAAGGGTCATATTGGTTTCCATTTATTGAATACGAACATTAAGTTTCTGGTGGTTCTTTTCCTAAGTGAATGATAAGTTTCGATTTTTTTTTTCATTTTTAAAGCTTCACCTAGCAGGTATGTCTTGGGGAAACCAGAGCACCATATCGAGGGTAGCAAAGTAAACTATCGTAACTCCTGTTTTGCAAATTTTACAGGAGGAACAAAAAACATAATAACTTTGTAACTAATGGTCCAATATGATTCATTTTCACGTGAAATGTATTTGAAATATCTTCATACACTTTGGTTGTGTATTTTTTAGTTTAAATTGTAAACATTTTGTGTATTTCAACTTACGATATTTTATTCAACCAAAATTCACACGTAAACAATCGTATCTCAGGTTACAATAACCTTCATTGATAATTGTTCACAAGTATACTATCGTATGTTATAGTTACGACAGTTTACGTTTAAATTCTATGTCATATAGACGAGTTACGACAATAACAAGAAACAGTGTTAAGAAACAAAATAGCAGCAACACTTTTATAATTATTTTAAGCGTAAAATATGATTTTAATAAAAGTTTGCACATTTAATTTAAGGGTACATATTTTACTAAAAATTATTAAAGTATGTTCAGAATGTTATAATATGTATAAATTTCAATTTACAGAGTCACATCACTGATACTTTCACGGATGCATGAATGAGATATAAAATACACATAATTTATTTTGAGAGTTATTAAGAACCACATCTGGGTAGAATCTTAGACTAAATATTACAGACGATGACAGAAATGGAAGACCAAATATAAGTTCTATAGAGGAAAGAGGATTCATGGATATTATTATTTTTATTATTAAAATATAGGCCTACATGATATATAAATAAAGAACAAAGATAGGTACTTCAGATATTAGACAGTTATCTTGAACCGTGTTTATTTAAAAAAAAAATCAATATACTATTTAAGTATCAAAACACACAACTTAATTGAAAAAAAGATTAACATAATTAAATCATGGACCTCAAGGGTTGGATTTAATTTTAAACAAGTTAAAAAATTGGTGATGGGTTTCAGGAAAAACTTGGCTTTTGCAGAGGGATTGAAGGTCATTATACTTGTCTATGTCTATGCCAGGACCCTTTCCGTTATTTAGAACATAGAGCTGAATGTAGTTGAAGTGCCCCTTGGCCTTCACTTTCCGTATTCTTTTTGACATGTTGAGACGATGGTATTCACCATCAAAGTCATACTTGGATATGTACAAGATCGGAGTCTTGACTGCTCAACTTCAATGGTTTGATGTTAAACAGCTTCACCTTTGTTTCATCCAGGACAAAATTTTTCAAATTTGATGCTATCTATTTGAAGTCGGAAAACCGAGATTCGTCAGGCTCCTTTACAATATAGTTCTGTCTCAACTGCTTTACCGCACTGCTAACACCTGCCCAATGAGGAGTGGTAGATCTCCAAATGCTTACTTACTCTTTCTATCGTTGTATGCACACTGTCATTCTCGTTCTTGGTGTGGCCCTTTATAAAAAAAATTGTGCTTCATTTCTGTAGAGTTGAATTTGTTCAAAGCATCGCCAAAAGATATCTATTCCGGTTCTGCCCGCCACATGAATCTGAATAGAGTTTAACATGAGTCACGCCTTTCTCTCATTTGCACCAAGCAGATAATTTTAATCACATGAACCAATCTCATTTGACCCTCTTGCAGCTATCCCTTCATGTCAAACATTGCAGATAGCTTCAGTTTTCTCCTACAATACAGTACAGATGCAATGGAATGGCGGTCTTATCTCTGAATAGCGCCCTCTCATATCAGGAAGAATACGACCATCCCCATCTTTTTTCTCAAAGAGAGTAAATACAAACTGCTCGCTTATCTTCAGGATGTCCGAGAACATGGTTTTGCGTATAGCTTGCTTCAGTCCTGCTATTTTCAAATGGTGTTTTACGCTCTTCTGGCGCCTTGTCTTTTTGCTCGACTCTTCCACGTTGGTGCACACTTAACTTCTCCTTTGGTGAATGTCCCCATTATGCCAAAAGTAATTGAATACAGTCTCCCTGTGGTACTTCTCACCACATCCATCCTTCATTGTCTTTTTAAGAATCTGTCTGTTCTTTCTGTTCACATAAGCTTCTCCTATATTTAAAGCTCTTTTTTCTTTTGCTGTCCTTATTATTAGCTTCATTACGTTTCCTTTTTCTACTCCTACTTGGAGACTCGACATCAGGGCTATCGAGAATGCTGGAAACCGGTGTGTGTTCAGATGTCGAGGCTGTGTAGAAAATGTCAGCACATGAGGCACCGGTTGTGTCATTTGCTGACATAGAGCTTACTACTGAGTACACGGCGAATGAAGGTGAATAAGACAATTGGTGGATGGCTGAGCATGCTCTGATTTTGCGTGTCAGGTGTAGGTGCCGCTTCTTGGTCACGACTACTGTCATTCTCGATTTCTTCTTCCTGAGTTTTGATGATTGGCCTCAACTCAGTTTCCTGAGCTACGACTCTCATTGCATCGATCGAAACTTGCATTTATTTTAGAGGAGATGTAGACGAAGTGTGGTGTTGCTCTTCCTCTAGAAGCACAGTAGGGTGTTGAGTGCCTAGAGCTGGTGCATAGTCCGGATCGTTGTCCGAGTAACCAATGATATATCACTGAGGCTTTCACTGGAGTCATACATTGCCTCATCGCCTTTCACACCGGCTTCCTCAAACTCTTTTTCCGCAAAATGAAAATTTTTAGGATCAAGATTTTTTAGTTCAAAGGGTGTGATTTCATACTGAGCTGACAATAAACATAAAGATACAGAGAGAGCATAATGCTGGAGAGCGAGTGGAGATGAGTAGTTCGTAAGCACATTTGACCGTCTGCACAAAACAAGCTAGCAGAGTTTCTGCTGTGTGGGTCAGACACGAAATAAGTATCCAAGTGTTTGATGATTGACATTGAGAATGACGGCGTGCCAGGACCCAGGGTTAAGATCCCATATTGGTGTATGTTGGAAATTACTGTTTCGAAATTATAGTCTGGAGGAGTGTTAGCATTGCTATCAACTAATCAAGTGTATGATTCACCTGGAAGCACCTGGACCCTCAGCTCAAATATGTCGCAGACTTGTGGAAATGAAGTAACAAGAGAGAATTCATTTGAGCTGTTCCTGAAGATTCTCGAATAAAGAGAATCTTCGTAGTTCAAGATTGCATCAGCGTCATTACTGGTCCATGATGTTGCAGATTTGATGCCATGATACACCATAGAAGCCAGGGAATTACAGGTGCACTGCCTTCCGATGTTTTCAAAGATGAGATCAGCTTATGGCATGTATCGGTAACAGACATCGTATCCTGAAAAATGAGAGAATCAAACTTTTAGAAGGAGTCGATTTGTATAATACATGAATAAAACTGGTACTACGGTACTTTCATTGATGGATGTAAAATGAATGTTGTGCAAATGTAAAGTATGAGCTTAACACAGAGTAGATTTCAAAAAAAGGAAAGTAGCGGTTAGCATTACAGAACTCAAATTGGCTAGCCTTTCACCATGGCTTGAGAAATTATCTGAAGTTGTTTTAAAAGTGATTGCCGAATGCCAGGGGCAAAAAAATCACTTGCTGCATTCATGTAGATAAAAGTCTTAAATTGTTTATTCAATTATTTTCATCGATTGTTACATAACAGTCACATAACAAGTGTGCAAAGTCATCATGAATGAGTCTTGCAAAAAATAACTATCTTTGAGATAAAAAATCTGACAAATCGAAAAAAATATTTGTTAATCTATAATTTACTGTTACGAATGAATCAAAGAATCTTATGGGAAAATGAAGAATTTAGAAAAAAAAAAAAAAAAAAACGAAATATTAAACATACTCAAGTGATTTAAGTCGGGGAAGTCTTGATTGCAAATCGGCAGGATACCTTAATATTTAGTGTCTTCGTTCATGGAGTCATAATGCTTGCATGAGTGTGTTCAGGTTGATGTTCGATTGCCGCTGGTACGAAGAGAATTGGAGAAAGCAAAATCTACTCCCAAACTTATACAGATTGAATGGACAACATGGGCGTTTCGGGGATGGAGAACGTGTGATTATCAAAGATGGAAAAG
Organism: Elysia crispata; assembly: GCA_033675545.1. NCBI lineage: Eukaryota > Metazoa > Mollusca > Gastropoda > Plakobranchidae > Elysia > Elysia crispata. The sequence goes on along the minus strand of JAWDGP010004263.1, from coordinate 2,208,594 downwards.
TTTAATAAAGGAGGATTATCTTTGGTTCATCAAGTCCACGGTTGTCACAGCGGATATCACACTTACTGAAAATTATAGTGAAAGATGAGTTCAGCCAACACAACGGTTTAAAATATGGTATTGAAGTTCCTCTTGCAGTTCAGGAAGTTCAGCATATCCTTGTATCCTCCATCTTTGGTTCTATTGGTTACTACTTAAGGTCATAACAATGGAACGATAGGTGTGTCAGCTAAGGCACGCTGACAATAGCCATGTTTCGCAGATTGAGTTACGTACCGTAAGCATGAGTCATAACGTAACAAACACGTGATTTCTCTAGTGAAGTGTGCAAATCAGTCTGCGTTGTTTACATCGGAAGCCGCAAGCGAGCGAGAGACCTAGTCAGTTTGGTCAGCTGTTTAGACCAGTGAAATCTGCAGCTGCTGGTAAACCTGTCTCGGATCATGTGATTGTTATGTAATGTAACTGTGTGAGCATTCAGTGGAGCAGTGGAAACACACTCTCCATAGCGCGCTTGCACCTGGTCCAGGCTAGTACTCAGTACCGGGAGCATTAGATCATCGCTGGCAGTCATCATGTAACCCTTACATAACAGTTACGTCGTCGGTGAGAGGGCTAGCAAGTTTGCGAAAAGCGATTATGCTACGTACCGCTGGGTGGGAGGAGTTTATGCAAATGATGTCGGTCAGTCTAAAAATATAACGTCGTAGTCTAGCTTAGGGCCCGTAAGCCTCTCCTGCCTCTGACTATTATTTTTCTCGAAGATAACCTTTGAGTGAAATGGCTTAAGATCTTCAACTTTTTTCTTAATGATAGCCCTAGCGTCAGTGTTATTAAATTTGCTAACGAACACCCGGGCTCCTAACAAAATAAGAAATAACTAATTACTAGCAAAGCCTGTTTAATCTGTTTTTGTTTTCCCCTGGAAATAAGTTCAGCTTTCTGTTAGATTTGAAATCTCTCAATTATATAGGACTACATATTTCCTTCATGAAATTGTTGTTAACATGAAGCTTCAATCTCTAAAGTGGCAAAACATTCTAATATTAGCAATACTGGACATTTTGCTTTTCGAAGTTTTAACTATTTTCGTCTCATATATATGTATGTATATATATATATATATATATATATATATATATATATATATATATATATATATATATATATACACATTTGTGGACTTTCAAAATTCTGAGACAAAAGGCTTGTGAATCACTGAACCAAATGCCTTCAAATTTTGTAGGATACCTAATCTATAGTGGTAAGATGCATATCTATAAAAAATAGTGTGAAGTCTCTGTAGTTTTGTTTGTTTGAAATTTTATTGTTTCCTCATTTGAATACCCTTTGACGGCTCACGAACGTCATAGTCAAACTTTTTAAAGCCAAACGGGAGTCTCCTAATGCATGGCATACTGAACGGCGATTCACACACTTATCGATGTCTCATTCCGTACCATTTGTGGCCAAAACACAGCGGATGGACAAACCCTTCCGAACGATTGATGCTGTTCAAAATTAGCAAAGAATCTATATCTAGATAAATCTAAATCAAGAATGCCACGTAAAAGACAAGGGGGTTCTTCAATACGAAGGTTAACTCCTAGCCAAAAATACCATAAAAACAGACACAGATCTAGATCTAGATAGTCATCAAGTGAGAATGACAAGTCAGAGAAATCAAGATCTAGATCTAGATCTACTCGAGTTTCTAATTCTACAACCAGAACAGAATCAAGATCTAGGTTCTTTTCAAAGTGCAACATGAGGCCAACAAACAGAGAGACGCCAGGCTACAGAAAATCAGACCGCTCTTCACTTCAACACTAATCAATTCAAAAATGAGACCTCAGTCGGAGACATGATCCAATGCCAGCACTGCCAAGTCATGAAGTTTAGAGATGAATCTAAAGGTATGTGCTGCAGTAATGGAAAAGTAAATCTAGAACCATTTCCACCTCTTCCACAGCAATTAGCGGTCCTGTTTGAAGGGACAACTGATCAATCTGTGTGCTTTCTGCAGGACATAAGGAAATGACAGTGCATTCCAGTTGACTTCTCTTGGCTGTAAAGAGGATGGAATCCACAGTTCCGAATTCAAGGCCAGGTTTGTCACCTCATAGGCCCTCTAGAACCTGCCGATGAAATGCAAGCTAGATTTTTGCAAATCTACTTCATGGATGGAAACCAACAAATTCAGAGGTCTTCCATCACCGATGGACTTTGAAACAGCATTTTGTTGGACATTCAAGAAGCATTGAATCAGAATCACAAATACATGAAAGAGCTGAAATGTGCATATGAGTTTGCAGGCTCTCGCCAAATAGAAAATTTCCGAATTGTTATCAATGAAACAGCGCGACCATTAGGGACACATGAAAGGACACAGTCACACACAACGCACCCACACTAAATGAAGAAATGTGGTCTACAAAGAAGTGTTAAAAACAGGTCAGTGCAAAGTTTGTTCATTTGGTGATAAATAATATCTTTCTCCACAGGTTATTTTTCCTCCGGTGGTGATTAAAATCTCTTTCCACAGGTGATAACTATGCATCTCTCTCTCTCTCTCTCTCTCTCTCTCTCTCTCTCTCTCTCTCTCTCTCTCTCTCTCTCTCTCTCTCTCTCTCTCTCTCTCTCTCTCTCTCTCTCTCTCTCTCACTCCGTTATATAATATTTTAATTTGTTGTTAGAACGATTTTTGTATTTCCAAAGTAAATGGCTGAAGTCTCAGAATCTTGTAGTGATTAGCTTAGCCAAATCAGACATGGCCAATATTGATGGCTTTCTCTTGTTTGATCTAATACTCTTAATTCTCTTTTTTGCTTGTGACAAGATCATTGAAATCTAGGTTTAATTATTGTTTTATTACAATTACAATGGGAATAAGGCTGGTAGACTTAAGAAATCAACCCCCCTTCATGACTTGGCAGAGATTTAGGCTTAAAGTGCTGAGATCTTCTGTTGCTTCAATTCAAACAGCCTTGTGACATCATTGCATTATTATCTTTTTTTGTGTGTGTGTTTTTCTTTATTTTCTCCAGTACGACAGGCAGGTTTTTCAATCTTTCATGTCATCTCTTTTCTTATCCTTTCTGCTCTAAACAAACTTCATCTTTCACAAAAATCATTTTTTGGGGGATTTTCTCAAAAAATTAAGAGAGTGAAAAAAATCATTTGTTCTTGCTTTAAGTCTTTGTAGGTCAAGACAAATTTTGGGCTACATTTGTAGACCAATCAAAGGTAGTCAGCTTACACCTCATGTACAAGTGAGACTTACATTTTTACCTTGTACTATTCACATCTTTCTTTTCAAGCAAATTTCATGTCTGCAAAGTGTTGTCTGTGAATACATTCCTTTGTTTTATGGGTTGTTTTTTTTCACTATGTGTGATTTGAGTCCTTTGAACTTTCCAGCTTTGAAAATGTTATAGAACCAGAGTGTGATGTTATATTTGCAATCTGTGCTGTATTTATGGCAGTGGTTGTCTATACATAATTTTATGTAGAGCAGCGCTCAACATATGTGGTATCCATCTACGTTCAAACAACAAAGACATTATATGTTTATATTGCTTACAACTACGTTTATTAGATATAACTTTTTTTTGTTTTGTTTTTTTGGGTTTTTTTTTTTTTTGTAACAACACGGCAATCCTTAGATGATTCATGGAAAATTCTCTATATATCAATGAATTAGGTGCCCTGCTCTTTAGATTAGGCAATCATGACCTTCTGCTCATCTCTATCCCTTGATGCTGTTAGTGCATCTGTCACTCATTTTACATTTAGCCACTTTTTTAGTCCATGCTATATCTTCTCTCGCTTCTTTCCCCTGCTGCCTTTTCCTTTAAAATCAATCCAGTTGTCACAAGATGTTTCAGTTTCTTTTTCCACATCACATGGCCAAAAAAAGACTGCCTGTCGTTTACATATGGTATTTATGAGCAATAATGTGCAAGCTCCTCGTAGCACAGTTTAGTTTGATTTCTTTGAACTCCATGAATAAGATTCATAGCATTCTCCTTAGGAATCACATTTCTGTTTCCTGCAGTTAATTTTGTAGTTGTTTTTTAAATTGTCCAAGCCTAACATCCATACATAAGGATGGGTTCAATAAAACACTCCAGTGCTCTTCTTCTCATATAAATGAGATGTATTCATTCGTGAGTTCTGATTTCAGTCAATGAAAACTCATTTTCAACTTGCACCGTTCTTGATGCGATTTCACAGTTGTTGTGTCCATCTCTTAACATTAAAGTGCCCAAGTATTTGCATTGATTCCTGAACTTGAATTAATTTTGGCTACTAAAGAACTGATCTGTGCACACTCATTGTTTCAATTGACGACCATTGCTTCTGTATTTTTGCTCTTTAATCCATATCCTTTCCTTCTGCTTTCTTCTTCAGTGATGTCTTATAATTGTGGCAAGTCTTTTTTATTTTCTGTAATTAATAGAGCGTCATCAGCGCATCTCATGTTGCTTACTTTGTGCCCTCCTATTTTAATTCCTGGGTATCCTTCTATGCTTCTCAAATCATTTCACTGTAAAGAGAGAAAAGGTCTGGGCAAGCACGCATCCTTGTCAGACACCACACTTTATTTTTTGTTTTGTTTTAATGAGCTGATTTACCTATCAACTCACATTCTTGCTGCCTGATATCATTTCATGTTTTTTTTTTTAAATTGGTCTTGCCCGAGGACCTCTCACAGACTAGCAGAGGGATGTATACCCTCATTTCCTCATTGCTGCCCTATATAAGTCATGCTTTTTTTAACTCTAATTTGAGCAAATATTATAAATTTGATTTAATCTTAAAGCATTTTTAGGTTTACATTTTTTTTATAAACATACATTTAATTTTTACACTGCTTGCTGTAGCCATTATTTTTGTTGTTGTTGTTATTTAGTAAAGCTAATTTAATATTGAGCTATAAGAATGTGATCTTCAGCTCAACACTGTATGATGTAACTGTCTAAACCTCCATTCTCACTCTTTCTTTTCTCTCCCATTTTTGTCGTTCTGTCTTATCCTGGGTTGAGACTGAGGATTTTCTCCTTTTCCCTTGTCCTATATCCTATATCATTTTTTTTCCATATTAAATCTTCATTTCTGTTTATCACTTCATAGTAAGACATTAGCTCTAAACTCTTATTAGATCTGGCTCACCAGAGTCAAACCTTTTTTTTCTTTTTCTCCCAACTCTTGAGGCTTTTATGCGAGGAATATGTGGACCCAAGGGTGCAACTAGCCGATTTTGGAAAGGAGGACCTCGGAGTAGTAACAATAATTCTAATCCAGGTTAATTCGAGTCACTTGTGGGATTGACTGGCAGTGACAAAAGTAGCATTATACGAAAGAATATATTTGTGAACTTATCTTCCTATATTTTTAGTTAAATAACTTTATACAGTGCTATCTTTATATAAGTCGCCATGTAGCGATATATTTTCTGGCTTTATTTTTACTTCAAATTTCAAAGAGGGTTAGAGAGAGAGAGAGAGAGAGAGAGAGAGAGAGAGAGAGAGAGAGAGAGAGAGAGAGAGAGAGAGAGAGAGAGAGAGAGAGAGAGAGAGAGGTAGCCTATGGATCGAAGAGCTATGTTGGTCCTAGTGAAAATAATTAGGTCAACGTTCTTGCTAGAACATTGGGCTAGTTTTAGATTGGAACACTGTCTAAGTGTCTCTGTCATACACAGCGAAAACAAACACGGCCCAACATAGCTCTTCGATCCATAGGCTACCTCTCAGATGGCCGCCGTTTTGGACTTTCGATTCACTTAGCCTCTCTCTCTCTCTCCAGACTAAACAACTTGAGACAATGTGCTTTTGAGAGGGATCCTTACCATCTACTGAGTTTTGAAGGGTGACGTGATTAGAATCAATATGACGCATCATCCTAGTTGTGGGATTTAGCCCTTGATGTGTACGTTGATTTTCTTTTCTCAAGAATTTTCAACTAGTTTAAATTCATGTGATCGTTACTTTTGATACCATAGCAATAAGATAAGTTATAAAGGTAAAAATGAATTTAAAGCTAATGTAATATTTGAGCTATAAGAATGTGATCTTCAGCTCAACACTGTATGATGTAACTGTCTAAACCTCGCCTCCAATCTCACTCTTTCTTTTCTCTCCCATTTCTGTGGATCTGTCTTATCCTGGGCTGAGACTATGAGGATTTTCTCCTTTTCCCTTGTCCTATATCCTTTGTCATTTTTTCCCGTATTAAATCTTCATTTCTGTTTTTCACTTCATATTAAGACATTAGCTCTAAACTCTTATTAGAGCTGGCTCACCAGAGTCAAACCTTTTTTTTCTTTTTCTCCCAACTCTTGAGGCTTTTATGTGAGGGATATGTGGACCCAAGGGTGCAACTAGCCAATTTTGGAAAGGAGGACCTCGGGGTAGTAACAATAATTCTAATCCAGGTTAATTCGAGTCACTTGTAGGATTGACTGACAGTGACAAAAATATGAAAGAATATATTTGTGAACTTCTCTTCCTATATTTTTAATTAAATAACTTTGTACAGTGCTATCTTTATTTACTTACATGTATCTTCAAGTAAGTCGCCATGTAGCGATGTATTTTCTGGCTTTAATTTTACTTCAAATTTCAAAGAGGGTTAGAACGAGAGAGAGAGAGAGAGAGAGAGGGGGGGGGGGGGGAGAGAGAGTTTTTCGTGGTGAAATGACGAGTTATAAATTTGTATATTAGAAGGAGCAAAAGAATATCATGCAAGAATGAACAAAATCTCAGCCTCGCGAAAATAATTAAGTCAATCGGTCTGCAAAGACCACTCAGACTAGGTTTGGATTAACAAAAGATACAAACGTTTGTTGCCTCGTCTTTTTCTATTTTTAGATTAAAAACAGATCAAACTTTGATGCATCAACACTTAGTCTCTCTCTCTCTCTCTCTCTCTCTCTCTCTCTCTCTCTCTCTCTCTCTCTCTCTCTCTCTCTCTCTCTCTCTCTCTCTCTCTCTCTCTCTCAATACATAAAGCCATTTTAAAATTAATACAAAAATATATAAATTCACACTGTAAGAAAAAAACACGTCATGGCTGTGGTGGTCAGGATTGTGGTGGTAGTAGTAGCAGCAGCAGTGGGTGGAGGAGGAGAGCAGTAATAGGAACCATAACCGTTACAGTCAATCAATTAGGTGCCCTGCTCTATAGAGGAGGCGATCATGACCTTTTATTACTTAAATATATTAAAATTTAAGTTATTTTTGTTTTAAATATTTCATTATATAAGCCCCCTAGTTTTAAATGTTACAAAACTTAAAACCATTTCTAAAGAAACTCAAGTCCCAGGTATATACATTGTCAATTTTAGTCGAGACGCGTATAATACAAGCCTTTTCAGTTGAATATTGCTCACCCGATCGGCTGGTTAATCAGCACACTGTTACGATGACGTTTGTTTATAGCTATCTAGAGCAATTCCTTCACAGTCAAAACAACCTCGTTCTTAATCTAACATGGGGAGGACGTGTTTTTCTTACAGTGTGAATGTCAAGGCCATGGTTCTTGCTGGGACCCATCGGCCTATTTTTGGATTAACAAAAGATACAAACGTTTGTTGCCTCGTCTTTTTTATCCTAGTCTTTATTTGGCTAAGGTTTCACCCCCCATATTAAACTTTCTTTTTTGTGATTCCTTTTCAGAAGTAAAACGTGGGACCTTGTTTGAATCCTCAAAGCTTTCTTATCATCCAGTTACTATTTCTCTTGATAACGCTTTTAAATTTTAATTAATTTAATTAATGAATATGTGGAAAAATATGATGTGAATTATCAATTATGCTTTATTGTAATGCAATGTAAGCTGAAAGTCAAACAGATTAAAGTTCATTTAACAGGCAATGCCCTTATATGTATTATCTCTTTTAATGAAAATGTCATATTCGTTTATGTTATATACATACGTTTCATTGACGTTATTTTTAAAAGTCTGTATTATGTGTCTTTTTTAGGAAATAATGTGTATTATAAAATTATTTATTTTTATATTTTTATAATTTGGATTTCTCTGAATAAAGTCAGATAACACTCTTTTTTTTTTATCTGTCTTTGTTATTTTTGATAATGTTCCTGTTTTTAATACCTCCCACATTCAATACATTGAGAGTTTAAACCCAAAGGTTTTCGTATGTGTTTATGGTATTCATCAAGTGATTTCAATTCATTGCAATTTGCACAGAGTTTTAAGATCCGTCATTTTTATACAAAAGAAATATTGAACTCCATTTAAAGCAATAGAAACATAAACTCTATTACCGAATTGATAATGCGTGGATGGTATGTGTTGGGAACATAACATGGAATAGCCAACTGCCACATAGATGGTGAATCAATATTGAATAATTAAATAGGGGTGAGAAAAACCTCTATACTTCTATCTCTATAAACAAGCATAATAACAAAATATCATTACAATAGAATAGAATTCGAAATAAAAAAAAAATATCAAAACGGTAGAATCGATTTCGATTTTTTCTTTCTCTATATACTAATACAATACCAATGCTGTAGAATCGAAATGATCTCTATAAATCATCAAAATATAATCGAATTTGAGACCGGAGTAAAAAGTGCCTTTATATATCCTTTTCATAACATTTTTTTCGATTTTTTTGAGTAATAATCATAATATTCCTCTTGGCTATGAGAACTGTCCATAGCATTATTTATAGATATTGTTCTATTTCCACTCTCTTTAGTAAGACACTCTGCTTCCACTGTTATAGCTAATCTTGATTTACCCAAGCAGGATATAACTGGGAACACTAAGCGGCTGCATATATTGAATTTTATAATTACATATTCTCTTAATATAACAAAAGTGACACGATTTTTTTTTTGTTTTGTTTTGTTTTGGGGGGGGGGGAGGGGTTGAGTGAGTGGGCAATAAGCTTTTTAACTGGAGTTGGAGCTGATGATTCGAAAAGGATCGAGATATAGATAGAGATAAAAGATCTAGGACGGGCTAAAAAGATAATAGTTATTGTGAAATGTGAGGAAAGAGAAAAAAAAAGCAGGTACATGGTCACTAACGCCAACCGGCACGACACTCCATAATGATTTCTTTAAAAAAAATGAAAAAATTGGGTTTTAAGATAATTTCTCAAAAGAAAAATATACGAATAAAACATTCACTATTACTTCTCGCTAGATAACCTAATTTCGATTGAAAGGTTTGAAATTGGATAAACTTTGGACCTTGATATTTTTGCAATTAGCTTAATTCATGTTCTCGGTCTACCTAGATCTATACCGGGATTGAATTGTTGTTGAAACAATAAGAGAGTGACCGCCACCCTTTATGATGTAGGGATGGCGGATCATTCAAGATCCCAAGAGGCTATGAAAATCACTTTAGAGGATCTAGACAATCAAGAGTTTGACACAAATGAAATTATGATAACTTAGGAAAGAGTGTAGTTGGGATGATATTCAAGTAACTCTGGATAGAACGACTGGACCAGCCGGGGCAGAGGAGGAGAGTTTTTACCAAGTTTATAGACTTGAGGATCCTACACACTGGTTCCTCATAACAAATAAACCAGAAGCTGACTTACTAAACAATACAACAAAAACAGTCAACAATCAACCATTCTCTCTGCACTTTAATAGACGAGAAGAAGAAAACTTAATTATAAGAATATTATAGGCTCCACCCAAACTAAAATTAAAAGTCATAAATTGTTAAAAAGAAATCTAGGGCAAGAGGCAACAGTGAGCAGACCCGAAGACGCTAAAGACAGCAGTCGAATAGACCCAAAAACGTACCCCATTGTGTAAAGGTAAATTTTAGAGACAGTAAAACTGTTAAATAAATGTTGTGGTTTGTTGTAATAAGAAATCCAAGACAACAGTGTTGCTAGTGCAATATTACTGAACACTGGCCCTACAAATGTTCGAAAAGAGGGGAAGAGAAGGACAAAGTAAAAAGTGTGTTGGAAAGACGAAAGACGATTGTTTTTATGCTATTTATAGAGATTGAAACATTAGAATTGGATTCCCCTTTGTCTATCTCTATAAATAGCATAATTTCAATTTTGCCGCCGGCGAATTCTAAGTTTTCGATCTCTATAAATAACATAATTTTTATATGGCCGCCGGTTAATTCCAATTTGGCAATCTATATAAATAGCATATTTCCTATATGGCCGCCGGGAAATTTTATTTTTTCAATCTCTATAAATAGCATAATTTCAATATGGCCGCCGGTTAATTCTAGTTTGGCAATCACTATAATTAGCATAATTTTAAAATGGCCGCCGGTTAATTCCAATTTGGCAATCTCTATAAATAGCATATTTCCTATATGGCCGCCGGGAAATTTTATTTTTTTCCATCTCTTTAAATAGCATAACTCCAATATGGCCGCCGGTTAATTCTGTTTTGGCAATCTCTATAAATAGCATAATTTCAGTATGGCCGCCGGGAAATACTAAGTTTTCCATCTCTATAAACAGCATAATTCCAATATGTCCGCCGATTAATTCTAATTTGGCAATCTCTATTAATAGAAAAATTCCAATGTGGCCACCGGTTAATTCCAATTTGGCAATCTCTATAATAGCATAATTCCAATATGGCGGCCGATTAATTCTAAATTGGCAAATCTCTATAAATAGCATAATTTCAATATGGCAGCCGGTTAATTCTATTTTGGTAATATCTATAATTAGCATAATTTTAATATGGCCGCCGGTAAATTCTATTTTTGTAATCTCTATAAATAGCATAATTTCAATATGGCCGCCGGGAAATTTTATTTTTTTCCATCTCTATAAATAGCATAATTCCAATATGGCCGCCGGTAAATTCTATTTTGGTAATCTCTATAAATAACGTAATTTCAATATGGCCGCCGGGAAATTTTATTTTTTTCCATCTCTATAATTAGTGTAACTCCAATATGGCCGCCGGTTAATTCTTTTTTTGGAAATCCTTATAAATAGCATAATTTCCATATGGCCGCCGGTTATTCCAATTTGCCAATCTCTATAAATAGCATAATTCCAATATGGCCGCCGGCTAATTCTATTTTGGCAATCTCTATAAATAGCATAATTTCAATATGGCCGCCGAGAAATACTACGTTTTCGATCTCTATAAATAACATAATTCCAATATGGCCGTCAGTTAATTCTAATTTGGCAAATCTCTATAAATACCATAATTTCAATATGGCCGCCGGTTAGTTTTTTGGTAATATCTATAATAAGCATAATTTTAATATGGTCGCCGGTTAATTCTATTTTGGTAATATCTATAATTAGCATAATTTCAATATGGCCGCCGGGAACAACTTGGTTTTCCATCTCTATAAATAGCATAATTCCAATATGGCCGCCGGTTAATTCTAATTTGGCAGTCTCTATTAATAACAAAATATCAATATGTCCACCTGGAAATTTTATTTTTTTCCATCTCTATAAATAGCATGAATCCAATATGGCCACCCTTTAATTCTTATTTGGCAAATCTTTATAAATAGCAAAATTCAATATGGTCGCCGGTTAATTCTATTTTGCTTACATCTATAATTAGCATAATTTCAATATGGACGCCGATCAATTCCAATTTGGCAATCTCTATAAATAGCATAATTCCAATATGGCCGCCGGTTAATTCCAATTTGGCAATCTCTATAAATAGCATAATTCCAATATGGCCGCCGGTTAATTCCAATTTGGCAATCTCTATAAACTGGATCGAATTGTAATGTTTCTATCTCTACAAATCGCATAATTTCAAAATGGCTGCCGAAGGATTCTAATGTGTCGATCTCTAGAAATAGCATTATTTAATTATTGCCGCCGGGGAATTCTATTTTTTCCATCTCTATAAATAGCATAATTTCAAGTATGCCGCCGTGGAATCGAAGTCTACTGTTTCGAACTCTATAAAAAGCCTATAATCAATATCGTCACTGTGGAATCGAATTATAGTGTTTGTATCTCTATAAATACCCTAATTTCAATGTGTCCGCCGGGGAATTTAAAGGGATAGGGCCGTAGATTCAAGGATGACAAGATCAAGCAGGATGCACTGGCCGTTTCTATTGAAAAATAATATAGAATCTGAGGTCTAAGGAACAGAGAGGTAAATAAACAAATTCAAAGGAAAATAACCGAAAAACTGACCGTAAATTAAGGTAAAACAATGAACTCCACCCATAAATGACTCAAAATAGAGGGAGAAAGGGCAAAAAATGTAACATTAAAAACCAAACTGTAAAATAACCAATTTTAAACTTAAATAATAAATTAAAGAAAATAGGGCGGAAAACGGCAATCAGTGCTGTATTAACTGACATATCGACGGCTGAGACTATGACAATTACACTTAAAAAAAAAAAAGACAAGCAGAGCACGGAATATTTTTGATAGAAGAGACTCATAGCTAATGCTGAGAGCATTAAATTTTACTAACAAGTAGAAAAGAGAGGGTGAGGTGGTGAACAGATGAACGGTACATTAGCACAGAGAGAGAAAGAGAGAGGGAGAGACAGAAACAGAGAGAGAGTGTGTGTGTGAGAGAGAGACAGAGACAGAGACAGAGACAGAGAGAGACAGATAACTAGAGGCTCGACAAATAATTGCTGTGACAAAGCTAATTTCTAGATCCCAGCATCTTTTTTGCCAAACTGAGGAGAAGATCTAGAAGTAGATTCTAGATTTTAAAAACTGTTTCTTTGAAAACATTTTAAGATGTTTTTAGTATCTAGCTGTAAGACTTTGGGGACACAGCGAAATTTAAGCCAACAGGTCCACTTTGTTCGGTTCTTTTCAACTCTTACAATCTTGTAATCATCAGGCTATCACCAATCGTTATCTGGTGATCTTCGTCGTCAAAGCCGTTCTTCTGGTTGTTGTTGTTGTTGTTGTTGTTGTTGTTGTTGTTGTTGCTGTTGTCAAATTGGATACTACAGTGATGATATTATATAATTATGCTGGCATATGAAGATAAAAACACAGAAATTCGTTTCTGCAGAGATGATCTTGTTTTACTATGCTGTTTTATAGAAAAAGAAACACATGTATTCGATGTTATGTTAATTCATGGCGATAGAAACACTTGAATTCGGTTATACAGTGATAATGTTGATTTATTATGCTGGTTTATACAGGAAAAAAATCTAGAAATCGATTCTAAAGTAGCGATTTTGTATTGCTATGCTGGTTTATACTGATAGAAACACTAGAATTCAGTGATGATATTTTATTATTATGCAGGTTTATGGAGATAGAAAAACTAGAATTTGATTCTACAGTGATGAAATTGTATTATTAAGCTGGTTTAGAGAGAGAGAGAAACGCTAGAATCCGATTCTACAGTGATGGTTTTGTATTATTTTGCTGGTTTATGGAGATAAAAAGCTAGGATTTGAATTTACAGTAATGATTTTGTATTATTACGTCCGGTTATAGATAAAAAAAAATTGAAGTCAGTTGGAAAAATGGAAAGTTGGTGAATAGGGACGAAAATGATATTTGTGATTTGTCCTTTGAAAAAAAGGATATAAGTTTAAAATATTTTAAGTAGAAATCCGACAATGAAGTTAGAAGTAAGTACAACCTGATAGCTAAGTTCTATCTGTGAAAGGGACAAATAGATTTTACTGGGATTTAACATGCAAGTAAAGAGAAAGACATTTTTTCCCAGTAGTGTGGTAGATTTAATCCACAAAAATATTTATTCTGTAGAGTGGTTAAAAGTAATATCAATTACTATTATAAAAATGACGGATGGTAAGCTCTGTACAATGAATTTAAATCACTTAATGAATAACATAAACATTTACGTAAACTCTGAATGTATTGAATGCAGGAGTTATGCAGAGTGTTATACAGAGTTTATTCAGAGACATGCAATTTTTTTTAAATCTGGTATTAAACCTCTTATCAATTAGGGAAAATGGAGGAATTCTCTCTCCCGTTCAAGATTATCAATCATTTTAAGGGGAAATGTTTGCATAAAGAAACAAAAAAATATTTTCACTCATTCACAGACACATTCTAGGAGGTGTTTTGTCGAATTACGACTCATCAGTGTTCCTGGTCCATGTAGTTCTTGAATGACTCAGTTTTTCAGTCCTCTAGGTTCCTTTCTCTTATCTTGTCCCCTGAACATGGAGATCCTTAGCTTTACAGGCTTAGGCTCTCTTCCAGCTATTCTTCCTGGACCTAAACTTCTGTACTGGTCTTTGCGGCTTCTGCCTCTGTGATCTCGAAATATAATATCATGACAGGACTTATTACAACATGTTTTTTACACCCCTCCCCTTTTTTTAATCTTCAGTTCCTGATCTATGTTGTTCTTGTGCACATCAATGCTTCAGTGCTCCGAGTCTTTTTCTTACCTGTTCATGGCTATCTCTAGCTTAAGGCTCGGAAGTATCTTTTCCAGTTTCTCTTCGTGGTCTTTAAGTTCAGGTCTTTGCATCTCCGCCTTTTGTGATCTCTAACCATGATATCATGATCAGAATTATTATAAAAATGGAGAAAACAAATTGAAAAAGAAAATACAAAAACATTTTCATTCATATTGTGTGTATATGAAGTATTCAAAAGAAATGGGATTATTTGTCAGAAAATATTTTTTAATGCTGGGAAACAAAGCGTCTAAGCTAAAAGCAGGAAAAAAGTATCTTAACTAAATCAGTTTATAAAAGCCCTGGCTGTGAAGGAAAAATTCAGCAAGTTTTCATTAGTACTACATCAAAGTAAAAATGAGAGGAGAAAAAAAAATACCGTCTACGACGTAATATTTTTAGACTGACCGACATCATTTGCATAAACTCCTTCCACCCAGCGGTACGTAGCAGAATCGCTTTTCGCAAACATGCTAGCCCTTTCACCGTGAACGTAAATGTTATGTAATTGTTACATGATGACTGCCAGCGATGCTCTAATGCTACCGGTACTGAGTACTAGCCTTGACTAGGTGTAAGCGCGCTATGGAGAGTGTGTTTCCACTGCTCCACTGAATGCTCACACAGTTACATTACATAACAAACACATGATCCGAGACAGTTATACCAGCAGCAGCAGCAGATTTCACAGGTCTAAACAGCTGACCAGATTGACCAGGCCTAACGCTCGCTTGCGGCTTCCGATGTAAACAACGCAGGCCGATTTGCACACGTCACTAGGGAAACCACATGGTTGTTACGTTATGACTCATGTTTACGGTACGTAACTCAATCTGCGAAACATGGCTAATGGCTCTTTATGGACACGGCCAGTGTATTACATCTTCTTCGTGACAAGTGAACCATCGCACAACATGCTCTGAATTTCATCCATATTCTTTATTCTTTATCTTTGGTACAAAGAAGCAAAAAATGCATTGTGTATTAAACATGAAATAATTTTAATGATAACCAATTCCTTCTTTCAAACGTCAGGTAGTGTAATTAGGCTTCTAGAGCCTCTCGTGATCGGCAAAAACAGGCAATAACTGGTTTTAATGAATGTAGAAATAAATAAGTAGTAATTTCTGTAGCTAAAATAAATGACACCTTATCCCATACAATGTTTTTTTTTCCTCAAGAATAACACTGGCTTACAAAAATACAGTTCATAAGCAATATAGATCACCAGTATGCAATTGCAATTACCAACAGCTCTATTATAATTATATTCTAAAATAATCAGAAAAGTTAATTTCAGAATTTTACAGCCGCATACTATCGTATCTCGAGTTATGAGCTAAAATATCTCAAGTATACTATAGTAAGTCAAATTACGATATTATACGTTGTGGATTTTCACGGAGCTCAAGATACGATATTTTAATTAATTGTAATCACGAGGTCATAATTAATGATATGACTCAGAGGTTTTGTCACAACATGCCTATGGTAATTGTCTGTATTTTGCCGAAAAATCTCGATTTCTGAAAAAATTCGACTTACGATAGTTTACGTTGAAACCTTCGATATGGTCACGTGTCATAATTTCACGATGCCAATACCATATTTTACAAGATCAATTTTTTTAGGAATCGACATTCCAACTAGACCCCATGGTACTGAAAAGAATGCTGATCATAACAATGACTCGATAATATTGACAAAAAAAATGTAAATGTTTTAGCTTCTCAGTTTTATTAAGAAGTGTGTATTGCGGAGGAGGTACTTAATCATGCGTAGTTGTCTTCTTTAAATGATATCTATATGTATGTCGAGGGGGGAGTTTCTGTTGATGGTAACGAAAGCACTCGACGCATCGATTCCTTAGGTATATTTCTACATCTTCTCCATAATTATATCTTGCTTACTAACCCAAACTATGTCTGATGTACTTCTTTCTCTTCTGGAACCACTTTGATTTGGGTGTAAGTAAGCGTCTACGTTGCATCTTATTTGTTTCAACACTGATAACGAGAGCACCTTCCTTAATGTGTTGAGAAAACTTTTGGGACGGGGATTTGTGACGGGGCGCTTGGTTTTTTTCTGGCTAGTGAATAGTTAAAACTACTTCATAATTTATTTCGATGTCTTAACGTTTACAAAATATGTCATTAACAATGCATGTCTGCATGGTGTCTATGGAGTCGCATCCATAGTTTGGGAGCTCTCCCAGAATGCCATCTTCTCCACTGGCCCTATTATCATTATTAGCTATTTCAGCTCATCTCGAACGTCAACACAGCGGTGAATGTCCTTCAAATTGCTTTATATCATCAATAATTATGTTTTTGTCTAAGTTTTCCCTCGAAATGTTAATCAATGGTCGATTGAACCTAGTTCATATCGGTCATAAGTTTTCTTCGTCAAAGAGTTTGGGGTTTTCTTATCTTCTTTTATTTAAGGTTATGACAGTTCCAAATATACATTTATGCATGATCAGGAATATTGTAAATTTTTTCTTCTATTTTATGCAGGTCTTCATTTCTTTTTTTTTCACTATTGTTTAAATTTAGTGTATTATCTTATTTCTAGTTGTTTTCAACTCCTGTCTATGTTGTTCACTCTGTATGATTCTGTATGTAGACAAGTTTTTCTCTTCCTTTGATCATTTTTACGAATATTTGGTTCGTTAAATATTCTGTTAAATGGTTTGCTTACACGTTTTGTTGTTTTTTAAGGCTTGGCAGAAATTTTAAGACATAATATTTTTTACTTTGTCGCATGATCTATGATACATTGCTTTTCTTGTCTTACATTGTTCAAGGTAATTTGAAGAGCGTTCCTGTATGCCTTTTGAATGCTTTTATCATTATCAACGAAAAAGGCATTTAGAGCAGCTTCAAAGTTCTTTCTCATGTTTTAGATTGAAAGATGTGTAAAACGAAAAATATGATGATGATGATGATGATGATGATGATGATGAAGAAGAAGAAGAAGAAGAAGAAGAAGAAGAAGAAGAAGAAGAAGAAGAAGAAGAAGAAGAAGAAGAAGAAGAAGAAGAAGTAGAGGAGGAGGAGGAGAAGGAGGAGGAGGAGGAGGAGGAGTAGGAGTAGGAGGAGTAGGATGAGGAAGAAGAAGAAGAAGAAGAAGAAGAAGAAGAAGAAGAAGAAGAAGAAGAAGAAGAAGAAGAAGAAGAAGAAGAAGAAGAAGAAGAAGAAGAAGAAGAAGAAGAAGGAGGAGGAGGAGGAGGAGGAGGAGGAGGAGGGGGAGGAGGAGTAGGAGGAGGAGGAGGAGGAAGAGGAGGAGGAGAAGAAGAAGAAGAAGAAGAAGAAGAAGAAGAAGAAGAAGAAGAAGAAGAAGAAGAAGAAGAAGAAGAAGAAGAAGAAGAAGAAGAAGAAGAAGAAGAAGTAGAAGAAGAAGAAGAAGAATTGTGGATTTTTTTTTCTCTGCCTCAAATCTTGTGTATCATGAAGATATTAACAGGAGTAACTAGGCATCCAATCTGACAGAACTCGATCTTCCATACGTGTAGAATATAGATTCAATAAGTCATTTTAAAACGTTTTACCTTAATCATTAGTGCAAAAAGTAGCTTTTAAGAAGAAAACCAACTCTGCTCTTGTATAATCTAATCGCGCATTTACTCAAATGTTAGTCAATAGAGGTATTAGATTTAATTCAGTAAAGATCACGTTAAGATCCCAAAAAATTAGTTGAAAGGTAGAATAAAATAAAAATGTATAGTTTTAACAAAAACGTGTGTTTTGTAACTGTTTCTGGTTGTTGGCTAAGACGCCTTTGATTTAAATTCATAAGTGCCATACGTTGAATACATTTTCTGTACATAATTCTTCTAGGTAGCAAAGAAGTTCTCCAGGAAACCTTATATATTCTTTAAATATCTTATTTTCTTTGAAAGTAGATGTCTTTCTATTTGATTAACAAACACTATTATTCATATAATCTTGAGTCAACATCAAGCGACATCTATTATCTATACAGAAGGAACTGCAACAAAGGTGCTCTCAGTTTAGCCACGAGCTTTAACAATTATGTTAAGAGAGGCAAAGCGAGGGGAGGGGAAGAGAGAGGGAGAGAGAGAGAGAGAGAGAGAGAGAGAGAGAGAGAGAGAGAGAGAGAGAGAGAGAGATGTGGAAAGGAAGAGCGAAAGGCATGTGTGTGTGTGGGGGGGGGGGGGTGTTGGGGACATTCTAAACTTTGGGAAGTAACTATAGGAGAGGGATCCAGATAAAGAGTTGACAACCAGGTAGTATGAAGAGAGGGGAAATGGGGGTGTAAATAGGCGAAGGTGTTGTGAAATACTTTACAGCAACGTATTGAATTTAGGTTGTGAGAACCGCAGTGTCTTAAAAAGTATTGATTTTGTTCACAGCCAGAGAGAAAGAAATATTAATATAACCCGTTCACACGTTGTGCCGAAGTGTAAATAATATCTTATTTGTGCGCATGACAGAATTTTTTTAAGGCCCCCTTTCAGAATACACGATTATCCCCTCATCAAAAATTTTGAAATGTATATACCCGTTTCTTCAATTCCATTTTTAAATGTTATTTATTAAATTTTATCATTATTATTTTTTTTTTCGGTGACGCACCTGTGATGTTACAATTTCGTAAAAAATTCAAGTTTATTTGTTCTCCAGAATCGAAAGACTTTGTGTGTGGAAAGAAAAAAGAATGAATGCAAATAAAAATAATAAGGAGAGCTCGATGGCAATAAAAACAGTGATAAATTCGGAAAGATTGAGTGATAGAGAAAGAAAGGAGTGAGAGAGAGGAAGATATAGAAAGACGAAAGGAAAGATTTAGAGAAGGCTGGAGGAAGATGGAAGAAAAAGAGAGGAAACATGGGTGAAGACAGAGTGATGGGCTGATGGGGAGATGATAGTTTGTTGGGGTTTTTTTCCCTTTCTTTCTTTTTTTTTCTTTTTTTTTTTTTTGCTTTTTGTTTTGTTTTGACTTGGTTTGGTTCGGTTTTTGGTTTTGGGGATGTTCATTTAGTTTGTTTTCATTGTTTTTTTCTTTTTTTTTTTTTGTTTTTTTGTTTTTTTGTTTTTTTTTTTGTTTTTTTTTTTTTGTGGGGGGGGGGGGTGGGGGATAGAGAAGGGGGTTCCCAAAATATGCGACCCGTGACAGAGAAAAAGCAGAAAAAAAAAAGAACAACACGATTCATCATGCTTTTTTTTTATTCATCCAAATGCATGTGTCACAAATTTGATGTTTTTCTCCTCCTCTAATTCTTCACAGCATCTTTATTATCTCTTTGAATTCTCTTAAAGTTTACTCTTTTTATGTACTTGCCTTTGAATTATTTTTTTTATTAATCTATCATCGTTAACGCTAGCTATATCTTGTACAATCTTTTGGATGTGAGTCGGTTTTATTTTAATAGCTACTTAAGTTTTTTATGACAAAGTGAGCGACAACGTTAAAATTATATGCCTTAGGAACACAATAGTTCACAATCATCCATCCATTCTAAAAATTATTATGTGCCACAAACCTGTTTTTTACAACTAGAATTAATTCACATTAAAAAAAAAAAAAACGTGTGTTCTACATCTGCATGCAGGATTTGTACTAACACTAACTTTAACTGTATTACGCTTCTTACAAATTCTGAAACATTTTAATATCCGGTGAGGTAGTGCTTTAGCTTCATGTCATTTTAAGGTCAGTAATCCTGATTTTGTAAAAGTCCACTAACTAAATTCATTCTTAGCTTTGGTGGAGCATATAACTTCTTAGCGCAGGACCTAAAAAAAATTGGTAATTACAATATTCGTGCTATGAGATAAAAATTGCAATAATGATAAACATATACAACTTTACAAAATTCATAATTGCAATTATATCTGTACTTTGTACAGGTAGCTTTGAGGCTCAGCGCTTTAAATGAGAAATTGAAATTTGAAATAAAAAAAAAAACATATACATTTCAATCATGGTCTTCAAATTTAATTCAGGAACTGATAATTTGGATGGCATTGGACTTGTCTTAAATTTATTCAAGACTTGAATGTTTTTATTAAATAACACGACTGTATGCTTTTACATTTCCTGACTTATTTGCTCCTAAGGTTTCTTACATATTGTTTTCTATTAAACGTAAAACAAAGAAACTAAGGTTTAAAGAATTTTCTTAATCATGTTATATTTCAGCTATTTAATATCGGCAATTTGTTTTTGAGGATCATCGTTTAGTTAATTGACTTTTCTAATAATTAGGAGTCTCTCACTTGTCACCTCATTGGGGAGGGGTAGGAAGGGAAAGTAAAACAGGCTGAAACTTTTCCATTTCGTAATATTTGGGCGGATGTCAGTAAGCCTAACATTCGGCTGCAATAATATTATTGTTTGACAGCTGCTTCTAATTTCAAGTCGAGCTGAGATAAGATTGCGAGTTTAGTCTCGGTTCCAGACAGTTTGGCGCATGCGAGTCCTAATGGTGACTAGCTCTAGCCACGTTTTATTAGGAGCACAGATTAAGAAAGGATCCTCAACCATAATTTTCTAACTACTTAAACTATATTAATTTTAGGTTTTGTCAAAAACCACATTTTGTTCTCTGAACGAAGTTGCCTGGAGAGTGTGTCCAAGTACAATGTTCTAAATTTTAAAAAAATAATAAAAAAAAGAAGAAGGAACACAAGAGAGTTGATGCTTTTTGTAATAAAACTTAATATTTTGTATTATCAATTATAGACTGGGTTGAAATCAAGTTGGGTTCTTAAAAATTACGCTTATTGATTTTCTTCCCACGGTATCTTATTCATAATCATTTCACCATTGTGTATGAATATCAATATCTTTTTAAATTTTATATAATCTTATTTAATCTTTTTTTTTTTTTCATTGGGTAGGGGAAGGGGGGGGGGGCGAAGACTGTTTGGCATTATCTAATCGTGGTAAATTTTTCTTAGGCGTCTAAGAACATGTTTTATTTTAAGTATTTAGCCTTGAAAAGGAGCCAGAAAAAAATTATTATAATTAATGACAGACATTAGAGAAACTATCAGAGATTCCAGTCATTGAATGGGGTTTAGCTTGTTTTTCATTATTACTGTTAGCGTTCTTTTGATTTGACGTGGTAAACTGTTACTACATAGTGTTTTATATCTTAATCTAAAATGCTAGTGATTTTATCAAAATGGGCACATATTGTTCAGAAATAATCTAGATCTCTTATTCAATTTAGAATACTGTTGAGCTTATCTAGATAGGACGGGTATTGAGGCATAACTAAGAAAATAATTTAATATAAACTCATGTATTTCTTGATCATTCCTATCTTCGTGTAAGCTTATGAAAATATACATGACATAAAAATGCGATGTTTTCTACGAATTTTTTGTATCTACTAAGAAATCAATTACAAGTGAGGAAGTGTGGAAAAAGAATCAAGGAAATCATTCGGCTCTTAGGAGATCAGCTGACCGATGTGGAAAAATGTAAACAAATATGGTTTCTGCACATTTAAGATTAACAGGATTTTGCAAAGATCGGTACAAGGAGGGAGGAGGGGTAGGGGAAAAAAATTGGGACAGCATTTACGGACAGGTTTTTAAGTGGAACTTTTTATAGGGCTTAAGATAGAGATAGGTCAAGAAAAGTGGTAGTGAGATCATCATTAAGTCTCCGAATAGCCATCTATCCTAAGGGATACATGGAATTCTATTAGTAATTTCATTTCTACACTTTTCATTTAACCACTTCAAACTCTTTAACTTCATTTCCTTCCTCTACTTTATGTTCTTTCTCTCGCTATTCTTTTTCCTTCTGTCCTTCTTTCATTTTATCCATAACGCTTTATGTGATCCTTATGTTAATGAGTATTGTTTTGAGTGTTTCATTTCGGTTAAAATTTCTTATAAGGCAAGAGTATGGATACATTTTTTCAATTGTTTTTTTTTTTTGTCTCTGCTCTATTTCCTCACCCACCACTTTGGTCTTTCGGATCGTTTTTTTTTTTTTATATTTATTCATTTTTAGCCAACTCATATTGTATTCTGATTTTTTGTTTCCTTTGAGTAAATAAAATTATGCTTTTGCCGTTGTGCATTATGAACTTTTTGATGTCTGAGTACTCCCAAATCTTTTCTATTGATTTTGTTTTGTAACTGGCTACAAAAAAGGCCACACCTCTCTCCTATATGTTTCTATGTGAGTGAATAGTTTGAGTGAACCTATCGCATTTAAATTCTCATGCTCTTTTCCATCTAATTTTGCTTTTGGAAAAAAAAATTACCATCGTGTTTTCCCTTTTCTAAGCAATGTATTTAAATTTTTCCAAGCAGTCTTTTTTTGGATCAGTGGGTTAGTGACGATTTGATACCACCTGCCTTCAATCATAATGAAGAGGTGAACCCCTGGGCATGTTGTCGTCCTTCACACTGAAAACGACCTTTCGATATTGTTTTGCTTCCATTACTTTGATGGACTCGATTTAGAATGCGCTCTTTCAGTGAAAGTAATTCCCTTTTTTTTTTTTTTGTCGCTTTGTCCAAGCCATTGTTCTAAAGGAGATCCTTTGGCGCAAAAAACTCAAGGCCCAGTCTGTTGCTTGCCTTCGGGAGTAAACACACACACAAAAAAAACTTGTCAAATAGCGGTAACTCGTTTACCGTTTGCTTCAGACAGATATTGCTTACAAGATCTTAAAAAAGTATGGGTATAACCAAAGATATTACCTAACGAAATGAATGGTGAAATATATGCTGGTAACACGAGAAAAATGAGTCAGGTGAACAGATCTAAATGTGGTGTTTTATCATTTGTGGTTGCGATATATGATCTGTAGACAATAAAAAAAAGGTTAAACTTAAAGTAATTGAGATGTTATTTCCGAGAGGTATGAACATCCGGGTATGTATAAGAGTATCAACAATTAAGTTTTGAATATGGATGAAAGAGAATGAAAATTAGTAACAATAAGAAAAAGGCAAATGAACATTTTTTCCCTGTGAAAAGAAAAAAGATGAAAGAGATAAATGGAGGTCCATGACTACTGATGTACGCAATAAACGTGGCACTATATCATTGCGTGACGATTTACAACTCAGACTTAAATAAATTATATAACGATAACTTCGCAACGCTGAAAGAGTAAAATACAAGGCACATGTTTATATAATAGCTAGATAGGTAACTGATGTCTTCTGCTAATAATTATAGAACTTATTGATTCGTGCGAAATATCTGAAATATATGAGTGATTCCCTCTGATATTCTGATACGGTGATTAGGGGAGGGGGATATCAATCTAAAAGTTCTGCTCAGATCGTTTGTGAAATAATACCACACGCGGTCAAAAGCATATTTTCCGTCCTCTGCGTCTAACTGAACCGGCTATGGATACCTTTAGTCTAGTTACATTTAACAGGAAAATATTAAAAAAAAATTAATTTTAAAAGTTATAAAAAATTAACAAAAGGCAACAAAAGAGAGAGAGAGAGAGAGAGAGAGAGAGAGAGAGAGAGAGAGAGAGAGAGAGAGAGAGAGAGAGAGAATTCGGGACAACTTCATCTTATTAGAAGAATTTAGTTCCTAATTATCTAACATGTAGGCCCATAAAGAGCACATTTTGTTAGGTTTACAAACCTACGATAACCTGTTTGCAGGATTTCAAATCAAATCACATTAAAAGACCCAGAATAACTAAAAAAAAAAAACATGAAAAAATACTACTACATGTACTACTACTAATAATAACAACAAAAAGAACAATAACAACAACAACAACAACAACAACAACAACAGCAACAACAACAACAACAGCAACAACAACAACAACAACAGCAACAACAACAACAACAACAACAACAACAACAACAACAACAACAACAATAATAATAATAATAATAATAATAATAATAATAATAATAATAATAATAATAATAATAATAATAATAATAATAATAACAAATTAAATTATTGAAGTGCACTTATATGAAAAAACATGTTCAATACGCTTTATAATTAAATAGGCAGGCCCGACCAGGTTTTTATTATGATAAAAATACTTGGAACAAAAAATGAAAGAAACGAAACTTGTAAATAACACGACAATTTGAGACATGATTAATGCCTAGTAAAATCTGTAAAATCTTGTACCAAACTTGATAGGCCTATACATGTATTAATGAAAACATAATTCTTTATGCAAAACATTATTTTGCTCAGTGGTAATAGTATAAAAAAAGATCCTCTATTTCTCTTTTATTTCCCTTTTCACTGACACACTACTTGAAAACGTTAAAAGAGGGTCTATCCCGATTCTTCGTAACTGTACATGAAGTAGACCTCGAGTATCTCTACCTATATGACACACCGAAGACTAGATCAACCTAAAAGTAGAAGAAGACTCACAGAGATTTTTTAAAATAAAATCAATGAATAAAGCCGAGCTTTAACGAATCCCTGAAAAGGTACCGAGAGAAGAAAAAAAAATTCTAAAAAGTTAGTCATTCCGCTCCTGTTTTTTTTTTTTTTTTAAATGAAGTTTGTATGCGAAACTTTACTTGGCCGTAGCTCAAGAAGCTTCATTCTGTAGCTTTGCTTCCATGACAACTAAACGCTACCGTCTATAGATCTACTGAGTGCTGGGTTTGAGCACTTCGCTCTGTACATTTATCTATCCAAGACATATTATAGATCTAGATTGAGTATTTAATCCTTGCAAATTGTATGAAAGTGACATTCTTTTCATTTTCTTTTTAACTTTACCAAGGGAAAACTTAATTATATAGAAAAATGCCGCCGAAAGGACGAGGACGCAAAGGTAGCACTAGCGATGCTGGTACAACTGAAGAAGTCGTTGTTGGTACTTTTGAAACACTTAGAGATGAAGGAGAACATTTTGTTCATGTGCAGCAATTTGAAAAAGCTATTGAAAGTTTTACCAAGGTAATTATTTACTGTGATAACATTTTGGTGAACACATGTCTCAGGTATCACGCAGAAATCTAGACTAGTCTAGATAATTATAGACCTAAAAACTAGATTCTAGATCTAGAGAAAGCATACCACAATGAAATATTAATCGAAAATAAAGCTTATATGCTCCAATTTCATGAGGCAGAGTAGATGTTATTGCTCTGAATTACTTGCTAAACTGAAATGAAAAAATTTGCAGCTTATGCAAACACATTTTAGATTCATTTGTACAGCTAGGATGCAGATTAAAAGAATTTATGCGTCAAAAACAAAGACATTGATAATTTAAAAATTAGATAAACAAAAGAAGGAAAAGTACTGGTATATAATGTAGCAATTGTTGAGTTCTCAGTAAAGTTTCAAATTAAAATTTGATTGATAATGGTTAAGAAATGACTATAATTCATAGGGTTCAAATTCTGGACTTAAAATTGCTCAGGCACCTACTGCCTGGCCCACATCAAGCAACTTTCACCCTTTTCATAGATTGCTTTTTGAAAAGGAGAGAAAAGTCCAGGATCTTAGTTTTGCCAAATTTCTTTGCCTGCTGCAGATAATGTTGCCCTAACAACATTGTCATCATTTTACTGTCTATTCTACAATCTTAATGTGTCTTTTACATAAATCAAATGGACTGGGAGACCAAGATGTCTCAGGCCCCAAATTAAGCAATCTGTTCTCCAATTTATGGATCACAGGAGGAAACATTTGAGGAAGAGTCTCATAATTGAAAGTGTTATGACAGAACTAATTTTTATTCACATAGTGACATTATGCCATCAACAATTTGGAAATTATCTTTTTTAATAAACATGATTCAATGTAGAAAATACATACCTGTTTTGTGCTTTTTTTGTTTAAATCTTTGTGACTCTATATAGATCTTCATTTCTTAATTATGGAACAAAATTTCAGCCACTAAATCAAAATACATCTTCATGTATCTTGCAGTTCTGTTTACCTTCAAGCAAATGATGAAAGACTTTGTTTGTAATATCTACAGGCCCTGGAGATGAGAAACGGTGACAAAACTTGCTTGGTGGTACGATCAAAATGTTTTCTTATGCTTGGAAACTCAGAAAGAGCACTTGAAGATGCAGATGCTGCCTTGGAGCAGGATGAGGAAGGAGTCCGTGACATTCGTGTGAGTATAACAACACTTAGTTACATTTGAGGGTATATAATTATATATATATATATATATATATATATATATATATATATATATATATATATATATATATATATATATATATATATATATATGTATATATATATTCTATAGAAAATTTTTCATTATTCTCATTGTTCTCACCTGCTGCATTCCACAAGATGTTCCTGTTTCTCTCTTTGTAACATGTGGACAAAAAAGGTTGCTTACCATTCTATTAATCAGTAATCATGGTGTGTCAGCTACTTGCAACATTGTTTTGTTTCATTTCTTTGCATTCTATGAGTTTCACTGCATTCTCCTTAAGAATCACATTTCTGTTGCCTCTAGTTTCTTTTATAGCTGTTTTGAAATTTTTCAGACCTGACAAACATACATATTATGTTAGTACTGGTTTCATTTCTAGAAATTCATTTTTTGTCTGCACTATTTTTGATGCAATTTCAGTGTTGCTGTATCGATCCCTTCGCTTGAGTTTTTATTCCATTGATTTAGACATTGACCTGCCAATACTCATGATTTCAACTGATAACCATTATTTCTTTCTTTTTGATGTTCAATTCTAATCCCTTCTTTCTGCTTTCTTCTTCAACAATGAGTAATAATCATTGTAAGTCTTTTTAATTTTCTGCAATTGATACAGCGTTATCAGCGTATCCCAAGTTGTTTATCTTATGCTTTTGTACTTTGATTCTTGTGTATCCTTCCAGGTTTTGCATAATTATTTTACCGTAGAGAGAGTATTCAGAGAATGAAATCAATACTAATCAATAACCAAATCTCAATTAACACAAGAAGGAGAGCCCGGGTGAGGCATGGGCAACTTCAAAACAGTTACAAAAGCAACTGGCTGCAACAGAAATGTGTTTCCTAAGGACAATGCTACTCATTCAAGTATAGTTGGAGGGATATAAATGGCATTTGTTGTACCTTTTCCCTCCACAAAGCCACAGTGTTCCTTTGCTGTTTATGATTTGATTTTGTTTCTGACTTGCATCATGATGATTTTTAAAATAATTTTGGTGATATGACTCACAAGACAAATGATTCTATGTAATTTACTCTCTGTTTTCCCTGGTATTTTTTGGCAGTGTTATAAATATATACTTAGAGATGTCTGGTGGAATCTTACATGTGCCTTAGAATTGCAAGAATACTAAACATAATTATCATAGTCACATAAAAATGTACATACGCAAGTTTAAATTAGTTGAAACATATATGGAGCTATTATCTCCCCTGCATTTTTTTTTTCATATCTCATGTGCAATTATAGGATTAGTTTTTTCAGCTTTGTTTTGTTTCTCTTGCTGCACTAATTGATGACAGATGCTCTTTTTCTCTTTCTTTTTTTTTTTAGGCTTTGAATATGAAAGCAGAGGCTTTGTACCAGAAAGGCGATTTTGAAACAGCCTTAGTGTTTTATCATAGGGGCAACAAACTAAGACCAGAGCTTCAGGAATTTCGACTTGGTATCCAGAAATGTGAAGAGGCAATAGACAATAGCATTGGAAGTAAGCAAAATTTAATAGTATTTAAATAAAATGTCAGATAAAGGGTTATCAGCTTGGAAAATTCAGTTCTCCATGAGGAATCAGTCAAAAAATGAATATTAAAATCTCTTACACTAAAGTTACACCATGGACTTGAATTATACTTGGTTGCTTTGCTACCATTGATATTTATAACAACACTTTATTTTTCCATTGCGCTTGACATAAATTTACATGCCAACATACTATATAGGTAAAGCATCCTTTTATCACCTTTAAAGTAGAATTATGAGAAACTAGCAAATATTCAAATAATTTGAGGTATTGAAAGCAAGTAGAAGGTTGGAAGCAGGGGGGTGGCGGGTAATTTATAAGAATTTTGTTTCTTTCCTCCCATACAGTTAGCCTGAATAAGTTTAGCAACCTAAATCTGTTGTCTGACTTGTGCAAAAGATAAAATATTATAATACAGGTACAGAAAAGCTCACTGATAATGAGAATCTTTGTTCCAACTTGATTCTCTTGGAATCATAAATTTGTGTTGCCTAAAAGGTTTGAAAAGGAGAGAACCGAGGGCTGTAAAAAAAGATCCTTTTTTATGTGATTGGTTGTGTGCACACTAGTGAGCGAAGGAGACTACAATTTGCTAACATTGAGTTAGCGAACTAAGTGATACCGCATATAAGATTATCTGCTATTTCCAGTTTGCAATAGCCTCCAGCTGTACTAGGCCTAAAGCTAGGTGTATGCCAAATTAATATTTATTTAAGGGTTTGCGTTCTAATTTCTCGTTTTTCATTAAAAAAGAAATGTAATTTACAGGTTTTAAAAGAAAAATATACTAAACAAATGTGGTCGGCTTTGATGTCAAGTTAGATGTCAAATTTAGAAAAATTGTTTAAAGTGTAAGTCATTTTTAGCAAATTAATTCAGTAACGATTAAGTAGGAACTACCTGAAATTGACTGTAAAAGTTTTGAATAAATATATTGTTTTTTGTTTTGTTTTTTTGCTTTGATTAGTATTCAGATTTATGATATTCTGAAACAGCATATACATCAAAATATAAGCATTTTCTTCTATTTTAAAGTTATAGTGTATATAACCATCACCTTTTGAGTTTGAAATCGGCTTAAACAAGTGCCGAAACATTAAAAAGATTCTTTCGCTTTATTATTTCTAGTCTACAATCTGCACATTTCACATCATTTTATTTACTTCATTCAGGCTTTTTAAGCCTCTAACATTTTTTTTTCTACCCATGAACATAATCATTCTTCCTGCCTTGCAAATGGCAAAAACTTTTTCTGTCAGTCTTTGCCAACTGTTAACTCAATTAGACCATTCACTGGCCTCTTTTTTTAAATAAGCCAAATGGGCAGAAGATTCATATTTCAAATTTAATCTTAACTACTCTATCTGATAAAGCCTTTTATTTGCCCCCTTCAAAATTTGGGGCAGATCAATCTTTGAAGTTTCATATCCGCTTTACTTTATGACAGCAAGAGCTGAGTTGGGATTCTCATTAAACATCCTTTTGACACAAAAGGAGCTTTCAGAAATGTGCACATGTTCAAACATGTATGTTAATGCACATATATCAAATAGTCAAGCGTTAAAAGCTGACACTGAAGTAGATTTTGTGTTTATGTGGAGGCATTTAGGGAGCTCCTGCTGTATTTGAATTTCTCCCTATCCAAGTGAACAAATTAATAGTCTTGTATTAAAATTCTGATAATTTTTTTTATGCAGGTGCAAAACTTAATTGTTACATTTTCTGTCTCTACCTTAATTTCATTAATTTGTTTTTAAATTTTGCAGGCCCAAATTCGGTGCAGCTTGAGGCATCAGGAGATTTGTCTTATTTCTACAAAGTAGATGATGTAAGTCATACAAGTATAATATTTTTTAGTTATTTGTATTTGCATTGTTCACTTTCTCCCTCCCTTGTTTGAAGCCAAAAAATTCTATGATTTTCATCCTTTGCATGGAATCCTCAGCATGGCCTTGATGCAAAAATCTGAAGTTGTTTGATCTCATTTGTATTATGTTTTGTTCAGGAGCTCTCTCTCCTTTACCTGCTTTAGGAGCTTAACAGTATTATGCTCTGTATGTAAATAACTTAGAATTGTATGTTGTGCAAAAGTGATGTTTTTCCCATTATGCTATCCTTCATTGATTTGCAACATTAATTTCTTAATTTATTGAATCTAGGCTGATGGTGCAGCAACTAAAATCAGGTTTGGCAAATTATATCTTTTGAAATTCAAGCACTGTTTTGCAATGGTTCAGACTGCAGTAAAAATTGAGTAAATTTTTCCTCACAGTCACATTTGAAATTGTGATTTTCCAAAACATTTTCAACTCATATTGAGATTTGTAGTTTAATTCATTCTAAATTTGAAACTGTTATTTGTGATGGTCATGTTCCTTTACTTCTTATATCAATTTTCAAAATATTTATATCTTTAACATAATTGATGCCTATTGAGTATTAGTAGGCCCTATATTTTGCATTTTAAATTTTTAATTTTAGTGTAAGACTCAGTATTCAATTGTTCTTTATTGATGAAATGTACCTCTGTAAATGGCCAAAATGATTCCCCCTCCCCCCTAAAAAAAATCTGACCATTTCATTAAATTTTTCAGTCTCAAAAGCAAAAGGTAATTAGATAGGAAAGATTGTATTATCCCTAAGGAGTGGGAACTTCCAACTATATACTCAAGATTCTATCTTTTTACCATGTTGTTTTCTCCACAAAGGATCTCACTTGATTACATGTGCTTTACTGACTGATAGGGAGATAATCTGATTATGTTTTCCTTTTCTCAATAAATGTATAGATGAAATCGTTAGTTGAAGTTTTTTTATTATTATTCTTACTGAAACATATTTTGATAAAGATGGTAACATAGTAAACAATATTTTTTTTTTTTTTTGAAATATAAGATTGCAAAATAATTCTAAACATTTAAAAAAACAGTTTATTTTCTGCCAACTAAAATGTTTGGGACAGCTATCTAACAGCAACAAATAATATAAATTATGTAAGAGAGATGACATTAAAAAAATTTAAAGTTATACATTACTGGACATTCTTTTACTATCACTAGAGCACACTCAGATCAAGTGGTATCTTGAGTAACATATATACTTTATTAATTCTGAGAATCAACATTGTATGCAAATATGACATTATTAATGTGTGTGTGGGTTTGTGTGCGAATACCACCTAATATTCATGCTCTTTTTATTCTTAAATACCTGTTCTAGAGCCCCTCTATTATAATGCACCTTTCCTTCATTAAACTTGTTTTCAAGTAGAGGGCACACATAATCATAACATGTTCAATATTTCTTTTTCAGCATCTGCACTCCAGTGTAAGAATATTTTTATTTATTGCTGGATGCTTTTGAAAAGTACTTCTAGGAATATACTTAAATGAAATTCTTGAAAGTCCTTCAAAATGGAAACAGTTAGATTAAACTGTCCAATAAATATGTATAAATTATTGAAACTTTTGATAGGCAGATCATTAAATTTTGTAGAGTTAGCTAGTTGACGGTTAGACATATAAGTAGACTGAAAAGTGATAGTTAATTAGACTTGCAAACTAAAGGAGATAGAAGGAGCTTTTGAGCAAAAAGATCAACTGCAATATATTCCATCTTTGTGAGAATCATGAACTTGCATTGTACTATTTTTCTCTTTCGAAAAGTACTTTAATGAATATAGGCTTACTTAATTGAAATTTTCAAAAGTATTGAAAAAGTAAATAGAGATTGAAATGTATAGTTACTATATGTAAATTAATTAAAAAAATGGAAAGGTAGAATCATCAAACTATGTAAAGCTAGCAAGGCTGACATATAGACATAGAGGGTGTTTAGGGGACTTGAGCAATAAATAACCTTCAACATTTACCCTAATTGCAACAATCATGAAACTGCATTATCCTTTTTTCCATAGCCAGTTTGAACAAGATCAAGCTAAACAAAATTTGGTTAGAAACAAAATATAAACTGTAAAAATACAATTAAATATCTTGTATGTATATTTTAGTAGCCTTGAAACATATTTCAGCTATCTTTCTGACTATACGCTATATCCATAAAAACTTTCCTTACACATAGAAAAACACATTTTCAATGAATTCTTTCTCAGTCTCGCAAGCATGATATTAAAAAGCCTAAGGAGGATACTAAGAAATAATGTAGCCCCGAAGACATGTTTTGATAGCAGAAAAAGTAATCTGCAAGTGATTCTTTTACTTTCAAAGAGCAAAATCAACGCCCATATTTTACTCCACCTCCCGGATAAGAGCATATGAACTTAATTATTGTGCCAAATAAATGCTAATTGCTTTGTTGAAGTTCTAAATTGTGTAACATCCTTTAAGTCTCTTACAAAATTCTTGAGTGGAATTGTGTGTCTAAAGCTACAAGTAAACATAAACCTCATGACAGTTGTAAAACTTTCAATTCTAAGCTAAGTATAGAATGAGATATTTAAGGTTTCCTGCCCTGGTCAACTGAAAATTGAATTAGAAATAGGCCTTAACTTTTTAGTTGTAAGATGTCTGAAATGCAAATAAAGCTGCCAAACTTATGTTTTATTTATAATTATATTACTAATACATGATGATGTGTGTTTTATTAACATTCCTAATGTACCTTTTGGGAATAACATTTATCAAATATCACAGCAAGCAATATAAATAAATTATGCATACATGCATACAATATATATTGATTGTCTAACATATGAAAAAAATGAATCTGTCTCCAATTAAATATTTTTCTCCTCAAGTGTATTTTCTTAAATAATTAATTGACATTTCATACAAACAAAAGAGCTTTTGATTGAGACGTGTTTTTTTTTTATTTTACAAATTTAACATTTCTTATTTTCTTTGACATAACATATCTAAATTTACTGTTGCTCAAAAGAATATATTTAGCGCCTAGGCCTGTACAGGTTATCATGTGTTGTTTCTACAATTTCGTTCTGTGAATTTGAATATAATCAATGCATTGTTAGAGTCAATTCAAATAAATGAGTTTTAACTGGACACAAAAGTAGGTATAATTTTATTTTTAATGTTATGCCTTGATAAATGTAAACTTTAATTCATAAAATATAATTATTTTTTATAAAGGATCTCATTAGCTAAACGAAATGTTGCAAAATTATATGCATTTGTAAAGCTTTACCCATGTCAAAATATTATTTATAGAAAAAGAGGAATACTTTAAGCTGTCTCTCAAAGTAAATATTTACTTAGGAATCTTTTAGAGGCATAAGAGTATTATGAACTTGGTTATATTCGTTTATAGTTTAAAGTAACAAGGGTTTTTTTTTCTTTTTAAATTTGTTTATCATGGTTTTACTTTGTTAGCTTCTGTGTGTAAGCTAGCAGACACAAATATCATGTTAAAAAAATTCAAATGAACGAACTTCATACAGAAAAATGTAATTAAATTTAAGTGTTTTTCAACTTTCATTTTTCTTTGGAAGGTTAAGTGGGATTTTTAAATATTAATGTTTCAAATTAGTCTTGTAAAATTGAAGCAATTTTTTTCTGTTGAGGGAAGGATAACTTTTTTTAATTTCTTTTTTTTTTTAATTATGACCCATCTGTCTTTGCAATCAATTGTAATTTAGAAAATCTTGCTGAAATGCTGCATTATAAAAGATTTATTACATTCTACTTTTCATGACTACCAATTTTTCAGAATGATCAGAAGTTTTTTAAGTAGGCTTAGCCAGATGTTTTGAGGTATAACATTAGCTAAAAATATCAATCTTTAGTGTTAGAAAGAAAAAGGATAACTTGAATGGCCATAAAATTGATGAGTTGTCAATGAATTATCTTTTTTTCTTTTAGAAAAAGAGTCAACAAAAAGGATACACTAAAATTGGCCAACCTCAAAAGAAAGAGGAGAGGAAGGAGAGACAACGTCCCAAAGATGGTGCCAATTCCAAGACAACCAAGGAGTTGCTGGGACAGTTATATCAAGATAAAGAATACTTGGAAAAGCTTTTTGATGGTGTGTTCAAAAATTTTCTTGCTGCATTATTAATTCGGTAATTGAATGTTCCTAGATGTACTTCATTTTCATGAAAGCTATCAATTTTCCTTTTATCTGTCAATTTTCAAGGGAGTTTGACTTAGACAGAAAATCTAAAGGGTCATGAAATTTCAGAGACAGTAGGCTGATGAGGTGTCACTGGATTCCAAACAGCACAGGAAATGTGATTTCACAAAGATCAAAGACATCTACCCCAATCAGTAGCATTCAGAAGACATCAGTCTAAGATATTGTTTTAGAATATTTTTTTAGATCATATTTGTGTCATTTGTATTTTTTTTTCTTTCTTAAGTTTGCTTTCCTTTGACAACAGGTGCTTTTGAACAGTTTAGGTTCTTCAAAACAAGCACTATTTCTTGATGTGCTTGCAGAGCCCAAGATTTTAAATTACGCAGCAGAACTCTTCATGAAATTATGCTCCCTATGCCAGGATGGAGTTCAATGTTTGAATCATAATGGAAAGATGCTCAGTGAAAAATATGTGCATTTTTTAAATAAGATTGGCAAAGTTCACTACATGCTTTATTCAGACATTAATATTCTTCCTGAATGCAAATTATTGATTAGATCCGAAAGGATGTGTCTTATGTTTCTAGAGCCTTTTTTATAGGTAAATAAGGAGTGCCTTAAAATGGAAATTACTATTAAATTCAGTTAAAAATCGTGAATAATGTAAAACAATTGTATAGCAGAGAGGTTAGCATTTTTTTATTTAAGGTTCTTTTGATCACTCCACTTTAGCAATGCTATTTCCAAACCTTGAATTTATCTTAAATTACTTTAGCTTGGGTCTTAACTGAGTGTTAACACAATCTATATTATATTTGAACCATTGCTTTTAAACTTAGATTTAAGCATTCTGTAAATTAAATACAAAATCAAAGCAATAATATCCATGAAACAATTTAAACTTTCAAGTCTTATGCAATTGATAGTTAATCAATTATTCTATTTGCAATCATAGAGTTCAAAAGTTTAACTTGTTATTGCTAATTGAAATTACTGGTGTTTTAGAAAATATGATTTGTTGATAGTTCTACCGTAAACCTCTTAATTGTAAATAAAAAGGCAAGATGTGAGTGAAAATATGCAAACATGCATACAAACAGAGGGAAAACATAAGGAAGGAAATCACATGTTGTTAAGCTATATAAGAGCCTTAATTTATGAAAATTCTTTTTTAAATTTTCACTCTTAATCAATATTATGCAGGATGTAATTGATATTTACCATAACTTTGAGAAGCCCTGAATATTCTTTGTCAGGTATTCAATAATAAATTTTACCCTATCTGCCTGTAATAATTTCAAGAAAAAATGTTTGAAGGAAAACATTATAACTGTGTACTCATGAACTGAAACATTCTTTTTTTTTTCTTTTTTTTTTTATATGCTTTCCCTCTAGAGCATATTTTTTGGTGTATTAATGTTGTATTGAGTATTGATCAGTTTGAGAAAATCTTTTTGTCATAACAGACTGAGTAAAAGTATCTAAGGAATACTGAATTGTAAAAAGAGAAACAATACGATATTGGAAGTAAGTCAAAGATAAGTGGTTTTAGAGGTATGGATGATAAATGCTGCATTCACAGTACTTCCTTCAACTGGCCTGCCTGGTATTCAACTCAGGCAAAATATTTCAAGAAAAAAAGAAGGATGGAGTCAAAGTCATAAAACTTTACAGAAATAGGCTGAGGTGCTTTTAAAGAACTTTTTGATCATTATTTTCCTGTTCTTCACTTGTGAATTAATCTTTGTGGAATTATGCAGAATAAGTACAGTCTAGTCTGGTTATTTCAAAGTAATTGGGATAAGAAAAGGACTTTGAATTATCCAAAATTCAAATTATCAGAGCACATAGAGAAAGACAGAAAAAAAATATGGATGACAAATCAAGAATGTCTTACTTGTGTGCGGGGGGCAACAACTACGATGGTCTATTTAATTTTCCATTTATTTCCCTTGATTTGAGAAGCCATTAAAAAAAGGGCCCCTTGTAGAATGATAATGGTGATCAAGATAAAGCCTACAAGTGAGATGACTGAAAGTGAAACGAAACCAGGTCTAGAGAGATCTAGACTAGATGATGACAGGCAGGCACAGAGCTCTACGCTATCAAAATGACATCGTATAGAGCTTTGTTCAAGCAGACTACATCGCACATGCAGAGCTTAATCACAGCATGTGCCGCTAACACTCCCGTCCTCTTCTATTCTATGAAGCATTCATCCCTGGTCCCTGGGCCTAACCCCTTTCCCTATACTTCTCTTAGCCTTATTGCAGACTCTTGCCTGTAACGTATGTGGGCGGAACACACACACCCACATATACACACCATAATCATTACCTCACGGAGCATAGGACTACTTTCTCTGTTTTACAAGCCAGAAAAACCTGCCAAGATGACTTCGAATTAACCTGTTCCTTATTTCAAACTTTGAGAGAAATTTTCGATAAAATTAAATGACTTCGAAGTATCCAAGAACTCGAACTATGCGGATTCGAATTATTTGGACTTGGCTGTATCTCTTATGTGTTTGTGGCTTTGCTATAAGTTTCTAACCAAATTATATATTCTCTAGTTATCTGAATATAATGCTCAATATTAATATTATTGCACTAATGTGTAGGTCCGTTCATTCTATGTAAACCTTTTTCAATCACACCATAATATTGCAATGTTATTGTAATCTCTGCAATCATGAGACTTGTGTGCCGGTCAAGCCTAAGTATACTGTATAGGTCTGCTCACTTCAGAATTTGGGCGAGAAACCTTCATTATTATCAGCCTTACACTCTGCTAACCTTGCTAGATGAAAGAGGGTCTATTGAAATAACACAACGGATAATTTATGGTAGTTTAAGATGAGAAAATATTTAAAGACACAAAAAAATTCAATTCCTTTTCCAGGCTTGTCCAGCAGTGGCCCAACTCAGTCAGATAGCTATATTAAAGGTCGTGCATGTGATGGTTTGGAGTACCTAAACAATAGATCTGATTTCTGGCGTCAGCAAAAGCCTATGTATGCTCGCAAGAGGGATCGTCAGTCTAGGTCCGCCAAAGGCTCAGCCAATGTGGGACGTGGGGGCCAGGATCCACTTAAATATGTGCTGCGCAAACTGGAGGAGATTGATGAAGGTATGTTAGCTTGATTACACTGGCATGCAAAATTCTGTCTTTGAAGACAAACCTAGAGATCATAATGCTGCTTAATGTGAACTAGATCATATGTACTGTCTCGTTATTTTCAACCTGAAAAAGTTGTTGCGACAACAGAAACATTTTACATCTTTGTCACAACAACCTTTTCAGGTATAAAAATGAAGCCCGCAAGTTTGATTGTTTTGGAGAGTGATATTAAAACATGTAATTAGCTTTATGAGTCTGTCGTTGAACAGAAAGGAAGACATAGATAAGGCTTAGTATATATGAATGTCACTTATCGTCATTGTGAAATCTTCTCATTATAAATATTTCAAATTAAAAATATCCTTTCTCCACGATTCTAATATTGATGAAGGCATATTTACTTCACTAAACGGAAACACATTGTTTAGCTCTGTCATTGAATTACTTAATGGCAAACAAATAAATCAAATGAAAAAAAAATTCACATTTAAGATGTTTATGATTGGAGTATTGCACATTACTTAGGTTTTCAGAAATTAGAATTTTATGAAATGCTATAGATCTCTGAATACATAAATGGGTGGTTTCTGTTTTAAATGCTAATGGAAAGAGGAAAAATGTACCTCTACATGTTGTTTTTCTGAATTCAATTTTTCGGCATCCTACTTATTTTGACTGGTTGCTGCAAATATAAGTTTTACCGATCTTGCAGTAGGAAAAAAAGTGAGATTTAATGTGACTGGATTACTCTGCCATTATGCTAAGGGACACCAAATGAATTAAATTGAATGCTTACGAATTGCATCATTAGCTTATGATCATTGGTTTAAGATCCAGGGTAAATTTTTCTTATTATTCCTGAAGGTATTTGTAATGTTTTATCTTTTATGCGAAGTATAAGAAACATTACTTTTTTAACCTTGTGACTTTATAATTTCTTCTCCTGAAACCACAACAGAGCAAAGCCAAGGCCATTATCAAGAGAGTTTAGATAAATGTCGTCATACTTTAAAGAGAGTAGAAGACATGCCAGAGGGATCTCTCAAGAATAAACCTGATGTGCTGGCCAATTTGCATAGCTCTATGGGCAATGCCTACCTTGAAATGGGCAAATTCCAAAAGGCTTTGAGTTGCCACAATCGTGACCTCGACATTGCTAGGGACAAGTGAGTTAATGTAACTTAAGACTTTTAAGTTGCACTTGCAGTATTAAGGAAGAGAATATTCCATAAAGCAAAGGTATAAAAAAAAATCAGCAATTTTTTAGGTTTAGATATTATTTTGTTATCAATGAAAGTGAATACAGCTGCATGGATTTTCATTAAAGCCCATCAACTTTAATCCTTTGTATTGAAGAGTGTGTATATGTGTATATAAAATAATTTATGTCTTAACATCTTTTCTTTGCAGTGAGTTGACAGAGGCAGAATCCAGAGCATTGGACAACTTAGGCAGAACATATGCAAGGATGGGAGAATATGGAGAGGCC
Organism: Elysia crispata; assembly: GCA_033675545.1. Classification (NCBI taxonomy): domain Eukaryota; kingdom Metazoa; phylum Mollusca; class Gastropoda; family Plakobranchidae; genus Elysia; species Elysia crispata. Next base: position 2,169,881 of record JAWDGP010004263.1, on the reverse strand, counting down.
ATTGATATGTGAGTTATTTATTAAAAAGACACAATAGGAAGAACAGCACTGTTTCATGATCATTTTGTTGATTATTTGATCCTTATTGCAGTTACATTAACTTTGCAAAGCAAGTCATGTACGAGTTATCTCAACTGAGTTATTTGCTGAATAATGAGTTGAATATGTATGTAAACATTAGTAGAAATAGAGGGTTATAAGAAGACGATTGCTATATTACAACCATGTACTCACTTGTGTAGTTTATTTTTTAGCTCTCTATGGTCAATACTCTGAAAAAATCATTTGCAGTAGTATTAAATTTGCAAACAGAATGACACACTTTAATGTATTGTTTGCAATGTGTAGATTTGTTTTCAACGGATGCTTGCATAACTTTTATGAGAAAAATTTTTCCTTACCTCTCAAATATTTAAAACAAATATTTTCAAATTTACATATTACATTCATATTGCTGACATTCTAATTGTCTACTACCTCTCTCTCACTTCCCCCTCCAATCCCATCCACCCCGTCTTACTATTTTTTAAGCTGGAAGAAAAAACTTCCAAAGAGTAAATCAGCCCTAGAAAGCACCTGGCTTTACCATGAGATTGGACGATGTCATCTTGAACTTGGAGAATATCAGGAGGCCAAAGATTATGGTGAAAAGTCAGTGGCTGCTGCCAAGGAAGCTGATGATCCTGGATGGCGACTCCATGCATGTGTTTTGGTGGCCCAATCTGAGGGTATTCACAGCTTATCTTATCAATTTTTCAATGATTTACCCAATGTTAAGAATATCATGGTTTTTTTTTAAATTGAGAGCTCTCAAAGATTTGGAAATTATGTATTTTTTAAATGCCAAATTTCGTGTCTTCTCATTGAAGAAGTCATGTGCCTACATAAAAATGTTTTGTTTTTTTGTTTTTTATTACTTTCAGGCTGCTTTGTCACGTTGTAAGCCATAAACATTTAATTCAGTTTGATCCATATTTTTTTAATATTAATTTTAATAACTCTGTGATAATTGGTACCTAGATGTTTGATTTATTTTTAAAGTTGCTTTTTTCACCCCACTCTCGGGGCATCTATCTTTTTTTTTAAGTAATTTGCCAATATTTTCCTCTTCATACTCAAGAAAAATATACAAATGTGATATTCTTATACTTGGGAGCCAGTGTTTCATAGGCTGCAGTGAAATTTTTCTTTATCATTCCATTATCATTTATGGGAAAGGTATTGATTCAGTCTTATTTAGTTAATACTCATTCAAATTTTAAAATATCTTGCAAAGTTGAAGTTAATTGAAAATCAATCTCATATGGAACTTGTTCATCAGTCAAGAAAAGATATTTTAAGATTTTCTAAACTGAAAGGATGCTTTTATATTTGTTTTTCATGCATGAAACAAAACTTTATACAACTTTCTTCTAACAATCCTCTTAATTTCCAGTTAAATGTGGTGAATATGATGCAGCATCTGACTCTTTCACTCAAGCCCTGGAACTGGCTGAGGACCAGGATGACAAAGCAGCACAAACAGCTATCAAGAAAGCTTTAGAGGAGGTATGTCCTCCCAGTTTTATTTGATTTTCAGTGATGCTCTAAGCTATCTGAACCAAACATTTGGGAAACCAACAGAAATGTACTTCCCTCTCTTTTATTAATTTTCACACGATCTCCTGTATAAAAACCAATTTAGAGGGAGTAAGGTTACTGAGGATGATTCAGGTATTTTTCGTTCATAGGTCAATGAGAGGATAGTGAAAGGAGGCCAAGGAGAGGATGATGACAAGAGTCAAGATGGCCACTCTGAAAAAGGATCTGAGAAAGGAAATCGTCGAACACCATCTCCCAACGGTAAGTCTAAATATCTGTTACTGAATCTTGTACAAGTACATAGGTATGAAAATGAAGGGTATAGGAGTATATTTTTCTCAAGCCTGGAAACATTTTATTTAGCTTTTGGAAAGACTTGTCCACATTAGTGAATGTACTTGCTCCCTTTGTTTAAAGTTTGCAACTTCCCTTTTATTTTCCTGATGAGATCAAGATATTATGTTTTAATTACAATAAAATAATTTTCATCTTTTTTTTTAAAGATGAACAGTAATTATAGTTGAAAATCTTGACTTCATTGTTTTTTCTCTTTCACAGGTGAAAAAAAAGGAAAAGGTAAATAATCAATGTGATTTCTGTCCCCTAGCAACTATTTTGTACCTATCTGAATGAAAGCATGTAACGAATTTTCCTTATTGATGTGTGATTTGTTTCTTGAAATATTTAGAAGGTAATAAAAAAAAAATACAAAAGTTGGTAATATGAGAAAGAGAGGAGGAAGGCTTGATGAGATAAATGGGTATTTTTGGAGAGATTCTGTTTAAACATACAAACCAAATATATAATGTTAAAACTTTAACAAGCTAACACTTAATCACTTTTTAAATTATGAATCACAAATCTCAATTGCCGAGTGCATTATAATTTATGAGAGTTTAAATGTTGACATTATTTGGTCTATTTTTTTGCTTCTTTGCCCTAATTGTAAGAGAGCAAAAGGAGAATCATAAAAAAAATAGGTAGGCATAATCAGGAAGGCCCATTACGAAAACGAACACTTACACACATTTTGCAGCCAATACTGTTTTTTTTCTCTTTCTAATTGAAGTACAGCATTGCAGTATTCCTTACATTTCAAACCAACAAATGACATTAAATACATTACTTCATTTTTTTTTTACTATAGCCAGGCAAAAATAAACAATCATGCACATCTGCAAGTATACACTTTTGAAACCAATGTAAAGATACATTGCTGAAGACATGAAGAAATCTCACTTTCATTATTTTTTAAATTTATTATTAGGTTAATACATCTCAAAACTTCCTGCAATCGATCAGTGCATATCATAACAACTGCAACATAGTACAACTAATCTCATACTACTTGAACTTGTTTTTGTACTGTTTTTTAGAAGATCAGGAGGAGATTGAAAACAAGGAACAAGAAACTCAACAGCAACCAATCAAACAGGAATCCAGTATTTCCTTTAATGATGACAATATAATTTTGGGGGACAATGGTAGTTTTAATATATATTTAAACCGAGTGGTGTGAATGGCTGCATTGTTCACAGAATATTTAAGATTTCAGGGTAGCAATTTTCAGAGTGACTTGCTTATGCTTAATTGTTTACTTTGTGGTTTAAATATGCATAATGTTAATGAAGCTTAAAAGACACTTTATCAGTAAGCAATGGTTGAAATGGAGTTCTTTTGAATATTGATGTATATTCAAAGCTAGTGGAAAGTTTCTTAATGTGAATGGATAGAATAGAATTCATTTACAAGGATATAACAAATAAATCTATTCCTCAAACAGAAGGAAATTAGAAGTCATGAATTTTATTTATCTACAAATCGTCAGAAAATGATTTGAGAATAACTTGTTTATAATACAGCAAACATTGTGATAGCAAGCCAACATCTTGTGTGCACTGCTTTACTTATTTTGTCACTAGTCTGATCCATTATATATTACCCATTTTGACCTTTTCTGCATATTCTGGGTGCCCAGCAAAGATTCAGAGCCAAACCTTGTATAATATAACTATATATCATCTAAAAAAACGAAACAACCAGAGTGAAACAAAAAATTGATATGATCTTTATCTTTCACTATCCTATATCAATTTGTGAAAATGTTTCATTTTATGAAAGGTTTTAGCATATTTTCTACCCTCAAAAATGGAGTTTAAGGTTAAAAAAAATTCAACTACATGTATTATATCTTAGTTAAAAAAAAGAAGTTCTGCAGTTACATCTCCAAAAAAAATTTCACTATTATTTAGAGGGATAGGGAATATTTCTTAAGAAAGTCACGAGGTCAACCATTCCATACATTCTTACTCATTTTCACGTAGAGGCCCAGATGCTGTAAAGTGAGGTTCACTAAAAACTACAAAGTGCTATTTTTAGAATTTGAAAACAGATGAAGTCATATCCATTGTTTTTAGAATCAACGTGAGAAATGAACTCGAACTCTCTCTCTCTCTCTCTCTCTCTCTCTCTCTCTCTCTCTCTCTCTCTCTCTCTCTCTCACCCCCCCCCCCCTTCTTCCCTCTGTGTGTTTCTCCCCCCCCCCCCTCTCTCTCTCTCTTTGCTTATATCTTATTATATAATTATATACATGTATATTTTTTTTTTTTGCTTATTTCCCATCTCTGCAATTTTTATTGAAATGATTTAAAATTGGTTGTATTTTTATTTCTAACAAAAAGCATTGAAACACACCTTAAATTCTATCTTGCTTATTCATTTTGTGGCAATTGCACGACTGATTCTAAAAATAATGATGGTTAAGCTTTTGATTTTCTTCCGGCTTTTTTTTTTTTTTTTTTTTGCTTTTTGTGAACTTGAGATTGTTGTGTTTCATTGATATAGTCTTTAAATGTGGTTAAGATATTTGAATTGTTGAATGTATAACTTTATACCTGACGAAAAGTAAGATGCTAAATATAGAATGGCTGAATCTCATTCATTTTTACTTGTGCATGAAAAAGTTTTGTTTTCTTTTTACTTAATGGACATCAAAACAAAGGAACTTAACAAGACTGCAAGAAGGACTGAAAAAGATTGTCACACAACCTGTCTAACTCTAATTTTAGAGACATTTGCACTGATTTTTTTTTTACCTTGCAATGTCTTGAATATCAATATTTAATAATAAATCACTCGTCCTTGTGAATCCTGAAAAATAGCTAACAATGCATCAGAAAGATAGAAAATAAATACATAAAAAACATTGATAAAAATTAGGAAAACTAAATGAATTTATTTTCAGTCAATTTTTTCTCCCCTTGGAAAATTTCCTGCCTTCTGTTTTTGTTTTATGTAGCATTTTTATTTGTTACTTTATTTTTCCTCTGTTTTCCTTTTTTTCCTTTCAATCAGATGAAAGCCAAACAAAAGATCAGAAAGAGCTAAAAGAAGATGATACAGATAACAAAAATGAAAGTACAGCTTGAAGAAGACCTCACCAAGAAACAGACACTGGACTAAAATTATGCAAAAAAATCAGAAATTAAAGAAAAATGTCCAATTTTCTGAAGAATTCAATCTGCTTGAACAGTCTAAGCTTAAGTCCTTTCATGCCAAACTAAAAAATCAAAAAAAAAAATATATCATTAATATTCTTTACAGCAAAGCCAGAAAATAATTGGGTCCCAAAGTACTCTCATTTGGAAAAAAAAAAAACAGAACACAAAGAATTGGTTTATCCTTGGCCAACTAATGAAAAAGAGAAAAGAGGTAACAACATGTGCCATGTTTTCAGTCCTGCCTAAACAGCACAGTGCTTAAATATTTCAAATAAAATACAAAGAGGAAACTGTGATGTTTCAAAAACAAATATATAATTGAAGAAAGTCAACAAGTTATAAAACTTTAATCTCAAACTGATTTCAAGGCAAGACATGAATGGAAATTTCAATTAAAATTAGGTATCTGATATATTTATCATCTTGGAGAAATTTCAATATCGTTCATTCATGATCTTGGAGTAATTTCATGAAATATAAAATGAATGTACCCTTTAATTGGTTTTCTTTTTTTTGGTACTTGATCTTCTGCAATTCTTATCTTTATTGTGGTACTGATAGCTGTGTATTTGATGTTAAGTTAAATGCATTTTAATTTTTCTTTAGGTTGTCATGCATTATACCTAGCCTTTGAGCTGATTTAAAATAATTTAGATATGATCACAGAAAATCTATAATATTCTAAAAATTTGCATCTTACCCTTCTTTATTTATTTGGTTTGTTTTCCAGATACATTTTTATTTTGATGAACAATATTATTTACTTTGCCACACTTCTGATTATTTTATATATTATTATGCTTTTTCCTGTAATTTTCAGGGATTTGAAATTTTATGCTTTTATGTATTTCTCTATTGAAAAATTAATACAGCAAAAGATCTTTAAAATAAATTAGACCAGGGTTTTATTGAGACAATTTTCAATTTAAGGCACCTTTTGTCTTGGTCATCAGAGTCATTATGACTTGCCAAGAAGCATTTGAATCACGAAGCTCTCTGCCTCCATCCTTACTCATCAGCTGACAGATTTTATCCAAACTGACATTTGAAATGTTAAAAATATTTTTATTATGCTACAACACAGCAGAAGCTTGACTACTAAACATGGCAGATTCTGCCATCTCAATTCTGTCTTGAAAGTCTTGTGTTGACAAAGATCCTTTCATATTTAGAGTCTTTAAGTGAATTCTCATGAACACTTGTAAGCCTTGCCTAAGGGTCTTGAGTTTAGCAAAAGGTGCAATCCGCTCAAAGATCTCAACCATAACACTATTTTGGGGAGACATCAATACATCACCCAAAACTTGAGTTAAGAAACGGATCATCTTTTTGCCTTCCATGCCAAACTCTATAACCTGCAAATGTAAAATAATACAAAGCAGTTACCAACTTCAACTTAAGGGCAAAGAACTCAGTAAAAACAAACACGTAGTGCAACAAGAGAAGTGATCTAGCTTATCTAAGTGCATCTATAAGCAGCAAATGTTTTTCTAAAATATATTAAACAGTTTTGGACAAAATTAACCAAAAAAGTTATGAAGGAAAAGTATATACAATTCAAATGACTATATTCTGGAATGTTCAAAATGCTTTAAGGCCTGGTTTACGACAAATACTAACTGAAATAAACTGGCTGCATTTCTTACTACATAACGTGTTGTGAGTTTTGTTTTTATTCATTCAAGACACTATCAGCATAAAAATTAATCTCATACTTGAAAAAAAACACTGTGAATTTGTAATTTTTCAGATCATTTTAGTGTAACCATAGAGCTTTATTTTGTCAGTGTCATCAATTTTGCCTGAAGACAGGCTATAGACAAAAATGTTTTAAAAATTACACAGATATGCACTGAAGATTAAAGAAGCACCAAATAGTTGTATGCATTTACCTTAATAATCGTTGGCAAAATCAAGCATTATGATCAAATGAAATTATTTTAAAAATCCATAAAAAATACAGTTGAGCTCAGTTTCTTCCAATTCATGGGGAATTTTGAAACATTATTTGAGATAACTGTGTTCCTACATTCAAGGGTAATAGCCAAATTTAATGAATGCGTAGTTGATTTACTTCCCATCTAATTTCATTTGTTGTTACGGCTGTTTTTGTTATGTGTTATGTTTATTGAGGATAACTTTCAATATTTCCTAAATACTTTTCCTTTCCTTCAAGATCATGCCTTTAGCATGATTTATCCTAACTCAATATTGTCCCTCTTTTGTTTCCTCCCTCACCCTAAACCTCATGGAATCCTTCCCTGTTACTCCCTTTTTACTCCTCTTCATCATAGGATAATAATCATTCTTCGCCTTCCGATGGTTTACCACTTTTATTTGTTCAAGCCTCTTTTTAGTGGTTCTTCCTGCTATTATTTATTCACTCTAGTTAAGGATATGAGTAAAAAAAAATTTTAAAGTACAGCTCATGTATCAAATCAAAAAAAATTTTTAAAAATCCAGCAGTTACCTTGAAAATTGACAGAGATAAAGACTTGGCCAACAACAGATGTGAGAGAAATTTTGCCAACTTGGATCTGTTGCTTTTATCCGTTTTCTCCATTTCCTTAAACTTGTCCCACATACTAAACTGCACTGTCATCTATGATTAAAAAAAACAAATAAACAATGAGTATTTTGTGTAAAAAAAAATTAAGTTCCAAGAAAAATTCAGAGATCTCAGCCTAGGATAAAAAGTGCCTATCAATATTTTCATTTCGGCTTAATACTTTTATTTAATCAAGACGTCAACAATATAAAAAAGGTTATTTGACTTTCAAAATTTTAATTATTTTCTGCCTATAAAATACTAGCTACAATATTTCCAACTTCTGATATCATGGTCTCTTGTTCACAACAAAATAATCTTTTATATAGCCCCATTTTCTAAAACACTTTTCATTTTGAACTTGATCTTTTGTTACACAAAGAACAAGTCTGCTGAACTCTATTTCAAAAGCCTGCCTTCTTCTTTTACTTAATGGTGAAATTGCAAGACCTATAACACATGAATGCCATGAGGCCTTGTCTTGAGAATTTCATTATGTTAACATCCAAAATTAAACTAAAAGCTAGAAAGGCAACTTAATTAATTATTTCAACAAAGCTGAAAAAGATGGAGGCATATCAATTTTGTAAATTGTTCAACTGAGCAGGTGTATATAATCGAAATACAAAGTATTTGGTGCATAGTGTACCATTATTCAAAATTGACCTCTTAGTTTCAGACATCAATGGCATTTCCACCTTATCTTATAAGTGAAATGTCCAAGCCATGGTTATGTAATAAAACTGGTATACAATTTGTCCCAAGAGTTAGAGTTCATCAAACCTTATCATGAATAAGGCAAAATGACTGAACAGCAGAAATTGTTGTGGCTCAGCTCTTCTGGTTTGTATACTTACTGTTTGTCCCGATAATTCTTAACAAGAGAAAGAAAATGAGGGGTTCAATCCACAATATTTTGACAATAGGACTTATTCAGTATGGCATGTGCCGTTTTTCAGAAATTAAGCATTAAACATTACTTCTTACAGGTGAAGGATCTGTCTAGCAATGCAAAGCAATTAGAAAAAAAATCTTACCATAAACCTGCGATCAAAACTGCAAAACTTCTGAGCAAGAAAAGCATAAAACGGATTATATTTCTTTTCATTTAAACAGCAATGAAGCATCACGTGTACAATTTCCCTCTCTTGTGTGCGATTCAATCCCAAACGTAGTAAACGCGCAAAAGCATCCTCAAAGTCCTGTAAAGATTGCAAAGAAAGGCTAAAATTATACATTTTTTTTTCCTGATGGTGAATATCAATCTAATATTATAACAAAACCAATGTACTGATTTGCAAATAAATACAAAGCTTCAGAAATGAAATAAGGTAAAAAAGTATTCCTACGAAATCCAACTTCGATATGTTAACATACAGGAGAGTTCATGTTTAATCTACAAATGATTGACAAGAATAGACAATCACTTTCCTTACCTCAAAAAGTTTGGGAGCTTTTTTTTCAATTTATGATAGAGAGACAATTTATCTACTTCTCTTTGTCATCTGAGAATGTATCACTACATACAGCAAAATAATACGAAATTGGAATTTTCCCACCAATCATTTGGTTTAAAAAGAGTTTGAATGTACCTCACTAGAACCAAGAATGAAGAAAATATGTCTGCGGATATCTGTATTCATCCCCTGTTTCTTGGCGAGCTTCAACATCTGGGAGCTGATGGTCCCAACCACAGAGGTTTCAGTTTGAGACTTGGCCTCTGTGTGATGTAGCAAATATATACAACTTAATTTCAAAATAATCCTGTCATTCATAAAAGATATGGAAAGTATTTTCAGATTGAATCTTCAGCCTCCAGTCTTAAAGACGTCATTATCATAGTAAAAAACAGAAAACAAGCCTCCAGATAATGAACAAAAGAAAAAAAGTCAGATAATCAAAAAACCAAATTATGGGACTATCTATCAACTAAGGACGAGGAGTACTTATGGACAAGAATGCCATTTCAAAGACAAATGCAGTTTTGAGCAGGTATAAGCTAGAAACAAATAAAGTTTGTTTTGTGCTCTACCACTTTGAAATAACAAGGCGGCATTGCACAACACATATACTGACATTTGACTCCTGGATGAAAAGATAAACACACAATGTTTAATTGCCATTAGATTGCTCAGATCAGGTTTCTGCTTTATTTACCTTTCAGCAATGCACAATAATAAACCCCTAAAAATGACTTATCTTATATAAAAATACAAAAATCCAATGACTTGAATAAGAAAGACATTAAAACTGTTGAGTAAATCTTGACTGCACTCCGTTCCAGATCAACTGAAACTGGATGCATCTCAACTAGAATCTGCTGCTTTCCCTTCAAAGAAAATTATAGATTGTCCATGTACAGAATAAGATCAGATCAAGATTAGATTTAGATTCATAGCAAAATTGATTTAATGTGGATGGTATTACAGGATATATCTGTTTGATGCATTTTGCAGCTCTCCAATCTCTGCATGATTTTATTTTGCTTGCCAACTTTCTTAAAAAACCCAATTCTTAAGATAAGGTTCTCCTAGCATTATTTCAGTAATGCCACTTGATAGAATGGTATCCAAACCTTGCACATTTTGTGTGGTATTCTTTCTTCCCTCCCATGCAGAGCCTACAATCCACCAACGCCCAACCTGGTCAGCTTTAAGCAGATCTTCCAAACTAACATTGAGCTGGTCCTCACCAAGGCCTTGACCTGAAATCAATAATACTGCGTTTGCCTTATCCCTTTTTTGTTACAATACATAAAATATGTACATAAATAAAGAACAGACTTAAATTGAAAAAAAAAAGGACTGAAGAGAATTCATTGTCATGGGAAGTAAAAAAAAATACAAAGTATCGCTCTTCTATGAACTGGCAAGAATATCATCGCTTAAATATACTACGTGATAGTGAATTTATAAAATGTACAAATAAGGGGTTAATTTTTTTAAAAAGGATTCAAGAAAAGAAAGTAAACTATGTCTGAGAAAACATAGTGGATTATTCAGAAATAAAAAACCAGATGCACCTCTAATAAAATTCTTTGCTATTTTCTTCAGATGCTCAATGTGACTTGGATCATAGTTGGGTATTTTGCTCATGTTGTTATTGCGCACTGCCATCAGAATGTCTAGCATGAAGCGAATCCTTGACTGTAAGACCTCTCCACTGGATGTTTCTGCACATTTTGCTTTCGTCTGAATGTCTATAATCACTTGCTTTAATCTGACTGGGTCATCTTTTCGCAAACTAAATCCTACAGCTGTAAGAATAAAACAAAAATTGAATCGATCATTATATTTTTTCATTGTTGGATGGACAATGCATATCCATTTTGATATTTAATACATTCTGAAAGCCAAATATTCTATCTAAGGCAGAAAATCAAGTGTCTTTAAACATTAGCTTCTTGTGTACCCACTGCTAACAAAATCACACTTTGATTAAAAAAAACTACAAAAAAAAACCCTCATAAATTATTGCACTGAATTACACATTCAAAATTTTATTTGTTCATTTATTTTCCTTCCTTAATTTTAAAACACATCTTAAAAGACCTATCATAAGTAGTTAAAGAAAAACTTAGTTGATAAAACTGAATGTTAAAAAATATCAAATGAAGATTAATTTACTTTTCAGCATTAGAAGCAGTAACTCAATGTCTCTTTCTCCAAATCCAGAGATGAATTTGTCCATGATGTCAAATACTATTCTCGGGTGGACCATCTGAAACAAAGAAACTAAATTATAAACGCAGTCTAAGCTTTAAATTACATAAAGCTTACAAAATCCATAAGACACATTTTTTCTTTTATTTTTATTTCATTTGAAAATGAGACACTCACCTTAAAATTATAGACATTTGAGATGATGAGTAAAACGTTTTCCATTGATTTGCCCCTTCCATATTCAGTTTCAAGAAAGAGCTTTTCAAACTGTTTACCCATCTCTTGAAGGAAAAAAGCACCTGTAAAAAAGGAATGATATAACAAAAGCAATTTCTCATTATTGAGCGTATTAATAGGAGGAAGGTTCTAGTCCCACACATTCAAACATTGAACTTGTACTGACACTTCTTAAGGTATCCCAATCTTTGAAATGACAGTCATAACTAAATCTTGCAAATCATATTTACATAATGATGTGCGAGCATCCATATATATACATATATATATATATATATATATATATATATATATAATATTATACGTTAATATTTTTTCATAGATGTAACATATATATATAAAAAACATTACCAATTTCAGAGCCAACATTGCCATGCAAGATAGCTATAAGCATGACCATTTCTGATACAAGTCTCTCTGGGCTAAGTACTGGGCTGACTATAGCCTCTGTAATCAGTGCTGTCAATGTCTCATTCAGATCAGCACGACTGTGATCCAAGTAAAGGCCTTCCACCTGTGAGCTTAGAGCTTGAATAGTATTTTCACTCACCCTGTTGAGATAAATTAGAATTACCAAAAAGAATATTGTTCCTTGATCTTCCGCAAAAGAGAAAGCATAAGATATTAACACAAAAGAGGGCTTTTGTTCTGTCATTTTTGCAAGTTTCTTATGGAGCCTAATAAGGAAAACAGATCAATTTTTTAAAATTTAATTTATCTCTATTTCGATCATTTTACATATGGTATAGTAAGAATGGGAAAAGTCATTCAAAAACAAAAGCAAGACAAACTTAAGAAATGAGCGCAAATAATGGCTGATGATCTCTCAAACAGGGTAAGTTTACAGGCAAGTCTTGGAAATTGAAACAAGTAGATTAAAATGATGTATCACAGATAATGAAATAATTGTAACACTGAAATAGGTAGTTCAAATGAATGAGTATGTGGAAGACTAGTTTGGTACTGAATAAGATGGTATAAAAGTTGATATTGACCAAGTAAATATCAAGCTGGGTTTCAAGTAGAGCAGGAGCGAACAATTTGGCAACTTGGTGGCTTGATTTAGTTTACTTTTAAAAAGCAGTCAAAAAGTGAACACAATGTTTTTTAATTTGCTTGTGCCACACAGTTCACACCTTGACATACTAAACTGAGAGGACCCCTTGCTTTGCACCATAAATTTAGTTGTTACGTCAAGGCCTTCCATCCTCTGAGGCCAAGCTTATGTTGACAGGATGTGCATCAGAGATAATATTGTTTGTTTTTTTAACTACATCGGGCCAATCCCAATGGAAATTTGTTTAAAAACCTTACTGTCATGGGGCAGGTAAGGATAATTGAGATTCTGCTAATTTATATTTTATTGCTTTGGAAAATACCATTCTTGTCTTCATCTAATGGATGAGAATCATCCTTTGTTCTTTGCTCTTTTTTGAGTCTTAGCTTCTGCCCATAAATCATAACAGTGCATTTAATGCACAGCAACATTTTGCTTTGACATCATCTAATATGATGCACTGTTTTGAAAGCTAACATTTTATTATTTTGGAAGCCCACCATCATGTTTATTAAGATATGTCTTTGTCAAAAAGGCTTATGTTTACAGTAGTTTTTCACTTTCAATTTTTATGTGCACGTTTCCATTATTTAAACTTGTAGAATAATACATTTATGTCAACTGCAAACACAAATTTCTGAAACTTAAGTAAAAAGTGGGTCCTTAAAAAGCACATTTACGCTGAGGGGTTGCAAGTGCAGAGCTATTAATAAAGTAAGACTTTAAAGCTCAAGCTTGCCAAGCATGTCTCCATCAATAAATTAAAGAGACAGATGTCACAAAGCTATTGTAGGCCAATGTGTGCATGCATCAATTTCAAGGTGCAAGCAAACAGTTTGGTGCTGCTGTACTTAGGCAAACCGACAGGTCTCAACTGTTCTGATTCGTTCTGTTATTAGACAAATCGAGCTTTGAACCTTCTGAAAACTTACATATATACGTTTTGTTTAAAATAATAATAATAAAAAAAAATACGCTCACTATCGCACTAGTTTCAAGCACTAAAAATCCTTGCTTCAATGCTAAAACAAACAATAGCATTGTTTAAGCTGCTTACAGTATGAAAAGGCAATAGAGTGATTGGAATTTTTCTGTAAAGTCTCAACTGCAAGGTGATCTATTACTTTTTTTAAAGTTGAAACATCAGTCAAGGGAGTGTGGAAGAAGGATAGCCTATGTAGAATTTGGAGAGGATTGAAAGACATAAATCTGAAAAGTGTGAAAGGCATAATACTGACAGCGAACAGGCTTGGTTGGTTTAAAAGACATAAGTTAAAACCTATGATGAAAATGAATGTGTGCTCCTAATCTATTAACCAGAAATCCAAAACCTGTATAGATTATTTGTTTGCACACTATGTCATACAAAACTCAAACCTCCAATGTTTGCACAATACAAAGTAACCATCTATAACATGACATACTCTCACTATTTAGTAACTGTCAAAAGCATGATTTAAAAAAAATTGATCTGCATATTTCTTTGCTTCTTCTCAGATGACAACAAAAACATGGAACGATTTTTGAAAAAAAATATTCTATCATTTTCAGCAATGGAGACTTTTTGTTTAAAAGTTGTATCTGATATAGACCATGTAACAATGTAGTTTTGACTAAATTATGGTTGATGTGATGCTAGAGGTCTAATATTCTTGTTTCTCTTTTCAAAAAATTGCTTTTCTTACTTTTAAACCATGTTCTTACCGGTTAAGAAGACCTTTCAGCTTTTTGCGAAGAGCTTCATTTTGGCCGCCTGCAATGAGAGCACGTTTTGCTGGAGGAATGTATGTCCCTGCTTTGTTGTGCGGGACTACATTTCCTTGAGCATCTCTCAAGCGACCATAAATGTCTTCTTTCAATTCTAGTTCCTGCTCATTATCCCTCTTCCTCTTTAGAGTTATTTTTTTGCCTGCACTTTCATCATCTGAATCAAAATCATTGATGTCAGCATCAAAACTGTGATCAACATCATGATTTCCTTCCTCAGAACTTGATGAGTCCTCATTTTCTGATGCTAAATCTTCTTCATCAGAGAACCTGTCATTTTGATAATCCTTTTCCACATCATCTATTGCTGGCTCAGTGAACACAACATTCCGCTTTTCTCTGGTTTTAGAATCTTTTACAGACTTAAGTATGGACTTTGAAGCTTTTGCAGACGCATCATAGATTCTGACTTCTCTGTTGTCAATGCTGTTCTCGGGTCCTGAAATGAAATGGAGCAATAAGTACTTTGACAAATATGTAAGATCTGGAGTTGTCCACTCTAAATAAAGTGCATAATCTCAACACATGTCAAAGCAGTCACATTTTGTAAAGCAAAACAGGTGAAAGTCGCTTACCTTTAAGTCTAAGATTTTTAAACAATGACAACACTTTTAAAGGCTAACCAAGCTGCACTATAAATATCACTGACAAATGAAAACATTATTAAGAGACGGAGCTCAACTTTCAATTCAACAGCTATGAAAGTGCATATCCCATATGCCTATTATGTCTTTCCTCTTTATCTTTCATTTTGTGTGTTTAAAATGATTCTAAACATCAGTTTAAACAAACTCCATTGAATGCATTTAAAAAACTCAGTATCACTAACCATACCCACATATAATGATGTTTTTTATACTTTTTTAATAAGAAGTTGAGAAGTTCAAAATCTACTCAACTTAACTGCAGTTTAGTGAACACTAACAATCATAGTACCCTGGCAAACCAGGCTGGATGACTGATTTTGTTTTTCTTTTAATATTCACACTGTATTTTCACACACGAATTTAGAACAATGTTGTTAATGTTAAATCAGTTTTTAGCCTCTCCTGAGAAATCAAATAGCAAGTTTAATGAGTTTTTATGGCAAAAATGTTTTGCTTTGTATGAAATACTGGTGGAAACTATGGGAATGCAAAATTACTAAATAACTGCATAAATTTTTCAGATGATTCCGCATGCTGTTTGGCACTTAAATCAACAGGTTCTTGAAAGTGTCCAATAGATGCCTAGAATTTTTAAACAGACCATTCTTGAAAGACTTTTAAATTATAAATACAACCATTTCCTTGTGTTCTTTTATAACCTTGTCAATAAGAGTGGATACAAAAAGTTTTATCTACAAAGGCAAATAAAAAAAGAAAGTTCATAACAGTTTTCATGATAATAGCCTTTATGTTTAGGGTGTTAACTTGAAAAAATTTAAGTGTAAAATTTGCACAACTTTGAAAAATAAGTGGTTGCTACGAAAAATATTAAAGAACATGAAATAGATTACCAAATGTTATGAAAAGTTTATAGTGTGAATCAGGATAGTATCTGGACAAGATTAACACACGCACACAAAAACAAATAAAGGAAAAGACAAGCATTGAAGTTGTTGCAATTATTTGCCACTATGAAAGAGTGACACTAGATTTACACACTTTTCTGATGAGTTTAATTAATGGAACAGTTAGAAGAAGATAATATTATACATGACATCTTACTTGAAGGCAATTAAAAGATTCAAACATACGATTATACCTGATGAGTCATCTGTTGCAAGCATGTCCTCTAGATCTGATCCTAGCTCTGAATCCTCATCACTATCTCTGTAACCTGGCATGACATCCTCAAATGATTTGATTTTCTCAGAATCTGTGGCGTCAATGATGTCTTTTGTTTACAGTTAAGATTAAAACAGCAAGATGTGGTTCAAGCAAAGTTATGAAATAAGTAAAATGTTCAAAGGAAAATGTTCAGGTTTGGGCAGGAAATATCCAGAGGATAAATTTGTCTCCGATAGATGTAAGTAGAAAATTATATATATTTAAAAGATTAATGGTATTTGTTTCTACTGCCTAGCCAAAATTTTTGCACTTGATAAATCAAGGTGACTGAATGTCTTTTACTTGTGAATTCAGTATTCCAGACTATTCAAAAATACTTCTAGAAAATTCAAAGTTTTGAAACAAGTATAAATATAAACTAAGAATAATGTTATGCAATAAACCAAATGAACAACTCACAAGAAGTTTACATCCATTGTTACAACAACGTACCGAATATATACTAGCATTTTGATTTTTTTTAAATTCACCAAAATTAGAATATTTGGGAATATTTAAATATACCTTAAAAAAAAGTTTTTGCAACTGCAGATATATCAAGTTTGCACGTATTAATGGTGGAAGATAATAATGTGGCAGTATTTTCTCAAAGAAGCTCTCTGTTAAATGAAATTACTTAAATTTATGTGAAAGGGCTCTGATGAGAAAAAAATATAAGGGTAAGATTATTTATTCACTCTCTTTTTCATTTATCTTTCTTAAAAGTAAAATTTTGTTTTGTATAGTGACAAACTTTTCAGCCGGTAACAAAAGATACAATCCAATCCATCACTGACAAAAGATGTTGGAAGACTTGATTTCCCTTTCTTTTTTCTGAAGTTGAGATTCTTTTCCAGCTGTTTCAATTCTTTATCATCTCTCTGAATGGCAAGCTTCAATCCCTGAATGCGAGCATCTTCAACCTACCCAATAAAGTAAAATATATGCAATTTGGTCTAACATGTAACCAAAATTGAAACTTGAAAAAACAAGTGAAACAAAATAAATCAAGAACATTGTTTATTAATAATGAGGATTTTATTTAAATATTATCAACATGTGTTTCGAGAAAAAAAAACCACATGCTGTTGAAATCTCAGGCAATGTTGTCCTTACTGGTCCTGAGATTTGTTTCGTTTCTTGGCTATAGCAGGTTTTAGTTGTTGCACATATTTATCTCTATTCTTATACAATGGATTCTGCCTCAGAATACACCCCTTTGATAACAGCTCAATAAATAACTCTAGTTCTAAAACCAAACTTTCAAATGGGAGTTCACCGTGAAAGTTTAAACTGTCTACTTAAAGGAATTTGATACTTACTCTTCATGCACAAATTCAAACTGTATAAACAGTTGGGTCAGCTTCTGGCACAAAAGGGAAAGAAGATCTAGATTTCTAGGTGTGTTGTTTACTTTTCAACAAAAGAAATGACCCCTATGATCAGGTAATAAAGCCAATATGGGTTTGCACCTTCCCTTACCTTGACTCCCCTGCCCCCCACATACACACACTTACACACAATAGCTTACTTCAAACAATCCTAATAAGGGTAGAGGCTTCAATTCATTAGATAAACAGAATTAATAGAGATGGAAAATATTTTTTCAATTCACTTCCTTTGAAAGTGAGTTCTTAGGGAGGTTTCATGTCTATAATGTATGCTTAGAGGCATAAAATAAAGAGTGAAGAAATTATGTTCCACAGAAAAAGCAGATTGATTGGGAAAAGTGGGTTCTAAGGTAGAGCATTCTTAGAGAGAGAACACTGTCCTAAAATGCCAGTGAAAATTTAAACTGTTGAATCTAAAACTTTGTTAGATTACAAATACCGGTTTATAAATGCATCAGCATGTAGTATACTTTCATCATCTAACAGAATTTGCACAAAATCAAGGGAATTCTAACATCTAATTCTGACTTCAAACTTTGAGGAACATAGATAAGTGGGAATAACCTTTATCATGTGTTTCAGTTTAGCCAGGTATTAAAAAGCAATCTTACCTTTTTCTCATCTTCTTTCTTCACAATCTTTTTCTTTGCTTTCTTGACTTTCAACCTTTCCGTCCTTTCTTGTTCACACTGAGCTTTGTATGCTGAGTCAATTGATTTTAAGGTCTTCACTTGAGTCTGATTAAAAATTGAATTAATATCATAAATTCATCAATTTATCACACACTGACCAGACAAAAAAAACAGTTCAATTTCTGGAAAAAAAAAATCAATAGGATGAAATAAAGGTCAAGGGTAGGAGGAGATGGACCTTATGTAGTTCATTATTTGCAAAAAAAAAAGAAAAAAAAAAGGAGCCCATCATGATATGGATAAAAAAGAGGAGGTCCAAAGCAACTCAAAAACAGATAAAAACATCAGCTTAAACAAGTTAGGTTGTTAGGTTATTAGGTTGTCGATGTGATTGTCAAAGAAAAGTTCATTTCTGCGTAAATAAATAACCCATATTCTTCTAGTTCAGATATGGATTATACATTATTTTTAAAGTAAACTATGAAAATGCCACATATATGTAAAAGGTGATTCCTCCTTGCTTTGTGTTGCTATGAGCATTTATTTTTCAACAATTTTGACCAATATTACTTAACTTTTTTAAGTAAAGGAACGAGCAAGAATGATAATACTAATTTTTCAGTTTTACATGATTCAGATATCATATTGAGGACATAAATCATATTTCATCACACTGAAACATATTCCAAAAGCTCTTATTGGCGTTTCTTTTTTGTTTTTTTTTTTTGGGGGGAGGGGGTTATCATTATATGGACAAAAGCAAAACAAAGAAGTATGAGTAGATTGTAATGATTGAGCAAGCATAACAAATAATTTTTAGAATAAAGTTGCCATAAAATGGGATTTTAGTGAGGTTTATCATCATGCAAAAAAAAGTAACAAACAACCATTGAACTAATCCTAGTATGCCTTTTTTTTTCACAGAATGAAAGAATTTTTTATTGTATTTTCTCTTGAAACAGTAAGTTTATATTAATCTTCCCATGTAAAAAAAACAATATTAGTAAAAAGATTTTTTAATACTTATGATGTCTGTTACACTAATAGATCTATGATTTATGTTTTTCTCAATGTCAGCAAGACTTATCAACTAAATCCTTAAAAAATAATTAGTGAAAATCTTATTGCAACCCAGACTTGACACGCTGTAATGGATGTCTCCGCCATCCCTGTGTAAAGCTAGTAAATACCAATCAATTAGAATTTGAGCATGATCATTTTGCAAATGAAAATGAATTAATAAGCTTATCTCATGTAACTTACAAAATTTCTGTGGGCAAATGCATTTTTCCTTGCCTTTTTTAACTTTCTTTCTTCTTTTCGTCTTTCCTTCCGATTTAAACTTTTTGGTGGCAAAGGCTTCTTATTTGCAAAAGTCTTGGACATGATTATGCAAATGCTCTGCAATCAAACGTTAAACAATAAATAGTTACAATGCAATTAAAATTGTCAGTGATCTTGATGTAAAAAAGCCTATTTTTATTAATTCATATTTTCAGATTCAAATTTGAGATCTATTTAATAATGAGCCTTAATCATGTAATACATCTACATACTGGTGTGTTTTATGTTCCAGCGTAATCACTACATGCCAAACAATTCTGCTTCCTTGAAAAAAATGTCTGACTTGGCTCCCACTGCTTTTTTGGTGAAGGTGAAATTTAGTTCCAAATTTTAGTTTTAAGCTCTGAATGAGCCTTTATTACATTTTTAACCCCTTATCATATATATTTATGATTATCACTGGAAAATAATGCAGTCAGTCAACTTTTAATTCCCTTTATTTTTTAATTTGTAGTTAATTGTTGATAAGCTCACTTTGATCTTTAAATTCTAAACTGACTAATGCAATACATGATAATTCACGACCATTAACATTAGTCATTCAGAGCAATTATTTTTTTAAATTAATTGTACACCACCCTCACTTTCCAGGAACACCATAAAAATTGTCACAAAGTAATGCCATAGTTAAATGCTGACTTTGATATATATTAATTAGGCATCTGTCTTCTGTATTCTATTAATTACAGCAAGGTATGTGCATTCTTAATATAAATCATTTTTTTTTCATTTGTTTTGTGATAATGTGATGAGAGTATTTTGAAGCCAGCAACTCCTTCATAATGCACACAAGACCTAAAGCAGGAAAAATTGGCTACCAATAAAGTTTTTTAAAACTGGAGAGAGCTGTTGATTGAATTAATCATGACAACAATGTTCACTTATCAGAACATTGGCTTTCGGCTAGAGAGGTAGATTTGAAATGACTGTAACAATTAATGCATTAAGGTTTTATATCAAGGCTTTTATTTGAATCAGTTGCAATATTGTTGCAAAAAAGTAATAAATCCTACAAAATTAGAGATATGAAATAATCTTTTTTCTTTTGTCTCCGGAGATAGTAACTTTGGCCATCATATTAACTTTTAAGTAGAGAAGGAAATGAAAATTAAACTTTACCCATTCAGTGCTTCTCGTTGCTATGTCAATTATAATTGTAAATAAAGCTCTTGGTCAGTTTTAAGAAATGTTAAATGATTATGGGGTTCAGTGCCCAATAAGGCCAATTCTCTATTTACAGACAATAGTTTCAAAATTAACTTGCATTGATCTGCACATGAAAACTAAAAGATTTGTTTTCTGCAGAACAGACATTGAAGAGAAGTAGATCTGCATACGGTAACATGAAACAGGTGGAGCTAAGTCTAGTCTAAATGTGACAATAATGGATATTAATTATTATTGCAGATATATGCCCTACTCACCCTATGCTATACTGAAGGCAAATATGAAGGTTTTATTTGTCGCAAATAGATACTTTTCAAGATATAAGCATTTTTATGTTGCTGTAAAATCCCATTAAACTACAAGTTTCGATTTCGTCGGGAAACATTCAATTGTGAAGCCCGACGTCAGGTGGGTCGATTTATCTGCAATTTTTTTTCCCAATAGGCCTAATGGGTATGAATGAGGTATGTCTACCTTTGCGGTATTGTTAGGACATGAAAAGTAAGAAATTTTAATCAAATACTGTACGAGGCGTGATATAAAAAGACCTATCATGTACGTATATTACACCTATAATGACTTTAAAACCTTGGCTCACCTCTTACGGATCTGAGAATAACAACAACTCGTGTAGAAAGGTATCATGTTTAGACCACCATTAGTAAATTTACTTTCACTTTCGTTTATTGCGTGTTTCGTTTTTTTTTTTTTTTGTTTTTGTTTTTTGTCAAAGGCTTAAGGAGCTTTTTTTAAATAAGAAAGTAAGCCTAACTTGAAGATAAACATGGTATTGTTATCGAAAATGGACTGTTTCAAGATAAAATAACACTAATATTCATTATATAAAAGTCTTAGAAAAAAATAAAAAGAAAAGAAGAATCAGAAACAATATCATAAATATCATTCGCCATATTGTAAAGAGAATACTTACAGCGTTACTGTATTTCTTTATTTCTTGCACCTGATTTAATTCATGGCTAAAAAAGTACTTTTGATTAAAACATGTAAAACGATAATTTTTTTTCCTCCGAATTTCAAGCGTAATGAATTCATATTTAGGGTAGTAAAAACTACCTTGTGACTTAAACGTGCCGCTAGCAGCTAGTCTGAGAGATGGCTCATCGTTTTTTATCTCAGAATGTGTAAAAACAGAAATTAATCATTTCTGTCAAAATATCTGAAATTTCAGGTATGGGAATAAATAACCTGGACATTACATCTTCAAGGTTCAGATGGGAATGCTACTCGAGATTTGCAAGATTTTCGGGTAGTGGCAATAAGAATAACACCTGCTGCTAGCCTGTTGCATGAAATATAAGTCCTTATTTTCCAAAACATATTGAAGCTTTTTAAGGTGTATAATATACATAAGACAACTTTATGTAATTATCAAATACAATATCATTTACTTTCATAGTTTATTTAATTGGTCTCTCAGAAAAGCTTATAAAACATGAAACGTGCCAATACTATTCAGGAGTAGTTAATATCTCAAGCAGTAACGATCAGTAATATTTCCTAGTTATGTTAAAGTAGAGCTTAGCAGTGAAGAACCTAACAGCAGTTTTAAAAATGCAGATGTGTAATGCTGTGATAATGGTAAACGTACGATGCTGTTATTTTAGATGTTATGTTGTATGCATTGAAGTAATTTCTTATAAATAGTATTGACGTGACATTATGGCGTTAATTTCGGGGCAGGTATGTTATTTCTAGTAAATAGGAATTTGTGGCATACTCATATTGTTATATTTTTAAGCATTTCGTATTAAAAACTGTATTGTTTAACTTTTGGTTCAGCATCACATTGGTGACGAGAACCATGTTAGATATAGTCTCGACCGATTTACGAACACTTCAGGATTTATGGAGACATAATCGAGTAGTTGTAGTTTCAAGAACTGCATATAGTTTTTCCTAAGAATTGAGAATTCATTTAGACATCGGTAAAATAATAAAATGGATACAGAATTCGGCTTCCAATATATTCGATTCAATATTGAGAGAGAGAGGGAGAGAGAGAGAGAGAGAGAGAGAGAGAGAGAGAGAGAGAGAGAGAGAGAGAGAGAGAGAGAAAGACAGACAGATGGAGAGGGAGGGAAAAAGAAAGAGAGATAGAGAGAGGGGAGGGCCGGGAGGTAGAGAGCAGTTCAAGATAGTTAATAGTAATTTTTGCATGACTGAAGAAGCTTTAAAGAAAAGTTGAGGATGTGGAATAAAGATGGACTTTACAAGCACTACCACGAAGAGAAGAGATTAAGCCTTTCTCGTGTCACTCCTTAGTGTTACCCAAAATAAGACTAAAAAGAATAAAAAAATAAAATAAAAAAAACCTCTACACACACAAATTATGGAATGAAAAAATGAGGAGAATGAAACAGGACAAAAAGAAAGTGGGTGGCGGTAATGTTTATGAATTATTTCATATTAAATCGTATGTGAAACTTTTATGGCCTCTTTATCTTCATCGTTTTACGTCATCTGTATTCTTCCTTTAAATTTTATTTTCATAAATAATGCATTATCGTTAACTATCCTACGTGCCTTTACTTTTCTGTTGAAGCTGTTACAGAGAATGCAATTAATTTAATTCTGGATATCCGATAAAAGGTCCTTTATTACAAACAACATAGTTACGATTGACTATCATTTGATGCGTAACCGACACAAAATTTCACTAATTCTATATACAAATCGCCCTTTTTACATTACTATCGCATCTAAGCTTATGTATTTCTTGTTTAGTTTAAGATTACAGGCCAATGAGAAAAGAAAAGGGCTAAAGTTTTATAAAACTTCCTTCCTCGTCTTAATAAACCCATTATAACCCTTCTCACGCATTGTGACTCATTCCAAAAACATTAGGCTTAAGTATCTTCACATAATCTTGATATCTTGTATCTTGTATCTTGTATAAGAACACATCAAGATTCGGAAACGTCAATGTGTTGGTGCGTCTTGCTTCTATGTGTTAAAAAAATGAACTGAAGATTTTGAAAAGACGACATAACGATTTCATAAGGTTTGTTTTAAACTGCATTTTGCCCAAGAAGATGTAATTTTCCAATCGTTTGATTAATTAATTCTCATAAGTACCCCAATTTTACAGCCGTTTTAATTTGTTTATCTTGACATCTAGACGATCTTAATGAAAAAAGAAGTCCATAGAAACCTATTTTTTATCCATACGCTCAATACATCAATTGATATTTTCGTAAAATATAAATGCGTATGTTTTACAAACAGTTAGAAGATAGCGTAATAGAATTTACATACTTTTGAAATAAACTAAACGTTTTTATCGACCAGAAGTCGAAACCATGCATATAATTTTTCTTAAGCGAAATGTTTTCCTTAAGAGGTACTAAAACTATAAACAATATGGTAGCCTCCGAGTAATTTAGGCCTACCGTTTTACATGTTCTACCTTATTTAAAATGGATGCCAGTATTCGCAAGTTGTTGACCAATGCTGAAAATTATGCAGGTTTGCCGAACATTTTTGTTACGGATACAGCATGTAGCATTTTAATGAGAGTATCTTTGCTTTTACATCTTATCGGAAGGAGTGTTTAAATGTACGGGTTTTGTGCAAGCTATAGAATTGTAACATAATTCTCTCTATTCTCTATTTCTTTCAAAACTTGTAAAGAGTGCAAATCAGATTTATTTTTCACATCGCCATCATATTATTATTTTTTTTAGTTTCCTAAAATCATTAGGTTTTATGGTCAGGTCTGTGAGATTTCAATAAAAAGATGTTGCAAAACTGTGTTAAGTGTATTGAAAAAAAAATATACTTGCTGTAAAAGAATTTAGTACTTAACAATAACAATGATGAAATCGGTGTATGCCGTCAATTGAAATACATAACAGATTTGATTGAGTACCAGTGCAAACCTGAGGGATTAGGGACAAATAAAATTGGAAATGATCTTTTTAAAAAAATCTTTGCCATGACTCATAAAATATGTTGTTTATATACCCGTCAAATACAATAGAATAATTAAGCTTCTCTGTCCCAGTAGAGTTTATGTAGAACGCTTTAACACAAGGAAGAGGAGTTGTACCCTGCATCTGGGCACATTTTTTTTTGTTGAAACAGCGCCATGCATGTATGTCATCTTTTTTTGCCCCTAAAGACTGGAAGTAAAATAATTATTGTCATTTACGATTTGTTGTGAAACTGTCTTTTTCTAACACTGTTGCTCAGACACCAGTGCTCTTTAGCCTTCAGTCTTGGTGGTATTCATGCTTTTCTTAACACTAATAGATAATGAAATTCAGCAAGAGCACAAAAATCACAATTAAAAGTAAAAAAGGGGTGTCATATTACCTGTCTGCATAATAAAGAAGGGTGGATAGCTGAGAGAGAGAGAGAGAGAGAGAGAGAGAGAGAGAGAGAGAGAGAGAGAGAGAGAGAGAGAGAGAGAGAGAGAGAGAGAGAGAGAGAGAGAGAGAGAGAGAGAGAGAGAGAGAGAGAGAGAGACGTTTTAATAAAGGAGGCAGTCAAGCAGGAAAGACACAAGCAGACGAAGCCAGACTAAATGGTATAAAAAGAGAAGTGATTGAATGAAATAACAGAAGCAAGAAAAGTTTTTATCCAATAATAGGCAAACAGAACGAAAAGCATGAAGACCAATGAAAAGGCAAATGATATGGACTGAGATACTACCTACTGCCTTGCCTAGACAGTACAAGGCATGCTTAATGCAGAGTCAGGTCATGCCTTGCCTGACTGGACAACTTTCATACTGGCTTTATTAGGCTGAAAAGCTATTTTGCGATGACATGGTCCATACATATTTAAAAAAAACAACACATACACAGAGGGAAAGAGATATTCAGAGAGAGATCTATAGAAATAGAAAGAGACAGGGGTAGAGAGTTGATTGTTCAAACTACACCATGCTCATTAAATTATAGGAACTAAACGTTCTCTTTAATTAACCCAGGTTTTTAAAATGTAAAGTAAAGCATACCATTGTGTATCAACAAAGTGCAAAATCTTTAGCATTTCCTATGTTATGTGTTGTGCGAATGACAATAGGTTAAATTTCTTTATCGTATTTCAAGACAAAGCAAGCAGATGGAATCTGTAGAAATTTAGACTAGATTAGATCTCACAAAGATGGCATGGGTAGGTGGGTGTTATGATGATTATTTCATTCATGAATATGTGTGAGATAGATCAAATGTCTTCCTCTGAGTGCATGATTGATATACTTGTACATGCCATTCTGCTTATGTATATGCACACTCTCATTTTTGTTATTGATATGCTCAGGTTGATTTGAAGTGTACCAAAGTAAGGCAAACTGTTTATGTTATCAATGTTTTTAATTAAGATAAACTTTGAATCAATCTACCTATGCTATTAGTATTATGTATTTGTAAAGATAAAAGAGCACCAACATTAGAGAAAAAATATTTCACAACAAAATTGTAATTGAGAATGTTTAACTTTTGCCCATTGGAGCAAAAATGATGGCCTAGTCATCACGCAGGGTTCCATTTAATTATTTTCAACAAGAAATCATGCCCTGATGCAAGGTATACTTCTCTTCCTGAACATAAATTTCTGCATATTCTAAACAAACAAAAACATGGACTGGATGATTGCACATTTAAAATTTCTATTCATTGGAGAAAGCAAGCCTTTTAGCTTCCACAGATATAAGTTACATTATCATGGAGCCAAAATCCATGAGAAAACAACCAAATACTTTTTTAGTCTGTTCTCTGAAAAGTAGGACACTCAAGACTTGCTTAATTGAGCATTCTAGTTTAAAAAATACTTCAGAAAAAATTAGAAACTCCTCTCATGCTGATTTTGGGCAAGAAAGTGGGTGTTGCTCAAAATGTTTTCAATACATTGTATCAAAGGATTATTCATTTTAAGTTACAAAATTGTGGGAAAAAAAAATATATATATATATATTCTCAAGAACTTAAGTGGCTCTTCAATGTTTATTTTGATATCTAGCACCAACTTTCACTTAGGTAAACACAAACACCTCTTGTTTTCAAAAGTTCATAAACTCTAAATCATATCCTGAAAAAGTTCCAAAATTTTTTTGCTCGCAATATTTGTTGATTATTTGATTTTTTGAAAATATTTCAGCTGGTGAGAAAAATCCAGCTTTACAGCAAGCTTATACTTTGCTTAGAAATGTGGCGGAAACAAGACCTGCAGTTGATGCACCAGAATCATTTGGTCAAGACTTGTACGTTTTGTGTGCAGAATTTGCTTTTCAGGTAAGAATCATCCTCTTTTCACCATCATTTTCTTAGAGGTTTTTTTATGGCAGTGATTTACACACTCTTAGTCATCAACAAATATTATAACAGAAATGTTGGAAAAATATTGTTAATTTCTTCTTTTTATTATATTAATTTTGTTTATTCTCTCTTTGAAAAATATCTTTTTTTTTTCTTTCTAGTGTGACATGTCAAAATTCTTTTTTACAGCATGGGAATCCAGAGGTGGCCAAAGAATGCCTTAAAATGTTCTTTATGCGACAACCAGCTGCAAATCAGTTCCTTTGTCGAGCATACCTTTGTCAGGCTCAGCTGATGGCACCTCATAATGCCAACAACCCTGTAAGTTTTTTTCTCTTTTGTTCATTATAGATATAATTGTCTAATGTTGCTATTTGTTAAGAAGTCTCTTTCATGCATGAATAAAACTTAAATTGAAAGAAATTTAATGTAGAGATTGCAGACCTACATTAAACTTAGAGTTAGTGCTTGACTTTTTTTCTTTCTCCCATTACCTGATTGAAAATTATTCAATTTCTTTACTTTAGAAGAAGATTAAATATTGACATATCATATCAGAATTATGGATTGATTTACATTATATTGAGAATCCTAAGCTATTCTGAGAGAGTTTCCTTACTAAATGCTTTTTTTTTTTTTTGGATGTTGTTTCTAAGCCTCTGTAAGTGTAGAAAGTTGCCTTAAGCATTCTTTTAAATAGAGTGTGAAATAAGTGGAAACAATTATCAACCTTAATCATATAAACAATAGATCTAGTAAAAGTTAACTTCACATTCTTTTCATTGTGAAACTGTTAAAATAAAACATTTTAGAAATGGATAAAAACAATTTTTGTTTAATATTAGTTACAAAAGTCACATGTATAACGGGTGATAATAAAATTATTGATAATCATAAGCTTTTTCTTTTATTTGAATTGAACTAATCAAAGTCATTGAAAATTGAAATAAAGTCGTACATATTCATCATTATCAATTAAGCTAGGAAGAAGACTATATAAAAATACCCTAAAACTCATTCTTTCCCACAATTATTATTACCAAATTGTGATGATAGTCAAAGACAATTATGTTGAAGACAGATTGGTCAAAATCACAAATTTGCTTAACTCGTTTGTTTTTCCTTTCAATTTTCTCTTTGCCTCCTAATTATTTCTACCTTTTAATCAAATCAAATAAGCTCTGCTCCTCTCTCTGTCTTAGAACAGAGTAGACAAAATTTGTCAACAGAAGCATAGCCAATGATCCGTGATCAATCCAATCCATCTGTCGGCACCTGTTAGATCCATTTGCTGCTTAAAATTCGAATATACAAGGGTACAATAGAGAGGTTGGGGTTCTTACCCCTTGCCAGGACACATACTGATGGAATGAACAGATCTATCCTTTACTTTTCAGACATCCTTTGTCTCGGTATAAGATTATTTGGGAACAAGTGGTAGTTTGTTCTCTTTAAATTTTGACCTTAAACCGGACTTGCATCTAGAACCAATCATAGAAGAGGGAGTAGAATAAGAAATACGATAGCAATGAAAGTAGGAGGTCAGGGAAAATAGAATAGAGAGTATGGAGGAGTAGAAGAAGAAGGGCAACATAGTAGCTTAAATAAGAGAAGACTAAAACCAAAGGCAAGAAGAGGGAGTTGAAGAATAGTTAGGGGAAGAGAAGTTTGCGATGTAGAAAGGAAGAAGCAGGTTAAGGAGAAGATCAGAATAAAAGCAAGAGGAAATAGAAGAAATGAAATGTCACTGGAAAATGGTTGATGAGGGAGGAATAAAAGGGAGGGAGCAAGGGAAGAGCAACTTTTGTGGATTTTATTACTTTTTTGGGGGGAGGGGGGAGAAGGAGGAAGAGCATCTAATGACAATATTTTTAAGGTTTTGTCTATAAGAGGGAAAATATCAAGCAAATATGAAATGCTTTAACACCAACGAAAAAGTGATTTAAAACTACCAGTTATAATTTTTTTTTCTTTCTTTTGGATTTATGAATGTCCATTTTCTATCTCAGGTTTCTTATTCAAATACAACAAATAAGGGTAGTAGAACTAATCATACATTTAATAAGTAAGGCTATAGTCCTTGAGGGTTTGAACACTCTTTCTCAAATATCTCAAATTTTCCAAAATTCCTGAAAAAGAATTTGAGGAATCAGTACATGGCTGTGCTCAATCAGATATGGGCTTTTTTCCTCTATCAAACTAAAGTGCTCATCATCATCATCATCATCATTATTATTATTATTACTATTATTATTATTATTATTATTATTATTATTATTATTATTATTATTATTATTATTATTATTATTATTATTATTGTTATTATTATTATTATTATTATTGTTATTATTGTTGTTATTATTATTATTATTATTATTATTATTATTATTATTATTATTATTATTATTATTATTATTATTATTATTATTATTATTATTATTATTATTATTAATTTTTTAGAAAAAAAAACAAATGCATAGCAATTGATATGTGTGTGTGTGTGTGTGTATGAATGGCAAATTCTATCCAATTATATTTATTTCATGATGTAAAGAGAAACGGAATGCAAATTTGTTTTTGATATTTCCTCAAAAGCTACAACAATCATAAATGATTTTTACTCAGTACATCCCTCCCAAGTCATTGCCAAAAAGTCTTTCTTTTCCTTAGTTTGGAATAGGCATGAAAACAAATTTTAATCACTTTGTTTAATACTGTCTAAATCGAATTCTCCCAAAGGAGCAGCTTGAGAAGGCTGTTGTGTATGTGCTGAAAGCAATATCCTTTGCCAAGAAAAATCAGAGGTATGATTTAATCTCTCTTTTCAATCCTCCCCTTCTCTCTCTCTCTCTCTCTCTCTCTCTCTCTCTCTCTCTCTCTCTCTCTCTCTCTCTATCTATCTATCTCTCTCTCTCTCTCTCTCTCTCTCTCTCTCTCTCTGCCTTTCTCTGTCTCTCTCTCTTTCTCTGTCTGTCTGTCTCTCTTTAGCTGCCCATTTTTCTAAGGGCATCTAGTAAATAAAAAAGGATACAGAGAGGGGTTTCAGGTCTTACTGTAACCCTCAGAAGGAAGGCAGACTTAAAGGCTGAATCTCAATAGGTTGCAATTATATCCCATGTAATCTTCCTGTCAGTGTTACGCTGAATGTCTGTAAAGATTCAACAAAAATACCGTCCAAGCATGAAAATTCTAATTAATTTCAGTTTAAAGGATCTTCTGCTCTTTCCACAAGATTGATTCCTTTCTATCTTTATTCTTTGCAACACTTTTATATTTCCTTATATTAATTGCATTGCAATACAGAACTTTTCTTTATTTTTCAGATATCATTTCCTGGTGTATAATGCATCTGTTATTTACTGGCAGTTTTGTCGCCCATTTCTGAAACCAGGGTATAGGCAGTATCTTGCAAGGAGTCTTCATCAAGTTGTGAAAGCTCTTGATGACATTGAGGACACTGATTATGAATGGAGAGCTCAACTTATGATGTATTGATTTTTTTTTTACTTTACACTTACTTATAACTATGAACATTTGCCAAATCATAATTTTTTTAAAATATTCACTCACATAATTATGTTCTAAATAAATGTTTTAATTTGTTGCTGTTATGATTCTTGTATAATGTGCTCTCAGTGTTCAGTCATTTTTTTTCAATATCATTGACACATTTCATTGAATAAAATTCTCTTCATTTCATTTACTTTTATTATTCCCTAATCTGATTTGTAATTCACAGATTTTTTTCATCACAAAAATGAAATATTCCCACCCCTGTACAACCAAACATGTTTATTTAAAATCTGTAGGTTCTTTAATAGATCTAAAGGGTTTACTGAAAGATGCAAGAATATGTCGTTTTATCATAATTTTATAATTATCTTCAAAATTTGAAAAGTTTATTTTGAAGTCTTTGTTGCATAAAATTCTTAAGAAGTGTCTTTTTCAACAACAAAGATGGCTACCTGCATTCCTTTAGATTATGGTAGACCATAGAAGTTAGAGACATTATATAATGATGCAAAATGATAGCAATCCTCCCAGAACTTGTCATGATCTGATATCAGAATACATTAAATGAGACTAAGCTATGTCAATGATTAGATTTATTCAAATGAGGATAGTTTGATATGGATGTGTGATGCATCCACTATTTGCTTAGGCAGATATCAAGAGCATGAATTCTAAAATTTAGGAACCAGAGGCTACCCTCGACTTTTAAATTTTAAAATATATGAAATTGCACATAATTTGTGGAACTTGGGAAACGTACAATTTGTTTTGGTGCTATGCTATGGACTAGTTCTCACTCAGTGTGACTGGTTCATATTCCAAGACCCACAGAACTGTCATCATGGTATACTCAATCTTTGCAACCATAAGATATGGTGGGAATTTTCTTTTTAGATAATACATAGTATATTCCATTTCTTTGATTTCAGAGGTGGGTAATTAGATCAGTAACTCATTTACTTTTGTTGCTGTCTTTAAATTTTTTGCAATTGGCTTTCTACGTTTTCTTCCCTTAAAAACGAAAATATATTTTTAAGTATATTTACTATGAATGACGCTTATTCTTGATACCCCTTCATTTTTTCTTCTTAAGAGCTTTGATTGAGTGCCACCTTGATGCTCATAGGCGTAGTGATGCCTCTCACATTGCTGCTGCTGCTGCATCTTTTATCAAGGCAAATGTTCCATCGCTCTACAAAACAGTGTTTGGCCTCATGGTAATGTTTATGTGAATTAAAGCTGTCCTAATAGGTTATTTTTTTTTGACAATTTATATCTGTTGTGTTCAAAGCTTTGACTTTTAATTTTGTTCTATTCACTAATTGATGAGTGATTCAAGCGAAATTGCTAAGGTGTCAAGTTTTAAAAAATTTTTATTTTTACATATCTATTTATTGGATGAGTGGGTTAAATTTAGAAAGAAAAAAAGATAGTGCTGCATGATGTAAAATTTTCTCATTAATGCACACCAATGATGAACTAGTCTCTTAAATTGCTCCTATGGGCATAACTGTAAGTGTTGAGGCTCAGAACTGGATGCTGCGACATAATTAAATGTGCCTATTTGCAACATCATTATCTTCTAAATGCCCTATCTCAGATACTCTGCAGACTTTCTATCTTTTCTA
The DNA here is from genome assembly GCA_033675545.1 of Elysia crispata. NCBI lineage: Eukaryota > Metazoa > Mollusca > Gastropoda > Plakobranchidae > Elysia > Elysia crispata. The sequence continues at coordinate 2,137,762 of JAWDGP010004263.1, read as the reverse complement.
AGAATATTAACCGATGAAAAGATGACAGTTTCTCCCTCTTGGAGGAGATCTAAAGCCCCTGAGGTGTGTAGAACAAATTGCAGTTTAGGTACATCTGTCAGTACCATGTTAAGAGATGGATACCTGAGGTTTCCTTCACATCTGGTAAATACCAAAGAGCAAATAAAAGAATCAGACAGTGGTGGTTCTTCCACATGGCCCTTCCCTTCCCCCTTACTTTCCATCACCCAACACACCCTCCACCCTCAATACAGTCCTGACAAAGACTAGGCATGATCACTGTCCCCAGGCTTTCTTGATTCATATGTACTGCAGATAGTGGTGGTGTTTGATAAAAAGTAACATGAGTGGCCAATTTTTGTAATAGCAACAGCCAAAACCAATCTGTTGCAGGTGAATCACAGCCTCTTGTTACTGTAAAGCCCATTAAGAAAGGGAGGAGTTTACTGACATGTAATGAGTTGAAAGCATGCTCTGTGTGTGTGTGTGTCTGTAGGGTGTCAGGCCTCTGTCCTTATTTGTCATTTTTTATATGCTGTCACCATGTGTTCAATGGTAGGAAAGCATTGTCAGACATTCAGATTGTTGAACAAGTTTTTTACTTTCTGTTCTCTAAGTTGTTTAAGACAATGAATACACAAGCGCCTGACAAACCTTGAGGGCATACCCCGTTATTTGGGTCTGATTCCCTTTTCTCACTTTTACTGTCTTACTGTATCATCCCTTCTCTCTCTCTCTCTGTGCTTTGCTTCGATGAAACTGCTCGTATTTAGTTGTACCTTTATGGTTTCATAGTTTCCTTGAACAAAAGTACTACACTCTGACTCTTGAGGATTTAGCTTAGATGGAAGACTGAACTAGACTCATACATTTGCAGTTATAAGCTTTTCCTGCTTTGCTTGCACCTCATTCCCTTTCCTGTCCCCATTACACACACATACACACACGTATAATCTGTTTTACTTTCATTGCAAATCCAATCTTTCTTTAAACGAATTGCTAATATTGTAAACTGAAAATATCGTATCGTATATGTATCTTTAAAAAATTATTTTTCTCAAATGCAAAAACCTTGATGAAGTAATATTTTAAGTTAATTACACACTTATTTTTGGCAACAAGGCCCATAGATACAATATTGACCTAAAAGAAACAAAATGAAATTACTTTTCGATTTCTATTAGAAAAAAAAACCTTCATTAACTGAGATCCAGGCAAAATTAGAAATCTGATTCCAACTCAAAAGCACAATCCTTTATGCATACAATGTTAATCTATGAACACAACAATATGTGTCTTTGTAAGTGTTTTATTCTCATCTGAGTTACCTTTTTACTTTTCACAGGTCAGACATCAGTTAGTTGAAACAGCAAAGCTCCACAAAGACTTAAAAACAACTCCAGAGCTTGCTGTATTCTACAAGTTGTGCAAGCTTAAAAAGTATGGCAAAATCTTATAAAAGTTAGATTTTGCAATTAAGTTAGGACTCTCAATCAAAGGCACAAGGCTAAGAATTACAAAGTAATGAAGATGTAAGCATGGCATATTTGTCACATTTAAATGCGAAAATTGCAAATCTTACAAGAAGTAACTAACAACAACAAAAAGAAAATAAGTGAAAAAATTAAAGATAAGTGAAAAAGCAAACAAAAATCATAAAATGAAAAGTAATATAGTTTTGTAATTCTTAGGATTTAAATGAGTGAAGTTGTTGAAACATTCATAAATATGATGTTTTGAAAAAGCTTAAAAGTAGTTTTTAAGGATTTTCTTTATAAAATTACTGTTAAAAATATCTGATCTATAGACAAATGTAAGCAATTAGAGTTAGTTGACAGTATTGCATCTAGTCTACTCCTACATATGCTTCACAATACCACCATTCTGTTTTTATTCCTATTCTCTCCCAAAATTCAAAAGCACTTTTCAAGGTATATTCATTAGGACTATGAACTTTTATTGTGCATAGCTACTTCACTCTTTCTTTCTCCATTTTTCTATCACTTTCTCAATACCTGATTTATTGCTGTAATGCTGTAACTTACTCTCTTTTCCCTTTCCATAGCTTTCTCTATATGTGTAGCGATACCACAATTACACGTGTTGCGGTAGACGACTTCTTGAGAAAATGCCGTTTTCCTCAAAGAGGCTTAAAATCCTCACTATTTAAAATGCTTTTATTTCTAAAGCAATATGTAAGTTGGAATTTAGAGCAAAATTTAATCGCAGAAATATCAAACTTTCTTTAGGAAAATTGCACTTTTCCAAAATTTCTCTGCCTCAAAACGTCTCATTTCATGGTGTTGCTACACATATGTCAATTTATCCATCTCTCCCTCTCTCCCCTCTCCTTCCTACCATGATGATGATGATGATGATGAAATTTTCAATTCAACATACATTCATTTTGATATGTTTAATAAATTCACTTTTTATACAGAGACTTTAATCATATAAGATAAATTTATGTGTTGCCACTGTTTTTTCTAACTGCTCAAAAAAAAAATGTAAAATGGAATGAAATTTGTGTGTGCTATTTTGTGTGTCATGAAGGAAAAATTAAAGTTTGAATCACTTGATGGCTCAAGGCTAAAACTTTGCTTAAAGGCATACATTTTCTATTTGAAATAAAACCTGTTTGCCAAGGTATTTCTTTTTATTTTTCATCATTCATTTCATTTTTACCTTTTTTTCTTAGTATTTACTTGTATTTGCTATCACTAAAAACAGATTTTTTTTTTCATCTTTTTGTTCTATTGGCCTTCTACTTTTTCTTAAGCCTTATGCTCCAACGACTCCATTGACAAATTAATGTCTTTGTTATGTAGCAGTAATTTTAATATTGTGCTTTCAAAGGGTAGGATGAAATACATATAGCTGCAAGTTTGATATATATTTGTCAAATGGATTCATTCACCAGTGCTCGTAACATTTTGTCTTAGAATATCATGTGACAATAAATCATTGTAATAAAATAACATGTAAAAAGTATTCTATCCTTTCTTTTTAGCCGCATAAATCCGCCAGACTTCTTTATTGATGTATCTTCACCAGCAGAATCAGATATAAGTGTGGAGCAGGAAATTTCCCTCAAGTATATTTTTCAGAAGTTGTTTGCCTATTGCTGTTTCAGTTTGTCATATTTTCATCTTTTTATTTAATTTTCTTACCTTTCACATGCTTTTGAGACAGGATTTCTTATCCTCTTTTCAATTATTTGATTTTATATACATTGATGATTCTTACATGATGTTTCTATATACTACTTTTTCATGTTCAATAAATACCTTACATTTTATCCATCAATATTTTTCTCACAGTTCTGTTGACCTGGAAGAGAATAGGGACTACACAACAGACATTCAGAATCTACTTACCCAGATGGGTGTATCCCAGAAGCACAATCTGTTGTCCCGATCCCAAGAGCGTTTGTCTCGCCGTGACTCTAAGTTAGCAGGTGCAGCCTCTAGTAGCTCTTCCCCAAGAGAAGAGTCAGAACCAGAGAAGAGAGAGAGCAGGTGAAAATTAATGTCATTTTTTGTTCTGTTTGTGGAAATAAAGATATTTTTGTTAAAAAAATTCTTGTGGCATATTTATTTATCTGAAGAAACTTTTTTTGCATTATGAGTGATAATGCCGTAGGAAATCCTATCAAAGAGTGAAAGTTTTCCTCTCTTATTATGTAAGTGAAAGCCATCGAGTTAAATTGTTCATGTTTTAACACTTTATTTTGTAGTACTGCTTTCTGTGCATAAGCCTGTTTCCTTTTGACAATTTTGCTTGGCCTATAAATCAAGTGTATTATGTATCAATAGTGAATGTTAAGTAGGTTTTTAATAATGTTTTAGTATGGTTTCTTTCAATCAATTAGACTGTAAAAAAGATGAAAAAACTGTGGAGAATACAAACAAAAATAAAAAATAAAAGATTGACACATTTTCATTGAGTTGATTACACACATTGATGATCTTAAGAAGTTGATTTATATACTTGTTTTATATGTTAAACACATTTGTATCCATAAATTGATAAGAGTTTTCTTTAGCAGCAGTAGTATGTAACATTTTTTAGCAATGGAATCATTTCCCTGTGCCTTTTCAATAAAATAGAGTATCAATGGTTCTTAGGGATATTTTTTATTATTGTGTGTCTACAGTAGAAAGAGTCCAAGCAAAGGTGGACGTCGAACACCCACCCCTACAACAAGCAGGAAAGTTTCAGCTGAAAGTCAAGAAAAGTCAGTTTGAATCTTCTTTTTTTATTATTTTAACTGCATAGTCATATATTGGTAAAAAATATATGACAGATAGACATTTGTTGTGATGTGTGTCTGACATTTTACTATTTGTCACTCTTGCAATTTTACACAACGTTCTTTCAGTATGCTTTTGAGATTTTGGAGGCATGTTTTCTCTTTCTTTAGTTTTAACTAGATCTACTCATTTCATAAGTCTATATTATTCTGTATCATTAAAGGAAGATAGTAAATTTTCCTATGAGTTTTTAATTTTGTTTGGGATTTTATTTTTATAAACTAATTTCTATATCTTATTATTTATTATTATATCATCAAACTGAAAGTAGAGTATACATGATGAAGCTAAAATACATCTTCCAAGTAAACTTTCAAAGACCTCCTCTCTCAACCTCCTATTTATATAAATATTACTTTTGTACTACAAAAAAATTATGTGCTCAAAATCTCTTTCAAAACGGAGTTAAAACTCCAGCTTTATACTTCTCACTCTTAAGAGCCTGGAAATTTAAATGTTCCTATGAATTTTTAACACTTTTACCCATTGTACAAAATTATAAAATGCAAATAAAAATCACACAATAAACTGAAATATATTCATCTTGTTTCATATACATTTACTTTCAATAGTTTTAAATCAATTTTCAGTGGATTTTTTTTACTTCCCTGAGGCTAGTGATGGCATAATTTCTTTCTTCATGTTTTCCACCCTTCCCCAAGAAATTATTTGTTAGTAATGCAGCTAAAAAAGGAATTAAATTGAGATTTTTTTTGCTTTTCAAAACAAAACATAAAATTTAATTTATCTATAGAGAATTATGGCAATCTCAAACAATTTTTACAAATGATGAGCTCTGAAAAAAAAAGTGTTGTGCTAAACATTAACAAGATGAGGGCCAACTTTCACTTTATAATTTTGGCATATAGTGTGGATTGAAAAACAGATTAAGAAGACATGCTTTCTCATCTACCTCTAGTTTGATAAAGGCAGTGATTTCCTTCTGAATTTTTTTTACCACTTGTTAAATTATAGAAATATTCTTATTTTTTTGGAAGTGAAGAAGATAAGTCTGATTGTATATTTGAATCATTGTCAATCTTATTTTGAGAAATGGCACCTAAAAAGAATTCTTGTAGCTGATGTTGTATTCCTGTTTAAATTTTTTTTTAAGCTATATGAGAAAGATCTTAATTAATTGTGACAGACTTGACTGCTGTGTATGTGGGAAAATTTGCATATTAAATATTTAAGCTTTGATTTGCATATTTTAATCACAATTTTTTTGTCTTTTATATTTCATCTCTAATTGCAGCCTGTCAAGTCAGGAGAGGTTTGAATCTATAAATTATGAAGTCATCTTAGACATAGCAGCTTTGTTGTCTTTAATACCATTAGATGTACAGGCATTGAATTTTTAGATTGAAAAACAAGAAGCTTTTAGTGAATGGTGGTGTTTGTGCTCAAATATAACTATCATACTCTAATGAGCAGGAAGTGCTTTAATCTTTATATATATGAAATGTCTTGCAACTCAGTCAAATGAAAGAGTCTAAAAGAAGCTGATATCACTTTTTACTTCCTGGACAGAGAGCCTTCTTACTTTTAATAAGTTGCTATCTTTTTATTTTATACAGTCCTGCATAATCCACTTTTGAACAATGATAAAAAAAAATGATCAGATTTCTCAAGCTTTTCCTTCTTCCTCTTTTTTTTTTCCATTTTACAGCAGGTATTTCATATTCTTTCATACACAATTGAATTTCAAAATGCAAAAACTGTAAACATCAAACAGAGGCATCTTTAGTCATATTTTTACAATTATACTGTAGTTAATACCTTCTTCCTGATCATAATGTTGAAGATGTGAAGTAACAGGCCAACAAAAAGTCATATTAGCTCAAAATTGTTATTGCACAGTACATATTGTAAAAGAGGAAGCATGTTTATATCCTGAACATTAGAAAAAAAGACAAGCAGTGCTCATGTTTTTCAGACATTTCACAGAGCAACAATAAATGTACAATTTCTAGGTGGGCTATATGTACATAATATTCTTGTTTGCTGTAAGAAAAGAAAAATAGAAAAATTGAAAGTAAATTGAGCTGCTTTATAATCCATAGGTAGATGATCCTCAATGCAAAATGCTTTTTCTATGAAGTTTTCTTTGAATTAATCTTGTATTCCAGATGAGTAATAAAATGTTAGTTATAAATTGATAGATTACCATAGAAAGAACCATTATAACATCAATGTCAAAATATCTTGGGACCCTTTTTTTGTGCAAGCCTTTTTACCATTAAAGAAATATTTTGCAAGATTTATTTTACTCTTCCGTATAACTATTTGAACACAACAGTTTATGATATATTGCAAAAGATGCTGAATTTTTTCTTGCAGAAATAATATATGTTTGCTACTTTATTAAAGGTTTTTGGTTAGTTAGGACTCTGTGCAAAAACTGCAGTGTCATATTGCTGTAGAAAAAAAATTCCAATTGGCCTGTCTCTTTCTATCCTAACTTTTATTATGAGATATGGCACATAGGTTTGTTTTTAAATTTTACTATTTCCTAACTGCCTTTATCTTTTACTTACTCAATATTTTCCATTTAATGTTTCTCTTATGATTTTATAGGCATTATTTTATGGCTTGTTTATGGTAAAACTAAACGAATCAATTTGTAAAATTCATCAATATTGCGGCTTCTATCATATTTGAATGGTATTCATAATTTGTACCATGATATTCATGATCTTTTTAAAATAGAGTGCTTTTTCTTTTTTTTTCTTTTAAGAGCAACTGACTCAAGAAAAAAAAAAATTTAATCAGGGATTAGAAAATTAGCCTCTTTTTATAAAACATTTCATCTTTATCAAAACATAATGACACTCTTTCTTCTTTGTTATGCCTTTTTTGCACTCTTCTGATTTTCACTTTATCTTTGGTGTCTTTTTCAGTTTTCCAAGATAGCTTTTATGAAGCTATAAACAAAGTATTTAAAGATGAAAGTAGATTATTAAATAAATTATATTAAAGAATGAAACTTAGAAGTTTGTGCTTCTAGTATAAATTTATAGAAGAAAAAACTACTGATAAGAAATGTATATTTTAAACCCAAACATCCTTCCATAAGCTATAAATTCAATTCCAATTTATTATATTATATGATTATTCATCAGTTATCTATGTTATATTCATTTTGATGTTTTCAAAGTTGTGAGTTTGTTTTTGTGACTGAAAGTTACTTTTGCTGCTTTAATTTTTGAGGATGTACACTATACATTTAATGAAAGCATATTCACAGTTACATTAGGCATGAATGATAACATTTCATGTAATTGGAAACTTACAAATAGGCAAAAGATGATCAGGATGACCTCTTATCTTTAACACTGAAAATAAACAGTAAGTCTACGTTGACATTAAATTTTGAGTAACAAAATTAATAATCTGGCTACTTGAAGATGTTTTGATAACCTTATCACTCTTTCAAGCTTGTGCACTTAAATTTTACAATACTCTGATATTTTTTTCACATAAGCTTAAATATATATAAAGCGATTAAAAGTTCTTGGCATAATTCTAGGACCTCACAGTGTCTGAATGCATAATTATTGACCATACTCTGTATTTCTATCAGACCACATCTCTTACTAGAACTGGCAAGGCTGTGCCTGGAGCTAAACCTGCCAGACTTGGCCACTTCATGCGTGGAGGGAATGAAAACTTGCACTGTCAAGGTTAGCTGGTTTGCATGTCAAAAATGCTTGAGTATTGAGTTTTGAAGAGTACATAAAGATACTGTGACTTATTAGCAGGATTACCAGACTCAACATCTTATATTACTAAGTATGTGGAACAATTGTTGTAGGAAAAAGCTTTAAAAATCAATCAATAAATAAATATTAAAAACAAAAATAAAAAAAAAGTGATGACCTTGGTACCAATTATTTGACCACCCTACTTCAGCTATGTTTTGTATAAGATTCCTCTTTTTTTTTTTCAACCTAGCAGCAGTTTATAAACTTTTAATCTAAGTTTAAAAAATGATTGATCACATGAATTTAACAGATTAAAATTATACAAGAGAGATCAACTTGGGTTTCTTTAGTATTTGGATGGAAAAACCTGAAACCAGATATGCAGTTCAATAAGGAAGTCCTTTTATATCCTGTTCTTCGATTAATTGATATAATGTACCCAAAAATATGGTTTTAATTAACAAAGCCATAAAGCCAAACAATTTATGCTTCAATTTACAATGTGACGTTGTACACAAACAAATTCCATTTGTTAAACAAAATCAATTTTATGAAATCAAATGAAATTTGTCATGCTATGTTTACATGAGATTTGAAAGAGACCTGAAATCTGCATTAATTGTAGATTTTTTAAAAATCTTTTGATGTAAGTAATATGTTCTTGGATGAAACAAATTTTCTTGTCTTAGAAAAGATAAAGCTTATCAAAATACACAGCATTCAAGTTTTTTATCCAACATTTAAACTCCCAAGTTACACACAATTCTCAGGACCAGAAGAAATATCCTACTTAAAATTCTAAGCATTCATGACTGACTTTTAACTTGTTAAAACTATCATAAATTTGAAATTAAGTGTTTTGTAATCAATCTAAATGATTTTCTCTTCATCTGCAAATACAAATTGTTCATCAAAAGATTTTCATATCGAGAGCAATGTTCCCTTTACTTCTCCTATATCTTATTCTCTTAGATGTCTTTTATGGCGCTATGGATAATAGGACCACCACTTTTATTCATCATTTTCTTTTTGTAAGAGCACTAGTTATACTTTACTTTTTAGCTTCTAAAATATGGAAAATTATAAAAGTTTACATAAATCAAATCAATCAATACTATTTATTATAGCATTCTTTGAAAATGAAAAAGTCAAATGCCATATAGGCTTTTATTACTGTTTCACAAAGTTTCTTTTTATTTTGTGGACCCAATAGACTTTAAGATGAATATATATATCAGAAACTTTATCTTCCTTTCATGTACTACATCATATATTAAATTCCATATGAATAACTTTGTTCCCTTAAATTCTAACATGACCCTCAGGAGCAAGGGTTTTACCTAGAGCTGGAATTTATACAATGTGAACTTATGGTTAGCAACCTGCAAGATAAGAAAGAGTCCTTCCAGAAGAATGTGATTGATGTGAGTACTTTTATTTGAAGTTGTCAGACCATTTTCTTTCTTTCTATTTATCTATTTATCTTTCTAAATCAAGCTCATTCATGATCTAAAGAAAAATTACTTTTGATAATACTACTGTATGAATGTGGACTATTAACAGTGTAATGGAAAAGAAAAGAGAGGCCACAGAAATGGATACGGTTCAATAGGAGAATAATGAAAATATGTACTTAAAAGGAAGCAAAATAAGGAAGTTCTTACTCTTGCTGGCATTGAGAAATCTTTGATGAAGTCTTTTTGAAAAAGGCAAATGAAATTTATGGGGCACATAAAAAAGAGCACTTGAACTCTTAAGTAAGACAGGACGAATTGATGGTAAACAGGGCAGAGACAGACAATGTCCGAACTACATAGAAAGCCTCAACAAATGATCCACAGACAAGAACATCAGCAGCAACAACTTCATGCATGGTTTAGATGGCAAAGTAAAATGGAGAGCTGTGGTCACCAATTATCTGTTCCAGACAAGGCACTTTATGAAGATTATGATCTATTTATCTATCTGTCTACCCAACTATCTATCTATCTATCTGGCTGTGTGTCTATTTATCCATCTCTTTCTCTATCCTTCTCTTTCCTGTTGAATCTCTGTGCCTTTCTATCTCTTTCGCAATCTATCTCTCATAAGTTTTCACTGGGTCTTCTTAACCGATAAGCCCAAAGCTTGTTTTGAAACTAATTTCAGATTCGCCTTCAAGCAATAAAACGCTGTGAGGAAGCCATTATGAATGCTGTGAGGCTTGGTGAGCCAAATGTTATCCAGGTGGGGTGTGTCACTCAATGGAACTTGTGTTTGCCTCTCCTTCAACCAAACATGAGACACTATGTTCGTAGAAGGCTCTCTCTTGTTGCTGAGGCTCTTGAGAACATTGAAAGGTACATTTCTGACATATAATTTGCACTTCAAATTCAAAATAAACATGCTGTTTAACCCCTTGACTGCTGAGGAAATTTTTGTGAGATTATGGCTATGCCTGTCATGTGAAAATTTGCTACCACTCTAGATCTAGAAATAATAGCGATAGATACCAAAAACTGTATATCAAAGGCAAAGCCATGGCTTGTTAGTCAATATCTAGATCTAGTCAAGACTGACGCTCTTCCATACAATATAGGCTAGATCCAGATTCTACAATTCAAACACACAGGAACAGCTTTGTGTTTGTATTTTCACATGTGTAAACGGCTTGTCTGACTTTGATGATACCTTGAGCTATTAAAAGTTTCAGGTAAACTTGAGCTTTCCAGTAATACTATTTGTATCCTTTGAAAACGGAAACTGATTTTCAATGCGGCGAAACAAAACTTGCTATATTGAACATGTACAGTGCATAGGACACCCTTCAGATAGGCATGTACGATGTACATACACAGCGCAGTGAAGTGGTTAAGCTCTTGAATATAAAATTTTAGTGCCATGAAATATTTAACTATTTATATCATTCTATGATTTTTTATTCAACCTTCCTCTTTCAAAATATGAAAATACATAATAATAAATCATTGAAAAAGATAATGTTGAAGCACCAGAAATTTAGTGCAAGAGGGCAAAATGGATACTTCATTTGCTTCATCACTATCTTCCCATGAAAATGGCCAGACAAAATTTTTTTACTTCTCTCACTTTATTATTCACTGTGATATTTCTGCTTTTAGTGATTGGGCTCAGTTTCTGGAAAGGTCTCATTGTTGGGGATACACATAGCTTCACCTTTTAACAAACATTTCTATAATCATTTAATTTAATTTTTTGACCCCTGAAGCCACTTTTTGTGGCTTAATTTTTTTCTGAAAGTCAGCCTGAATTACTGAGATCAAATCTCTTCAATTAACCTTATACCCAGAATTTCATTTATATCTTTATCTGTGTTTTTGAATGATTCAGAATATACATATTTTTCCCCCTTTATTGGATTACCAAGAATTTTGATGTATTAAAAAACTATATTGCCATATAGAAATAAAAAAAAATCTTGTGAGGGTACACAATCTTTTCATACATTTTTTTGACAGGCTTGAATCCATCTGGATTCTCACTTGAAACTTAGTGCTTTGATATGTTTGTAGTTTATAATCTGCAGGAATATTAGCTGCTTTACATCAATATGTAAGTCAATCAGCACATTTGAAATTCCTTTAGCCTGATTTCAACAAAGGCCTTGTAGCGCTGTTTTTAAGATATTATAGATTTATTTGTCCTTTTCTAATTTTATGTATCTTTAAATTATTGTTTAGCCAGATAAAACTAGCTTAGATTAATTATTTGCAAAGAAAATAAAACTATTTGTGGTTTCAAAATAATCATTCTTCTTCTGTTTCTCATAAAAAGCTTACAAAGATCTACCTTAAGAGGTTTTGTCTAATGACTTTTGCGACAGCTTTTTATATATTCAGATTTTGTTTTCCTTGCAACATTTTTTTTAATTGATAACCCTAAATGATTTTCATAAGTTTAAGATAAAATATATGAAGATTAACTAAAGTGAGATAAATAAAATCACGTTTCTAAGTTTGGTGTGTTGCCTTTCTTAGATTTTTCCTTTTCTGAATCTACAGTCTGCTGGTACAGTTAAGATGCCAAGTGCACACTGAACTTGCTAGATGTGAGGAAGACCAGGAGCAAATCCAGGTGGCTATGGAGCATCTGAAAAAGGTGAATGATCAATCATATTTATCAAGTGTTCATGTTTCTGTAAAAGCTTGGATGCAAGATCTCTACCTGGCACATTTAGACTAGCTTTAGAAACTTTCCAGTCAATTGATAGCTTCGTTTATAAATTAAAGGAAAGTCAAAATAAACTTTTCTTAAACAAGATGTAATGATCAGTTTCTTCTCTACTGGCACATCAGTTAGTAACACTTGAAAATAGTGCCTTGTGCAAAAAAAAAAAGTGTTGAATCAATAATCATGCCACGTGTTGGATAGTAATGAATAAAGTGGAAAACTTTCCATTCTGTCCTTCTCCAATTTAATCTTTTATGCTTTTCAACACTCATTTCATATGCAGGTACAAACCCAATAGATGCATAGTGTTTGAAAGGGCCTATTAATATATTGGAACTGTGCAAAATTAGCTACATCTAATCATTCTTCTGAAATAAAGAGACTTGCTTTCTTACTGTAAAAAGCCATGACCAGAGATTGAATTATTGGTTTAGAAATACTGCTCAACTACAGTGCGCAGTTTGTTACATGTTATTCTTACTTCAATCTGCTTCTCCTTTGTTGTCTCTATCATTGTTGTAAACCAGTCTTGCTTGAGCTAAATTATGCCTGTTTTCTTCGCAAGTGACAAAATTATCAAAATTTAATCTAATTATTTCTTCATCACATCTCAATTGTGAGTGAGTTCAACACACTTTCAAAATCAATTTCCTGTCAAGACCTAGATTTAATATTGATCTAAGCTGAAAGAGTTCTTTTGATGTCTCAACTGATATTGTTCTTTTTCTGTATGACTATATGAAAGCATTATCATGATCAATGACATCATTATATTGCTTTTTCTTTTCTGCTTTTTTCCTTCACTGTTCTTCAGTCTGGAAAGACAAGACTTTCCCCATTTTTCACCATCTTTTTGTCGGCTGAAAAAAAAATCACCTCTTACAACAAGGAGTAGATCTGTTTAAAAAAATGGCCTCTATTGGATTGAATATTTCAAAATATTATACTTATTGAAATTTTAAATGGTTAACACTTGTCTAAGCGCTCAGCATTACCTTACTCACTGTGCAGTATCAGTTCTAACTACTCTACCATTGCAATTTTCAGTCCAGAATTTCTCCTTCTCAGTAGCACTGAGTATATAAGTAATCCTGTATGGCATAAAATCCGTCTAAAGTTGATAACATATTTAAAACAAGGCAGGAAGTTTATGCCAGATCTGTTATTTATTTCTGCAACAGGTAAGTTAGTCTGCTTTAGATGATTGAAATAATGATCTCTTTGAATAAACAATACATGAAAACCTTTATTTTACAAAATCGTTGCAATCACTGTACTGGTACAACGCCTACACCTTTAACTACATGAGAAAAAGTAAAAAAAAAAAATCTTATTGTACCCATTGCTTGTAATATTAAATAAGAAGTGGAACAAATTATCAGTCTCTTATTATTTCTTGTTTGAGCCGCCAGCAATGGATTTAAAACATTCCCTATTTCCAATATTTATACTGTTAAAATTATGAAGTGATTCACTTACAAATAGTAGTTTTGCCATGGTTTAATTTGTAGATGATGTTGCAGACACTTTCCATGTAGATATTGGCAAAAGTGTTTTAGTGTGCATTTGATAAGATTTTTATTACACTTGAGGAATGTGTGAGATTATCTTATCCTTATACTTCTTACTGTTAAACAGAGAAAAATCCTTGATCAATCCCCTGAAATCTTACATCCTTGAGATATCACAAAGACTTTTGCTAGTGAAAACAGTCAGTATCTTTGCAATATCCAGTTCATTTGATGCATAAATGAGGCAAACTCCAAACATTGTGTGTGACATTAAAAATAATATCTAGGTTCTTGTCACATGTTGACAATTTTATTCAAAGAGTAATAAGAGGGAATTGAGTTTTCTAACTTTTTAGGTTTATCATTTGTAGGGTTTTTTTATTCTTAACTAAAATATAATGCTTTATTTACATTTTACAATAATTTTGTTCAAAACAAAGCCTGATAAAATTTTCTTATTTAGAATGCTTTATGCCACATATATTTTACTATCTCAAACTTCAGGCCTTGTCATTGGATGACGGCAATGTTTACCATGAACGCCTTGAAGTTGCTTTGCGACGACTTGAACTTCGAGCCCAACTGTACAAACAACCAGACAGACCTGAGGACCAGGCAGCTATGATCATAGAACAGGTGAGAGGCTAGCTAATGGTAAAGTAGAATTTGGCACATGTATCTTTTTGGTTTGTAACTTGCCTTCATAAATCAAGAGGAGTAAAAATAGTAAAAATGCAGAGTTATTCTTGATACACATCAGTCCTTTGAATTATGCTCATACCTGTTTAATTACATGAAAATTATATTTAATTTTTCTACATTCTATAAATAACTCAGGCACGGAAGGCAGACTCTGGAACTATCCGAATGAAGCGCTCCTTGCTAGTCAAGGCAGGAGAGGCCCTTGCTCCTGATGCCTTTCTTCTTGTATTAGACAGTGAAAATGATGCAAAAGGTAAGCTTCCATTAGATTTTGAATTGCCTGATAATAATTGTTGGAGAAATTTTTACTCTTGAGTACCATATTGTGACCCTTTGTATTATTATTTTATTAATTTGCTGTGATATGTGATTTAATGGTTCTTAATTCTAAGAGCAATATTCTCAGGAGTTTTGACATTGTTTTAAAGCATGTTATGAATGCATGTGTGTTTGCATGCTATGTTAAAATGTTTTTAATCTTGTTATACAAGGAATAAATCTTGAAAAGCACAGAAAAGGATGAAATTGGATAACAGGTAAAAAGCTTATTAAATTCAATCTCCAACTGTGATTTTGGTTTTTGATTATTCTTGTCACTGATTTTTTTATTATTTACGGTGAAGTATAGAGTTTCTCAAATGCTAAGCATCAAACTGTAACCTTTTAAACTTTTCAGATATTCTTATTCTGTTTTAATTATTACTTCCAAATCAAAGACAACTTTTTCTTTATGTTAAAATATTACTAATTTTTCAAACTTTGGAAAAATAAATTAACATATGTTTTCAAATGTCATTATTCATTGTACAGTTATTAGCTTTATTTCAAAACCACACAGATAGATAAAATTGCAGAGTTGTGTGAGTATGTGTGTGTTTGTGAGAGCTTCATAGAAAAGGGGTTTTTAAAAAGAAAATTAAGTTAAACAAGGTTATGTATTTGAAACCAATGCAAAATCTTAAGGATGCCTTATAAATAATTCATATCATGTCAAAAGCTCATGCTTAGAAGTAGAGTAATAGATTAAATTTTGTTGTTTCAAATATATACCGATTACTCACAATAAACGAGAGAGAGAGAGAGAGAGAGAGAGGAGGAGGGGGGCACAGACAGACAGAAAAAATAGCAAAACAGGTGTAGAAATTTGGTGAAGGAAATACTTGATTTGTTACATCTCTTCAAAATGTAAGGTTTGCATTATTTTTTGCAGAGAGCATGTCAAAAGAAACTGTTGGTATTGTTGTTTCTTTAGAGAGCATGAGATTTTTGGAAAAATCTTTTTAGAGAGAAGATGGCGGATTTGCTACAGTCCCACCACTCACCAATCTGACCATTGCTTATTTAAAATTGTTACAATCTAGATTTTAAGTTCAAATGGTATATTGGGTACATAAATTTTGGTATCACATCAGTTGCATCTGAGACGTGTTATTGCCCACTCTTTCTTGACTTTAATCCTTTATCCAGTGTTCTTTGCTTCATTATCACATCTAGTGATTTAACTGTATGATAAATCCTCAGCCTCTATCTTTGTCCATCTATGATGTTGGCTCTAGGTGGACCGAGCTTGTCAAAATACTTAACAAATCAAGGAATTAATCAACCATATGACATTGTCTCCCCCCATCCCTTCCCCACTCTTTCTCTCTACTTTCAGTCTCTCTCTCTCTCTCTCTCTCTCTCTCTCTCTCTCTCTCTCTCTCTCTCTCTCTCTCTCTCTCTCTCTCTCTCTCTCTCTCTCTCTCTCTCTCTCTCTCTCTCTCTCTCTCTCTCTTTCTCACTCTGTGTCTTCCATGCATCTACTCTCACATATATCTCTATATGGCGAGATCAGTCAGCTCAAAATGTAAACCATCTTTAGGATATTTGATATAGCTATTTATTTTAATTTATTTTTCAATCAGAACTGGGTGAGAATAAGAGCTGGAAATCAATTGTTGAGTTAAAGTAGGCATTCAAGTTGCATCATCCATTTAGAGCATAAATTTATCAAATCTTTAGATGGACATGCTTGAGAGGGGTGATCAGAGCTCGAATTTGGTTATTTAGTCCACGCAATGGTCATTTGGCTCTGCATGCATAGTATTAACTTGAATGTATGTGCTGTCTGGCATTTCTTTATTGTTTCACTATGTATAGTCAAAGCTTTTAAATGCTGATCATTTGAAGTTTATTATTGGATTTGCATTTTTTTTCTTTCCACTACATAAAGAAATATTCATTTCTCTCAATTTTAATAAAATCCCAGTTACAGATGAACAGCTGCAGCAAGGTATTTCTTAAACACCTTTAAAAAATTTAGCCTTTACCCCAGGTCTTTATTTTTAAGTTTGCACAAAGTTATCCCTTCACATTTTGAAATATATATTATTTAAATATGTTTTATTTTTGAACCCTCACTCATTTGGAAAATGTAACTGTTGCATACCACCTATGTCACATTTTTTTTCTTTTTTTATATATATATATATATATATATATATATATATATATATATATATATATATTCCTTTTTAGGTTTTTTTTTTTTTACTGATTGCATTGAGTAATGTCAGCTGGTGTAAACTTGGAATTGTGCCTTTTTTTTTCATTTGAAATATTCTGTTGGTTTATTTGTATTTTTTTTAATTTCAAGTGCAATTCATTGCTTGATATTTTTAAAGAGTGATAATCTCAAAATATGAATGTCATAAAGTAGGCATTCATGTATAGCAATTGCTTTTTATACTAGACGCCCATACAAGTTGGACAATATTTTCCAGCTTATTATATTTATCAATGGATTGTCTCTCATTCTTTTTATTATGATAATAATAATGTGAAATATATCAGTACCTGTTACATTCTCATTTAAAATTGTCTCTTTCTAAACTCTTTCTTTATACCGATAAAGTTAAACAAGTTGTTAGGCTCTCTTCTAAATGAACAAAATAGCATGGGTTAAATAATTAGCAACCAAACCAAATGATATTGGTGTTAAAAAAAACTTTCAGGTCTACAATAATGAGCGTTTGCACACCTTTCATAAATAAAAATCTTTAGATTTAACTTGCTTGCTATTGAGCTTCAGGTTATTAAGACAGTTTTGGAAGTGTAACATGAGTACACTGAGATTGTGTTTTCAGCTATCATCTCTCAAAAAGGAAAGGCTTTTGCGCTGGTCAAAAAATAAATGAAAGGAGCAATGGAATGACATCTTTTAACCCGTTTACAGTAAACAGGACAAATGGATTTACATGCTTTTCTTTTTATCTTTAAATTTTCTGTGCACCTTTTTTTTTACTTTCTAGTTGTTTTTTTTTTTTCTAAAAATGTAAATTTTTTCCCCCAACAGTTATGAATTTATTGCTCCCATCTATTTACTCACCATTGTATTTGATATGAGATTATGTAATCTGGTCATTATTATTTTCGTTGTTTTTATTACCTGGAGGCAGTTATCTGAAGATGTAACTCATGCCTCACACTCCAACTTGATGTATAAAGTAGTGATATTTTTCTTCAGTGAATTTTTAAAATCTGGTTTGAGTATCTGATTGGGTAAATTGCATGAAGAAGTACAAGGCAACAACTATTCTAAATGTAGAAAAAAGAATGTTTTAGATCACTT
Organism: Elysia crispata; assembly: GCA_033675545.1. Lineage (NCBI taxonomy): Eukaryota > Metazoa > Mollusca > Gastropoda > Plakobranchidae > Elysia > Elysia crispata. The sequence goes on along the minus strand of JAWDGP010004263.1, from coordinate 2,119,734 downwards.
TTGATATCAAAATAGATAAGAGAAGTTCTGATTGTAACAATATGATACTAGGTAAAATAAACTGACAAATTTATCCCTAAAATATTAACCAATCATTTTAAAAACTTATGCGCTCATTAGTTTTGATTTTAGTGTTTTTCACACTCTTTTTACACAATCATTTTCATTCTGTTGATGGGCAAGACAAAAATAGTTTCACATTTTGTTTCAAACAAGAAAGTACTTTGCTGAAACATTTTTTTTCATATCTTTTTTCTGTATCGTTTGCCTTATTTCACTTTTTTATATTTTGCTCTTGTAAATATTAATTTGTATTCATAATTATATAAAGAATAACAAAAGCATTTCTATAATAGCTAGGTTTTAATGGCAGTTAGAATGCTGCATGTTTTTATATCATGATTTGATCATTGCTTTTCACAGACAATATCAGAAGAAAAAAAGATAAATGCCAAAAATTATATATAAGTTTTAATCCTTTCGACACTTTCTGAGTTTAGAAAAAGCATTCCAAAAAGACTAAAGTTCCAACTTTGAAATTCTTTTCTTGGTTTTACCTAGTGACTAAGGGTCCTGAATGTTGGCTCAGAAGTGTTTAAAGGGGTTAAACTCAATATTGACATGTATAGCTTTAAACTTTTTCTCTATGTAAAAATTTAGATTTAAGATTTCTATTCTAAAACTTTTAACTATCCTTCCCAGCATAATAAGTTTGTCTTTTTATAAATGGCAGATGTAACAGGTGGAAAAGGTCCGCTGACAAAGATTCGCTTGCTGGCTGGAAAAGCCTATCAGTTTAACCGTTGTGTGAAAAAGGCAGAGGGGCACCTCAAGAGGCTTGGAGATGAGAATGATCGAGAAAGGTAATGTTACCTTCTCAAAAAACTAATCTAACCTGTCATGGTCTTTCCTATTGGCTTATTATTTGTGTTAAATTTATTTCAGTGTATTTAGATGAGTTTGACCCCTTGCTTCCTTAATCTTACTTGGAGGATGTTTGAACAATATGAATGAAAGTTTTATCAGTCAATTCACATTGGTATCTTATTGATTCCAACAGTCACATCTTTTTCATATGGTTGTTGAAAACAAAGTAGCCTTGTTTGATCCTTTTTCTCTGTATGTATTTTAGTTTTTTTGTTTATGACATTCAAAAGATTAATTGAGAGACATTGTGAATTTAAAATATGTGAAAAAATATGTGCAACTTCAATTTGTATTTTTTTCCTTTGCATGCAAAATAGAACCTAGCGTCTCAGTAGTTCTAACTTAACTTGATTAAACTGAGGGCCCAAAACACATGCTCCAACACCCCCTTGTTTTCATCTTTGTTAAGCAAAGCAATACTTGAATTTATATGAATATTGGTTGTTAACTTCTTGTAGCACTTTCAAAGTTATTTATTTTGTCCCAACCAAAACGAATTTTAGCATTGCAGTTATCAATGAGTTGCTTAATTTAAGATACCCTTTTTCCTACCTGTCACTTTTGAGATGTATTGTTTGATTTACAGAGCTCGTTTGTGGGCTGACTTAGCCAAAACAGCCAGAAAGCAAGAAGTGTGGGATGTGTGTCGAGTGGCGAGTCGCTTCTGTCTACTCTATGACGATGGACGCTGGAAAAATATTCAGCCCAAGAGGTCTGAGAGGTATGAATTTCTATAATAAATATTCTTAATTCATAATTGTGCTAAAGCCATGTCAAAAATACTATGAAGAGTATCAGTTTTACAAGTTAAATATCCTGTTTTAGAGATTTGTCTGAAATATTCAAGAGCAGTAAGACAGTAACAGATCATTGTGAGAAACTGAAAATAAACTTTAAATGCATTGTACCTTTAGAATTTTCAAATTAAACTTTTACGTTGCTTTCTAACATTTTGATTAAAAAAAAACCAAACGTTTTGTATAAAAGATTTTTTGGGAAATGTAATCTACCTATTTCTTGGTGAAACCGTTCATTAAAATGGCACTTTATACTTTTACGATTTACTAAAATATTATCTGTGGCATAGGGATTGTTTATCTTAAGCTGGGTGATACTTTCTCTTTGAAACAAATGCGTTTCTCCTTCTCATAATGCCCTTTGTAATTTGGAATAACATTTATTTCATCTTACATAATTTGCAATGCATGCCACTAAATTCTATGTGAAATACGAATTTATTCCATTATGAGCATACTGTAGAATCATCTATAGTTCACTTTTTTGAAACTTATACCTTTTGTATACCCTTTCCACCAAACAATTTTCAATAATTATTCTTGATTATCTTGTATCTTACCTTTTTTTTATTTTTAGCCCGAAAGACAAGAGTCGAAGTGACACACAGCGTGAAGATTCAGAGGGTGAAAAAAAGCCAGGAAGTAGAGTGGGCAGTCGACCATCTACGCCCGTATTTGTACCATTATATGACAAGGATTTGATTCGTACACTAGCAGAGGTGACCTTTATTAATGGAGAGGTAAATAGAAGAACATTTTAAAAAAATAATCCATTTAAACCCCTTCTCCCTTCTTAACTATGCTCTCATAAACTTCTACTTAACAGAGATTTTGCAATGTCACTGACTCAGCAATTATTTATTTAAACCCTTTTGTAAGTCTCATACATAAAATTATAATGAATATTTTTTTGGAAAATTGCAAAGTATAATAATTTTAAAAATGCTCTATAGATTTCAGTGGAACCAAAGTGGAAAGAGTTTCTTTTCTAAGGTTAATGAATTGAATGCACATACAACACCAGTAATCAATATCAAACATGTAAAGTATAATAATTATAAAAATACATGATAGATTTCGGTGGAATTAAAGTGGAAAGAGTTTCTATCTTAAGGTTAATAAATTGAATGCACACAGAACACCAGTAATCAATATCAAACATTCATTTTCTAGAACTACACAAAAGTAGTACAATAATATGACCCGTATTTCAGTGTATGTAATTAAAGTTAGACTATAATCAATTTTCTTTTATTTCTACTGTTCTCCTTTCTTTTTTCCTTCTAAAACCAGTTGGTACATTTGGCATTTTTAAGTATTTAAAGATTTAAGTAGAGTAAGTTTAATGGCTTTAAACTTATCCTAATCCCTCCATTGTGAAGTTAAATTAATATGTCCTTAAATTTTTTATTGACTCTTCCTAAGGCTTTGGTACAGCTTTTGAGATCAGAAGGTGTCCAGCTGAATGATCAGCCTATACCCCCTGAGGACAAAAGCAAGCGTCCTAAGGGTTATGTGGCCAAAAGACCAGAGGAAGATCCTGACTGGATAGAGTATTGGTAGGGGCAAAATTTTTTGCCAAGCCATATGGATATGAGATTTGATAATTTGAATGCAGTTACATGTAAAAAGCTTGTCATCTAGGAAAAAAATGAATTTGGGAAGACCCAAGAAAGGCATCTGCTGTTCTAGAATGAAAACAAGGAGATAGACCAGACTAGGATGAAAATGTCTAGCATCAAGTCAAAAAAAATCAATGAGTCTCATGTTGCCAATTTTACAGTAAGAATGTTGTAATTTAGATTTTTTCATTTTCTTAAGATTCTCAGTGATGAAACCTGCATCACTTTTTATCATAATTTTCATGCAAAGTTTTAGATTTTTATTTTTTAAATAAGAGGAAAAAAAAATTCAACTACTTTTAAATTCCTCTTTTTTTTATATATCTTATTCATTAAGACTGGTTTCGAGACAAGTGATACGCAAAAACTTTTTTTTCTCTCAAACCAGAGTCTGTGTATATTATATGATCATCAGATGCTTAGGTATCAGTAGATACTGATTAGAAACAAACAGGTCCAAAATAGTGTGGTTGTTGTTGTTGGACAACTCTGTACAAGCAAATCAAGAAAGTAAATCCTGGGACAAATTGGCTTACTTAAGCATATTGCCTTACCCAATCGGTGGTAGCACCAAAAAAATACTTAAAAACTCGGTATTTATTATAATCTGGATACAAAAAATACTTCAAAATAGAAACTGCAAAGCACTACATATCATTATTAATAAAAGCTTATACACCTCAAACAGTATGCTATCCAACTTAGGACCAGTGGCAAGTTTAAAACAAGATGTGTGTACAATAAATCTCCCTTTTTGGCTCTTTGATGTAAAAGTTAATTGCAAAGCAATTTTTTTTTAACAAAAGCATGTTAGCCATCCATTCAATCACATTTATTTCTGCAGTGAGTGGATCAAGGATCTTTCTCACCAAGCCACAGAGAACTTCTTACGTGGTCTTGCTCTAGGCGTGGAACTCAATGAGCCATGGATAGTGTGTAGCGCAGGTGCTTATATATGGAATTACAATACTCATGTTTTAGCACAAGGCAGACACAGGGAGATTGTGGATGCTTTGACTACTGTTCTTGGAGGACTCAAGAGAGTGGGACATGCTGGGTAAGTTCTTAGAACGTCATATGGCAAGTTGAGGAGTGTTAAAAGATTGAATTGCAAGATAAAATATTTTAATATTTTTCAAGCTGGTAGGTTTAAAATTCTTGCCTTACTCTATGCTTAGATGTTCTATAACTTATTATCACTCTTACTCTTTATTAATGTCTTCTATACAATTCTGTACAACCAGAGAAACTGTTATGTTGGTGAATATCTGCAATGCTCTGGCACAAGGCTTGATTCGACCCTGGATCCCTGAGTCTCCAAAAGATGCAGAAAAACAGTCAGAGATAGGGGATCCTTTATCTCCCAAGGGCAAAAATAAAGCACCTGTCCCTGCTGCTTCTAAGTCAAAGTCATCAAATATCACCATTAGCAGTGATGCAATGCCAGACCTCAAAAAAGCTATTGATGTAAATATTAAAGCATGTAAAGACTGACTGGTTGCATTATGATGTTATGGTATTTATCTGATGTTACTAGTTGAGTTTTCTTTTTCTTTTCCATAAAAAATTTTCATAATATGATCCAGAATTTCATTTAAAAATAATTAGTCATCTTTTTCATTTTTATATTATATTATATTTTTAGGGGCAAGAACCTACTATACATGATGTAAAACTGAAACTACAATTATTTATGGCTCTATCCTGCTAATCTATCTCTAAAACAGTCACTGACACATATTTTCTCTTTTTTTTTCATCCCCAATATACTCCATTGTTTTTCTTTATTTCTATTTCTACAATAATATTTTTTCAAGATCTCCATTTCTCACTTTAGTGTCATTAAACTCCTCCTTCCCAAACCTAGATGTTATATTTTAACAAATTGTTTTTAATGATATATGATGTCAGTCAGGAATGTTTTGTTTTTCTCACTCTCTGCCACTTAGGTATGTGACTTTGCTATGCAAGTTACTAATGGTGACAGCTCCCTTGATGTGATTCCAATCTTTATGAGACTTCCAATCTTGCAGACATGGGTGAGAGCCAAACAGATGGCTCAGCAACAAATCTCAAAGCATATGGGTACAGATGATGAGGTAATTTGACTTACACCTTTATAAAACTGATTCCATTATATAAGACTGAAATTTAGATCTTTAATAATTTTGTCTGTGAATTCCTTTTAACGTTTGTTTTTCATTGCCTATGTTTTTTGTTTTGTTTTTTTTTAATTATTCTTTTAGAATTTCAAGTTCAATCAATGCGTATTTCATGAAAATGGTAATGCATTTTTTTTGTTAATTTAAAGGATTGTAACAAGTCTCTTTGTGTTCAAAGCTATGTATTAATAGAGCCCCTGAGATCAGATAACACTTGCCCACTGAGCATCACATGGGCCTATTTCATCATCTATTAGTCAAATGGAAGCAAAAAAAGTTTAAGGTAGATTTAAATTTAGATATAGCAACTGTTTCACCAATTATATGAGGATTATATGGATGATTAGAGGTTAGACCTAGATCTAGATCTAGAAATCCAGGAAGTAATGCACAGGATAACAATGATATTGGAAAGGTAAGATCTAGAGGCAGGGGGATGAGAAGACATATTCAAAGAATGAGTATTAGCAAATGAAAGAGGCACCTGGCACAAGGCATTTGTACTATAAAGCATTGAAAGACAGAATATAAAAAGCATAGGAATTCGCAAAATGCTTGCTTTGATCTGAAAGCACTAAAAAAACATGGATGATGTTCTGAACAACACACATATGGATAACTATATGTGTATTATAAAATTCAATACTTGAATAATCAGAAATTTTTTTTTTCAATTTTTCTTGGCTTATTTCCAGACTAACAATGAAGGTCAAAAGCCTCTCACCAGATCAATTGTTGCTGTGGAAATGCTTTCTCTTACTAAAAATGGTATCATGGAGTTTAAGGATGTGCCTTTCATTGGAGATGTAAGCTTATGATTCTCAAGAATTTCTTTTTAACAGAAAGTAAAACCCAATTATGTTTTAAATTATTAATGTAATTGTCTTGCCTTCCCCATTTCAGAGATATGACTTTGAGAAAGACTGGAGCTTTAAAATATTTGAATTATTTGTTCCTTCCTCTCCCTAAATTTTGGTTCTTGTTATTGTTATTGCTGTATTAAGACTAACTTTTCTTTATTAGTGTGAATAACAATGTGTATTGAAATGTTCTCATTCTATATTTAGTGCAATAAATACCTAGTAAAGAAATATAGATGTCATAATCATCTTCTGCTCTTATCTCTTTAACTTTATTTCTTTGTCTATCATTACAATGTTTATTAAGAGTATTAAATGAGTTATATATTTTACATTTTTATCTCTAAATGTAGTTTTATGGCTGTTTGCTCTGGAGCCCTTCAAAGGGGTCAGAAAATACTTTTCCTATATTTTAAGGTGCTTATATACTATCTCAACCATTTTGATCATTTCTTGGGATAAAATGTATAGATTTATAATCTATATGTAATCCTATGTGAAGTCTTAAGAGAGCTAATTAAATTTCAAATGATTATTCTTCACTCACATTCTTTTGTGATATAAAATCATTCATGATTTTTTTGTACTTCTAGATTGCCCATATGATTGAGGATGCTAAGTGGCCAGATAAGTTTGTAGAACTTCAGCTCTGGGCACGTCTCACTTACTTGGCTTATGAAGCTCACCTTCATAACATGGTTGTATTGTGCAGTAAGAAGGCTCTTAGGTTTGCCGCTCATGGCACACAGCCCCGCACTAGGAAAATGGATCTGTGAGTATGTTATCCTTTAATAAAATTTACACAGGTCAAAGTGACCTCTCACTTAATGTGTCAGAACTGCATGAGACATGTGCCCATTAATACCCTCATCTAAATTATCTGTGATTCCACCTAAATTGTGCATCACACATGAGGAAAGTAGAAGACAGGCAGCAGTCACCCTGTTGCTTCTTTTAACTGACTGATGTAATCTAGACCCAAGAAGGGTACGTCTCATACACCAAAGTGAACAATTGATTTATGATTGTAATCATAAGATTTTCAGGTCTTGTGTACGCAATGGCTTGTCCAGAATGTTATGAAAAGTTCAATGAGAATATTGATTAATCTAATAAGCAGTCTTATATTGCCAATGAATCAAAGACAAAATATACCGTTTCTATCTCCAGCCATAAGTATAGTGTTGAGCAAGAGATGCTGAGTTACTGTAGTGTGCTGCTTGGCCAAAGCCTTGTAGAGAATATGAAGGGTAAAAATTCCTTGCGTAGAGAAGCTTTGGAAGCATTCCTTAACAGTGCCAAGTGAGTATATAGTTTTTAATTGTGACTGCTGGCAAATGGTTGTCTTCATGAAATATTTGAAGTTATTTGTTCCAATTTACTTTAAATCATGCCCTAAATTTGCATGCAAAAAATGGAAACCTGTTTTTTCAAGTTTTCTAACCGTTCAGTTCCTACAATTTATCAGCTCATATAATGACAGGATGTTAAAAAAAAGTATAACAGTAACTGTTGTCCCAATAAACTCGTCTAACTAAAGAAACTGAAACTGTGTAGATTCTACTGCTCAGTATTTTCAGTGTTTCCTAAAAAATTTATTGTTTTTGTTTAGTCCACCATAAATCTTTTTATAAATTGTTTTGTGGATTTTCATTCCTAGATATGCACGAAGTGCAGGCAATTATGAGTTGGTAATGACTGCTGCAAGACACTTTTGGAATGCCAGTATTCCTTTGGTTAGCCAGCCTATTGAACGTGAACTTCTGAAGGAACCTTTAAAAATTATCCTTGAGTGCATTGCAGCAACTGCAGACAAAGAAAAGAAAGAGGTCTGATGTTATTTCTCATATTATAAGAAATTGTAAATTGTGAAAGATCTCATGGTGTTTTCATATCTCAAATTTTAAAAAAAAAGGAATGGCAAAAATGTTAAATGTTGCTTAGAAAAGAATAACAAAAATTTTGTTGTATTTTTTCTTATTTGCCATGATAGATTGTTCACAGAGTGTCAAGAGACATAGGCTTTGAAAGAATGTTAATACTTTTCATTTATGTATAATTTATTTAAATTTACAGACATATACTTTCAAATCCAGATATATTTTTCCTTCACTTCAAAGGGTATCTAAGTTTTTGAAGATGAAAGAAAAAAGAATATGTTGTTGGAAAATTTCCAGACCCCCTCATGTCTAAACCTATCCAATTGCATCAGGAGAAACCAGCAGAAGAGGATGAAATTGAAGAAAAGTCTCAAGCTGATGAGAGAGAATCAGTGAAAGCTCCACCTCCAGCCCCAGAGAAGGGAAAAGAAAAAGACAAAAAGGATACCAAAGGAACTAGCAAGGAAATCAAGGTTCCTGCAGAAAAAAAGCAAGAGAAGGAGAAACCAAAGGAATCTGAAGAACGTCCAAGTGGAATGATTGGCAAACCAGAGGATGATCTGACGCTCAGAGCAGCCATGTATGGAGTTCTGTTCCAGTCTTATGCTGATCAGGTAAACTTTTGAATCTTTATCTCCAGCCTATGGATAACCAAATTGGTCTGGACTATCAATTACATCATATTTTTAAAGATAGGATGGGAAAGAGTTTGATTCCAACCTGTTAAATAGTGTTCAGGAATCATGGCATTCTGATAAGCTGGTAACAATGGCTCAGCTTTGGGAGCTTATTGTAAACGTTTGACACAGTGTGATTAATTTATGTATCTTCCTCAACATTTACCCCAAGAGACCTTTATAACAAGAGCGAATTTTGTATATGTTTCAGAGCAAAATATATCTCAGTGATTTGCTTTCTTACTCATTTTGAAGACCAAAATAAAAGAAAGGCAATTCTGCACTATAGACATAGGCAATAACTGGCAAACTGAAACTAAAAAAACTATATTACCAATGCTTATAGCTATCTGATCAATCTTGTGATTTTCATATGAAGTGTATCCATAACCATCCACCCAGAGATTGGTGTTGAGAACTAAGCAGAGGGAAAATTGTGGCTCTGTATGTAAAAAGATGCACTATCAACGTAGGTTTTGCATGGACCACCATGTAGAGGAATGGAATCTCATCTTATCATCTCTGTCCTTAGCTTGACATGGTTTAGAAATAAGCAGGTGTTACTCATTTCTTTACGACCATTAATAAGAGCTATCTGCCTCTGGAATGTGCATGCTCTGAAACATAAGCTGAATACATGGGAAATTTTTTCTGATTTTTTTTCTTTTTTTGATAGCAACAAAAAAAAAACTATGAAGTAACATCCCCACAACATACATATTTTGTGGTTCGAAAAAATTTTATACTTGATTGCTCCTGAACAGCACGAGTGTTAAACATGTTTTGAAAAAATTTAACGACTTGAAACATACTTATTCTTAAAAGGTTTTTATGTTATGAATAAAACCCACATCTTGAGGTAATATCTGAGATGAAAAAAATTTGCCTACTTTTGTTTCCAATTGTTTAGAACCACTTGTGCCATTACACTTTCATCTGAATTGGCATTATTTTCCTTCATGCTGTATAATTTCATCAACAATCAATAAAGTTGCAATTACACAGCAGTTTTGGTATGTCAAAAATATAAATAGAAGTCTTATTGATTCCCTTCAGGGTGACTGGCTGCATGCCTTAGAGGCTATTGATCAAGCTGTGACAGATATGCCCAGAACAAAGCACAGACTGTAAGCAAATTAACTGATATATCCTACTGAGGTATCAGCATGTGCGTGCAAACTAAATTAACAGAAAACTTAATTTTCTGAATGAAGTAAATCAGAACACAACATGAAGCTCAAAATTCTAAAGAAAGCAATACAAATGCTCCAAGTTTCTTAATCACCAAGAAAAAGAGCTATGAAATGTACAAAAAATCTTCACAGTAACTGATTCTTATATCTAAATTAAGCTCAAGGTAAAATAACATATTCATTCTCAGGCTTTATATTTATTTTTCATATAGATCCAGATTGTTAGATTACTTTTTGTCACATCTTAAATTCAAATTCATTAATCTTTTAGTGTTTTTTTTAAATTTTAGGCGGGTATGAGATTATATAATGCTAGGAATGATATCATGTGTAGGTTGTTAGAGTATTAATTTCATTGTTGTGCTGCCCAAAAAAATATTTTACCTTGTGAAAGTAGATGATGTAATATTCTATACTACTGTAAAATGCCATGTCTCGTGATAAAATTAGGCTCAACCTAATATGAACATACCTATGTGAATAGAATGTCTGCCTCAGGATTCATGCTGAGATTTCAGATAAATCTTTGATATACTCCTATTGATGTAATAGGTGCATTTTTTTTTATTTATCTTCATTGATTCTTACATCTATGCCATTTTAGCCTTATCTTCAAGCACCGAGTGATGGTCAAAGCAAAATTAGGCCGAAACGTTCATATGGACATTCAAAAATTCAAGGTAATAAATAAGAAAATTATTTTGATTGTTTTTATAGCTTCAATTTAGTTAAATATGAAAATAAATTTGTATAGTTTAATTATTTTGAAAATTGATATTTCAGTAGCAATGCTATGTAGTTGGATGCAGAAAGATACTGGTAAGTAAGCAAGTATTTTACATGTTCATCTAAATTTGTAGAATAATCTCATTTGGCAAGATTTTCTATATTCTAAAATCTTTCTGGTGAGCTAATATGCATTTTTCTAGGTGCACAAGTTAAATACTATATTTGCATTCTACTTCATGACTAGGATGAATCTGAAGACTTTGTTGCACATATGTGGAGACGTGTGGCTCTCAGCTCCAAAGAATCTATGGAACAGCTTGCTTCATACCAAAGTGCTATCGAGGCACTCGAGGTTGGTTTACTTCAGAATCTTCAACCCATTAGTCATGGTCTCTATGTACAATAAGTGAAAACAAGCAAGGGCAAAAATTACCAGAGTTATTCTGGTTAAGCCTCTTTGCTAGCTATGAGGTATTACAGCATATTTAGTTTGAATATTCAATTGGGTAATATTGCTTGATTAATTTTGACTTAATTTCTAGCTTAAATTATTTGAACTGGATATATTTAGACTAAATATTGCATAAACTTGAAGGGCACAAAAACTGAAAATCAGCACATCAAAGAAATGTAATCAATTCTTAATCTAAAAAGGCGAAGAAGAGCTCAGAAAAATAGAAATTGTTTAATTTCAAATATAGACATGTTTTAACATAATAATTTTTTTTCCAATCTGAAAGCTGGGGCAAATAAGGTGAATTTGTTTTTTTCTCTTTCATGTAGAGTGAAGGCAATGATTACCAGAAAGTAGAGTATCTGCTAGAGTTTGGCCAGTGGCTCTACTCCAACCATTTCCCTGCACTAGACGTTCAAGATCAGATAGAGTGGGCTTCTGATATTCTGCTCAACATGAAGACTCCAGAGCCAGAGGGTAAGAAATATGCATTCAACAGATGCTGTAAAAAAAAACCATTTACTTCTACTGGTGATTGAAGATTTTTTATTTTTTTTATCATGATTTAATCGAAAAAAAAAGTTTTTAAAGATTTTTTTTTAAAAAGGACAAAAGCGTTTAGTTATCATTAGTTATCAAATCTTAAATTTTATCATGCTTACATTGATTCTGTATGGCCCATCACATTATCCCTTTAAAGAAGGCAATGAGGAAACATTTTTTTAAATTATGGAAATGACTAACTTTTCAGGCTTGTAATTTTTTTTTTGTATATATTAAGTAGTATTTATTAAAATTTTTCGTGAAAAATTGGAAAGTCAAAACTTTAACTGGCCACTCTTTTGTGTCTTTTGCTAATGCTCTGCAGTATTGATGAGCACTTTTTACAGCAATGAGAGGCAATATCTAATGTATTTTTGAAATTAAAATTTTGATGTTTGTTGTTCTATAGGCTTGCACATACTAAATCAACACTCAGTCTGAAAAAAATATTTGGCTAAGATTATTTTTTATAAACAAAAGTTGAACTTTATTAACTTTTCAGTAAAAATACTCTTGCCTGTCCCAAAATCTAAATAGATCTTTTGCAATATATTTAAATCTTGCTACCACTTTTAGATAAGTTTTGGGTTTCAATATTGCAATTGTTCCATGTTGCACACAGGCAGCATAGGCCTTAGATATTTAAAAGTGTAAAGTCAACATTAAAGTGCTTTTAGATATGCTGGGTTCTGCTCTAACCAGATCTTTTGTCTTTTTTTTTTAATGGGACATTGTATTTGCCTAAGTATTAACCATTCAATAATGACATAGGTTTGTATCAGTCATTTTTCATTACAACATTTTTTCAGCCAATTGTTATTGCATCCAAAATTTTTCAATTTGCATAGTGTCATTGGTATAACTTTTTTTTTACTGCCGATTGATGCACCATAGACGGAGTAACATTCTCGACAGTTTCAGTCCCTGTAAAATCTGCTGAATCTTCTGATGTTTTGATGCTTTCTAACAAAATGAATACTCAAGAAGTTGAGAACAGTGTATCAGAGAGCTCTTTAGGTAACATTAAAAGTGTAAATGAGTGTTCATTGGTTTATTCATTGTTTGAATTTTTTTGCCTTTGTTTTTTTGCTTTGATCTGAGTTTCACAATTCAGATGTTTTTTTGTGCTATTGATCAGCAGAAATGGTATTTGAATGTGTCACGTACAATATGGTGTGTAATTTTACCCTCTCAAATTTCAGTTGTACCTGTTGAAACAAAGAAAGTGAAAGGTAATATATTCAAAGGTTGAGCAATGCATATGCTTAAATAAATTGCTTTTACTAAACAAAAATACATTTGGAGGCAAATTGAGCAGAGGTGGGTCCTAGGCTTTTTCTTTTTGTCTTTGTTTTTACAGTTTTGCATTTTGCAAAACCCATAAATGAAAATTTGTGTGAATTGCTAACAAAATTACTAATTGGTAAGGGGCAGTTTTGAAATGATGTGACAGTGTGTGTTTTTTTATATATCACACATAAACTAAAAAAAAATATATTATATCAAAGCTTATATAATCTAACTGCTCAATCTTTTTCAAAAGAAAAGAATATGTTAAAATATAGAGATAAAGGCAACTCAATTTCAAATTTATTATCAATGTTCATGTGCAATTCATCAAAAGCAATAATCAAAAAATCAAGAGGAACTGATGAGTGATTGGCATTCAATAATTGTCTTACCAAGTATAAAGTTTAAAATTTTTTTACTTGTTATCTCAAACTCTTTACCTGCATTTTAATGGGTATTAAGTTTCATCACCAGTCAAGTTTCAAGAAGATAGATGTGTGAAAACCTCTTCTAAGCTAAATTAACAAAAGCCAAATCTTCAACAATAGTGGGCAATTGTTCAATGCCTAAATTTCACTGCATTGATCACAGTTTTGTTTGTCGCATTACTCACATTCATCACCATCCCATTGAAGCAGGCTCAAGAAAGGGTGCACCCTCTGCTAGTGGCAGTAAAACTTCTACTGTCAAGGGTAAAGCTTTTTTTTTTAAATCCAACCATATTCAATTTTTATATTTTTGTTTTTAATAAATCATCATTGACTCAGACGTATATTAGAGTAATAAGATATATGATTTGCTTGAGCTTGATAAGAAACGGTAAAATTGTATCATTAAGAAAGAGAGAGTGGGAATAGATTGACGCAAAGAAGGTTTAATTTTAACAAACATCCAGATATACATATTCTAACTGAATTATTATTTGGTGTTGTAAAGTAACAAACACTGTATAAAACTTTCATCTCTGAAAATTTCTTGTCATAAGAAAATAAAATAAGATGGTTTTGACAGCTCTTAGAAATGATTTATTTAGGTACCACTTTTAAATTTGATAAAACTTTACTTTTGGCAAAAATTTGAATAATTTTTAAAAAATTGGATTCACTCCCATTTTATCAAAAGCTTATATTTAAAAAAAAAACAATATTATGCTTTGCATGAACAATATTTAAGAAGTATTTAAAGAGCGACCAAATATTACTGAAATGTGAAACAAATTCTCTTCATCTGTGAAAAATTTTTTAAAAAGTAAGTAAATATCTAACAAAAAGGATTTAAATATTAATTTACTCTTCTGAGCATCACTTCTTTATTCTCTACGTTTGTGAATGTATGTGATTTTAAAATTAACAGGTTTTACTGCATAAAATATTTGAACACGTATATGAGTAATTTTGATTGATTGAAATTTGTGACCTACAAAGATTTGATACTTTGAAAGAAAATTGCATAAGAAAGAATTATGCATAAGATAATATGATAAATATCATAAATAGTATGAAATTCGCAAATGAACATAACAGGGGCAAGTACTAAAGAAAAATATTCTTTTGCTCTTATCCTTCTAGTGATGTTATTTAAAATTAGCAGAATTAGCATTGATTAATTTTAAGAGGGTCACTGAAAAATAGTTAGTTTCTATAGCAATGGCTTTTTAAATGTATTTTTCAATTACAATAGCAAAGTTGAAGATTAAAAAGTTTAGCATTTTTTATTTGAATCAGTTTGATGTGTTTTAATGTTTACTGCCTATAAAATATTTCTGCTTGTATATTTAAGACCGGAAATGGTAATATTTGATATAACTTTGCCTTAAAAATCAAAATTGTTCTGTTTTAAATGATCTGTTTATAACTATTGATAGTTTTGTAAGTATCCGTTTATTAGTACTGATTATCATATATATGATTCAATTTTTTCCCTAAAGGCAAAAAAGGAGAGAAAGAATCGCCAGACAAGGGAGCTAAGAAACTTGGCAGGAAAGACTCAGGAACAAGTAAAGCCAGCAGTGTGGAGCATCAAGTGGGTGGAAAACAGCAGCCTAAAAAGGGCATTCCATCAGATTTGCATAGTGAGACTAGTGACCAAGACAGTGACATTCATGCCATTGATTATGTTCCTGTGGTCAAGGAAGCTGATATAGGTAAAAAGAGTATTTGATTCATTAAGAGATTTTTAGGGGAAACTTTTTTTTAATAATTGGGTAATAAACTCTCAGCTTCAAGAGAAACAATTTTTTTAACTAGATCTTTATTACTACAATTTTTATGATCATTGATTAACATATTTTTATAGTAGTGACTGCATCAAGTATTTCAATCAGTTTTGTCTGTATGTTTTCTATTTGAAATTTTTAAAATCAATTAAAAATATTTAGTTTGAAATGTATATATTAGTTGTTGAAAAAGCATCAAATTATTCTTTATTTCATATTTTATGCAGAATGAAACCCCTGTAACTAATGTTATCTGCCTAATGACAGGTGTGATGCCAGCCAATCCACAGCTGACTGTGCAGGACCTGGCTGACGTCAGACAGTTGGATGCACTAGTCAGGTCTCAAGTTCTTTTTGCAGAAATAGTGGGCCATGAGTCAGAGCAACACAAAGATATTCTGCTTCAGGCTCATTCTTACCTGGTTCGCCTTTGGCAGGTGAATTGCTGAGCTGTGTACTTGCACTTAAGTGTCATACTTTCAAAGTGCATGTTTATTTTAGAGTGGGCACAGATTTTATATTTGAAGTTTCTTATCATACATTTAGGTACCATGAAATATTGAATTATTTGAGAAACCTCTGCTGCAATTTATATAAAACTTTTAAAGTGCAAAAGCTGACAAACTCGTCTGCTAAATGCTTGTGATTCACAGTCCATAACGATTTTTTTTTTCAATTTTTGAAGGTCCTCATCAATGCAAGTGCTGTTACCATTAAAGAAGTGGTAAAAAATGGAGGATCCCTGGTAAAAGATGAACCACCAAAATCGGGGAAAGGAGCTCCTGGCAAGGACAAAAAGGATGACAAAAATGCTAAGAAAGATGAAAAGGTCTGGAAAAATTTCAAACTGATTTCACATTCAGCTAAGTTGTACAATTGAACTTTGGTTCAAAAGAAATATTTTTAACCATCTGTTAAAGTTAGAAAGTTTTGTCATTGTGACCAATTTATTGCAAACGTTTTTAAAGAGGATTTTAATTGTGTGTTAGCCATTAAATTTTAGTTTTCCTTTACAAATTTAACTAAAGGCTTGATAGCATAACTTAGGAGTAGAGGTATATGACAGTGCAGTAATTTATCTCCTTATCTGCAGGTGGTCTATAAAAAAACTCAGAATCAGATCACTCAATTTCATGTGACTCATCTAAACTCTTTTAACAGCCCAAGCCCAAACGGAAGTGCCCAGTAGATGTTTTACCAGGTGACTTAGAGACATGGGCCACATATGACTGGCCAGATGAAGGAATTGAGGCTTTTAAAGCAGACAGTCTTCAGAATGTTGCTATCACAACAAAGAATATTCCCAAACCTGTAAGGGTCTTTTAATGTATGGAAGATTTAGTTGTTTTATGTAGCTTCTTGAATTATTATGGTTATTATGAAAGCTGTGTATCAAATTATTGTCTTTACCATTTAAGATATTCTTCTGTACAATATTTTGGTTTTTTCTTTTGTCATAAATCTTGAGTACTAAAGAGGGGAATATATTGTTTTACTCTTGAAATATCAAAAACTTTTAATGCTGTGTTTACTGTTTATTTTTGAAAGGAGCAAAAGATTTTGATGTTTACCATGTCATTACCTTTTTAGCATTTACAATACAGCTTTGCTTTTTTAAGTCAAATTGATTGCCTTGTATTTGCACAGATGCTCACACTTCACTACACTGACAGTTTGATACAACAACTGAGAGATGTGGGCTATAATCATCTGACACTACCAGTCTTAGCCTTTCAAGATCTTTTGTCTCGCACAGTTCTGGAGAGTGAAGCATTATTTACGCTGGTGCATTTGAGGTAGAAATTGTATAGAAATCTGATTGCATGTAGATTTTTCTTGGTAGATCATTGAAAACATCTAATGTCCATCAACTAATCTTTCCATCAATAGGAAGTTAAGGCAAAGGGAGCTGAACAGAAAAGTGATTTGTTAAAAGTGATTAAGTTAAACAGGCTTGATGTAATTAAAACCAATATAAAATTCTAAGGATGCTTGTAAAATTTCATATCTTGTTAAAAGCTAATGCTTAGAAGTAGAAGTATTCAATGTTTTGTTTCAAATTGATTAAGTGCAATGAAAACGAGAGAAAAAGAGAGAGAGAGAGAGAGAGAGAGAGAGAGAGAGAGAGAGAGAGAGAGAGAGAGAGAGAGAGAGAGAGAGAGAGAGAGAAAGGGAGAGAGAGAGAGGGTCTAAAAGGCAATAGGCACACAATTATACTAGATTAAACAATTTATAGATGAAACATGTCCTTTTGGATCCTTTATAATTACCAAGTTATCCTCCAAATGTGTTGGTTTTTTTTTTTTTTTTTGCTTTGTTTTGAGAGAGAGAGAGAGAGAGAGAGAGAGAGAGAGAGAGAGAGAGAGAGAGAGAGAGAGATGTTCTTCAAAAAAAAAGAGTAAAAATATTTAACTGTTTACAATGAGATATTGCATACTTAAACAAGATATTTTTTCCTTTTCAGGTGTTTTGAGATATGCCAAGAGCTGGACATTAAAAATGCAGCCAACCATCACCTGAGGATTTTGGGTACCATGCGCATCAAAGAAGAAGATCAGGCTAGGTCACTGGAATGCAAATTTTGTTTTCTTTTTATCACTTGTATTTCCTTGCCTTCAACTTAGTAACTTTAACTTGAGTTAAAGCTCATTACTTAATCTTTTATATCAGTCAGCCATCAGGATAGCATCTACCATCATCAACAAAACATTGTCTTGACATATTCATTATAACTAAATACATGTCGAAGGAAAAAAATGACTTCTGATTTTTGTTTATTAAGTGACAAGCATCAGTTTCGCCATCAATAAAATTCTTTAGCAGAAACTTTAAGTTTTGTTTTCTGTCTACTCAGCTTATTTCGTGAAATTATTTAGCTTGCTTAGACATTTACTAGATTATATATTTTCTATTTTCATGTATACCAAAGGGTGTCTTGGAGCTTTAATTATATCAATTATTGCAATGCACAGAAATAAATGACCTGGTTTAGATGTAGACCTATATTAAGCTGAGAGCCATATATGCATTTTAATCATTAAAGAAATAGCAGATTATACAATGAAAGTTTTAGATACGAACTGTTAATGAGAGATAAAATACAAATGTTGTTTATTATGTAAGACAACAAGCAAGATTATCTACTCTTTTAATGCACCACACATACAAAATATTTCTCACCAGAGATGGTCTTTAAACAAAATTAAGTTAAAGTATCAAACTTCAAATTTTGATCTTGCTGTTTTGCAATATACAGGTCTCGAGATGAAATTGCAAACTGGAAAGAAAAGCAGCTTCAAGTTGCTAGAGAAGAGCAAAGACTGAAGGAAACATTGGCCACACAGAGTGCAGATGCTACCTCTAGGCCAAAAGCTCCAGCAAAATCTGAACTTGGACAGGGAGATATTGCAAAAGTAGGAATACTCTTATGATAGTTTCAGAAACTTTTTAAACCTTATCTTACCCATTTAGTTGTTCAATTCTTTTTTGGATTATTAGATTTACTTATGAAATCATAATCTAGATACCCAAATGACATTTGTGTTGTGGGCTACCAAAATGAAGCAAAATTTAAGCTTTGCCAAAAAAAAATACTATTTACAGTTCTTCGTTAACGTTCCCTTAGTCTCCCTCAAAGTCATGCATGTGAAAATCCATTTTCATTTTCTTTGGTATTAACTGGTCACTTCAAGAGTTAACACTTCTACTTAATTAGAAAGAATTTGTGCTCTCTATTGTACATATAAATAAATATGATGCAATGTGTCCCTGAGGCCAGTAAAATAGATATTGAGGAAAAAGAGCCTTTTTGTTATTAACTTTATTCAAATTTCTATGAACTATGATATGGAGTAAAGAAAACAAAACATTAACAGTATTAAAGTTTCTGTTGCAGTATCAGGGAAAAGAAATTATAAGAAAAGATCAAGTTAAAAAAGATATGTTCAGTTATGACGCACTCTAGCTTTCCTCCTTAATAAAGGGTAATTCTTCTGTACCAATTCGTAATGTTTAACCAGTTTATCTTTTTTTATTCCTATGCTGCTCTTTTACCTGCGTCTGTCATTTTAGTTACCCCTTCCTTAACATATTATAACATGTTCTGATACTTTTGAATGTTAAGAAAATTAATGAAGAAGCACATGAATTATTTTTATACAATAAATATATGTTTTCAGCATGCCAATGAGTCCTCAAAAATGTTACCCAGCAAACCAGTGCATTAATTGACTAATCTTTAGTCTTTACAAAGACTTTGAAAAACATCGTCTGAGTTTTGGCGAAAAGTTCTTTAATTCAATAATACGGTTAGTAGACAGTTTTAATTATGAGTAGGAAACATGATTATATGCTCCTCTTTAAGTTATTTAAACCTAGGCTAAAGCAGGAGAGATACTTTAACTTTGCTATCACTGTTGTTTCCAAGAAATAATACCTACTAAAAACTTTGTGCTTCCTTTATAAAGGGTGTTTTGCCTGAGGCTGAACTTCATCTAGGCAAAGTTCTAGGAAGTACTTCTCTGAGAGATTTGTGGACTGAAATTGCTGAAGTTCTCATCAGACATGTAAGCATATCAATTTTATTCATCTTTGGATACCTGATTTACTTTAGCAATTTCTTATTTCAACAAGTTATACATTTTTTTTTATTTTAGCTTATCTAATTAATAATTAGGATTTGCTGATTAATTTAGCTTAAGGGAATTATTATTATTCAACTAAAAAAATTGTCTTTTGAGGTAGGAAATCTCAAAGCTTTTTGTATTTAACTTGTTTAATTCTCAAGACTTTTTTGAAAATTAAATTGCTTCAAAAGATTTAAATGCAGTCGAATAAACATGCTATGAATTACTTTCTTCTTATATCCATATTTTCTCCATAGTACATTTGTATTTGAATGAAGAAAAAGTTCATAAACCAATTAGCAAAAACATATGATTAAAAGTTCAATTCTATTCAAATGATGCAAAATTATTACATTTCCTATAGGTAGACATAAAGTTTTTTCCCCTACTTTTTCATAACAGATAAAACAGTTATAACATTAAATATTCAGTTTAAGACTATAAACTGTATGATGAAACACGTCCTAAGACATTTATTGATCTGTACTGCCTTGCAAAGTTCTTGTTTTGTAGATTTGCTAAGTCTTATCATTTCTAGAATAACCTAGAGATAAGTTATTAATGTACTCAGTTTTCAAACCTAAGGGCTATTGATAGTTTCAAAAGATAAATTGTGCATGGATTCTTCTTGCAGGGGCAATACCAAAGAGCCAGAGAGTATTTAAATGAAGCCCATATTGCAGCTGAGGTAAAGCAGTTTCATATCTATGTTTTTATGATCAACTATAGATTATGTTTATAACCCGAAACATGCAATGTAACATTTGCTTCAGATGCCGTCTTTTCCTTTATGCTTGTTCGTTTGATTTTGTAGGATATGTCCTGATACATTGATTTTCTCATTATTAATCTTCTACTTGGCTGTTTTGAATGTCTAAATGCCCTATTTATTTAGTTAAATAAATTTTTCGAAAAGTTTAAAGCTAGATTGAAGTGTGTATCCTTCTCTTACATTACAGTTTAGATTGTGCGGTGTATGCTGGCTTTGTTTTTACATTTTTATTTTGAAAACTTGAGTGAAATAAAAAGTTAAATGTAATCAATTTATTTTATCTTAAATATGAATGATGCGAAAAGCTATGAGTCAAAACACTCTAAAAATTATATATCCTGAACTTAATAATTAATCTTTTGGGAGAGAAAACTGAGAATTTTAGATGACTTTATGCTAGAATTACATTATGTTCATTTTTAATTTTAAATAATACTTTGCTGTTGAAGTGAAATGATGATTTTTTTATCTACAGGCTTTTGCAGACGCCACTCTTCAATCCAGAATATATCTGCTGCTTGGTAAATTGGCTTTTGCTGAGGCACAGTTTGGCAAAACAATTATGCTGTGCCACAAGGCACAAGTAAGGCTATGTTATAACTTTTTAGTATTTTAGTCCATCTTTTAAGATTTTGACAACAGTAGATAGTCAAGAAAAAGCTTACTCAATTCATCCAAAAATATGTAATATACCAGATCCATCTTATTTCCATGCACTGATTGTAATCCATGACAAATTTGTATTATACATTAATAAGCAATCATACGATGTCATTGTTAGACTTGTACTTAATATTGAAGCTGTGACAGAATCTTAGTTTAAAAAATTGTAACTTACAAGTTATATCCACTTTTGGTATATAAAGCTGGTAAGAATACATAGATTTCTACTTAAATTTGAAATAAAAAAATTGGGTGCCCAGTGCCAGAAATAGCAAACAGACAGAGATACATCCATTAAGCAATGTACATTTCTATTTTTTACAACTCTATCTTGAGAATATTTTTGCAACAGTCATTGCTTACCAAGAATTTTACAAAACTGAATGTTTTTCTTCCTTATTTTGCTTTTCAAATACTCCACCAGGAATTACGAGAAGCTGATGAGAAATTTTGGTTTGAAACAATTTCTTTATTAGCTAAAGCAACTTTAAAAGAAGAGTACAGCATCAAATCAGTGAGAAAGGTAAGCCTTAAGCTGTTAAATCTATTTTATAAGATTTTTTAGAGAATCGTTTGGTTTTTGGCTTAAAATATATAGGGTGAGATATTGTATCCAAGAAATTTTTCAAGAAGTAAGTTTATATTAAAAAATCGTGCGATATTGTTTTAGGTTAACTATTAGATTGAATATGTTATACAATCATACTTGTAACTGTTTTGTCCTGACAAAAACAATTTTTTATTTATTATGATGGAAATTGCATTAAATTATCTATGTTTTTCTTAAATTTCAATACAATAAAATTTTACTTTTCTGTGAGTTTATTTTGTCATAGCAAATTTCCTTGAGAATAGAAAAAAAAAGTGTAATCGTCAATGATAATCAGTTTGCATAAGACACCATAGCTCTTTTTAATTTTGTTTTAATAATTTTTTTCTTATTGAATCTCTCCTAATCCAGGCAAAGAAAATCCTGGTATACGCCATCAATGAGTTTGGTAGATATGGAGATGAAAATGTAAACCGTCAGAATTCTGCTAAATATTACTGTGCTAAACTAGAGACTATGTAAGTAATCTTCTTATGTCTTGGGTGAATTTGAAACAGTTTTGAAACTGACCTACTATTATAGTTATTCACACTTTTGTCATAAATCTTTACTTCATTTGTTGGCCAGGGGTTTTTGTTCTTTTCAAACATGATGCATTATCATGAGAGATATTACTAAAAAAAATTGTTCATAAAATTTCATTTTTTATTGAAATTTTTTTTATTTTAAAGTATTATATCTTCATCATCATTAACATAAATAGCCTTTTATCAAAAAATAAAAAAAAATTGTAACGCTGTAAAAAATATGTTTTGAGGAAATATTTATAGAAGCTACAGAGTATATTGAGTTAAAGGTAAAACATATTTAAATATTTCAAGGAAATTGTAGCACAGCTAATACTATTTTTAATTTTGCATAATTTGCATGTAGAATATTATATTACTTAATTTTTGCCTTTTATGTTGACACAATCAAACTTCTTTTCGCTTATACCTACTTGCTTACTTCCTAGATCCTCTACCTGTTCATTTGTCAAGCCATTTCTTTCTTTCAGTATCACTTTTGACAAAAAAAAGTTTTATTCTGTCCCTTTTTTAGGCTTGTGAAAATTCACACACAGAGCATTTTGGATGGCCCCAGGGAACTTGATGATCCTCAGGTTCTTAATGCAGTTTTACAGAGCTGTGAGAGGTATGAGGCAATTGCTGAGCGCTTGACTTTCTTAAGACGTTGGCGGGATGCAGCTGCTGTTACAGTTAAGCATGGACGTCTGCTACGCCTTCTTGCCAACCAAGCAGCTTCAACAGAGCTGTCAGACAAAGAATTGCGTCAGGTGTATTTTATGCAAGTAAGAGCATTGTCCAGTTTTGAATCTGAGAGTGATTGCTATGAGTTTTCAAATCAATTTTATCTTGTAAGACATTAATGCATGATTATAAAGCCTTACATTTCTCTCATTTTTTTAGTTCTATGTTGGAATGTGAAGTCCCAAAGGCGAATCAATCAATAATGGTACAGAATTATGTTTGATTATTGAATAAATTTACAATATTAATTTTCATCTCCTTATTATGTAACAAACTTTCCTTAAGAGTGAAACAGTTAATATAATGCATTAGATGGATAAAGTTTAATGACAATTTTGTTCTTTTTGGGACAATTAACTTCTTTTGTAAACATTGATAGTTGTTTTAAGATGACACATAAGTAGTTGCAAACAGGCAGATTGCACTTTCAAGAAATATCCAAACAGCTTTTGATGGGAAAGAAATTATGTTTAGAAATGTTTACTTATAAAATTGTTGCTTTGAATAAAATAATTGAGTAATATAAAGTTATACATATTTATTATATGCAATGGACGATCATATAAGTACTATTGATAAAACTTATGTCTCGTTTTATGTTTTTTCCCTTTTCTTATCATAGACTGTCAATATACTGAAGCAAGCCTCTTTTTTGGCTGAGAAGGTCTATGTGGATGTTCACACTCTCTACTCTCTATCAGAGGTTGGCTGTAACATCAAGTGTTTATGAGTTTTTAATTATTTTAAAACTTTTTGTTCTATCAGCTTTGCAGCCCTCAGCACACAATCTAGTTGTATTTTTATCTATAGTACTAATTTTCTCATTGAAAGTCAACACTTAAGATTCTTCTGTAAAATTAAAGTTAAAATTTGTTTGTATTATTAAGTAAAAAGAAGTTGCGTTGGCTCTCAGTTTTGTATTTCTTTTTTAATTGCTTCAGGACATTTAAACCTTGGATTTACCCACGTGACCATTTAGTGTTTGAAACTTGAATTGTAGTATGGGACTATTGCATAACATGAGACCTAGTGTAGTTTAATGATGGAATTTTTGTTTAAGTTTCATGCTTTTAGACTTTTCATGAAAGTTTGATCCCCCACAATATTTACCATGGATTTTTAGCTGCTTACTTCACTTTATCCAAGTCAATGTCTGTGTATAAAAAAATTATTTCTGTCTTATTATATTTTTGGGTGGTCCAATAATTATGCCAATGGTTATGATCAGTTTGCTCCTATACCAACAATACATTTACACAGGCTTATTTTCCAAAATATAAAAAAATGTTTTTTCTATAATATCCATTTTATGATTCATTTCTCTCTTCTTTTATTTTTCAATTTAATTTGCAGATGCAATTGGTGTGCACACCAGTGCAGCGAGAATTTGCCACTGTAAATCTTGAGCTAGCAGAACTCCTTACGGAGGTTCTCATCAGCCGTGGAAAAGAGCAGCGTCAGACACAGCTCATTGAGGAGAGAAAGGCCTCTATTACTCGCCTTGTAGAGGAATATGTCAGAGAGTCTCCTGTTTTTGGAGACAAGGAGAAGCAGTGGATGGATTTGGGCAGGTACTGGAATTTCTATATCTTTAGCAATGTTTCAGTCCACGCTCATCTTCTTTTCTTTCAAGCCATTTTTTATCCTGTTATGGCAAATTTTTCTCTGATTGAGGATTGATATCATAGATTTTATTTACTGATTAAAATTGTTCATTTTACTTGTTATGGAGACGATAATTTAAAGGTTATTTAAATAACAAGCTGGAGACCTCGTTCTGTGAGCGGGACTCTGATGTCAATTTTCCAGGGTGGGGTGTGTGTATGTGCATAAAATAAGATTCTAATTGGTCTTTATATCTATCTTTTTACTTGCATGATCAAGATATATGCCTCCTCCAATCTATCTTTACCTAGAATCTAGATATATCTATAATTCTAAACACAGAATCTAGATCTAGATTTTAACTCCTTTTGAAATTGTAAGCTTACAAGTAAAATCTAGATCTTAGCCTTTTCATTTGATTCTAGCTTTTGTAAGTATCTAGGACCTAGATCTAGAATGTTTGTCCGAGAAATTTTTTTAGATTCATTACTTCCAAACTGTCTTAGAACTGCCACCGCCTACAATGTACGCCTACTTTCTGTTACATTCCAGTCATTTCTGCCCAGCTGTGCTTACAAGAAGTAGTTCACACATTAAACTTTTCCTTCTAAGAAAATAAGAATCACGTTTTTGCCTTTAATTTTCCAAAAACACTATTTTGGTAAAAAATAGTATTAAAAGTATTTAATATTTAATATTCAAATTTGTTTTATTTTAAATGTTTATTTTTTTTTAATTTGCATAGCCAAATTTCATGTAAATTGATTAATTAGGAATATCATGGTAATTTTTTTAAAACTGCCCTGAAACGCTGGCCTTTAATTCTTGTAAACCTGAAAATAGCCTGGGGTTAAGTGAAACAAGAGATGAAGGAACCTATTGTGATTTGATTTCTCTATTTTTCAAATTTAAATTCAGAACTGCAGGAGATGAAGCTGCTTCTTTATTTCTGAGCATACATTCTCTCTGTCATCGAATCCCAAAGCTGAAGGCTAGAGTAAGTTTTATTTCATATGTGTTATGGATATTTGAGTTTAAATAGAAAGAAAATTTAACACTCGAATTATAAGAATTTGCACTGCTTAGGAAAAAAGTTACTTTCTGATTAGTGACTTATTGTTTTGCCTTGTTAATAATTTGATTGATAAGTTTGTTGAATAAGGTTTCTCTTGGCTGTGCAACTCCTGCTCTATTATAATATATAGGGGAATAAATTTTAGGTTGATAAACTAAAAAAGTTCATTGATGTTTCTTGTTGCTGGTTTATAATTTTCTTGTGCCATTTAAAATATCATGGATTGCATGTTATAAACAACTCCCATGATTATAAAACTAAAACATTGAAAGAGAAATGATAAAAAGGGAAAGCACCACCAAACACATTTTAATGTGCCTTAAAGCCTTCTGTTTATCGCATAATCATGTTTTATGTAAGCCATAATAATGAACTTAATTTACAAAAAAGGCAATTAAAATTTTCTAGGGTTTAAACGGTGAGTTGTTATCAGTAATCAAACTATCTTTATGGCCTTCTGAGTTTAACTTGTGTATCATGTAAAGCAATTGAAATATTTATGCACCATCTTGTGTGTTTGTCATCAGAGCCTTGTGGGTCTTGGAAGGTTGCTGCGTGTGGCATCAGAGCACCATGGTTCTGATCAGCCATCTCAATGGATTGTTCATGATGTGGTCTGTAAAATTTTAATAAAGAAATTAAAAAAAACAGATAAAAAAAGAGCATCAGCTCTACCCTCAGACATTTTCAAATCTTTTTTATAAAATATTAGAAAGCATGAAGCAGCTTATAGTGTTTGCAGTGTGTCAGTATGGTCTGCCTTATGGAAAAGCATGTTTGGAGTCTATGAAAATATTATATAAAATGTTACAAATGAAGAATGATATCCTACAACAAAATAGTACTAGCAGAGGTCTTTTAATGTTTCCAGTTGTTAAATTAAGCTGATTGGATCAAATTACTTAGCATAACTTATATTTCATTTCCTGACCTGTGTTTATATTTTATTTAGCTATTAAGGATGATTAAAAGCTTTGGCTTTCTTGCATACTATTGATAAGAGACTTAATGCATTTGAATTACATTTTTTTAATGGTTTAAAAGTTTACCTTAAAAATGTTCTGATCTTATTTTAAGGCTTACACTTTCATACATGATTAAAGTGGTTGGCCATGCAAGAAATGGATAACATTACATAGAAGTAACCAGTTATTCTTTTTTAATAGAAGAAAGTATTTGTTACTAGCTTCAATTCTTTAACCACTTTTTCTATCTCAATTTACAATTATTATTGATAAATGAGTTGTTGAAAGCAGATCATAACTCATCAAATTAGGTAATACAGTTGTCTCAGGCACCTCATACTCTTGTCTTCTAACTTGATAGAACGCTATCAAGCACAAAATTTGAGCAAAAATCAGATGCTGCTTGCAAGTTAAGTGGTAATACTTGATTAAATGGTTACTTTTGAAAAGTTTTAGGTATTTTCTCAAGTTGCTATTGGCTCATTTATCTAACTAGGAGCAGCTCAAACTCCAGCTGGCTGCCGAAGAAGCAGAAGCAGCTCGAGTAGCTGCTGCCGAGAAAGCAGCACTTGAGTTGGCAGAAGAGGAAACAAAAGCAGCAGAAGAGGCTGAAGGAGCTGAAAATCAGCGCGAGGATGATCATAAAGATGAACAAAATGATGCTGACAAAGCCCAAGAGAATCAGATGGATGAGGAAGAGGAGCTGGAAATGGATGAAGTTCAGATGAGAAAGAGAGCAAAGGATACAAAAACCATTATAGAAAAATGGGTATGTACTTATGAAGAGCTTTTGCTACATCCATATTTTTTCTTTAACTTAGTCAAATTACCCTTTAATCTAATGGCTTGCAGTTTCAATATAAATAATTTTGTATTCTTGCCTTGTTCTTCTAACAATAAGTTTTTAAATATTTTTTGTTTAGCACAAAAATTACCTTGAACACCTCTGGTAATTTTGTTTCTTTCACAGAAACAACATGAGAAGTCAAAATATTACTATATGTGTGCAAGTGAATGTCTTGGTCAAGCCATCAATTTCTGTTTGAAGAATCAGTTCCTTGTAAGTAAAACATGGTCTTTTAATGCAGGAAGTATTCTTTAAGACTTAATTCAATTTGTGCATATTGGAGTTATTATTGAAGTAGAAGCCAATGTTTTGCATCTATTTTATTTCCATTCTTGAAAATATTTATTTAGATTGTGAAATATTTGAGAGCACATTTGGAAAATTTGCAATTTCTTAGATATAATTACATTTTTATAAAAAATTATTTGTTTTTTTATTTTTTGTGTGAATAGCTCTAATTTTTAGATTTCAAGCAATTGTGAGTCTTATTTTCTGTTGTTTATATTACATTGTAGACTTTGTCTTATGAATTTGTTGCTGCTATGTAATTTTTTATTTTCATGCTCTTTATTTTTTCCAAGGAATTGGCAGGAAAAGCAGCTTTAGAAATGGTTGTCCTAATAGGCCAATATGACCCAACAGCAGCCTCTATGATGCTGTCATTACATCAGGTTGGCATTAATTTTTATAATCGAAATACTACATTTTAATGAATTATTTTATTTTTCAAGAGACACACAAAGAAATAGGAAAAGTAAAGATTTTTCAATACTACTTGAGAAACACTCAGACTTTAAAATTTATCTAAAATTTTTGCTTAGGATCCATGTATGCAAAGATAAAAGGGATGAAGTTTGTATTCAGTAGACTAATATTGTTTATATGGTTTTAATCCATTGATAACACTTACAGTGTGAAATATTTTTGTTAACACTGTTTTACTTTGTTTTAGAAGTGTTAAGAAATGCATAAATAAATTTCTTGATTAAAAGAAATGATATGCAGATTGATAAGTGCCTGTTTCTAAGTGATTGCTTATGAAGAATTATTTGGAGGAAAGTAAATTAAGACATGAAAAATTTATTTTTGTGTGAAACAATTTTTGTAATATTTACTATGTCTTGTTTCAGTTTTACAGTCTCTTTTATATTATGTGTCTATCATATTTCTTTTGAGAAATTTTCTTTTAACTTTGTTTCCTTTCTAGATAAAAAAAAATTAGACAAAAGGTATTGCAAATATGTTTGTAATGTTGTAGATTTATTTGTTTTAGAAAAATTGGCTGAATAATTAAAGTTTTAGGGGTTTAGCTATAAATGATTATGTCTTTATTCCATTTTTGTATTTGAACTTTCAGAGTTGCCAGGCATCCCTAGCTCTAGAAAATGTATTGACAAAATCTCAGACTGATCCGACAACTTCACAGCTTGCAGCTTTGTTACATCAGCGGCAACATATGCTTAGTGATGATGTAGTCACAAACCTTAGTAATAGCAGCATCTTTAAAGATCTACAATTTTCTCTTAACACAGATTGGCAGGTGGGGCTTTTTTTTTTAATATTTTACTGGTGTCTGATATCTTATCACTATGGAAAAATATATTTTTGCAAATACAAGGCATACATCTCCTTCCTTTTGCAAAGTGAAATGTAATTCTAGAACTGTTTTTCAAAGACAACATATCATTATAACTTTTGAAAGCCACTAGGAAATCAAAAATAGAATCTATCTTTTCAAAGTTTTTTTTTAAAGGTTATTACTTTTCTTCTTTTCCATCATAAATTACACATAAAATTAGTTTATTGAGTGCAGTTAAAGAGATCGGAAGTCATTGTAATATGGAACATTTAGGAGTTTTTTATTTTTATTATTATTTCAAGCCTGTACTGTTTTATTTCTTTACCATACTTTTACCAAAATCTTTGTAACAGAACTAAACAATTATTTTAAATTTTTAAGAGAAAAAACAAGCCTTTTTGTAAATGCTGCAGTTTGAAATAAACGAAACAGGGTTATGAGGAGCTGACACAAGATAACTTATAAATAGAATACATAAACACCAGGCAACCATTTTTGGCCATATCATGAGAAGAGAGAAACTAGAACACCTTGTAACAACTGGAATGATTGAATGAAAATGCAGCAAAGGAAAACAGCAAGAAAATATGTTGGATTGACTAATGAAGTGGCAAAATATAGGCGGAGTCAAGGCGCACTACAAAAAAGAGAGGGATACTGATTGATTGATTGATAATTTGAAAACTCTAATACCAACAGTTATAAGCTCAAGGTTGCCTTTTAGTTACAAAATCTTAGTTGTATTTAACTCACTCTCTCTTTTAGCTGAGAGGAATTTAATTTTTAAGAGGAAGAAAATTTCGAGCTCAAATCATCGCTGAATTTTATATGCAGGCATGGAAGAAAATGGATGTGCCCATAAATCATCTGGATATTTTGAAAGACACCCCTTCAAACTATAACATCATCATTCTGCAACATTCTCCAGATAAGTAAGTGTCTTGTCACCATATCTCTTCCTGCCATATATGCATTATATTTGTTAGTCCTTTTCTTCTCTAAATATTGTGTGTAAGAGTAATTTAATATACGAATGATTTTCTGTTTTGGAAGCAAGTGTAATATCAAATCTCAATCCATGTTTGCATTAACAGTTCTTCTCAAACTACATAAACAGTAATTGCCCATTTGCACATGTTATGTATAAACAAAAGTTGGGTCAATGGGGATTGATACTGAGACTATCATATTTGTTAGTGATAGATTTATGTACATAAGTGATATCACTGTATGAATATTTAACTTAAGATCACTGATAATTCTATTTTAGGGAGAAACTTACAGCTTGTATCAAGAGCTGTATCTGTTCCCATTATTAGTACACATTATATAAATTTGAAACAACATTGACAAAGCTTGCATTCAGTTTGGGAAACATAAAATTGAATCATCTTAAGAATATTACTGAGTGTTCTCTTTGCAGGGATTTCCTCTATGGGGCCATTTTGGAAAAAGGCAAAGGAGCAAGCCCAACAGGACCAGGAAAACCAAAAAGCGTAGACAAATCTAGTGAGTGATTATCAATATCTTTTGGAAATAGTTTTTTTGCTTTTTTAATCATTGGAGTAACAGCACAGTAAACTTGTTTTTCTCACTTTATCTTCACATAACCTGCTCCTTCAGGAAGGTTACCTTCATGATGGCCATTTTGTAAATGTCTGTCCAGGGCCATGCTTTCCTCTGATGTTAAGTCTGTCTCCAAAAC
The DNA here is from genome assembly GCA_033675545.1 of Elysia crispata. Classification (NCBI taxonomy): domain Eukaryota; kingdom Metazoa; phylum Mollusca; class Gastropoda; family Plakobranchidae; genus Elysia; species Elysia crispata. The sequence continues at coordinate 2,088,689 of JAWDGP010004263.1, read as the reverse complement.
CTTTTCAATGTCATCACTCCATCTTCTTTTTAGTATGCTTTAACTTTTGATTCATAGCATTTTTCCTTCCAGAATAATCTTTTCCAGATTTTGGTGCCATTTGATATAACCCAAAGTATGCCAATCCTTTCTATCTTTATTGTTTCTATCAGCCAGTTTTTTTTTCTATACCAAGTTAAATCAGGATAGATTCATTTCATTTTATTTTTATCCTTGCTATTTTGAGTATATTTATGTAGTATTTTATTTCAAAACAGGTTAAAATTTTCCCAGCGTTTTTGTTTATGGCCAAATAGAATATACAAGTTCTTAAGAATTTGAATATTCTTGTAAATTTGGATGTGTTTAGCCACACATTTTTCATCTTTGTAAGTTTTCAAAAGGCCATTGCATAGTGTCTTTTATTTCACTGTAGATGTTTCCATTGTGTGTTAACATTTTGCCAAGGTCCTGGAATTCTCACTGTTTTGATTTATCTGTTCTCTTGATCGTAGTCTTTTTAGCATTTAGAAAGAGATGTTGCCCGTTTGCTATGTTCTTTTATGCACATTGGGATAATGAGAGGAGAACAGTGTCATCGGCACATCTTAGTTCAGGTAGTTCATGGCTACCTATCTATTGGAATTTTGATCAACTATAATAATTTTTCATAGTATCCTCTGCATATGAATTAAAAAGTATAGTGAAATTATACATCCCTGGTGCATTCATTGTTCAACTTTGAACCATCTGATTCTCATAGCTGCCTGTTCTTATTTGTAAAGTCTTTGTAGGAGTTTTATGATGTTGGCAAGGAACCTCATTTCAATCAAGATTCCACAAAGGACTTCATGTTACACAATCAAAAGGTTTGGAGTAATCTATGTAATCTATGAAGTATGTATAGAGATTGACTTAATATTGTCAACATTTTTCTTTGATGTTCGTCGTGTTACAAATGTGGTCTGTAGTACCTCTGCACTGTTGAAAAACATCATATATCTTTATTTGTAATTGTTAGAATTGTTTTAAGCTTGGTTTTACTGGTAGATTATGAATGTTATGGGTGTCTAGTTTGTAAGGAGTTTAAGGTCTCCCTTTTGGGAAAAAGAGCACAAACTGATCTTTTCCAAGATAAAGCCATGATCCCAATCTCCATGCTTTCGTACACAATGAAAGGTATAGTATCTCTTTTTGTAATATTTCAAAGTTTTAGGATAGTAGAGAACAAAATTTTTATGCTCATCAGCCTTTTACGCCAAATCATTCAAAATGTTAAAAAAGTTATTGCTCTAAGGTAATTGAGCTTTATTTCTCCTCTTGATTTATAGATAACTGATGAAGCCTTTCATCTCCATCTGTCCTGAGCAGTCTTTTATAAGTATCTCTGCTTTCAAATCCCTTAGGTTTATTTTATGTATTTGGGATATTGATTTGTAAGTCTAAATCCAAATTTAAATTTAATCTTCTGTTTCAACTAAACAATTATTGTCCTTCTGTACAATTCTTAGAACAAAGTCTACTAATATATAATTTTGGAACAGGACATTTTTACAAAATTTTTCACTTTTCTGTTCAGCTGTCATGACTTCTAAGATTTATGTGTTGTACATGTTTATTTTTTAAACCTTTTGACATTTAAAGAAAAGGAAATATAAAGTAATATTTTCGTTGTTAGGAAATTTACAAAGTAAAAACCTATGAATGTCCAATTGAGTTTAATTTAAGATCAAATAACCGTTTTTATGTACATCACAGAGAACAGAAATGAAAAGTCTTTAAATGTTCTTCAAAGATCTTTTTCTTTAAATACCTCATAGATAATCACCCAAGGTCACACACGCTTTTCAATCTGTAATTATAGCAATTTTTGTGGACTCTTTAAAAATAGACAAAATGATATTTTCAGATTATTACATTGATGAAAAAGTAAAAGTTTTACCAATGTACAAATAGCTCATTACACAGTTTTTATATTTTTATATGATAGATAAGCGAAGCATCTTACTTTATCATTAACAATTGTACTAATTTTCAGGACCTTCCATATTCTCGATGCTTGGTGGATCAGAATCAAAATCTAGGGTGCCTGGTATAATCAAGTGATATTTTTAAATTGATTTTAGTCTTTTGAGTTCTTCATAAATTTATGGGAAGTTTTTGGAGTTTTCCTGCTGATCTTGAAGAATAAACGCTATTGGTTTCAAACTGTTCATTTGTTTAGATTTGTTCCTATTTGGCTTCCCTATGCTTTTCGTTTTTGGAAGTGGAAAACAATACCTCGAACTAATTATCAAATAATTTCTCTGTTTTAGAAAATAAAAAGCATATTTTGGAGTTACTCATGTTTAATGACGGACAGCCTGTGAACAGTAAGGTTTAAGGTTATCTCTTTGCATTCAAACACTCACAAGAAATTTATCAAGTATATTATGTTCCAATGACACCAACTTACAGTCAAGCACTATGAGGTCAAACATAGAACGCACCAATTTTTTTTATAAACTATTAACTCTTCCCTGCTGATATCCTTTCTCCATCTTTATTACCTCTACCTTTTTGTCAAATTAGTGAAAATCAATGGCGCTTATTCATTGAGTAATTTGTCCTCAACTATAAAGAAAATCTAATTTCATAAAAAAGCAAACAGATCACAAACTTATAATGTATTCCTGATATCACGTTTCTAGATCTAGCACTTTTGAATTTCAGCCATTTATCAACAATGACTAAACTGACTTTAAGACAATTCAGTTGCACTAGTCCCAGGTCCTTTCTCTAGTCTTTTTCATCTGGCACCTGCTGTCTGTTAGCCTCTGCTAGGTCCACTCGGTGCTTAGAATTTATGGGAACATACAAATTGTGCCTATCCTATCCTTTCTTTATTTGAGTATGGTAGCATAATTGGATCTTTAACTTACAAATATGCAAGAGTTTGCCAATTGAAGTCAATTTGGGCCCATGGCTTGCTCAGTCAGTGGGTGGGTGGGTGAAGGAAAAAAGATTAAAATAAAAATAATTGGGGAGAATGAGAGAGGAAAATCTTTACAAGAATGGATGGCTTGGCATTAGATAGCTCAGTCTGTAGAATGCTGGGCTGATAATCAAGAGATTCTTTAGCTGAATCATATGGTGGTTGGGTAAAATCCCATCCAATAATCTCTTTTTGTCTTGTTGAAAAGCTGCTGCATCTGTAAGTTCCTGTAGAAAACTTAAGGGATGTAAACTAAATAGAAAACTAAGTATGGCTCATTCTCTTCAAATTGTGTTCTTCCTAGTCAGTACCATAAGTCCAATGTATTGCCCTAAATGAGCCTAAAATCTACCCCAAGTTTGGAGCCTTCAGATATCCGAGAGAAATATGCCTAGAAAATATTAAATGATTTCACATTTAAATGAGAGGCATGAAAGATAAAAGAGTCTTAAATTTTTTTGTGCTCGTTTTTTTTAAATTTTGATTTCTATGATGAAGATGACAAAAATAAAGACATAAATCTATGAAAACTCATTTAATATGATCATTGCCCCTGGTTGCTTGAAAGTACCTTTAAGCTGTATATGCAACACAAAAGCTGAAACACTTAGTTGTAAGTCGTGAGTTCTGTTCAACAATCAAAAACATTTTTAACTCTAAGCAGAACTACATAATTTTGTTGTAAATGTTTTCTCATGTGCAAATTATATGGTTCCGTTGTTTCTCTTCTAATTTCACACCAATGTTCATTCTTGCAGACATTATCGCTTGATACACTAACAACTTAAAGTGGAGCTCATAACTTCCAACTAGGTAGCATATTAACTCTTTGGGTTGAAGTTCCTGTGAAGTTTACAAGAGCCAACCTTGAAATAATATCAAAATATTTTTGTCCATCTTGTCTAGACTTTAGGTTTTTATTCAGTTTTCTACCAACGTTGTGAAATGAAGTATCTGTTTCCATTTTAAAACATTTCTATTTATTTGAAAATTTGCATTTTATGCAACAGAAAAATCGAGACGATTTTGTTTGTAAGATAAAGTAGGACATATATTTAGAACTCATAGAAAACTTTTAAAAGAGTATTTTGAGTTCAAACTTGCCTTTTTTAAGTTTAAAATGATGAACAGATTGATATAAAGATATTAATATCACCAATATATTCTGCTTACTATTTTAGCAAAACATAATGGATTAGCATATGTGTACATACATGTCCATTTTTTAACCGCACACATATAATTTGGGTTGTTTTTTTTAATTGCCTGGATTCCAGTTGACTTTAATTTTTTTAAGTTTATTTGAATATCATTTTTAAAAGTTTGTCATACTGAATGTGAAACTACCACAACTACTAGTACTACTACTGCTCCTGCTGCTGCTGGTACTACTACTACTACTACTACTACTACTACTACTACTACTACTACTACTACTACTACTGCTGCTGCTGCTGTTGCTGCTGATGCTACATCTAATCTTAGGACTGATGCTTCTACTACTGTTACTGTTGGTATTGAAATTAAAATGAAGCTATAATGCAGCTGCCTCCATGATAATTATGTATTATTAATTTTACAGTTTATAATATTGTTTTACTAAGAATGTTGTTAGAAGAATTCGACTTAAGGTGGAGAGTCCACTGCACGTTTAGGACTGCCCCTGAATGGCCTTGTATGCAAACGAATCAGTTGAAATCAGTCACATGCATCGTTTGCTAGGCTGTGGGATTTCCTGCATGCACCTTCTTTTTTCAAACACTCAGCTGACAACTTAAACAAGTAAACACTGTAGATCTATAACAGAAAGATGACTCATAAGTACATGTATGTAGGTTAGCTGGTCCAGCGCAGTGGACAGGAGCATTTCTAGCTAGCCACAAAAAAAAATTTCAGCCCATCCTGGGATCAGCTGCATTTTGCAGTGGACTGTTAGCTTTATCAACGAATACAGACATAAATATTTATAATGCTATTGATATAGGTTTATATCTCTAAAATGTTTGAATGCTTCAATTAACAAGTATCTTTTCTCAGAATTATTTTACTTTTTTTTTGTCAAATCTTTCATACAAATTTTTTTAAAGGAAACACAAGCAAGTCTTTTTTTATGTTTCATTCTCCCATATAGTGCTTTTTTACTGTTTGATGTCTCATATCTTATTCTGTTAAAACTTAAATCTTTGTTCTTTTTAAGTTTTGCAAAGGGTCATGTCAACATAAAGCGTAATAACTAATATGTTAAATATTTCAAAACTGTGCCATAAACCTTTTTAAAATCTCTTTTGTTTTGTCTCAAAGATGTGAGCAGGGCACACATTTTTGGAGTGCCCACCAATTTCCGGCACCTCTTGGAATTGCATGCCCGCCTGAAGTCACACAGGAAGCATCAGCAGACTATTCTGCTGAAGCGGGAATATCAGCGTATGCAAGCAGCTCAAAGAGAAAAAATGTTGGAAAGCTTAGAGGAAGATTACAAGACTGAGGGAAAGGTACATTATAATATTATTGTCAACTGTCTTTTAAACACTTGGTAGCTGTTACAAATTAAAACTCCTAGCACTCAATCTTTGCCAAACTTTCATCTGGGATATTATTACTTAGTTCAAACATTGTATCATGACTAATGTACTTCTAAAATATTTTTTTATTATTTACATCATGTCACTTGTATTGGGCAAGTATGAATTGATTTTTCTATTTCACTAATTTAATTTTTTTCCTAGCCTTTTAATAATTATATCACATGAAATTATCATAGTGCCTTAATTAGTAATACCGGTACAAAAAAGCAAAATGGTACTATAAATTTCTATTTCTGAATGAAAGGCACACATTATTGGTCAGTCTGAATAATATCTTGTTATGCAGTATGTGGGAATTAAATAACATTAGCAATGTTAGTGGATTGGGAAATAATGAAGCCACTGTGAGGTAATAAATCACTCCCTATAATCATTACACTAAGAACTCTTCATCTCATTTTTATCACCATTTGTGTCAAATTTTGTTCCAGGAATTCAGTGAGGAAGCCAAATTTGAGGAAATTGAGCTTGAAGAACATTTTGAGGACATAGTGGGACAAATGAACTTTTACCTTCGACCTGTATTGGAACCAATCTGCCAATCTTTAGGGTAGGGATTACAAGAAATTTCATATATGTGATGTGCCTTTCCCAAATCAATAGAAAAGTTTTTTTCACATAAAAATGATTATCAAGGTCTCCATATTTGTTTAGCATATTTTGTGACTCTTATCAAACAGAGTATTTCTTCATTTTGAAAGCTGTGTATCTTTTGCAAATTCATTTGCCATAAGTTTTATAACAGAGTGGGGACATTTTATGCCTATATCTTTGTGAAGAATACATTGAATTTTAGATAGCACTGAAGGATCTGCTAAACATCTTCCTTCCCTCTTCACATGGAAACCATGGTATGTTCCATTTTTTAAGTTGAGCATATGACTATGAGATAATTTATATGACACTTGCCCTATCACATTTCATGTTGAAAAAAAGGTTTTTAGAAAAAGACTTTAAAAGTTTATTTTCCATTTTTTTTTTTTAAATTTCAATTTCTTAAGAGCTATATATCTTTAAATATATTTATATAAACTTTATAAGCATTAAATAATATAGTTGTAAAGTAATATGATTTTTTTGCTGTTAATTCTTATATTCTGACATGATGTATTAAAGGCAGGGTCTTATCAATTCAAAAAAGAAATACATAATTTCATTGTTTACTCAATTTCTTGTTGTGATGATTAACTATTTGGTTTTAAAGGTAAACCATTTCAAATTTCTTAGTAATTCACAGTGAAACCAGTGCGAAAAACATTTTTTTCTGGTTTTTGTTATTTTTAGTTCATCATTCTAATTAAGAACTTTTCCTTATCTTGATCCTAGACTTAAAAGAAACATTTTTATTCTCTTCAATTAGGTTAAGTGCCAGTCAGATGGGCAGTAACCTTAACCTTGCTGATCCTGGGTCCAAAGACAAAGACAAAGGGCAAAAAGATCAAATTTTGCAACACAGTGAGTGTGTAATTTTATTGGCTGATCCAGATCTAATGCAACTTCCGTTGGAGGCAAGCATGTATCTTGAGAAGGTAGATGGTGTCAGCTCCGTTTCTCGAGATTTCTCGCTGCAACTCTTACATAACCGTGCTCTTGACGATAAACAAGGTAAGTATTATTATCTTTTTTGTACACTCACCATATAAGAAGTATCGACTAAGGAAAAAAAATTGTTTTGGCTCTTGATAAATTCCATTTTGTACAATGTAAATTTTGTTTCATTAAATAATCCAAATGTACACAAACTAAGACCTACTGTTCAGAAATATATTTAAAAGTGATGTCTCCCTCAACAATATGATTTTATTCAAATTAATCTTCTTACAGCTGGCAATGAAATTATTTTTTGTGATTTGGGAATTTCATAGTGAACAGATATTTCTTTAAAATCGAACAACAAATTTTCATAATAAAGCTAAGTCTGTATTAAATTTTTGTTTAGATCTTATCTTTAGGTGGCAAATGAATATATTTTTTTTCAACTTGATGATCGTGAAGTGTATAACTTTATCGTAGGAGAACCAGATGGAAAAGATGCTAAGGGAGCTGATACCAAGAAGAAAGCTCCTAAAGAACCTGCTAATTTTGTAACTCGTATCCCTGGACTTAGAGAAGCAAAGCAGAAGCAAAATAAAATTGTAAGTTAGTGCCATGTTTGTAAAATACAAACTGCTTCCAATAATAAATATTTCTCAACCAAAAATATTTCTTTCACAGTTTTATGCAAATATTTGGTTAAATACACTGTTATGTTTCATATTGCATTATGAAAAAAAATGAGTAAAGTTTTAAAAAATTAGAGAACTCGCATGTTGTTAATGATAAGGCACATATGATAAAGAAAGACTTACCAACATGTGCTTCACAATCATGGTATAAATGAAAACATCTTTTTATATCTTTAATGTGTCATGCCCTTGAAATTACATGGTGTTAATCAGTGATTTGGGAACAACTGTGCCAGAGAAGTCAGATGTGTTTTTACAATTTTGACCTTGCTTTATAATAATAATAACAACACTGATAATGAATATTGGCATGCTGCCAATCACATTGAGGAGGATGAAAGCGTTATTGGTGTTTTCAAGATGATTTACTTTTTAGTGCATAAGTAAATTTCAAGTTTATGATTTCTTTCAGATTCCTCTGGATAGGCAACCCCAAGCTTGGCAAATGGCAGTGAACACAAATGATTTCAGATGTATCCTTAAAACTTTAATTTAGGAGTGACAAAACTGCTATTATTGTAGAGATTTTATCAACTTACACATTAACTTACACCTTTTACTATGTAAATTTGTCATGATCCTGTATTTATGACTTTTTGGTTAAGATCTTTACAGTTATGTGTTGATGGAATAATTACAAGAAGGAATAAAAGTGGGAGAGAACACAAGAGAATGTTGAATTTTTTTCATTTTTTTTAAATCCAAAGTACTTTCAGCATGGGAAACACTGTAAGTTTTAACTTGACATAAGTTTGATGTCTCAATTAGTTTTTAGGAAAAAACTAAAAAAATTTTACATTTTTTGTGTTTTTAAAACCTAGAGGAAAAAGAAAAAAAAACACAGATAATGAATTTTATCTCTTCTTTTAAATGCAATTTTTGTTATGAAAGGAAGAAGTTTTTCCTTAACTGTTACTACCTTCAGTCATTGCTGATCCTTTCCTGGAGTGTGCAGAAACAGAGGCCAATAAACCTGTGGATGAGCTAAACAAAGTTTTAGAAAAGTATGAGCAGCAGTTCACCCCTCGCTGGCTTGGAGTAGGTGGAGATGATCATACCCCCAGGTCTGTGCTTTGCAAACACTTACGACTTATTTATAGCTTATGATCAAATCAGTAAGCTGTGTGTGATCTTCTGTATATGTTTGTCATTTATCAGTATAGCTCTATTTTAATTCGTGCCCAAATCCCATATTTTTATAATTCAACTTTCAATACTCATAGTTGTGGTGATAAAGGAGCCTACTGAATGAATCTGTAACTCTATGGTATGAATAAAGTACTTTCTCTGACTTGAGAATAAAGAAAATGAAATTGTGCCTAGATTATATGTCTAGCTAATAATATAAGCCAACTTTGATTTGCATAAATTGCTAAAAACTTTAAGCCACAAGCAAACAAGAATCTCAAGCAGTATAGAAATATAGATGTTTAATAGGCTTACTTTATCTTTAAATAATTGTAAAGTCTCCCAAATAGAAATTTGTAAAAGAAAAACAAATTAAATACAGTATTGCAATATTGTTTTAGATTATCCAAGAAAATTTTCCCTTGAGACGTATGCAAAAAGTGGAAAGCATGTAATCAGTTCTAAAAAATTGTAGGATGAAGAAAGGCCAGAAAATAAGCAGAAGTCAGAGTTATATAACTTTACTCAATTTTTTAAAAGATGAAGTATAAAAATAAAAAAAAATATTGCAGTTTAAAACAAAATTGTTGCACCAATCTGCTCAGTTCCTATGAAGGCTATCATCTTTTCTAGTTCTTTCAGGAATTTTCTTTAGAATAATACAAACTGTTTTGTAAGCAAACTTATGTTTTCTTTTCTCCATTTTATTATTTATACTATGTGCCTCTCAATTTTTTGCATGCAGTAAGGGTGTTTCTCTCTGTACCTTTTTTTTTTAATTTTGATTAAACAACATAACTTATAGATCAGTCTACCGATAGAAAAAATCTCACAGCTTTTTGTGACAATTTTTGCTACTTTCTGTAGGACAGATTATTGAAGCAGATGTTGAAAACATAACCACCAAATCCATATTTCTCAAATAATATGAAAGATATCATATGTTCGAGATTATTGAAAGAGTTCATTTACCGTTCCCTTACACCTCGCTTAAGACACTGTTAATGTTAAACTAGATTTTTTAAAATAAGTTTACTTTTTTTCTATTCCTTTTTTTACTATTTATGTTTTTGTTTTCTTTAGTGTGGGTGAATGGGAGATCTACTTGACAGAAAGCACCTCTTTCATCTTCTTTGGAATGGAGCGCCTTTTGGCTTACATCCCGCCTCACAAGATTTCAGCCCTCAATATTCCTGGTAAATGCATAAATATAGTTGCACTTGGTGATGAAATAAATATGTAGAGATAAAATCAAGAAAATGCCATTTTATGTGGGCCCTATATATTTGTCTGGAAGAGTATTGTTGTTATTATTTTTTAATAGAGATAGCTTTTAAAACAATTTTTTTAACAATATCTTAAGTTCAGGCTGATAAGAATTTTTCTTACATTGAAAAAGAACATTGCATGAAAAAAAAGGGTTAATAATTTTAGAACTGCCGACTATTTCAAACAATTTATACTTTTTTGGTGTTTCTGAAATGCAATAGAAGATGAGATTTGTTTAATCTTCTTTTCAGAGTCCAGGGATATTTCATTTCAGTAAGATTTTTTTTCTGTCTTTCAGATTGCAGCATTTTGTTCTCATTTGATTTGGCCGAAACAGCAAAAAGTTTTCAGCGTCAAAGCAAACTGGATGTTTTGAAAGCGTAAGACAAGTGAAGAGGAAAATTATATCAAAGACTTTCTAACTCTTTACAAGAGAATGTTTTTCAAGTTTTCCATAAACACACACAGGTTTTATTAGAAACAACAAAGGTTATTGAAAAGTATTTTTTATGATATTTCATAATAATTTTGAAGTCCCACAGTAGACAAAATGAAGAACAGCTTCATTCTGTAGGCCCTTTGACAAGATGCTTTGACATAATTTACACATATGTTTAAAAGGAGAAAAATTGTGATGTTTTGATATATATTTGGGTTTACACACATTTATTGTAGAAGTAAGGGGTCATTATTGTAATATATACTTATCAATATTGAAATATGCGAGTGTATGTGTGTTCTAAAAACTTTGTGTAAAAATCATTCACTTCTTTATGAAAACTGAAACAATGATTTTCTTTCTGTCTTGCCATTGATCTAAGAAATTGATCAGCAAGAAGGCTGGATTGATTTATCAAATACTTTCTGTTCTAGGCCTCTTGCTCTGAACTTGGAATCTCCAGTTGAGTCTGCGATGCTCTCTAGTCTGACTGGCATCAAGTGCTTCATAAGCAATCAATGGCACTGCACATTGGCAGACAATACAAAGAAACTGCATACTTCCATGAGTTGTATGTATTATGATATTAATTCACAGTATTTTTTACTCCATCAAGTAGACAGAAGCTATAGATTTTCAAGAGAAAATAGGTGGAGGGAATAATATATTTGCAGTAGAAATTCAAGGTTAATATTTTATGGACAAAGATCCACAAAGATTTTTGATTGTTCAATATCCATTTGTTTCTCCAGTCCTAAAGAGTTAGATGTCAAAAATTCGAATTCGGAAAAAAGGCATTTGAAAGTAGATAAGATCTTATTTTTACCATCGTAAAAAATTTCTAGAAAATTTAATATATCCTCAGAGTATACTGATAATTTCAGGCAATTTTCATCACTGAGAAGCGTGGGAAAATACATTATTCTAAATATCAACACCATTAAATATGACATATTTGGTTTGGGTGCAGGACATTTCTCAGCTTGTTTCAACCCTTCAAGCCATATTTTTTTATTGCATTAATAAGGATCAGGTAGAGCTAACACTGCTCTTTCTAGGCTGTTTTCCTGCCTAAATTCCAAACAAAGAGTTTGAAAATTTGTATTTAAATTAGATTCAATCCTTTATCATATGTTTTATGTCGCATAGGGTAATTTTTGTTCCCAAGCATGGTGTAGGTCTTGTATAGGATCTTGACATATTTTTTATATAGAAAAGTATGGTCGTTGTCGTAAGTCATTTATGACATAAAAGGGATAAGTAAACTCTATTTTTTGGAAATTCAACATGCTGTATTCTTCAAGAAAACAATTCTATTTGACACCTTCATTTAATTTGTATGAGGCTTGTTCTCAAATGTTTTATGCAGGTTAATTTCTTTTCATTTTCTATCTCAATTTAAAAATTTGATATTTCTGTTAAATTCAAACATGCTCATGTTCAACATTGCTATGATGATTTATTGTTAATTTCCAAATGAATTTTCTTAATTCTTTCCCAGACATCTTACAAAAGGGTAAGACAACAGGACAGACTGTTTACATGCTGCAGAATCCTATCAAAGTTTTTGAAGAAGAGCAAGCAGCATTAAGACAGCAAGAGGCAGCAGCAAAAGAAGGAGAGCAACAGCATGCTAAAGAAAAAAGGAAGGGCAGTGGAGTGGGGTCTACTAAGGGTAAGCAATGAGATTCACTTTTAATTAAATGGAAATCGAATCGGGCTTAAAAAAACAAAAGGTTGAATTACATAAAATGAGAAAAACAAAAAAAAAACGCCAAAAAAAAACCCCTAATGAACTGATAAGAATAAAAAAAGAAACGAAGCAAGATTAATGTGTAAAAGAAAAGTGAGAGAATGATAGAAGAAAGAGGAAGGAAAGAAAGTATAAAGTTGGGAAGGTTTTCACGTTTACTTGTCCTAAGAAAATAAAGGAGTAAAATTAAAAAAGCGAAGTGAAAAGAGATGTAAGACAGAAAGAAAATATTTAACGTGATAAATAGAAGGTGGTATAATCAGTTCTGTTAGCAAAATACACAAAAATAGTTAGCAATATAGGAAGAAAATAAAGTAAAGTGAGAAAATCAAAATAAATAACTCCAGGAAAGTATCACATACTGCCTTTATCCCAAAAAGTACCTGTATTCCATCAAGTATAAGGACTTAAGTCTACTAAAAGGCACTCAAATGTATGTTATCCTCCCCTTAAAGAAAGATGGAGAGATATTTAATAGCCATAAAAGTGTTAAGTATTGAAGGTCTACTAATAGATAATTGCATTGGAACTAAGTGTTGCAAGATGAGACATGACAAGGAGTAAGATTTTGCCCTTTACACTCATTTATGTCTTGAAAAGAAAAAAAAAAACAGTTGTTGTAGAGTACTATTCTCTTGTTTCTCAGAAGTGAGGTATTTAGGCCCACAGTGATCCTTTCTGAGGTCTTCAAGTTCTCTGCCTATCTGCCTAGGATTTTTTTTTCTATGATGATCTCTTCATTTTTTGACTCTGAGCATTCTATGGATGAGCAGGTTTTCTTTCCAGAGATCTTTTCAATGTTTCTGTACATTGTCTGCTCAGTACTTTTGTGGTATAGATGGATGCTTTTTTTGTTGAGCCACGTCACTTTGGCTTCATCATGTTTTTTTTCTGATTTCCTCCTGCTATGTTTGTTGTTTTACATTATTTTTTTAGTTGCGTCTTTTTTTCCATGAGTTTCAAAATATCCACAATCATCCACTTTTGTTTTGTTTTCCTTTAGACTCTTGGTTTTTGTTCCATTGCTGCTTCTGTGACTCCTTCTTTGAACTTTACCCATTGTTGGTCCATTTCCTCAGCTTCTCTTAAGACTTCAAATTTAGTTTGAACAGCCACACTATATTTTACTCGAAGGGTCTTGTTAGATTTTAATAAAGCCAAGTCAAGTTTATGTTTTTAGGTGTACATCAGGTTTTCTTAAGAATTCAGTTTGAATTTAGCAGCCATTGTTGGAACTTGATCACTAAAACAGTCAGGTCCAGGGTAGATCTTCGCTGAGAGAAGCACATTTCTGAACCTTTTACTGATCAGGATGTAATCAATCTGGTTTCTGCTTCCATCTCCTGGACTTTACCTTGTGGACTTGCTTCTTTTTGGTTGCTGAAACCATCTGTTTCCATTAATAAGGTTGTTGGTATGACACCATTCAATTATTTTCTATCATTGCATGTTCCTGATGCTCCTAATACAGTTTTTTCTCTCCATTATGCTACTTTTGCATGAAAATCACCCATGCCCATGATGATCAGAGGGTCCTGCTGTATGCATTACGCTTTTTCTTGCTCCAGATCTTCAGAAATTTTTTATATTTCATTATCTCTTCTAGTTGATGATAGAGCATATAATTATTTGAATGATGTTAAGGTCCAATGGATTTCCTGCAATCTTGAAGTAAAACACGATCTGATAGTGTTCAATATTCTTTGGCAGTCTTCCCATTTCTTGGTTCTGCACAATAGCCACTCCTCTCTCATGTTCTATACCTCCTGAAGACTCCTTCACTTTGTATACTTTCTTTCTTGAATGGTGTTAAGTCATGATTGTTTTTGCAAAGATACCTCTATTGGCTAGCAATTTCCTTTAGTAGGAGCAGTACTCATACTGAGCTGTCAAGCCCAACCATTGTACCACAAACCGGGGTCATCTGCTTGGCCTTCTTGAGTGGTTCATAATTGACATCTTGTCAGTTACCTAGCATTCATCCACTACCGACTTTCCATGGCTTCATCGAAATCCTGATAGAGAGTGGGGGAGGGGGTGATGAGGATGTGTGGGTACTCCGTCTAGCCCAAGGACCTCCAACAAGCTAGCAGAGGGAAGGATTGCTTTACTTTCCTTTCACATAGCAAGATCTGATCTGCCACCCAATTCTGTCACTAGCATCTGGTAATGTTATCCAAGTATCTTTCATGTAAGTCATTGATAAAAATATGACTTGTCTCTTTAAATTTAATTGTTTTGTTTGGAAGTCCTATCACTCTATATATTTTGTCTAAAGCCTTTTTTTTTTTTAACTAAAATGGGTTTTTAAGAGCTTGTGAAGATTTACAAAAAATAATCACATTTTTTTTTTACAAATTGTGAAATATGTAGTTATACATCTTTATATACAAGCCCCCAGATATATTCCTCACTTTCAAAGCCAAAATATAGTGAGTTTTAATTTTGTTTCTCTGCACCAAAGACAGTATAACTTTGCTCAAGCATATTCAAAGCATATATGTATTTTACTTTCAGGTGAGGTGAAGGCAGAGAGCACAGTGGCAAGCAAAACTCAAGTAAAGACTGTTGAGCCCAATCAAGACAAAGATCAGGATGAGGCAAAGGATCCAAATGTGCCCATAGTAACCAGGGAAGCCTTTAATATGGTATGCTATGGCATGCCTAACCTCATTATAACTCAGTAGATGGGTTTTGAATAAGTATGATGCAAAGTAGAAAAAGATTTTTAAACCCACTGTAAAATGAATTTGCTTAGAAAAAGACCTACATATCACAGCTCTTATTATTTTAGTGTTATAAATGCTGTAGTTTATTTTGGTACACAGCTGTGGGAAAGGAACTGAAAAATTGTAATGCTACAAAGACACATGAATTTAGACAAGACTTAGTAATTAATAGACAGTTTTTTTGTTTAAGTCATGCTCAGAGCTAGATAAATCATATTCACACTCATTCATCTTTAACATTATAATATAAGAAATCGTTGTTTCTTCATTTGGTTTTACTAATTATTTCATTGTTCAAATGTTTTTCATAACCAGTGCTGTGATTGATATGTGAATGCATACAAAATGTTTTCCAACAAGCTAAAATAATATAACGTCGAAACAATGAATAAGAAAAAAAATTAATGCTTCCTTATTAAAATGGCATATTTAAAGATGAATACTGAGTGGTTAACATTTGATATAATATTTTTTTATTATAAAAATGAGAGCAGGTAAATAAATAATACCAGATTTTATCAAAAGCAGCCAAAATATTTCATTTTTTTTTATATTGCCTGTAATTTGAAAGCCTTAATTCAATCATTAAAGCGATTTGATAATTCAGTAAAGTTTGAGAGTCATTTATTGAATTGAGAATGCCAACAAAAGATTTTTGTTTGTTATTTTTTTTTTCAAGACATGGCGAAGATAGTGTGGTCTTTATACATTCATATTTTGTAGGAATGAGACTGCAATATTAAATCTAAGCCCCGTCCCAAGCTCTTTAATATATTATTGGCAGTTGACATGGTGATCGTTTTTTGTTTTTAGTTAGAATGGTTCAACAGTGTTATCCTTCACTGAAATACTGAGATTGCCTTATTTATTTATAATTTTGTTTCATAGAAAATAATAAACATTTTGCATAAAAAATTTTCTTCCAGTTCTTTTATCCATATTTTCTGTGGTCAGATACTATTTTTATGTAATTACAACCCATCTGAGTGTGAGTTGTTTTTTTATCATTAATTATTCTGACAAAGGGAAACATTGACATTCTTATTTAGAAGTTTGTAGCACGTATATGTGTGCTGATTTCGTTTATAATTTTAGCTGTTTTCCATAAGTTAATATATTCCAAAGAGTTCTTTAAGTAATTTTGCATGAGTCATCAAATTTATTTCAGAATTTAGATTAGACTCCTTTAAAAATCACAAAGTTCAAGTCCCTGATCCTGTGAGGTACATGTATTATGGATTTCTTTTCAATTGTTTTTTTATATATATTAGTTATTTTACAATTAGAAATAGGAACTTTTATGCTTTTATGGATGGTGGGAATAAGTTTCTTGTTTACCATTATTTTGTTCAACGGTTAAAATCTTGCCTTTTGTTCTTCGTAAAATTGGTAAAAAAAAAAATCACAATCAGTTGCTTGCTAGAAACTCAAAAGAAAGTGTACCAAAATTGGTTTAAGTAAATGAAGCTTTGTTTCCCGTTTTATCCTAATCCTTGCTGTTCAAAAGATAGTTACATACCATCTTTTATATTCTATTCAGTACCAATAAACAATGAATGAGTGTTTAAGCAATAGCTTTAGAAATTTAGTAGTACACAAGAACATTTGAAACAAAAGAATGCTTGAGCTGAAAACATCATCTAATTTTTTTTTTGAAAACAAATACACATATCTTTTCAGACTGAGTAGTGTATGACTTATCTGTATGAATAAATTGCAAGACAATTATGAAAACTTACTTCTACAGGCAACCCATTTACCATAAAAACACATGCTAAGTCTTATCGAGTGAAATGTGAATATGTGAAACCTGCTTTAAAAACTCTATACTAAAACTTCTTTACATAAAAGAGTAGTTCTTTCTTTGATTGATGTTTTTCTACCTATTTTTAAAAATCACCTTGTTTTGTGATTAATAAAATGTGTACAGTAAAATTGTTTTCTCAAATTATGCGTTTGCAATGAGTTAGTTTCACATAATGGTAATTAATTGCCAGCTTTTTGGGAGTTAAAAGTTTCTACATTGGCTTTTAAATTATCCCTTTTCCTCTCATTGTTCTAGGATAGCACGCTGTAAACCAACATATTTTTCTTACAATTAAATTCATGCAAGCCTTATGACTAACCTGATCTACATGCAAATATTCTTAATGGCATTCCTCTTAGCTTAGATGTAATACAGCCACATTGTATGAAATGTGACGTCTATTAAATTGTCTTCATAGCATAAGAGTGAATTAAACATAGTAATTGAGGAGTTTAATCTTTTTTTTTTCTTTTTTTTTTTTTTGTTAATGATTGTGGGTTTTTTTTTAATTCTTCATTTGAACTGCTTTTCAATTATTTTCTTTATCTCAAAATTCATAGGGACATTCTTTACGATTTCAACCTCAACACCATAGGTTTATGAGTTTTCAGTTTCATACTGTTCGACGGCATAAATCTATTATACAAAAAAGCCTGAAATTACCTCGTTATGGAAGAGCTTTATCAAGCAAACAAACAAAACTCTCAAAATGGCTTCATAAGAAAAGGAGAAGGACAGAAAGATAGATAGATAGAGAGACAGAGAGACAGAGACAGACAGACAGACAGACAGACAGACAGACAGAGAGATAGACAGACAAACAGACAGACAGACATATAGGCAGACTGACAAGTGAAATAGAAGTTTATTTAAAACACGCGAAAACTGAAAGACATACATATGTGTTTGATGATATTGTTCTCAATACTATTTGAAGGGGACGTGCACATCATTAGAAATAGTGTGGCCAAATGCATTAATATCCCTTTCTTTATTTCTATCCTTTTTTTTTTCTCTCCAATTTTCCAACATTTAATATTCATTCATTTTCCACTTTTTGTTTTCTTTTTTTTTTCCCCCCCCCCCCTCCTTCCCTCTCCCTCCTTCTCTCTCTCTCTCTCTCTCTCTCTCTCTCTCTCTCTCTCTCTCTCTCTCTCTCTCTCTCTCTCTCTCTCTCTCTCTCTCCCTTTTTTTTTCTTATCTTTTGCCGATTTTGTAGGAAATAAACTAAAATCAAAAGAATGAAATCAATGCATTATCAACCCGATCTCAGAAAAGTAGGCCTACTTTAACATGACGTGTATTCTTTAAGTCGATTTTTTTTAAATATATATCACCAAACCTATTGTACATCCTGTTTTATAAACGGCAGCCAGAGCCAGAGAATTTCGTGTGACCTTTACATAACCTTAAGTCAACCTTACCTTTTTTATTCCACATTTCCTCTGCTCATATTTTAGCAAACCTTTACTCCTCCCTTCTGGGATATTCACTCCCCTTTCTTCGTGATCATGAGTTTTGCATGGTAGTTGCAATATCTTTCTCTATCATCTGTCATAATGTCGAAAGCATAATTATTAAGAGTCTTTTAAATCGATCGAAAAATCGAAAATATGCATGTACATTCTACACTGCAGAGTTCAGCCGCACTCTAATCTAAATCCTTATAATGTTATGAAGAATACAAAAAAAATTAAAATATCCTTTTCCTCTGGAATCTTCAAACCCCTCTTTGCCTTTTACTCTTTAGGAAATATCCTGATTTACTATTAGATTTGTCAGGCTATATTGTTTCCTTTATCAATGAATTTTGGAACATCACTTATGGAGGGCGTCGGTCTTTTTTAAGAAACAATACGTCATATGATAAAACTTAACGCCTGTGCTTCTCAGGCTTTTTAAACGATATCACGCTATTTCTTCCTATTCCATAGGTATTGATTGCTTCTATAAGTCTTAGCCATGAAAGATAGTAGCATAAGTCATTTTCATTGCCACCATGAATTATCATTGTAAAATCCAAATCTAATGAAATCCACTATGAGTACTGTGCGAGGGATATTCACCTCCTCAAGTATGCAACTTAAGCAAAATTTAAAGTAGACCTACATTTAATTTTCACGACAGAAAAAGGCAACTTGGTAGTTTATTAATATTATAGAGGGCACACTTAACGCAAACACTTTAATGATAGAATTACATCACAGAAGACTGTAATTCATGTTTGGTTTAAAACTAACTTTTACATGGAGCAGAGTATAAAAGAATTATCTTTTCTGGGTCTATGGAAGTTTTCAGATACATTTTCAGCCCCGATCATTTGATAATAAACAATGTATATGTTAATATCATATGATTGTTTTACTTTTTCCACATACCTTGCTATTTTACGTGATAGAACAAAAAGTTCATGGATATCAATGTTAAAAAAAAAAAAAAAGATTAGTTCGGTTAAGGCTTAGGCTTATACCTTCTTTTCAAGATAGAGGCCTATTGCTAACTCCAATTCAAGTGCAAACGGTAGTCATGACATTTTGAAGATACCGGGTAAAAGAAGCTTGAATTGCATGGATATATCTTGACCGGACCAACTCTAAACTACTTTCATCTCTATGTCAAATCGTTCCTACCCTTGCTTATCATTAACAAGGTTATTACTTTGTAACCCTACATCATAGAATGCCCTACTACGGAATTCTCAGCCACAGCAATTATGACATTTTAGACGCAAAATAATAAAATGTCAAATGGTAACGACAAGTTCCGTTCGTAGTGAGAAATTATAGCCAGCTGCAGCAGCTGGGAGGAAAAAACGAAGGGGAAAGATTAACATAATAACAATGATTGTGAGGCGTTGCAAACTATGAATAATAGCAACATAAGGTCAAATCCACTTCCAAGCAAAATCGGTGCAAATCTTTTTTAAAACCTTTTCTCACTGCTCTCATTCAGTAAGCAATATATCTTAAGAATGGAAATAAACCAAACATCTGGAACCGAAAGCTGAAAAGCTCTAAAAGACTTGAGTTTTTTTCAAAATCATTAATTATATCTCTCTGCTGCCTGTATATTATTCAGATAAGATTTTTTTAAGGAATAACATTTTTTTCATAAAGAACTTAGATTATATTGAAATGTCTAATTTTTACCCACTTCAGCGACAATTCTTTTCCTTCCGAGCGGTAGAATATCGTCTGAAAGCACTGAAGGTTCTATCGTTGCTCAGAAGATTACGTACTTATATGGGAAAGATATTCATAAACAAAATATTACTATGGGGTTTTATTCAATGATTTTCACTTGTTGAACAGAGTTCAGACTTTAAACAGTGTGTCAAAATTTAATGTCTACGTGAGGATTTAGATTGATCTAGGTGTGTTTACTTGATTGTTTCCGACCCAGTCTTCCATAAAATGTTTCTGGGATCCAGCTAGCCATGATCCAATTTAATTTTGTATGTCCTCTCTTGTTTTAAAATAACGAACACTTAGTCGAGTTAAACATATACATTTCGATCGATCGATTTTCTTTTCCTATCAACTTACATGGGATGATTCTTTAAGAAGTTTGGCGTCTTTCAGGTTTCCCAAGTTATTTTATAGGCCTACCGAGACTCTTTTTTGGGGGGGATATTTAGTGTGAAATATCAATTTAGAGCAAAGGTAGATGATTCCATCGTTTCGTATGTTTTAATTTTGAAAGATCTGGCAATTCTAGAATTCTTTGATTTATGATGATAAAATATACATTAATGTGCTCTTATTCATTTGGTCTTTTTGGCATCCTGGATGACCTCTAGCGCGCGGCCTACGCGAAGGAAAGTGGAGCGTCCATCTGACGATGAAGAACAATAAAATGTGCTTTTGTGTGTTATACATAAATTGGCTCTGTACTATTTTCTTGTTAGTTGTTATCAACGTTGGGATCAGTTCTATGTAGCTGATTACACTAAATGTTCTGTATTATTTTACAAAAGTGCATATTATTTGTGAGATTTTAATTTTTTTTTTGTCACAATCACACCTTTATCCGAAGTAAAAGCAATAGTTTTATAATAATTAAGTCAAACACCAGACCAATATGATAATGAGAAAACTTCGCTTTCCCTCAGCCTTAACATAATGTTCATTTCTCATTCTTCCTTCATTTGAGACCGTTTTCAAAGATTATTCTCGAATTAACACAGGGTATATCAAAGAAAGAATTATAGTTAAACGCTTAAGTGGGGCTAATCTCACTGCAATATAGAAGCATAATTAACAATAATTATTCTAAAATTCGCCGTAATGTGATATTGAGTGTTTCGCGCCAATATTAGTCATGCCATTCTGATACCTGACCTTTCATTTACGCATAATGCGACTTAATCATTACAATTAAGTCTATCTAAAGGTTACATAAATTTTATACGGGAATACATTCAATGAAAAAGGAGATGAAAACCAAAAGGCTGGGTCATGAAAGACGGTTTTAACGATTGAATCATAGCAATAGTTAATTCTATAGTTACAAGACTTAACTACCCACGGGAAGAAACAATCCGATGAAAAGGGGTTAATGTGTTGTTGTTGTTGTTGTTGTTTTATTTTTATTTTTGTTTTGTTTTTGTTTTTTGTAAATCAAAGTGGCCACTCTGCAGCAATAGACTATAAACGGACTCTCCTCTCTGCATTATGAAAAAAAAACCTTTTCCTTTCTAATGTGTATTTGCAGGATATTTTTATATGTGTATTTTTTAACCAGTTGCTAATATTATTTGGGAGTTGTCCACGTTTGTATTTCTATAATTAATCATTTACCAAACCATGGAAAAAGAGAGGTTAAAACTATTTGCTCAACTATTTTCATGACTTAAGTTCGGTAAGTTACTCCCCAGGTGATTTTAAGAACTCAATCTTTGACTATTGCAGCCTTCTTGAGTACATTTAAACGCGTAATCATGTTTTACTTCTTTGATTAATGAATCTTTCGCTGTGGATAAATGTAATTGTCGAACTTACAACCCCTGTCTTATTATTCTCTCTCTCTCTCTCTCTCTCTCTCTCTCTCTCTCTCTCTCTCTCTCTCTCTCTCTCTCTCTCTCTCTCTCTCTCTCTCTCTCTCTCTCTCTCTCTCTCTCTCTCTTTGTTTATCAATTTATCTAAGTACGTGTAACTAACCATCCATCCTTTCAACCTGATTCTCTTTTTCGTTTCTCTCCATATCTATTTACTGATCTCTCAGTCTATCAATTTTTTCCTCGAATTTCTCTATCTCTTTTGTTATAAACCCATCATCCTTTCTGTCCCTCTTTCCCTTACGCACAGATTTCCTTTCAATGTTTCCGAGAATTTCCTGTTTCCTTTATTATATGTATTGACCTCACTCATCTTCTCTTCCTCACTTAGAGTTTTACCATGTCCGTTTCATTCCCTCCTTCTTTACTTTTCGATTACTCACCCTAATTATACCAGGAGTCACTCCTGCCGCAGTTACAAGTCTACCATTTTTATCCTATCCCCACATTATCTTTGACACAGCTTAGTTTTAAGGATTGCTAATCTTGCTCCCAACGGTGTATTATCAACCTTGGCCACTGGCGGGTAGGAACACACAAATCATAGCCTCTTCTGCGGGTGTCAAGCCTACCAAATTATGCCTGTTTGCCATGAAAACGATAGCCAACTTGACACGACCAATCTACACCTAATCTCCGGCTGCTTTGGATACACTCTGCTCCATGTCACCGCTTGTCTGGGGCTATGATAATTGCTTCCGCCAATTAAACTGGCTCACCACGTTCCAAATGAACATGTTTCCGTGAAACTTTATTTACTATAATTATAGAAAGTCAGAATACATAATTATTATAGAGACCAAGAGAAGCAAACCGCCAAATACATTTTAAAAAAATCCTCATTCCAGTTTGGTTGGCCACAACGGTTGAAATCAATATTGTAAGAATATTTTCATATTAATGGCCAACTAAATGGAGCGCAAAATTGGCCAACACGCTGGCGCTGTGGTACAAAAAAATTATATTTATGAACGTATCAGAGGACAACAATTCTTGGAATTCATTTTTTTTTTTATGTTTGTTTGTTTAATGAATATCAAAAAGCTTCTTTGAGTTATCCTGTAATAATTTTTTGTGGTGAAACTTTAAACCATCATCAATATCCACCTATGCCTTTCAATGGAACTTTAAAATATCACCCCTGTAGTATATATGGACTTGAAGGAGGAGGAGGAGCAGCAGCAGCAGAAGAAGAAGAAGATGATGATGATCATGATGATGATGATGAAGAAGAAAAATAAGAGAAAGAATCTCTCTATCTATCTATCTATTCCCCCCCTCTCCCTCTCTCTCTCTCTCTCTCTCTATATATATATATATATATATATATATATATATATATATATATATATATATATATATCTTTCTTCCTTTTCTCTCTGTTGTATTTTTCTATTCTTCAACAACCTGTTCTGACTTTGCATAACGATGATCCCAGTGCGACTGAATGCCTTTATTACTATTTTTCTTCGACTTTTTAATCGTTTTTGTAACAACCTTTTTCTGTAGAATTTCTTAATACCCTGGCCGAGTATTCCTAATGATTAGATATAGATATTTAGGCTGTAGGCCTACCATCAAATCGAACCGACTCACGATAGCCAAAACTCATGTTGGAAAGGCAGATACGAGAAGCGTTCAACCAGGATCAAGTTTTATTAACAAGAAAGAATTCTTCAGTAAATAAATCGAGACAAGAATCTTCAATTAGGGCTTTCCGGATAACACGCTAAAGGCGCCTCGAGAGATGGAGCAAGAAGGAAACGATAGATGAAAAAGGTTGAGTAAGTTGAGTGTGTGTTTAGATGAAGGGCACTCCTGTTTGTAATAAAGTACAAAAGGGGATTTGTCTCACAAAAGATATTTTCATAGTGTAAAATCAAAATCATGCCAACTAAGATTTAACACCATACTGTATTGTAATAAACACCAAGATTTCTTTTTTACAAAATTTGAAAAATACAATTTGAGGGGTTCTCGGAATTTAATAATATTTTATTAACCTTTCATCTGCTTCGGTTATTCAATTTGCGGTATAAATTGGGTTCAAATCGCTGAGGAAGCTGTATCCATCTTAACGTCTTTGATCTTTAAAAGCGATAGTACTCTTAGTGCCATTCCCTTTCATCTCTCTTTTTTTTTTTTTCCAGTCGAAGACTAGCCCGTGCTACATACCAGCTGCGCCAAGCTTGACTGTGAGGGATGACCTCACCGTTGCAGTACTTCTGAAACCTTTCACTTGCGATTTCTTACTTATACGTAGTTAGATTTGGCACCTTATTATTTATAATTTAAATGAAGATATAATTGAATGACAGGATAAACACATGAACCAAACTACCATATTCCCTTTGCAATTAGTTATACTCTGATCGTAAAGTGGTAAGATTTATTCCCCATACACTTCCTAATTGTATACTTTTATACCGCAAGCTTTCCCTTTGCAGTGCCATTAGAGCCACTGTGCAAAAGTATGGTCTTTACTTGACTTGAAGAAAACTATTAAAAGACAACAATAAAAGCAACAACAAAAATAAATAAATAAAATATGTAAGAAATAACCCATGTCAAAAGATCTTTGGGTGGTCTAAGTACACGTATAAACTATAATCCCGCTTCTTGAGTGATCTCCTACTATCCCAGTGCACTACTTTATCCTTCTACGAAAAAGAAAAAGGGGTGCTCATAGCTCCTACCAAATATAAAGTAAGATATAACTCGGTCTATTTCTTTTCAGTTTTAGACAGTGGGACTGTCAATGACTCTTCATCTCTTGATAATTGTTTTTGTTAATTTCTAGGCCTTCATTTGAGGTTTGAGAAGGGTGAACCAGGATACATCAGACTGTTTTTTTCTACATGCCACACTATCTTAACACCACAAGCATAGATGC
The DNA here is from genome assembly GCA_033675545.1 of Elysia crispata. Taxonomy (NCBI): domain Eukaryota; kingdom Metazoa; phylum Mollusca; class Gastropoda; family Plakobranchidae; genus Elysia; species Elysia crispata. Next base: position 2,063,852 of record JAWDGP010004263.1, on the reverse strand, counting down.
ATATCCGTGCCCTTTTCTTTACTCTTATCATAATCATAATATACAATGAGTCAAGGTTGTCTTTCATCAAATGACATTACGTCAAGATCAGAAAAATATGAAAATATTATGACTCAACGACGGCTCAAGGTTGAGAGCACTTTTTTGTGCTTGGTCAATGACGTCAAATTAAGTTGTTCCCACCCCCTGTCCTTTTTATTTCCTAAACAACCGGTTTACATCGTAATCATTTTAAAAACGTACATGATAAGAAGGGGTGGTGTAGGCATATAACAAACAAGGCTCTACCTTTTCCGCGACAGTCTAGACATTAAAATTTTCCTGTGTTGAAATGTTTCGCTTAAGAACAGTCCTGCCCGGGGAAAGTGGTGCCGATGTGATGTGCTTGGCATGATGACTGTGCATTTTCAAGATGGGTGAAATTAAGTTATAATGAGTTTATGCTTTAATGCTTTGTACTGGGAAAGATAAAGTCGAAGGAAAATCAACAGCAATGGGTGCATCCTCGAAAACCTACTACCACTAGAAAATAAACGGGAAAAGATGAAGTCTTCTTTTTGTTCTCTGAAGTCTATTTCCATGCATCAACCAGTGCACGAGCTATTATAAATATATAAAGGCTGTCGTTTTCTTGTTCCTCGTCAAGATAGACATCAGTTATTGCAGCCCTGCAGAATGAGTCGCACAGCCTGTTTATACATCACAAATGCCCGGACTTACTGTACAATTTGAAGGTTTCAAACGTTAATATAGTGCTTTAATCGGTCATGTCCAGTCATGACGCAAAAAAAATTGTCTGAAAGAAAGGGTCGTCGGTAACATCTTTTAGCACGGTTTATTTCTCATGTTAAGATTTAATAATAAGTGGGTTAACATGGACTTCTTAAAACAATAGCTGTAATAATGTTATAACCATATTTCCTTTAATGCTAGTATTGTTATATCTTCTTTTTTAAACCAAAGAACATCTAGGAATAAAATCTTTGCACTTGGTATGAACACTAGTATTACTGGTTTGCTTGCTTTTAATGTTGTTAAGGATACAGATGTCTCATATATACAAATAAAGCCACTAATACAAAAATTACTTTGCTAAAGGGCAGCTGGAGTAAAAAGAGGAAAATGTCAAGTCTTAACGACCCGTCATCGTCTAAGGCCATAGCCATCGTAGAGTCGGCGAAGTTTTTTAACGCCACGAGGAAAGGGTTTAGAAAAGATATTAAGATGGAGAGACGGAAAATGCAATGGTGTAGCACGCGTAAGAGAGAATGACAGGCTTGAAAGACAGAACTTAGACACAGGGACAAGGATAGAGGAAGGACACAACGAGAGACAGGAGTCGCACACGCACAGAGAGAGAGAGAGAGAGAGAGAGAGAGAGAGAGAGAGAGAGAGAGAGAGAGAGAGAGTGAGAAAGAGATTCAGACAGATAAAAGATAGAAGGTAATAGTAATGTGGTCACCCAGTACATAATTTCATAAATCTGATGCTCGTTGGGTCCTGTGCAACCATTTCTGAACCACATCGTGTTTTTGTTATTTGACAAATTATTGTTGATTCTCTGATTCAACCTTTGCAAATTGTTTGGAAATGTTTCATTTTAATGTTGGTAGACGGACGCGGAAAAAACAAGTTTTAGACTTCTTTGGAATTTTCAAAACTGGACTGGGAAATTGGCAGGTCCAAAAAGTGATGTAACAACGATACGTCTATGAGTAGATGCTTGAAGTAAAATTTAGTTTTTTAGTCACTGATATGAATATCAAACGAAACAAGAGCCCTACTATGTATCTTATATTTCTGCGAATAGTAAAATAATAATAATAATAATAATAATAATAATAATAATAATAATAATAATAATAATAATAATAATAATAATAATAATAATAATAATAATGTGCAATTGAGAGATAGTGTATTACCGGTATTAGTTTTCCTGAAAACTTAAATTTGCAAATAAATACGATGTCTATTGATTTTTTAATTTTTTTTTTTTACCTTTAATTCTGTGAATAAAACTGATTTTGAGTGTTTATAGCTAAATCTTATACTGAAAAAAAAAAGTTTTACATCGATTGGCAAGAAAGAGTCAAGCTGAGGGAGAAGTGAAGGGTGTGCTTAGGCTGGTTTTTGCTTTTTGAAACGATAATGCTATTGAAAATATGGTAATGAAAAAAAAGACGCCAAAAAGAACCAGCCGACTTCAAATGAAATATAAAAAGAAAGATGCAATTATTACAGCACGAGCTGCCACTCATGTACGTCTCTCTCCCCCTCCCCCCCCCTCTCTCTCTCTCTCTCTCTCTATCTATCTATCTATCTCTCTCTCTCTATGTGTGTATATATATATATATGTATATATATTGGTCTATCAGCCTATTGATCTCATTCACTTTGTTCTATCTTATTATCTCTATCTCTTTTTGCATACACACCAGTCCTGTGCGCATGGGTAGTTCATTCGATCTGTCGCCTCTCCTCCTTGCCACCCCTCACATCCCCTCTTCTCTCTCTCTCTCTCTCTCTCTCTCTCTCTCTCTCTCTCTCTCTCTCTCTCTCTCTCTCTCTCTCTCTCTCTCTCTTTCTCTTTCTCTCTCTCTCTCTCTTTCTTTTTCATTTTCTCCTTTCTCACAAAACATTGATATGGAAAATTTATGGATTTGAAGCATGCACAAGATTTGGTAAATCTAACCACATGGTGTAAGCAATAGAAGCCAATCATAACAAAAAATGAAGTGTTCAGGAGGGGAAAGCTACTGTAAGAAATCTTAAAAGTCCAATGGAAATGAAATAGTTTATAGCATTCAAGTTTGTGTGCTACACAATAGTAGTTTTCTCTTGCTCTCTACCATAGACATTATTACAGTTCAAATTAATGGTGTGCGATTCTTATTGAAATACAAACAATACAGCAGCGAATTCTGTAACAGTTTAGCACCAAGATAGACTATTGGATGTTACCTATAGGCTAAAAGAGGTAACGATGGAGAAAGACGACGACAGCTGAGTAACAAAATGACAAATCAACAAACTAGGCCCGGCCTAATTCATGTGGATCTTTCATACGCAGTACCTTTCGTTTGCCGGTAGTAGAGAAGACAGCAAGTTCTACTTCAGACCCAGTGCCCGGATACTTTGAACAACCATGAGAGAGGAATGATGTTAGTCACAAAAAAATAGTTACCTTTAGGACTCCAGAGAGATCTAGTTGTAGAGAGATAATTTTGACCTAAATATGGTATCCTCCCCGCCCCCTCCCCCCTTCCCCTCTCTCTTTCTCTGACTAAATTACCTTATCTAAACAATCAACCGAAATGTCATTCTAACATCAGAATGTTCAGGGAGAGACTTAAATTCTTTCTTAAAGTGAGATCGTTTTTAACACAAATAAGTAGATCTAGACCTATGCTCTTTGGACAATAAATTGTTAGGGAAACCACTGGACCAGTTTCCAGTTGGGATAAACAGGAAGATAAGTTGAAGTTGACATGATGTGCCAGGGACTGCTACAGGAGTAAGAAATGATACAGTAACATTAAGAATTGGGATTGGCACATACACAGAGAGAGGGACGAGGGAAAGATAAAAAGAAAATAAAAATTGGAAAAATGGCGCTGAAGAAAGTTTGATATGAATATAGCCAGGAAGGGCTGATAAGATCAAGGGGTTAACAATGGGATGGACAGATTAACTGTGGATAAGTATGAGTCATGCCCACAAAGTGGGGAACGATAGAGGGGTAAAGGGGAGGGCAAACGAATGTTGGGAGCTGCAAACTGAAGTCAGAGCGGAGGTCACTAACAGCCTGTGGAACAAAAGAGTGATTTACATTGTGAGCACCAATGGGTCTGTGTGCAGTCCGCCTTTCACTCTCAGAAACAGTGCATTTACGTTATAACCAATTTGATGTTCTTTAAAACCTTCATGAGTAGCAGTGTGTGTTTTCGTGGACTTGGCAACAAGGTTGGAGGTATAACAGTGTATAGTTTAAAACCTTTTGTATACAATAAGAATCGTTAGTTACTTAACGTTGTAAAATCCCAAAGTATTTACAGTTGATTTTAAGCGCTTAGTATTGTTTTGGGGCATGTCAACTATGAATTCCCGCAAGATAGTGTATCTCTGGACATTTTTTTTTTTTTTTTTTTTTGCGGGAACTTATAGACTGGTAAAGAACAGAATAAATTTTGTTCCAGTATTGCACATTACGGTTGATAAAAAGGCTTTTACGTATTCGGGTTTATTCTTATATTTGTTTCAACTGAAAATCGCATTGTTAACAAAGGACTTTTGTGAACAAAGTACCTTCATCATCCTATTTTCTCTCACCTAATCCATTCTAACGGCATTTTGGTCAATATCAGTAAATTGTTTAGTCAGAGGTAAAATTACTTTGCAATATCGCTGTAACTTCTTTAATTTAAAGCATTTTGCATAAATATACAAATCATCTATATCACGGTGTAATTAAAAAAAAAAAAAACTAGTTAAATTTGAGCTAGAGACATCCCTTACTCTTGCCGCAAAGTATCTACGTCTTTCTTTTGTATGACTTGTATCATAACACACTTAAATAGGAATGATCATGCTTAGCAGCCTACATACTGTACATAGTTACTGTGATGTGAGACTCAGTTCTTAGTGTGTGAGTGTGTGAGTGAGCTGGTGCTTATGAGATAATTAGTTGTTCATTAACACAGTGGCCTTCTTCGTTACCTGAGCTATGAAAGACTGACCATCGCAAATAACGTGCCTTACCTGCACCTAGGCAGTGGCCTGAACTAACTGAAAATAACGAAAACAGATGCTCTCTTGCTTCTACAGGACACGTGTTAACAGTGCTGGTACGAGGTGATTATATTGTCGATATAGTTAACCTGTTGTATGTCTTAAATGTAAGGGAAAATGAATGATGAAATACGAAATCATGATTCCGATTCATAAAGAAGGTATAATTATAGAAAAGGCAGGAGAGAAATTGTATTTTTAGTATATTAAATATTCATAATTTTATAGAAATGAGCTTCACAATTTTTATTTCAAAAATTATATCAGATACCTTGTATGTTCGAATGTTCATTCGGTTGACCTAAAAACAGATGGTACTGTATATTAAAGAGGCCTTAAAATATAGATTAATTTTAAAAGAGCAAAGAGTAGGATGTCGGAAACTGAAATTTAAAAAAAAAAGTTATCTAAGTAGATCTATTGCTCTATATGTTTTACTGTTTCAAAAATCTTAAAAGTGTAATAACTCCTTTAATGATGTTGATATTTTTATGCTATTTTCACCACCTAAAAGTTAAAAAAATGTTCTCTTCTAAAAATCAACATCTATAAAAATGATGTGGGCGATGTACGACTCATTTTTCACTGGGTGCCACACTATTTGCACATTTCGAGTGGTTTTTAAATAACTATTCCTCCAGATTTTTGTTTACAGCCAATCGTAGAATGAAGCTTCTATAGCTGATCTTTCCACATTTTCTTCTCTCTGTCCTTCTGTCTATCTGTCTGTCTGTCTGTCTATCTCTCTGTCTCTGTCTCTGTCTCTGTCTCTGTCTCTCTCTCTCTCTCTCTCTCTCTCTCTCTCTCTCTCTCTCTCTCTCTCTCTCTCTCTCTCTCTCTCTCTCTCTCTCTCATTAACTTCTCTTTGCAAAAGTGTTATACGCTTCTATCGCATTATATTCAACGTATTGGCCTCCTTGACATGCAAGTTCAAAATAAACAGGTGATCAGGCTGGATCAAAGAAATTTTCAATGTATGTTGCCCACCTGTAAGGATACAGACACGTTTGCATAACACAATGCCACTTGAGCATAACATATTCTTGTAAAACAGCAACATAAAAAAACAAGTAAATAAACAAACTCGATGAAGCTACTGATGCTTTTTACGAAACCACACAGTATCCCTTTACCGTCCTCCGATCCGTTACCCCCTCTGTAACCCTGTTAAAGGCTAACCCCATCCCCTTTGCCCTCACCTCTAATTACGAGTTGATCCTCCCTGACATGTCTCCGCTAGGGCTAGCCATGTGGCTTCTGAGACCCACGATCCTTTTGAGTAAACACCTAGTTAGACTCGATCTCTCTGACCCAAGGCGAGTCATTGGAGTCTTGGACCTCACCACCGTAGTTGTTTATCATTCCTCGGACGGCTGCCACAAGCTTCGCCGGCAAGCAATGAATTGAGGAAACTACAATTTTTGCAAACCTTGTACATGTTTTTCTCTCGTTTGATTTTTTAACGAATAGAGCGGGTGATTATTAAAGTGAGCGCTTATTAATAAATAAAGGCTATTTGAGGCCCAACTCCGTAAAATTATGAATAAATATTTGTATAGCTTATTTTCGGCTAAATTTTAATTTTCAAGATATGCTGTGTTAGTCTTCCCTTTTTTCTTTTTACTATTTTATTACATTTATTACTCTTAACCTAAACCATTGCTCTGGCTTCATTTTGATAATATAATGAAATACTGTCTGGGATGCGTTTTTGTGTTGTCAGTTTAATTATTGATAAATAAAGAAAAATTTTGCCTTTTTTTTCTTGGTTTGTTCACAGTTCATTTTCCACACTGTGACAATAAACTTCGATCAAAACGCAAGAATGCAACACATGTAATTGATTGAGAGCACAGCCCGTCCTCGTAAAGTTCCACAACTAGCTCAACATAAACTGACCACTTAGTTTATCCGCAATGGAAGGACGAAAACGGATGACTTCACAATCTATGGGAAAAATGAACAGTCGGAGTGGCCTCAACTTGCTCTTTGTATTGTCTGTACTTTGGGGCAGTGTTTTTATGGTCGTTTCGTTCAATGTGGATACTGAGAACGCTTATATATACAAAGGACCTAAAAACAGTTTCTTTGGATACTCGGTTGCAATTCTGGAGAACTCACAGGGAACATGGTAAGTCAAAGCTTGTAAATATCACTAATAGAGACTCAATTATTTGAATTTCATAATATTCCATTTCAGAAAAGCAGTTTCAGACATACCATATCGGAACAAGGAGAGCAATGTGGCTAACAGAGACAGAAAGAGGCAGATATAAATAGAAAAACAAAAAGTACAACACATAGAAGACAACTCGGAAATAAAGAAATGAGACCTAAACGTCCGCGCGTGTGACTCTATAAACATTATAGGCACATAGCTCAATTACTGCCGGACGAGAAAAGAAAGAACGCAGCTACAATTTTTTCACAAAAAAACATATAAATGGAGAATATTTCTGATGGAGCTACAACAAACGCGAACAGTTTATTTGTGTTGTGCTTGTTCCCTTTAGCTGTTTTAAAAAGAGAGAGAATAAGTGGGCGAGAAAATGGGCAGAGCGGGAAGGCATGGGAGAGGAAAAGAAAGAAAGGGAAGAGAGAGAGAGAGAGAGAGAGAGAGAGAGAGAGAGAGAGAGAGAGAGAGAGAGAGAGAGAGAGAGAGAGAGAGAGAGAGAGAGAGAGAGAGAGAGAGAGAGAGAGGACGATAGGGACGTGATTTTTTTTTTCAAATTGGCATCTTTATTAATAAGATAAAAACGTGTACAAAAAATGAAACGAGTCCACTTGCAATTGTGACCCTTGAAAACATTGTAGTACCAAGAAACTGTAGAATCGAAAGCAAGTACAAAGCATTTCTGATCTCAGTTAGTGCCAACAACACAAGGTCAAACATACGTGTTCATTCTCTATCTAAATACCCCGTTCCCTCTCCCTGCATCGGTTCCTCTGCAGTACATCTCTTAGATCTATTTGTGCATCTTTGAGGGAAAAGGTGCCAAAACAAGTGTCTCTACAACTTTAAAAAGCACGGTTTACCTGGCACATGGGGCTTTCTATCCTTTTTTTTTTTGTTTTGCAATTACCTTTGGTTTTTCCTTGCTACCACTTCCATCTCACCAACCAGTAAATTCTAGAAAGGTAACCTTCGACACAATGAATGGCTGGCCTTCACAATGTGACCTATGTAGCTCGAATTTCCGCGAAACCACTGAAGGCCCCTTCTAGCTGAGGCTATGAGAGTGTTTAACACGTTGGACACGGAACGAAAACTTACTAGATAGAATGGGATCAGGTTTTAAAATGACCAGGTGTAACTAATACCTATGTTACAATACGTTGGTAAGGGTCACATTGTTGAGGTAGTAAATGTTTATCTTGCCTCGCGCAATAAAAAATGAAAAAAAAAATCCTTTATTTTATGAAGTATTTATTCAAATAAACGTAGTGACGCACAACATGAGTCTGAGAAATGTAATATTAAGGTCAAAAAATTCAATTTTAGACTGAATGGTTTATCTTACAAATGTTTGTGCTCTTTCTCCACTTCAGTTTGCTGCCCGTATACTCTCAGTCTTAGTACATGTTAAAGCTAGGCCGATATAGATAACAGGTAGGTAGTCTTTTACTCAAGTATGCCTATTGAAGAAAAGCAGCAGGTAAACTATCGATATCCATGAAAAAAATATAAACGATTTGTTTTACTTTTTCCTCTAAATACAGTCTATGACAAAATAAGGGTATTCCTTGCGTCTCATTATTTTCAAAAGTTATGGTTTAATAGTCTGCCTAAAAGATGCAGTCATGAGCATCAATTTGGAATTTGCAGATTTCTGTTATATTCACAATAATGAGAGTAGCACTGCACAGCATTCTTTGATTCCAAGAGACTTTGCTTATAGCCTTCTAAACAAATATTTGATAAACTGCCAAAACTAAAAAAAAAAAAAAACAGAGATAAAGAATCTTTTGGGCATCCACTGAAGCACGATTGCATATCATTATGGGTTAAGATAGTAGGGTCGAGCTAGTGACAAGCACTGCTAGTGGGACTGCTAAATGATCAAAATAAGAACAAAAACAAAAACTAAAGCAACAAGTGCCATCCCTTTTGTCGGGACATTTTATAGTGTCTTGAAATGAATACCAATAAAAGAAGTCGATTTCGATACCGTTTTTTTTCAATGTAGTAGTACTGAGAAATGATTTATTTGTAGTTTACGATACCCAAAAAATGTTTTTAGTGTTCACACTGTTTCATTGTGAGAAATGTAAAAACTTAGCAAAAGATGAAGAATGAGATGATAAAGAAGAATGAGCTGAAGAAGAAGATGAAGAGAGGGAAGAGATTAAAAAAAGTAGTAGTAGTAGTAGTAGTAGTAGTAGTAGTAGTAGTAGTAGTAGTAGTAGTAGTAGTAGTAGTAGTAGTAGTAGTAGTAGTAGTAGTAGTAGTAGTAGTAGTAGTAGTAGTAGTGGTAGTAGTAGTAATAGTAGTAGTAATAGTAGTAAAAGTAGTAGTAGTAGTAGTAGTAGTAGTAGTAGTAGTAGTAGTAGTAGTAGTAGTAGTAGTAGTAGTAGTAGTAGTAGTAGTAGTAGTAGTTGTTGTTGTTGTAGTAATAGTAGTTTTAATTATTTTAAAAACATGTAGTCGAAGTTTGTGGTCGACTTGGAAGGCGTAGATGACTTCGTTGTCGGTAGTCTAAGACTTGGAAGTTGTTTGCGCACCTAGAAAAAAGTCTAGCTTATGATAATTTTTGGACCCATTAACATAATTGTGAGTCCTAAATAAATTTCAAATGCAAATAACCCCGTGAAGATTTACAACAAAGTGTATCGTCTGGGGTGTGTAACGTGAGTATTTCAAGTATTTAGCCTACTTTCTTGCTTTGTAAGAGACGCACAGAATAATAAAAACTTAAAAATGCTTTCAAATAAAACACAAATATCCAAAATTGATAGAAAATTGTGTTTATGAGATTGCATATTAGGCTTTCCTTTGATTTTAAATGTTTATAGAAATGAGAGAAAGTCTTCCGATGCAAAATGTTATACTTTGATGTGTTTATACAAAAGCAGAGTAATCTTTTGTAGACTAAAATTATCATGGACTATTAATAACGTACTACTGTATCTCTCATTGGTACAGTTTGGACAGAACAGAATAAAAAAAAACACCTGGATACATAAAATTGCAAAGATACATATTTTTAGAGATAAAGAATCGTTAAGTTAAATAAACATAACGTCATGGGTTGCTCTCTCTCTCTCTCTCTCTCTCTCTCTCTCTCTCTCTCTCTCTCTCTCTCTCTCTCTCTCTCTCTCTCTCTCTCTCTCTCTCTCTCTCTCTCTCTCTCTCCATTTTTGAAGATATTTCTTGTTAGTGGATATGCCTGGCAAAAACCGATATAAAGCTTTATGCATGTATGCATTATTTACCCAGCAAAACTCTTTGATTTTGGAAAACAGGCTATTAATTGCAAAGTAGATGGGAAGGTGAATTGTATGTAAACTGGTTGAATAATGCGTGCAAAAGTGATCTAGAGCGTGGTTTAGTTGTTGAAGCTGAAATAAACAATTTTGTGTAATGTACGTCGTACAGCAAAGCGCACAGTGGCGGAGCCTGTAGTTTCACCGTGCAACTGTTACAGTACAGTTCATGTACTATAGAGACTAGGCGAAACGTTTCTTCTTCAGTCATGGTTTAAGTTACAGTTATACTAAAGTCAGGGAAGAATAAGGAATGTTTGATACAATTTTTACATGCGCTTTCTGTGGTGTGCGGATGGACATGTTTATTGCGTAACTAATTGGTGTGGTTTTTCAAATGACAGCTGCTGCACCAGGAGCGAATTTTTTAAATTTCCTATTTTAAAAAATGCCATCTTTAGAATGATGCAACAACAATATTGTTACAACGTCCGCTTTGTTCGTAATTGGAACGGAGCGTCAGTGTTGCTTGCCCATTTTGTTTATGACTTTGCTAAAGCTTATTTGGGTTATTTGATGGCATAGAAATACGGCATGGTTGATTTACAAAGTAATACCTCTTGAGACTCGAATTACAGATGGAAAATAATAATTTTAAAAAAGCTGAGATTGCTTCCCCAGAGAAACAATATTTCCAGCATACTGATGAAGACGAAATTTCTTTCCCAGGAGAAACTATCGGTTCTGCAGTATAATGTAAATGATGATGAAACAGTTTTAGCCTGCGTAGGAAACTGAAAGGGCCTTCTCCTTTCTGTATTTACGTTGAATGTAAATTTGCATCCTTGTACACATGCGGACTTTCATAATCATTATGAAGGTGTAGGATTCGGCTGTAGCCTTCCATGGTAGATATATATATGTATATACGCAGCCGAGGAGGCGAAGCCAATTGGGTATCTGAAGCTGTCACCTCCGTTTATTCCAAAATTCCTGATAAGTCTTGACCAGCTGACACACCTGCCCTGGTGCAAGGTTTTTCTCGCCAGGTACCGCAGCCGAAGGGCACCTAGCGCAATAAAATTTTGTGAGAGCACGTTTTGGTGGGTTGGAGCAAAAGTGCAAAAAAAAAATGAAAGTCCGATTTAAAAATACACTTTCTTCTTGATTAATTTACCGGTTGCAATGTATCAGGTCTGATAAAACCAGGTCCACCATTTGTAAAGGTTTATAATCAGCAGTGACAAGATACCAATACTTCTATCTTTTAAGCGCACTTTTCTAGTGGTCTTCTCGAGAATCATCTTAACGTACTTTAACCTTTTTTTCCTCTCAAAACACACACCTAAGCTTCAGTTGAGTCACATTTTTGATACTAATATTCTTCTGCTATCTGTGCACTTATGAGCACTATTTTTCCCCCTAAAATTAAAATCTAGCTTAAAACTTTAGTTGTGACTGTTTTGAAAAAAATATTTTATCTTTGTAGGCCTGTTCCTTCTTTCCATCACAAACCAGAGTCGACGAGTTTAATATTAATTTTTACATTGAGGTCAGAGCCAAAGTGAAACTCCCAAAACATTACATACGGTGATGATTTTGTTCTACAGTCCCATTAAGCTTGTTTTGATGATAATCAAAATCGACTCGGACAGTCTTAATTGTAATCGGCGGATTGATAATAACATTTCATTTACCTCCTGCATGCCAGGCTTCTAGTTGGTGTTGTGCTTTTGAACATTTTGTTGGGTTTCGGTGGGCCTACAAACCTTATTGAGGCAAATTATGGATGAAAATAACAATATAGTTCACTCCCCTCTGGACCTGCTTTATAAAGCCACTACTATTAAAAAAATTGCAAAGTGTGGTCTATTGGTGACAGTCTCCATGGTGCACAAAACCAATGAATGGCTGCCCACTTTTTTTAACCCCTTTTATCATTACACCCTATGTTCTAAATGTTCTCAAAAATAAGGCTTCGAAGTGTATCGATAAGAATCTAGGATTTTAGCTCCGTTTATTACGAGAACACGAAGGACCGACTACAAAAGTATACTCTCAAAGTTAAGGTAGCAATTTGTCCTAAGATCTGCTGCAAAAGCCTTAATTGTCTCTTTTAAGTTTACATTTCTATTACAAGACACTATCTACCTGAATCTCAGAATTTTCAATGTATAAAAATGATATTAAAGATATTCTTTGGACTTAAACGGTTCATAGAAAAACAGTTACAGCAAATCTTGTTCATCTGTAATCATCATGAGAACTTCTTCAATACAACCGTGGCTTACGATTCTATTAATGACCCGGTCTACTGCAATTTACTCTCAGTTATAAATAGAACCCAAACTTAAAATTATAGCCTAACAGCTTGAATCTCGATTGACAACAAAAGTATCGTATGTAAGTCCAGTTTGCCGCAAGTTGTCTATTTGCTCTTTAATTATGACATTCTGCCAGTATTTATTATGGTTTCTATTAATTTCCAAGTGTGTCTTATTTACCCAAGTGAACTGTTTATTGCCCCTTGTAGTAAACAAGCTCGTTTTACAACTTGAAGTTCAATTATCCAATGATCTGAATTAATCCAGAGTGTAAGTTAATGATGTACATAAAGGTTCAACATAATAATTCGAACACAGGACTGACAATATGGAAGTACAGCGATTGTCATTGGGGATCGTATTAATACGAAAAAGGTTTACTCTTTAAATCTTGAAAAAAAAATTGTGTTGAGCTGAAAAGGAAGAAGAGGAAGAAGAAGAAGAAGAAGAAGGGGGGGGGGGAGAGAGAGAGAGAGAGAGAGAGAGAGAGAGAGAGAGAGAGAGAGAGAGAGAGAGAAAGAGAGAGAGAGAGAGAGAGAGAGAGAGAGAGAGAGAGAGAGAGAGAGAGAGAGAGAGAGAGAGAGAGAGAGAGAGAGAGAGAGAGAGAGAGAGAGAGAGAGAGAGGAAGCGTGAGGGGGAGGGAAAGAAAAGGAGCTAAAGCAGAGAACGGGAAAAGGAGAGAGGGCGGGGGAAAGGGGGTGGGCAGCAGGGATTCGAAATGTCATTTTCCTATGAGTGTAATGTAATATCGTCCCAAGCACATAATTGTTTGACTATGCTAGCGAAAATACTGAGGTCAAGCAAAGAGCCGTATACTTGGTATCTAAAGAAGGCGTCGAGTGCTTTAGCTGGTGTTGACATTTTGCTTAGCGTGGGAATCCATGTTAAAGGATCCAGTTCTAAGGAGTTCCATGTGTGCATTTTATACGTGGCGAGAGACATTATGCTTCAATAATGATTGTAAACGAAGGAAAGTGAGTGAGAAGTGATGTTTTCCGAACGGAATGACAGCAAAAGACGCACACTGAACGAGTCGTTTCTATGATATATCCATGTTATGTTAAAAAAGAAAACGCCTGAACTATGAAGACAGGGGCGAAACTGACTTATTGCGCATGTTCCCACGCCGTTATAGCCAACAGGTTGGAACATGTCTCATAGCCCAGCCGATGTCATGTTGTGTCCAAAAAGAAGGGCAATCATAGCGCCAAGACAGGCAAAAATTATGGCACGGCAATTCTTTACTTCTTGCTGATAGGTTCACACTGACATGAGAACCACACACTGTGAAAAGGGAAACAAGCACTAGGGAGAAGGGACGGTGGGCAGAGTTCTCTTCAGATGAAAGCAACGGAACAAAAACTGTACTTAGCTTTAACAAAGCTTAACAGTTCGAAGATTGGGCTGTTTCTAACTCTTTTAACAGCATTAATCAAGACTTACTTTTTCGCTGCATCGCTTGCATGTGAAATTATGGATATTAATGAAATTTGTGAAAGTTAAATACAGTACCGGGTATATAAAAAGAGGGGAGAGCTCACGAGGAATGCAAAGGGAGAAAAGATAGAGAAGTATGAGGCCTGTCATGTAATAACAAGCATGCTTTATACATATGTAAACAAGTCACCGTGGAAAAGGAGGAACTGGATCAACTCTCTTCCATTCCTTTTCAACGTTCTTTCATTTCTTGCAGTACTGCAAAAAACTGGTGGTGGGGGGGTTGTTAATGCATGCACGTGAAATATATGGGTTTTACGAACATAGTTGACCACTTTATAAAAACAACTCCTCAAAAAACACCAGTGTTTTATGTGACGTTTTTTTATGGAGGAAATGGTGACTGATCCAATACAAAACCGAACAGAATTAAATTATGTGGTTTTAAAGGTACACCAAACTATACATCTGCTATCTCCTCATCATGTGCTTGGAAGAATACATTATCATTTCATCAGAAAATCTTTTTGAAATCGGAAAAAAACGTGAGTGAAATCATCCTACTACTATTAGGCTACTATTGACCTTTTGAGAAGTGCTCATAATTATACTAGTATACACTACTCAAGACCTCCCCCCCCCCCCCTCTCTCTCTCTCTCTCTCTCTCTCTCATAGAGAGAATTGGGACATTCATAAGATTTTACAAAAAATTGCCATCTCTTCTGCATTATCACCTTTTTATAAGAGACCCTTTAAATCTCACCTTCTCACGTCTTGTTCTCATACCTCCGCTTCCCCATTTGAATTAAATTTATAAAACAACAAATTTTTTTCAATTTCTAAATTTTTATTTCGTTATAATACAAACCAGCTCTAATACCTGATACCAAACACGCGCTCCAACCTTATCTAACCCTCCTATCAACGAGGTCACGCCCTCTGCCATCACCATCCCTAGCCATTGCACTGAACCTGTGTTGAACTTGAAGCATACTGCGTACTGTCCCTTTTGTTCGTCTGATCTCCCTTTGTTTTGGACATGTATAGCTTGTTTCTGTCATTTTCTATACACAATCTGATGAAGCCATATTAAAGGCGAAATGTTTACGTATATGTTAAATTTATTGTAGTTTTGTTTCTTTTTTCGTCCCGCAGTTATAATAATATAAAGTTGTGTGCCTCTCTCTCTCTCTCTCTCTCTCTCTCTCTCTCTCTCTCTCTCTCTCTCTCTCTCTCTCTCTCTCTCTCTCTCTCTCTCTCTCTCTCTCTCTCTCTCTCTCTCTCTCTCTCTCTCGTTTCGATTCCAGCCTATTCTTTGTTTATATGATTAACGAACAGATGTATCAAGTTATCTCTGCCACGTAAAACAGCACAAAGGCCTATTTTCATCATATAAAACGTGTGTGTACCTCAAATTAAATTACAAAATATTATATGTATAAGTCTTTTATATGTGGGTTTAAAATCATATTTTGAACATACCTGGGTTAATGAATAAACAATACATAGAATCAATTTAATCATAAACATTTTCAGTTCAAATAACAAATCATCAACCAAAATTTAAAATAATTTTATTAACTTAGCATTTTAGCCAGTCTCTTACCTCATTTAGTTCATTGCCTGCAATGATCTTTTAATTGTAAAAAGTTTTGCAAAGCGGATGTTTTACATCTCGTCATATCTAGCTTAAAATCCATATTTTCGTGTTTTCCTTATTTTACGCTTGGCCATTTTCATTGAACCACTATGAACATGTTTTTTGAATAATAATATACATGTAATTAATTTAAATAGTGGATATAGGGCCTATATGAAGTAATACGATAGACATGTAGGATAACAATAACACTTGTAATGCCTGTGATTTTAATTGTTAAACCATGGGTACGAGTTACTTTGGAAGTGTAATCCATTAACGTATAAAAGTAGATTTGGATGCCATCTTTCATATTACAGTGTAATATGAAAATAATCAATATAACTGTGCCTTAAATTTATCACTACAATACACTAGGTTTATATATATATATTACTGAGAAAGTGCTTGTGTTGTAGTGCAAAAGGGATCAGTTTAAACTTTTTTTTTATTTCAAAGAAGAGAACAAAAAAATACATGTATAGCTCTATCTGGGCTCGTTTAAAAATAAAGTTTTGGTAAATGTAATTTTCGTACAAGGGAATCATATGTGCAGCTGTGAATTTTGCAATATATCTGTCCTGCAAGATCTTAAAGGCCAACTGGAAGTTCCCCTTACATGTTTTAAATGTGGAAATGGTCTCATTAAAAAAGGCCAAATAGAGCAACACGTAAAAAACGTCCCAAATCCTTGTATAACACTATAACTGTTGTAGTCATCAAAGTCATTCATTTTTTTTTTTAAGTCAAACAGTGTGATTAAAATAAAAAAAAGCGGGGCTCTCTGAGGTCTCTAACACATCAGGTCTCAACACTTCTTATTTATCTTTAAATGTTACATGAGCTAGATCAATTACTCAGTGATATTGTTACTGATTACATTGTTGTCTTCTAAGTGTTTCATAATGAGATCACTTTCGTCAAAGTCAGTTGTTCTCTGGAAATAAAAATGAAAATGGTCTTATCACGTGATGCTTGAAACAAATGACTTGCTTCCACATGTTAAAGTTTACAAAATGGCGCCAATAGCCTTGCCTTATTTAGACTTAGCATTAATAATTTCCCTTTAAAAGAAAATGAAAAGAACATATACATGTACAAAGGCTTCATTTAAGTTAAAGTTTGGAAATATGACTTACATTATTTTTATTTTCAAAACCTTGTGATAACTGATGTTTACATAAGTCAACATAAAACAGCTAAAACACATTTTAAAAGAGATTTATCAAAATTCTTACACATATTGTAAAAAGTAAAAAAAATTTTTCTTTAATATAGGCAATACACATAAAATAGGCCTGAGTCTTCATAAAACATTAAACATAAGCACAAATTGATATCTACTAAAAAGAGTTTTACTTTTACCTAATTTGTGTCAAATACTGAAGTAGTCGTCTACAATAAACGACTCTCTATTTTGCCAAATGAATTTTGTACTTAGTTTTCCATTCATAAAATCTTAACATTATCTTAACATTAACTAGTAAAGTAGCCATCTCTAATTGTGTTGGACAGACATATAATCACTGGATAAGGAAAAATATTTAACAGAACTTCCTGAAATAATTTATATCCTTGAGGATTTCTTAGTTTTGCTCATGTTTGGGAAATTAACTCTGCAAAATATTCACATAATAAGGTAAATGATAAATTTAAGAACAGACATCAAACTTGACTCTCGTTTCTTACAAAATACAATATGAAATAAAACTTAGAAATAAATATCACTAATTTTCATAAATATGTTCTGTTCAAACTGATTAAAGCTCATAATGAATCTTCAGGTTCAGACATGACTTAATATGATTAAAAAAATCAGGCATTCACAATATACAACACATGTAATGCAAAACATTTATATTTGGCCACTATCTGTAGTATGTTTGTATTGGTTTGTAAATTAGGAAATAAAAAAAAAGTAAGGGAAGAATGACAATCTATACACCACACAAAAGACTACTGCTATGTTGAAAATTTAGGTACTACTTCATGAACTATTTTGTACATAAATTAGTTAGTGTATGAGACACTGCTGCACTTTGTGGAGTATCATAAATGGTTTTGTTTGGAAGGCAAATAATAAGGAAAGTTTTTTTTTTTAGAATTTTAATCTAGATTTTCCAGCTTTTCATGGTGTAACTTGCTCCTATTTTTCTCATATGCTATCATTTTTAAAGGTTTTGCAGACGAGGCTTATGGGCCCTTAGTTTGACTACATCAGTATGTTTTTAGACTGATCTACATCATTTGCACCAATTCATCCTAGCAGGATATAACAATCATTTTTGGCAAACATCCTAGCCCTCTCACAGAGAATGTAACCGCTATGCATGGGTACATGATGACTACTAGCCATGCTGAAATTCTACTGAGTCCTAGCAAGGTGTCAGCGCTTTGTATGTGTATCAACTTGTGCTCACACTTGTGATGTAACATGCTGGATTATTTGTACCCAATAGACAAATCATGTGCAAGTTAAGTTAGAAGTCATGCTCAGCAGTAGGTATGTTGTCTGCGGAACTGAAACTTCAGTATCCTACAAAGTTGAAAACCTGATAGAGGTAACATTAAATATTTCGATTTAAAGTTCATACATGTATTACAAAACCTGGACATTTTTAATGTAATTCACTCTACAGAAATACTAGGGGAATGTATTTACACAATGTACTCTACAAAGTAGGCAATGCACGCGCACATATCAATATAATAATAACATGACTAAAATAGATTGAAAGCCCAGAATGTTAACCTCTTCATATATTGTAAGGGTCAAAGTACTTTAAGCTCTTACTTTTTAGATCCAGTGATTTGCAGCCAAAGATAAAATAGATTATTTATAGTACATGTATAATTTATACTTACACTTCAGACACTAAATTTTCTCTTTCTTCAGAGTCAGAGCATCTTATATCATTACAAACTAACAACTTTATATTCACATAAGGATATTTTTAGTGCTGTCAGAAAAGGAATGCACAGTTTTAATATTTATTGTCCTTTTACATTGTCAATCATTTAAAACTAAAAAGTTATTATAAATCTTCCAATTTTAATAGTGGGTCCTGGCTTCACCAAATAGAGAGATAAAGTGAATCAAATAGACAAACTTAGTGTAAATTTTAATCCAGGTCACTTTGACCTTTACAAATCATCATCAAGTACAAAAAGGCCTAGTTTTCCTTCCCTAAAGGCCGATAGAAATAAATGGGCTGCGGAAACATTATTTGGGCGATAAACATACTCATTGGTCACAACACTCTTCACTTTGGTAATCATTCTATTGTCTATGGCAATTTTAGATAAAACATGCAATATATTGTCTGATGCTTCATTCAAACTAAAATATTTAACATAATGAAATTTCTCTCTGCTGTTCAGCCAGTATAAAACATAGTCTGCAATATTTACTTCTCCAACAATGTGATCTGGAACACAGGCACATGCTGCAAGTCTCATTCCAACCTCAAGAGTGGAAACTTGTGGGGGCAAAATACCCGGTGTGTCTATAAGATAAATAGCTGGGTTCAAACCAACTTTAATTTTATTCAAAACACTCCGAGTCACACCAGCTTTGGCACCTACAGTTGTAGCTTTACCTTTCCGGTACATTTGGTTATTTCTTAATGCATTGATAAAAGTTGATTTTCCAACATTGGGAACCCCAATAACCAACATATTAAAATCCTCAGCTCCTTCTCTTTGATATCTTGGTCTTGATTGTACAAGGTCTTTGGATAAAGGAAGAAGTTCTGAATTAAGAAACGAATTACACTGTATGTGATGAAATGATGTGAAAAACACATTGTCGACACCATCTAGTTTGAGTCTGGCTTCAATCCTTTTTTGTTTCTCAATGTTGTTGCCAAAATCTGTTAAATCAACTTTGTTCAGAAGAAGAATGTGAGGTCTCAACTTGATGAAATCACGTAAACGTGTATTGCGTCCTGAAAATGGTATCCTTGCATCATGAATTTCAATAATGCAATCTATTTTCTTCAACTTTGCTTGGATTTGTAAAAGACCAGTCTGCATGTGTCCTGGAAACCATTGCAAGATTTTTTTGTTTGGAAGCTTGAACTGTTTTCGAAAAATATTGTCAAGTAATCTAGACATGTTTTATAGACAGGCGTAGATCTGGATAAAAAAAATTTGGGTATGAGGTAGCCTAGAATCTAGATTTAGATCTAGACATCTAAACTTAATGGAGATTTCTAATTCTAAACACTTTTGGATCCCTATTCAACACTAAAAATTAGACCTAAAATTTTCCACTTTTGAATTACTTCCCATAATTTATTAGACTGATATTTTCTTGGTAACAATATACCGGTAGATCTATCGGACTTGCACACTTTTATATTATTTGGCTGAATCTTTACTTCTAGGCGCTGCCATGTTGTTTACATGTGAGTTTGTTGTTTCGATTAGCAAGAGAGTTCCAAAGAATATTGACGATTTCTTTTATTTTTAATACTAACGATCAGCCATAAATAAGTTCGTACCAAAAGTATATAAAGTAATCAAATACATTCAGTCTGTCACTTGAGGCGATTTTTCCTCTGAAGATCTCTCTAAATATCAATCTAAATTTCTGGTACACAATTTGTCATAAAAGAACTTTTTCCGTAATCTAGAGAAAAAGTTGCAAACTGAAGTTTTAAAATACTTTAAAGCGAAGCACTAGGCAGTTTTGAGATCGCTAACCTCTAGAATATTGTTCACTGTTCAAAGCTTTACTTGAAATGCATTTTTTAATTTTTTTTTTTTTTTAGAGTTCCCTGTTGATAAAATAAATATGCAATGAAAAATCATTTAGGTCTGTAACAAACAATAAGTGTAGATTATTTTCTACGCACTCACACAAAAAAGTTATCATTCGTTCGAATTTTGTTAAATTCTATGTTTTTGCAATCGCTGCCTCTAACGTTATTGCAACATGATTATGGTTCAAAAAAATGTCTGCGGCGCGCACAATGAGGTGTTCTCCAAGTTACCAAAATAGGCAGCATCTACTATGATTCGCGGTTATCACTGAAGGAGGCGTGAACAAATCTCTCTCTCTCTCTCTCTCTCTCTCTCTCTCTCTCTCTCTCTCTCTCTCTCTCTCTCTCTCTCTCTCTCTCTCTCTCTCTCTCTCTTTCTCTCTCTCTCTCTCACACGCTCACACACTCACACACACTCTCTCTCACACCCTATTTATCTTTCTCATTCACACACATACTTTTTCTTTCATTCTTACCCCCCTCTCTCGTTCTTATTTTTATCTATTTATCTGCATTCATCTCTTATTCCACCTTCTTATCACATTTTAGCTACCTGTCTTTTTTTTTCATCTTTCATTTATAATGCTCTCTCTCTCTCTATTTGTCAATGTGTACGCCTGTCTGCATGTCCGTCTGCCTGCCTTTCCGGTTGCCCGTCTCTATCTGTCCCTGTCTGTTTGTCTGTATCTCTCTCTCTCTCTCTCTCTCTCTCTCTCTCTCTCTCTCTCTCTCTCTCTCTCTCTCTCTCTCTCTCTCTCTCTCTCTCTCTCTCTCTCTCTCATTCGTGTATAACTAAACAAAGCGGCCGTAAAGATCGAAATTCAATGAATATTATATATCGGCAAGACCGTACAGAGGTCAAACAATTATTAATGAACATGAGGGTGATCTAAACCTGAAAACACTGTTTTTTCTGCTTGGCCATCAGTGAGTTGTGGATGTTTGTTCTTATCAAAGCTTACTGAAATAAAATCTGCGACGCATAATTATATTTTCTCTTTGCAAAATACCATATATATTACATAAAAAAAGATTTGTTACAACAAAGGTAGGAAGCGGGAGCAATAGGTAAAGGGGTAATCAGAGATGATGACACAATGCACTGTTACGTTGAATATTTGTGACATCAGCTGTTCGTAAATGAATGCAAATGAAGAAATTGTTATGAATAAAGCATTTCATAGGATTTTATATCTTGTAATTTGAAAAGCGTAAAGCCTATAGTCTTTACCCGTAGATCTATTTCACTTGAACCGTTTGTGTACAATAATTCTTTTGAATAAAATAATATTAATATCAAACTTCTTTCTCTTTGAGAGATTAATAACGTGCAAAAACGCGTCATATTTCACACGAGAAAAGATTTACTTGTTTTATTGCCTTTTCGTACAGGTTACTTGTAGGAGCTCCAAGAGCAAACGATTCATCTCTGCCCAGAATAAATGAGCCAGGAGCAGTCTTCCGGTGCAATTGGCGATATCCCAGCAGCTGCTATACAATTTTTGTAGATTATGTTGGTTAGTATCTAGCAATTGCGATTAACTTTTCGAGTGCTGACAATAATTTGATACCCATTACAGGGAATGTTGCGCAGTGATTTCTTCTTTTAAAGCTAAGCATAATATGTCTTCCTTATGGGCACCAGTGCTATGGTGGGCATCACTGCCGGCGTTTAGTGTTTCGTTACGTAGTGAACGTGCATTAGTCTCCATGTGTCTTTAAATTGAATGTCCCATTTGTTGTGAACTTCAAATTAAGGTTGCTCTAATTTTTTACCTTCGATTTAGGAAATGAAAAACAAGTGTTTAAAACGTGGAGAAATGTTACAGTGGACCACAAGAAAGATCAACAGTTGCTCGGAGCCTCAATTGATGTTAATGTTAAGGGGAACTCAAATGTAATGGTAGGCGAAGTTTTTTTTTAATTTTGATAATTCTCTCCATCCACAGTTTTTCCTTAATTTTTTATTTTTTTAAATATTTTTTTTTTTTTTTTTTGCTATTTGCCTGAATAGGATTTTTTTGGTCATATTGTATGATATGAGGCTCACATGCTGGAGGTTAATATATATGCAAAAAATCGAACAGAAAGCAGTCTAGACGTTAAAAAATGGAGAAAAAAAGATGAGTTGCAAAAAACAGAAATTGGAAAAAAAAAGAAAAAAAAAAAGGAACAGAACACTGAAATAACACACACACTCATACAAAACCAACCAACCTACATATTTAGGGATTGTTACCTAATCTGCCTTTCAGAGTCAAATACTGTGTTCACATTTTGGGCCATCCCACACTTTACTTACACACATTCTGGTAATTGACTGCCAAATCATATACATGTAAATTACATCGTGATTACATAGCCCTCTGTCCAAACAATGTCTGTTTCCAGCACTCTGAATACAGCAACCTGAGGCCTGTTTGATATGGGGGAAAGGTCGAAGATTTCCTTCCTTAAGGGCGGACAATGTGAAAAAATAGGACAGGCAAATGAAATAATTATTGCTCTGTGTTTTATTTTTCAGATATGTGCACCAAGATGGGTGGAAAACCAGTATCATGTGCAAGACATGGCATTCATGAATGGTTTATGCTACGAGTCTAATAAGGAACTTGAGTTTGATGATTCCAGTGGCTGGCCTGCATTTGATAATTTGAAAAAACAAATACATTCAAGTGGAAGCTACTATGTCTATGGAATGGGCATGCTTGGCTCATCTGCTGCCTATTCTCAGGTGAGTTCAGTTTGATAACATCCATTGGCTGTGGTAAGCTTGCCCTTTGTATAATTTGAACCCTCAGATTTTCGTTGCGTCAGCTAATACTAATGGCTGCATAAACTGTAGCTCTCTAAAAGATTTACCGCACATAAAATTATTCCCGATTAGTAGCAGTAGCAGCAGCAGCAGCAGCAGCAGCAGCAGTAGTAGTAGTAGTAGTAGTAGTAGTAGTAGTAGTAGTAGTAGTAGTAGTAGTAGTAGTAGTAGTAGTAGTAGTAGTAGTAGTAGTAGTAGTAGTAGTAGTAGTAGTAGTAGTAGTAGTCGTAGGTATCAAGTTATTTTCAGTTTATTTCTTTATTTAAACATAAATTATCATCAACGTTCTGACTATTATTTTTGGTGATCATCATTTGTAGGATGGTCAGTTTGCTGTTCTGGGCAGCCCAGGTGTAAACGATTTTGCTGGTAAGTTTACAGCAAGAGTAATTGGGAGCTGTAAAGTGAAATGTTTCCAAATATCAATTTTTAAAACTTTGTCATTTTTTAAATGCTTTATACATACAGTTGTAAAAAAAAAAACGACTAAATGTGCAATCTTTTTTCCATACCATCGATATCTCATGTAAAATATGAATTGCTCTTTTATGTTCAATTATCATTTTGTTATACTGTGCTTTCATACTTTCTTTTTTTTTTATGAACAAAAAATCGAAAAATCATACAATGTTTTTTTTTTGTTTTTCAACCTTTTTCTTTTTTCATTTCCTCAGATGACCATTTAATTATCCAAATTTTCTTTATTCTAATATTTTTTTTTTGGATTGAAAGATCCTAAAGGTAAAAACAGACTCACATTATTAAAGTACTTAAATGCATTTCACAGGCGGCTTTGTCCGTATCAAAGGTGGTGTCAAGAAAAAACCACGTGTAGTGGATATTCCTGTTGAAGCAAGTAACTCATACTTTGGTAAGATAATTCTGTTTTTGACTTAGCTGCATTTGCTAAAGAATACTTTTAGCTCTTGAGATCATTTGCTTGACACTGCAGATTATAAATTTATTGAATATAGTAAATTTACTTTGACCGCAGTGACACAATTGTGTTTTTGGTGGTTTTTTTTTTTATATTCTCGTCTTTTTTTTTTCAACTCTACAATAGCTGAGACTGAATATTCTAAACTGTGATTCATTTTTTAATGCACATAATATAATCGTAAAGCATATAATATTATAATATGACTTTTCCTATGTCAACCAAACATGTCTTAAGTTAGATAATGGTGACATCATTTTGGAAAAAGAGAGAATCCTAGATAGATGGGCAGTGTACATTTTTTAAAACCATCAAAATGATTTTAATGTGATTAAGAGCAATTTTGCTGGTCCACATAATTATTATGAAAGATCAGATGCGGACAGCAATAAAGAGATAAAATCAGGCAAAGCAATAGGCCCAAATTGGAATTGTTAGGAGTACTTGAAGACTATGGAATTGATAACATAGCAACATTACTCAATGAAATCTATGACACAAGTCAGATTCCACCAAATATCTCCAAATCTATATAGCAATGTTACAGAGAGGGCAACAGAATGTGAATTACATAAAACGATCAGTCTTATGAGTCAAATCACCAAGGTACTTTTAAGAATCATCATGATGCATGACAGAAGCAAAATCAAACCAGAAATAGCAGAAGAACCGTGTGGCTTTGTGGAGGGAAAATATTCAAAAAAACAATCTAAATCCTCCATACTATAAATGAATGAGCTCTGGAAGTACAAAAAGAGGAAGATAAGTGCTTCATGACTACTCCAAGGCATTTGATAAATTACGATATTATGAGATTATCACAAACAGTTAACACAGTTGAAGATAGATAGAAAAGATCTAGGAGTGATCAAAAACTTGTACTGGGAACAGACAGCAGCAATGAGCATTGATGGGGAAATCAACTCATTTTAAAAAAATAAAGCAATGTGTAGTCAAGGATGTTTGTTTTCCAAAGAGCTTTTCTCTCTAGCTCTCTGCAGGAAATGACTATGCAAAACCTGGAAGAATACTCAGGAACTAAAGTAGGGGGACACAACATATTAAAACTTGAGATCTGCTGATCGCTCTTTATTAATTGCAGAAAATAAAGAAGATTTGCAACAATTATTAGTCATTGTTGAAACAGGATGCAGAATGAAAGGGTGGAATTGAACAGCAAAAAGACAGAAATAATGGTCCTCAATCAAAGCAATGTGTGTCTACAGCTCAACATCTTTACCATCGAGAATAAAATCAAGAAGAGGGATCGAGTCAATATAAAGCAATGGACACAAAAGCACTGAAATAGCTTCAAAAATAGTGCAAAAAGAAAAAGAGTTTCCATAAAATGAAATCGATACCAGCAAATAAACATGTCTCAATTCACACAAGAATAGAACTCTGTAGTGCTATATTGAGCACATTCAGATTCAAAGCCCGCACAATTTCAAAACAGTTACAAAAGAAAGTGGAGCCAACAGAAATGTGGTTCTTACGGAAGCTATGAATCTCATGGACTGCAAATAAATCAAATGGAACAGTGTTACAAGAAGCTGACACAAAAAAGATCACTCATAAATAGAATATGTAAACACCAGGCAACCCATTTTGGCCATGTGATGAGAAGAGAGAAACTAGAACATCTTCTGACAACTGTAATGATCAAAGGAAAATGAAGCAGGGGAAAATAGCTTGAAAAGACGTTTGATGAACTACAAATTGGCTAAAAGTAGGATGAGTAACAGGTGCACTAAAAGCAATGAGGGATAGAGATTCTTGGAAGGCCATGATCGCCTACACAAAAAGCAGGATGCCTGATTGATTCATTGACTTTGGTTGTACCTCTATGAGAGGCTTAGCAAGAGAATATTTTTCAAAAACACAGTAAAATCTTCTCAAAACAATGGCTTGAAAGCTAACTACAACAATTCTGCTGAAGCTTGATGTCGAGAAATATATTTTGTGTAAAAAGATGCAGCACATTTTGTCAAAGCATTGAGACTTTTATGATTTTACCTTTTTATTTTAGGCTCTTCAGTAACAACAGCTCGATTGACCAAAGATGCAGTATCCACCGTGGTTGGAGGACCAAGGGCTGGAGGTGCAGGGAAAGTGAGTAATAACTTTTTCAGGACAATTCTTTCTTTTCTCTCCCATTCTTTTTTGTTTCATTTAGCCCATCTTTGTCCTTCATATCTCAGCATATATTTGAAATGACTTCCGTTTTAGGTGCCACAACTACTTCACCTCCTTCTCCACATCATTTTTCCTTGTTACACATTACATATGTTAATTATTATCATAACAGTTTTACTCAACATATATGTCTTTGTTTCATATCTAAATTCTTTCTCATTCTAGATCTAGTGTCACTTAACTATTTTTTGCATTTTCTTATTGAAATTTTGCTTTTCTTTTTTTTTTATCTTCTCTTCCTCTCTTTGATATTATTTTGGACCTTTTTTCTTTTCATTTTGACATTTAAACTTATATAAACTTCACCAAGAGCTTATTTTCTGGGCATCATGAATGTTTTTAATTTTTAATACATTCTAACCTTTTGCTCTATGCGCTGCTCATAATGGCAGTACCAGCATTATATTTATTTGACTGATGAGGGGTTAGAACTCATATATATATATATTTTTTTTTAAGTTAAAAATCTTTTCCCTTTATCTTTTTGGCAAAAATCTTTTCTTGTGATGCTTTGTAAAATTGCATTTATCTCATCTTACCCATGATAACCTAGCTCAAAGTATACAGGAAACTGAAATTTTACCTCTACCAATTTCATATTTCACATTTGTAGGCTAATAAGAATCACTTTGAGAATGATAACTCTAGGAATCTGATGAACATAATTATATAATCTTAAGTTAATTTATATGATTTTAAGTTACAGACAGCACCTACTGTAGAGTTTAGGCTTCAGATATGGAGGTCTTGCTTTCAAATCTTGATTTGTGCAATCAAATGTTAGGACTGGATCATATCAAACTAGCACTATCCTAAGACTTATCATGAGTACTAAATTTCTGTTATTGTATGGACTATTTAAACACTGTACTTAATAGTAACCTTTTAAACTGAAAATATGCAAATACCATTGCTACCTTAAAGGAAAAAATGCTCAGAAGGTTGCAGGTTCAGAAACAAATACATAACGAAACATTGTATAATAACAGAGAATCATTAAGATGAAAGATATGCCTTACTTATGCTCTTGAGCAAGATTTTCCTTGGCAGAAAGATCCTGCATTGTCGGTTAAAAAAAAAGTATGAAAATTTTCTTACAAATATTGATATGTTGTAAAATTAATTTAATGTGGCAAATTTCTAAGTCAGAAGATGATAGTTGAGAACAATATATATATATATATATATATATATATATATATATATATATATATATATATATATATATATATATATATATATATAATACATACATTATTTATTAGATATATAAATGAAAAGCATAATATTATCATTCAAAATTTATGGAAAAAAGCTTAATAAAAGACTGAAACTTTTTTTTTTTTAATTAGTTATGACAGTTTTGCTCATAATATGAGTCAAAATTACACCTGAGCAAGACATTTTTTTCACTTTGCACATGCACTTAAAATCACATTCTCAAGTTTGAAGAGTTCAATTATTTTTTTCCAATTTTCAGGTCTTTGTTTATGATTCCCAGTTAGAGTTCTTACTATTCAAAGAAGGGGAACAGGTATGTAATTTTGAGAGATAGGCCTATATAACTTATAGCTTATTACAAGTGAGCTCTCTGCCTCTTTTGTATTCCCACATGATTCATACTATCTTATGCATTTATTATAACTTATCACTGATGAGGCTCTTCATTTAACGATTAAGCTTCCAATTCTACAGAAAAACTAGGGAAACTTTGTATTTTGAAAAAAACTGCTTTATGTGACTTTTTATTACGGCTTCAAGATGTAACCTTATACTGAATTTATCTATGCCATAAGCTTGGAATCAAATTTAATCTACAATAAATCTCTCTGAATTCATCATTGTGTGAATTAGGTGAAAGATAAATGTTTGCTAAAAGTTTTAAGGAGCAAGGTATGCTTTACGGGAGTGATGAAATCATAATCAAACCTCATAATCTAACCTCATGATCATAAAACAATGCCTCCTAGTAGTGAAATATATGATGTTGTTGTGGCCTAAGAAAAGGAGATTTTTTTAAATTTCATCTGCAAAGAAAAAAAGAGTATGAGAAAGCTAATTAGATTAATTAGCATTTTTGCACATAAGGCAAATGAATCCAAGTTCATGGACAAACATGGTTTATCAAACAGAATTTAGCTTTTTCATAATTTGGAAGTCAGAAGAAACTTTTGCTTTAAAAAAAGTTCAAATCCGCACCAGTGAAGATTTCCATTTTAAGGATGTTGAAAATCAAATGAGCATTATAATTATGTACCATATTTTATGACTTTTAAGTCCAATGTTAAGCAATAGCTGTTGTCATCATCATTATTATTATCATTATTTCCTATATATCTCCATCATTGCTACATCGACCTTCAAACCCATAATGAAAAGTAAAAGCAACACATAGGAGTAACAACACTGATTGCCAGTATGTCATATTTTTTTCTTTTTGTTAATGGGTAAAATTAGCACATGGCTGAAGTATAATTTTAGTGAAAGTGAATGGTAAAGAAGTTAAAAGACCCAAAAAATGTGGAAGGTTAAACACCAATAACCCCTTCTTTTTTCTTGTTCAACTTTCAAATTTTAGTTCCCCGTATTTATTTTGTAAATGATTGTGTGGCTGTATTTGCAAGATATCAGACTATATCATTATGACTCTTGATACATATTCTCTACATTTAAGCAACCTAACAGATTTTTGCCTATTGCAGCTGGGAAGTTCTTTTGGTGCATCTCTGTGTAGTCTTGACTTGAATGGTGATGGTCTCGATGACATTGTAGTTGGAGCCCCCTTGTATACAAATGAGATGGATGAAGGCAGAGTTTATGTTTACATCAATAGAGAGTTTGTATGTGAACATCATCAATTTAGCATTATTTCAAAAATAATTCGCTACATTGCAAAGCAGGTTTTGATGAATCAAATAATGACAAAAGACTTGTATGAATTTTTTATTTCTATTATAATTTGACTGTACAATACAGAATGCTAGTTATTTTAACCAGTTTGGCTTTATCTTGTATGTTGCAGATTTAGTTTTAAATCTCATAATGTTTCTGAAAATTTTAAGAATTACATTGCAAGTGAATTGCATTCACTTTTATATCCTTCAGTTTAATCTTGAGTTATTACAACCCATCTTGTCTGGATCAGACAGTGTTGGTGCCAGATTTGGAACTGCTGTTGCAAACCTCGGAGATTTAAATTTGGATGGTTATCAAGGTGTGTACTGATTAAATCTTTTCTATGCTTATTGTAATTAGAAAATGTAGAATTCTGCTATAACAAGATAAGAGGAACTTTCAAATTTTATGCCTTTATCAAAATTCTAATTAGATCAGATAAACGATTAATTGCATAAAAAGAAAACAGCAGAATTCATATAGATTATAGCAACTTATCACTTTGACTTTATGTACATTATATATTATTAAATGAAGGCTATATAGCAAATCACTCTCTTACCTTTTTCCTATCTTTTCTCACATTAATAAGCCAGTTTATTGCATAAATTAATGATTGGTTTGTTGGCTCTCATGAACAACCAACAAATATCCTCATTCATCACATGTCAAAATCCTTACTGCTAATCCCTTTGTGCACACACACATCTAATCATGTTTATATCACCTCTTTATTTTTCCATTACACTACATCTGCAACACATTATTATTGTTAGGCGTTCTGACGTGGGGTATGTTACCTTGACATGTTCACTCACAAGGTGCAAGCTATCAGCTGGCCCATATAAGCTTGACTACAATGGGACAAATCATTCATGTATCCAATGCTTTTCAACACATTTCAATTTAACTAACCCCCTCCCCCCCCACACACACACACATACACCCCAATCCCCTTTCTGATCTTTTTATGTATGCTGCAAGGTACATTTAGGTCTAGAGTCTAATGCTTGGCTTTCAATTGACTGGTTGCTAAAATTGAGATTGTTCAGAGATAGACTGTCATGCTTTGTATGATCTAATTTCTTTGAATACAACAGAACAGAAACTGATATATTAAGGATTTTTTTTTTCTAAATGAGATCATGAAATAAATGCAAATCGAAAGAAATATCGAAAATATAGCATGGAAGAAGAAAAAATTATATCTGCATATGAACCTTAAAAAACAAATGGCCAAGATCACAAGGAGTCAATGTGTGGTGGGAAAAAATTTCAAAGAATAGTGGAAATAAAAATTATTGTATACTCTTTAAATGTTTGTTTATGCAAAATGTCGGCATGGTGGGGTATATGAAAAAAAAAATCCACAAAGCAACATATTTTTACCATAAGCTTGAATCAAAGGACTAAAAACTTGTACCAAATGAAAGCAAAGTTGAACAGTTATTTACTATGCTTTCATCTGATTCTTTTTTGTTAAGTGTAATAAGCTAGTGTCAATAAATATGTTAGATTTTGGTTTGTTTTTTTGTTCATGTGAAATTATGTACCAGATCTTGCAGTTGGGGCACCATATGAAGGTGGAGGTGTAGTATACATCTACAATGGGGCCAGCTTTGGAATGTACAGTGAACCCTCACAAAGAATCGTTGGTAGAAATCTGCATAAGAGTCTCAAAGCTTTTGGTTGGTCATTTTCTCGTCCTTGGGATGTAAATCGGGATGGCTATGAAGGTAAGTGTACTAAGCCTATAATTATGCAATGAAGCTAAGAATGCATAGGATTGACTGCATTTCATAGCAAAGCAATTCTGTTGGGATATCAAGAATACATTAATTATGTGAGTCCCCTAATAATTACATCTATATAGGCCTCAAGTTGAAAAAAAAATTAAGAGTGATAAGTTGTTATGTCCAGAAATTAGAGATGAATATTAGTAATATTAATCTCCTTTTCTATATTTAATTTTTTTTTTATTTTGTCAGACTTTGCTGTTGGATCCTTTGAGTCCAACAAAGTTGTTTTACTTCGGACACGTTCTGTTTTGGACTTGACTGCCAACCTGACAGTTAGTCCTAGAGTAATTGATCTTGCAAGTGAACCCAAGTGTCGTTTGCGAGGACTCATGTGGCATTGTATAGAAGCAAAGATGTGCTTCAAATACTTGGGGCAGAATTTACACCCCTCATCAGGTACAGGCTATTATTACTTAATAAATGTACGTTTTCTTTTCAAAGCATTTGCAAGATTTTGTGCATCAATGGACCAAGATTTCCATGGTGCTAAAACTTTTTCCAACGTTTTATATTAACTAAATAAAAATTGTATGAACTCGTTTCATTGATCATCTTGTTTGAAATACTGATAAAAGCAAAATTTCCTTCATTTACAGAGATAAATATGACTTTGACCTTGGACAGTATAGAGCGTCATCGAGGTGAACAATCAAGGTTATTCATTCCTGATCATGAAAACAGAGAGATGGAATCTTTGCAACAGCTTGTTGTCCTTCGATTAAATAGAGGCTTTTGCATAAAGAAAAAAATCTTTATCAGGGTAAGGAAAAAAGACTATAAGATTGATAGAAAAAGGCCTGAGCTTTATATTAATTTCATAAATGTAGAATATGTCTCTCTTTCTTCACTAGATGATCCTAAGTACCGAGCAAGATATTGTCATACCACTTTTTTTTTTTTTGCAATAGAACCCCAGAGTTATCTACTGCGATCTCCTACCATCTTAGCTAAACATTTTGACACACACAAATGAGAATGTTGTCTTTTGTAACAAAAAATTTCAAAAGTCTGTTCACTCTTTTAGAAAGCTTCAGGCCTGAATTTTCTTTCATTTCTGTAGATTTTTTAATAAGTATTACAATTTCTTCCTACAAGTGTCAGTTTGCTTTAAAAAAAAACAAAGAATGTTTCTTTAAACAATAAATTGTTACAATGTCTTGCCACAACATAATCACTTTCAGATAAGAGTGTATTGTATTAGAATCCAGAATGGGTAGAGTAAAACATTGTTTGTGGGGTAAGATATTCAAGTAATTAAAGTAGTAAGAGATTAAAAGTAATCAAATACACTCATTAAAAGAACTTTATTGTATGTTAGAATCCGACCTGTATCTGAAAGCTGCTCTGGTGTGAGCTGAAAAATTTTTTGGCAATAACTTATTTTGTAGGACCTTTTGATTGGATATAGTGTTTTGAAAAAAAAAGAGCTCAGTGTAAATAGATAAATATATCAAAACATAAGTTAAATCACTCTGCAGGTAGGCCGAGATGTTGTCACCCCCTTACAGATGCAGTTAGATTTTGACATTGCATCAAGCTCCATTGGTATTTCCAGCGAGTGTGAAATTTGTCCTGTAAGGAATAAATACAACCCCACTGTAAAGACAGCAAGAGTAAGTCTCAAGTATATTTTATTTATTAATTTATTTCATCTAAAAATTAATTATGTGTTAATAGCATTTGTAATGATTTAAATTTTAGCAAAATTGGATATTTTCAAAAAAAAAGACAGTGCTTTGTCATTACATTTCAAGTCTAAAGTATTCCAATGGAACGTTATAATTTCAACTTGGAATTTAAAATCCAGAGTATTGAAAACAAAATAAAATAAAAAGCCATAGAAAGTTTACTAGCCTCCTTGATTCTCTGATGTCTTACTTGATTTAATTGGTTTTATGATTAATTTTTGCAATTTTTTTTATCTTATCAATATTTTTGTTTTCCATGTTTGAAGTCCAAGAGACTGTTCTTATGTATTCGACATATTTTAACACCCAGTATAAGCTTATTGCATATTGAGACCTTAATTATTGAAGTATCAATCAATCAGTTAGATGCTGTGCTCTTTAGCGTAAGCAATCATGACCTTCCACATGTCTCTATCTATGGTCACTTTCAGTGCATCTGTCACTTGTCCTTCTTTGAGCCACTTTGCTGCATTTTCCTTTGATTATTCCAATTGTCAGAAGATATTCTAGTTTCTCTTTTCTCATCACATGGCCAAAAAAGGTTGCTTGGCGTTTAAATATTCTATATTTGAGTGATCTTGTTGTGTTGTCTTATTGAAGTATAAGAGAGTGAAAAAAGCTAGATTTACTGCATTTTTGTTTATTTCTTGTTTGCACACTCAAAGGGAATAA
This sequence comes from Elysia crispata, assembly GCA_033675545.1. NCBI lineage: Eukaryota > Metazoa > Mollusca > Gastropoda > Plakobranchidae > Elysia > Elysia crispata. Next base: position 2,030,468 of record JAWDGP010004263.1, on the reverse strand, counting down.
AATTGTATAATTTACCCATCTATTTATTGAGCAGATTTGTTAATTGAATATGTGGACTCTAAGCTTCCATTAATAAGATGGTTTCCTGCCTATTACCAGTCCACATCAAAGTGGTCATCAGTTCTTATTATTTTACTCAATTTTGATGTACTTTTTAAATTAGTGATATTATAAAAACAACCAAACTTTACATTACATTTTATGAAGTTACTTCTCAAATTAATCCTATATTTATTGCTTTGCAGGCACAATTTGCATTAGACTGTGGAAAAGATCATGAGTGTCATCCAAACTTGAAAGTCCATGCTAAACCTCTCTACAGCAAAGGGAAGTCCACGTTTCTTGTCGATGACACCCCATATTTTGATTTGGAGATAACTGTCTCCAATACAGGCGAGACTTCATACCTGACTGTGGTGACCCTAGCATACCCATCAGCTCTGCATTTTTCTTATGTCCACACCATGGGAAAGGGCCCTGCAGTATCATGTATTCCAGCTGAAAGCTTTTCAAATTCTTCTCTTGCAGTCCTTGACTGTGATATAATGTCACCTTTAAAGTCCATGAAGAGGGTGAATTGAATTCTTTATTTTCTTCATCTAAATAATATTTTAGGCCTAGCACTAAACAAGCAAAAAGAGCACCATGCAGCACATGCTAAAAACTTTTCAAGATCACACCTCAATAAGCAATCTGAATTCTGCGTTGTTTAAGTCAGGATGATATTTCAAAAGTGTAGTGCTAGGCAATGATCAAATGTAAGCTTATTGTGAAAGTGGCTGATAAATGTTCACCTTTTGAGGAATTTAAAGTTTCCAGTTACACTGGGTTTTACATGCTGCCTTGTCAAACAAAGTACTATAACTTTTATCGCTTTGAAATTTCACTCCTCACTAAAAAAAAAATGATTTTCATTTAAGATATATATTTATACTTCTTCACACTTATACAATAAGATTGTAAAACGAAAAAAATGTGCACATGTCTGAATAGTTTAACCAAATCTCACTTCCATGCCATATATGTGAGTCATTTGTTTCCAAGTAGGGCTTACATATTTCCCCCCACCTTGCTCTCCTAGATCATTGGGATGTATATTGCTTGTCTTTTCAGAACACTTTCAAAGCAAGGTTTTATGGATATGGACTCTCATACAGCACCCATGAATTTGATATTCTCTTTGGTGCATCCTCTGCAAGGACAGAGCTCAACAGAGATAACATGGAGCTATTTTCTGTGACCATCCCTGTGCAAATGTCTACACAAATGAAATTCTCAGGGTGTGTTTTTTTGCTTTTTTATTATATCCTTTATGTTCCTTCTACAGATCAATATGACTATCAGGATTTGCATTTACTATAAAAATCTTATAATTTGAGAGGATGATGTAATTTTAAGACTTGATTGCTAAATAAACTTAAAAATATCTCTCACATTAATCGACCACTTGATTTAATGGGATAATTTATCCATATTCCATATGAAATTAAGGTAAATGTTTAAAAAACTGTTACCTTTCTTTATAGAGACAACTATGCAGAAAAATTATAGAAAGCATGTAATATATAAATGGAATGTGCTGTTTGACGTCATTTGAAAACTTACCTTTAAAGAATAATGAAGCAAGAACTGAATCAGTTTGATACTTGCACAAATTCTTTTATTAACACAACATATATTTTAATAAAATCCTAATTTTTAGAACAAGTGCAGAGCTTCTTTTCAATAATATTTTATGGAACTCTTACTTTCTGCAGATTGTCTATCCCAGGCCAGATGTCCTTCCCACATAAAGTATCCATAGATGAGGATGATTATAAATTAAACTGGGCAAGCCTTTCACATCTTTATGTACTGCGGAATATGGGCCCCAGCCCAATGCCTCATGGGCAGCTTATCTTGACTGTGCCTCTCTCCGATTGGGTCAAAGTTTCTAATGTCATAGTAAGTTTCAAGGATAAAATAAAGGTTTGAATAAATCTTTTTTGTCACAGAATGTCAGTTTTTAAAACCTTAAACATAGTTTTTCTTTACATAAATATAAAGTATATAATATAAAATACACAGAGCACAATGTTATGCATAATAAATTTACAATGATTAAACTAACTGTGACGATACGAAATATAACAGCATACGAAAAATGATAGGTTTTACAATCTAACAAGCACAGTTCTAAAATTATCAAATAATGGGTTCTCAAGACTTGATATAAAAATATAATGTCTTGAATATTAATTAGTTTACCTGTGAAATTCAACATTGATGAAATAGTTCTTGTCTTATGTAATGGAAATAGCAATTTGTAGCTCAATGATTTATAACCATGGTTTTGTTAATATACTCGACAGATAGAAACAAAAACCATCAGTAGGCCACTCTCTCATGTGCCAGTGGATTGCAGCTTAACAGAAAAATATGATAGAAGAAAAATCAATCACTCTGCTGTCTACAGGGACAAGAAAGATGTCAACTCAGTGATGTATAAAGTAATTGTTTTCATTATTCATAACTCAGAGCAGTCTATGAGAGTATAACAAATATATCCCAAACCAAATACATGGTTTTATAATTATGAGTTCTATAAAATGCATCTCAGCTTTATACATTTTGAAATAACAGTTCCCATACACAATATTAAATGTACTGAAAATGCACTGAAAAACTAGTCTATGTTGTTCCCAACTGTCAGAAATAACATCTATGGATTTTTTGCTTAATATTTAGACTGATTCAACTGTACCCTCTTGGTCTTTTGTCAAAGTGAAATCCAAATAAATGCCTGGTATATTTTGAGGTATGAAATGGAACAAATATAATGTAATAGATACTTATACTAGATAAAACACAGCAGGTAGGTCAGTTGAGCTAGTTTAGTTATTAACGAAGAAGATGAAAATCATGAGAAATGTATGCACAGTTTAAAGTTGATGTTAAGCAAAAAGTCTGTATAGTTTTTACTCAAATTTTAATTATGTATCATAGTTCTGCTACTGTCTTTGGCATTGCTTGTTACTTTAGAGGATAAAGCTATCTTTGAAGCTATTTGTATCATATTTTTTTTCAATTCTTAAGCCATCATTCTCTCCCAAACAGTATCTCTTAAAAAGTTTTAGGTTTTTTTCATCACCATAATAGTTTTATGTTAATTTTCAGGCATGTGATTCTGATTTGATGAACTGCTCCACTGTAATCTGCTATGTTGGTTTCATGCATACATATGAAACTGTGTACATTAATGTCAGCATTGACATTAGGAAAGATGTCTTGCAGACTCTCAAGGTAAATAAAAAAAACCCTTAAAGTCATAATTTTTTTTACACCGTCTCCTAAGGTGATCAAACTAGAAATGAAATTTTAGTTAAGTGTAGATTGTGCAATTAGCTCACCTCATAGACAGACAAAAATTTGTTTGTAGAACCATCTTAAATTTTTTTCTTACACAGTTAAAAAAATTTTATTCGAGCATGCAGTTTGGAAAAGGAATGCAAGGGTTCTCATAACTCTCATAAGGTTCCTGGAAGTCAAGAAGTATATAATCTATACATACTCTTACCATTTGTTAAGCAACTGTAGAGCAACAGCAGAGATTTCAAGACAAGTTACTCTGTTTCGCAGAGATATGTTCATAATTACATTTATCATCACATATGCAGAAAACTCAATTTGACAAGCAGGCAAAGACCATGCTAGGAATGAGCCTAAAATATCAAGCACCCTATTCAGAAGTGACACCTTCTTACTAATGATAAAATGTAAAAATAGACCAAATTGTTAGTCCTGAAAATAAAGCTTTTCTTATGACTTTAACATTGCCACATAAAAAAGAAAAAAAAAATAGTAGCAATCTTTCCTTCCCGCCCCCTTCACATCCCCCTTTTATCCATTTGAGTAAAAGTGTTTTTTTGCTGGTAAAAAAAATTAAGTAGAGCAGATGGTGCCCCCTATGCATTGGTGGACATACAAGTTATCTTTATCATCAAATCATACCAACAAATAAATTCTTTTTTGGCATTCAGTGAAGTAAATGCACGCATATTGCCAGTGAATAAACATTTGCATAAGCCCTAACAAAGATTCAACTTCATATTCTATGAACTAAGCATTCACTGTTTAATGAGCACTGGAGCAAACAGCATACAGAATGAAAAGGGGGAGGGGGGAGCAAATTGTATAATGTAAAGGAATTCTCTTGAATTCTATCTTTCATCTTTCATCAATGTAATGTACAATTGAACTTAGAATTACTTTAAAAAAAAAACTTTGAAGAAATGAATTTTCTTTTATTACTAAAAGAGAAATGCTTTTTATTTTTTTACCATATATATGGCATTTGAAAAACATTTTCATTTATTCTTCTCTTCATAATATCAGGTGCCAAATATATTGGGGCTGATCAGTTATGGAAATCTTATAGAACCAAGCTACAAATCATACAACTCAGAGACTGTTTCTCATGACATTATGGTAAGACCATATTAAGTCTTTGAATTACATTAGTTTAAATATGCAAAAACGATGGCCTTGTTTATCAAAACTCATATTCTTTCATTTTTGTTTTAAATGTTGAAATCAATTTGAGGGAATGTACTGATCCAAATATGCTTAAGTCTCTTATCCATATGCTATTCCTTAGCCCATTTTTTTCATACAGAAAAATATATCAGGCTAATCTGGATCTTCCTTCTTTGGCATTGGTCCCAAATAACAAGGATACAATCTTTATGTTTTATTACCAGACAACCACATTCATCTCATACAAACCTTTGCCAAGAAAAGCTGTGACATGGTGGGCCCTAGTTATAAGCATTTGTAGTGGCTTTTTGCTGCTCTATGTCATCACAGTGATTTTGTGGAAGGTGAGTTTCTTATTCAGAATTTGAGCAATATTTTCTTGAGTTCTTTTATTAAGAGATATTGGTGGAAAAGTAAGAGCCCTAAAATTATCTGACGGTGACATCTTTTACCTTACTATATGAGCATAGTCTTTAACCAGTGGGGAACTTAGTTGATAGCTCAGCTGAAAGATGTCATTGTATCAACTTAATTTGTATGTACTTCCTGCCAACAACAACTAAAATACTGAAAGAAAGAAATTATAAACTTTAGTTTATGAGCCATTGTGATATGGCATATTCTTATGGCTCCTTTTCTTCAGTGCATATACCTATTCAGAATATGACTTTTACTAGCCAATGTGAAACTGAGTGTTGTGAAAGAGAACTTGTATTACCGAAAAAAAATATATTTACCTTGTGGCAAGATAAATAATTTTTAAGGCAAAGGTTTTTTAATCCATGGCTTCCTTATAAATAAAGTTGAAGTTTTTGATACAAGGGCATACTAGGCATTGACAATAACAGAATAACCATTGACATCTCGTGTAGATTACTGAATGATTTAATACTTTATCCTCAATTTTCAGCCAATGCATTTTGACTCATCTGTAAAAGGAAAAAAGTGCTGATGTTAGCACTGAAATGAATGTTTTGTTTGACCTGTTTCAGTGTTTTCTTGATTTTTACTGAGTTGTTAATTAAGACTATGCAGCCCATAACACAGTTAAATTGATAGAACCACTGACAACTAATCATCATCTCTCGAATTTAGCCTTGATCTCATTTAAGATCATCCAAATTCTTAACCTGTGCCCAACTTAAAAAAAAAAAATCATCAAAAATACTTTGAAACCTATGAAACCCTTCTTTTCTCAAGCAGAAAATTAATGTTATTGCAGTACATAAAGATGAAAGATCATCCCACATAAAGCTTGTTTGTAATTAGGGTAAAAGGCTCTTGCAACTATAAGCATATATTGTCCAAATTCAAAACCTTGCTATTTCACTATCATTTTTTTCTACTCCTAATCTGTTGATGATCTATATATGTTTGATTTTATCAGAACTGTACCAAACAGTTCCACTGTATGTAAAGATTTGGGGACCTCTAATTCCAATAAATTAAAGAAAAATCTATTTTTATAGACCAGTAGCTTTGCTTTGTGGGTGGCAAAGAAATGTGCATGTATATTCCCCCTTATAAACTAACTCATTCACCTTCTCCTTCCCCAATGTTCCTTATAAGCCAATGTTGTATTACAAGATTACACACCTCCAAATATTAAACCATGAATTTAATACCAACAGATTTAGCAGATATCGATATTGTAATAGTTGCATCTTCAAGACAATATAAAATTCATTCTAGCATGGTTTGAAATTTTGACATTATTTGAAAAACATGCTCTTAATAAGGACATTGATTACTAGCTATATCTAAATAGAAGGGGATAAATACATGTTCCAGTAATCTTACATTATTCTTCTTTTACACTTGATGCAAATTATGTGCAAGCTTTCACAATAGTCCCTTCTAAAATGCTGCTTGTAATGTTTACTTTCAATAGGATATAAAATATTCTCAAAGGTTATAAGTTCAGTACATGTCAATGATCTAATTTTAGATCTGCTTAGAAAATGGGACTTCACTTTAATACAGGGCAAATCTTTTTTTACTTTATCTTTACATTTTGTATTTTATGGTCTTTTCCTTCTACTTTTAAACGAAATATTTCTGGACATAGAAAATAAATGGTAGAGTTATCAGTTGTGCCCCTTCTTGAAAGATGTAAAATAAGTTATAAATGAATGATAAATACTGCTGAAATATTACATACTTTAATTTTCTTTTCTTTTGTGTTTGTTACCTTCAGCTTGGTTTCTTTCGGAGGAAGAAGAAAGAGGAATTACAGCACCTTATTCAGTCAACAGAGTCGGAAAGAGAGCTCTTGAGTTCAGATTCTATAAGTGCTGGTTCTAGTGATGTTATGGTACTTCCCGCACGACTTCTTTCTCTTGACCAAACCAGCCACCATGTAAACCACAATATAATTTCTCACCTTCAGTATCCAGAGCGAGATAGACTATTTTACTATCCCCATTTAGAACCTGAAAGCCCTCAAGACAATGGGTTAGATCAAAACCCACTTTTTAGCAGTCACAGTTTAAATCGTAGAGATCAGCAACAACATTACCCTCCATCATATTTTCACACAATGCAGCATAATCGGACAAGCAGTTTTAAGAGGATTCCAAGGACTAGACCAATTAGTTATCACAGAAACCAGAGCGGCAGATTAAGCAGCGGTAGTACTAACAATAACAACAAGAATAGGATTGATGCTCATGAGCCTGATATTTGGATTGCTCCACCACCTGCTCCTCCCCAGGCCCCTTCTTTTGATAACAACACATACTTAGAACCATTTGAACCTCTGGAATCAAGAGCATAGCTGTGACATCAATTATCTTACCTCTGGTATGATTCCTTCTGTATGTTTTATTAAAGATTCCATTTTACTCAAAGGACTGAATGGTATACTTGATGATCTGTTCAGTTTAAGATTTTTACTATATCATGTTTTATTATTTTTTGTAAAGTTTGTTCTACATTCTGATTCATACATTGTTCAATTTCAGTATTAAATTTATTGCTTGGTTTCCAATTAAAATATTTGCTTAAAACATCGTGTACAAATAAATTTAAGTTTGATTTCATTTTTCAATGACCAGAACTTTGTTGGTTACCATAAGAAGAGGACACATGGATACACAGTAATCTGAAAAACTTTTAATGAAAAAAAAAATACACCTGGCTCTTTATATACATTATATATACATATATTTGAATAAACTATACAAGCATTTTTCCCCCCATAACTTCCGTTTAGCATTGCTTTTATTTCCTAAATTTTTGCCTGGCAAGGAAAGATGTAAGGAGTATTAGGCCAATTTAAAGGTTTGCTCAAGCTCTCACCTCAGCACTGGGAGGTACAGAGGTATATGGAGAACATGGAAGCAAGGGCAGCATAGAAGGTACCAAATGCCACATCAGATATAGAATGAAGTTAAGCAGAGCCTGTCTTGAAAGTAGAAATTAAGGACAGTACACTTTTCACTAGCACAATCCCATAGATAGCTACATACTTAAAAAATTTCACAAGTATAATAAAAGATAAAACCATCACAAACAAAAACATATCATATGTCTCAAGTGTAACACTAACTGCTGACATCCTCAATTCTTAAGACTGCAATTCACCAGTGGGCAGAATATAATGACGTCATTAATTACTACCGCTTTTACTGCTAATACATAAAGAAAATACTTATCTTCATCTTGTAGTATTATTTTAAGGTACTCAAAAAAGGACTAATAATTATCTCAAGTATTAGGCAATTTAGTATTAGCAATTGTATACTTTCACTTGTAAGTGTTTAATTTATTCATCCTACAAATGTTTCACAGTTCATCAACACAGGGAAGTTATTATTCAAGTAATCTGTCTGTTGATACATCTTGAAATGTTTTGTCATTTTTAGCTATAGTTTTTGGGAACTGCAGCAGTGGTTATAAGTTAGTAAGAATCATTGACCGTGACAAAATTTCCAACAGCAAAGGAGATGGACAAGTTAGTTAACAGAATTGTTTTATGAATAGTGTGCCTAATGTAGTGTTCATACAGAAAGCTTGCCAAACTTAAGTTTGTTTTCTTTAAAATTGCTACTAAATTATCAAAATACTTATGTTAACCTTTTCTCATTTTGCAAGTGTGGACCACTTTACAATGCTTTGCAGCACTGTATTAGTTGGTTCCAATACATTTTCCCACGTACATAAACAAAACTTCTAAACTCTATTAGGCATGTTCAGTTTTAAAAAGTTAAAACTTTCCTCTTGATACCCCCTGATTTAAAGAAAGTATGGTAAAAAAAAATTATATTTGATGTGAATTATTTATTTCATGTACCGAGGCAAATGTGGTCTCAAATGTTAAGTTGAATGTGCATGATACTCTAGTGCAATAACTAAGGTTGTCATAATAATACTATCTTCCATTATCTTCCATTTTTTGCTTCTTTTTAATCACTCCATTAAGTTTGAACCATTTCACATCACAGTGCATACAATTAAAAAGGGAGCCGACTGCACTTAGCATTTATATTGTGCACCTGATTATAGGCATTATGGTATATCTTATTCTTTGAAAAATATTAGCACAGCTGATTTATTTTCTCTTTTCATACTTCAAAAAAATTGTGTACTGTTCTCCAGGATAAAAAATTGTCATTTGCTTGTGAGGTTGGTAACTTAAAAGTACATCGTATATATGCAAAAACAAAATGAATGTAAATTGTTGGAAATTTGAAATGCAAGTCTGAATAATGTTGCAGTGTAGATATTGTACAGATTCAGTGCTATTTTTTTTGTACATTTGTTTCATTGATATTTTTTTTTTCAATTTATCATTATCTTTGCATGTGGAGGAGCAACTTCTGCCCATCATTTTCTAGTATTCTTAACTTTACATATACTGAACATGAGCATTTTATTCTATGCTGCTTTTACACTTTTATGGAATGTGAATTATCCATAATACATTATAGAATCTCATTTATTAAAAAAATTTTATGGTTACAAATTTTGTTAAAATTACACTGCTTCCCTCCTATTGAATATTGATGTAGATTTAAGATATCTTTAGATACACCAATTTTATTTTTAAATATTTCATTGTGAAGCTATTTGTAAAGTAGAAATTATGAAACCTTATCAAAACAAAATGACCTACTTTTCTTTTGTTCTCGATTCAGATATTTCATTCAAAGGTATAATTGAATTAAGTCTGTGGATTATCTCATCTTTTTAGAAATTCACACATATAAATTTGCCTTTTCAGTGTCCTATACTGAAACAAAATAAAAGCTTCAATGGATTTAAATTGGTATTAAATATGATTCAATTCTGCATTCAATTTAAAAAAGATGAAAAAGAACCACCTGCCTATATGACAGAGATGATCCCTTATCCAGTATCAAATCCATTTTAATTGCCCATTCTAGGTTTTTATGTTTTAAATGTTATTTTGTACCTTACCTTCATCATTATCTAACACCTTTGGTGCCTTCCATCAACAAATAATTATGAAGCTATATTTTAAGAGTTGCTCAATGATGATATGTTTTTTTTTTAAAGTTTACACATCAGACCAGTGTAGGAAAAGCTTTGAGCATTATGCTAAAACTGAAGTGCACTTCATTAAAGCAATAAGAAGGCAAAGATTTTTATTTGCCAACTATATCATACAAAAAGAGATGCATTTGATTTTAATCTCGAGAATTCTACTGAGTAGCAGACAGTATTGATGCCATTCAAATAGTGATAAAAAAAAATTGATCACGATTTTGTTACAGAGTATTTAAAAATATTTCCAGCAGATAATTGTTGAAAAATGATTGAGTACACACACAAAATTCTTTAATACTTGACTGTTTTTCACTTCATCTCAAATCAAACATAAAAATTTAATTTTTTTTTTCTTCACAACCACACAACAGGTGTTTGTTCTTTTCTTACATTTTCTCTATGTCACCAAAACTTATGTGAGATTCAAGTGATCTATCAAACATAGGCTTCTTTCCCTTTTAATAAATATGAGTAATATGAAATATTTTCTTCTTACCTCAATGTAGATCTAGTTCAACAACTAATAACATGCAAAGTGTTTTTTCTCAGAACACAGAATGTACATTGAGATGAGAACAAGCAGCCATTTCTCTGATCAATTATTTGACGTATATTTAAAAAAAAAAGATGTAATTTATTTGAAAAGTGATTCATCCTGGTTATTTTCTCCTCACTTCTTTATTTTAATGATAACATAGCTCAGCAATGTCAGTTAAAGATTAGAACCCATGTGAATGTGCTTTGCGACAATTCCATCTTAGTTTCAAGCAAAAGCAAATACTGCTTTATAGATCATAACTTTGAATGTAGATGATTAGGCATATAAATTATGATTTAAGTGTTCACAAAACTACAGTTCTCACATCAGTAAAGAAATTTAATGGAAAGCTTTTTTTTTAAAACAAAGCCACACACAAAGGTTTCTTTTTGCTATTTACTCAACTAAACTTGTAGTTTTCAGTTATTTAAAAAAAACTTTTATACACATGAAAGGTCTTTCTATACTTGAACAAAGCTCATACTACAAGATTAGGAAAAAAAGAAAAATGTTGTGATGAGAAACCTTGCTCCAAAATAATTAGTTTCCACTTAATATTGTTATTTACTATATCAGCATTAACATCTTTTTAGTTTAACTTCACAGCTGCTATGCTTCCATTTTATGCCACTGTAGTTGAGTTTAACATAGTATTCTGTTAAGATGATCCCAAACTTTAAACTTTAAAATATTCAACAGCAAGATATCTCTTCAGATTAACTTGGCATTGCAATAATTCCATAAAGAGAAAATTTAAAAATAACTTTTATATAGCATTGCGTCTATCTATGGATATTAAATATTTTATTTTTTTTTTAAATAAAAAATGTGATAGTTTCAGAATTGGTACTTTGAGTTGTATATGAATAATCATCATATTTCCAATAAGTATTATGTTATAAGAAGGTATTGTGCAACAAATCCTAACGAGATAAAAGTTAACAAAAACATTTCAGAGCAATGCATTCAAATTTTTTCCAGTTTGTAAAGAGGAAAATTGTCTTATTATATCACTAATATCAGCATGGCTCCCAGACATTTTAATGCAGTGCATCTCTCATAGATGAAAGAAATTTTAGGACCTCCTTGATTGATTTCAAGACAATTTTGAAATATCATAAAACTTTCCATTATTGACTTTGTTAATTAAAACTAACATTCCCAACTTTCCTTGTCTTGCAGTTGTTACTTTTTTTTCATTAACTTAGACAAAGAGTGCAGTATGTTATGAGCATGTCTGGAACTTTTAATTTTGCAAGTAGAGGTGTATTGAAAGTAGGGCACTTTGCAACCAAGGCTGAGATCTGCGTTCTCATTAGTACTTCATTTCCATGGCGCTAATCCTATGTTGGATTAGATTTTGACATAAATCACTTCCATCAACTCAGCTTTTTCATGATCATTAAAAATTTGACTAATGGGTAAGAGTAATTTCTCTAACATACATTTGTTGTGAGAGATCTCTAAATATCTATTCATCTATGAGCTCATTGACTTCATAGATCAATGAAAGTATGAACCAGTGCGGATCACCAGTATCTTTCATATAAACAAAAGGTATTACTTCAAGGGGTGTGACATTTTACTTATTTGACTTTTCAATTTTCAAAAATTCAGAGAAATTGGTTCAGAAGATGAAAAGGAACATTAAAGTTTAGTTTGTAAAAGCAATGCTGGCATCTTTCTCTCAATGGCTGTTTCAAATATTGAATCAAAACAAAAGGAAAAAAAGTCAGCATAACCTGATATCAAGTGCTTACATAGAATCATTAAAAGTTTGATAACATTTTTATTCTCAAAATGCTTACGTGCTGACTTAAAAGGCCAGTCCATTCTAGTATCATGAAAAAAAGTTAAAAATGAAACATTCTTTAAAATATATTTCCTTATTACACCAGGATTCACAACCACATACAAAACAAAGCATTATAAAATATAAAATGTTATTTTTATAGAATCCATAGTTTTCACATATGATACACAAAACCTAACTACTCAATACGAGAGGTATATATTTACAAATGGATAACGGCATGAAAAAATGTTCAGATCTTTTTTTCCCTTTGGAATTAACTATTGTTTCAGTGTTAAAATATATGGTAATTGAATAAAGACAAACTAATGATGGTATAGTTGCTTAACCACTTATAGCTCATCTTTTCAAAAAATCTACCAAAAGTATAAACTTTCTGAAGAGACCCCAACTTAAAGATGGGTTGAGTAAAAAACATGTTCAGTCATGCCAACAAAGTTGCTTTCCAAATAGGGATCAAATTTACCCTCGAAGCAGTCAAGTGATGAAGTTGAATGATTTTGCCAACAAGTAAACTAGTTTTTATCCAGTAAAGTGCAGTTAATATGTCTTCGATCAAGTGTAAATTGCTTTGATTTGATTTTAATTAACAATAAGTTTAAAGAATACTTTCTTTTCTATTTACAGTTTTATGGTTGAACTAAAGTCAAAGAGATACCATTTAAAGGTTGGGTACAACATAGCAATAACATCAAAATAATGAAGTTTTCCAAATCTTTAGATTGGGAGCAAGCTGGACTTTCCTTAAACTCAACCTTATTTTAATTTTACATTTGATATAAAAAACCAATATCAAATATATTTTTAGTTTACATATGATAAATAATTTCGTTTCACTTGAATAAATCAAACAAGGTAAAAATTCCAATATCTTCTCTTTGCAAATTAGATATAAAATTTCAAACTTTCTTCGCAAATGTTACCCTTCTTTACCTTTTTTATTTTCTGAAACAAACATTGCATCATGTGCATTCATATATGTTTAAGCAAAAAGATAAACCAACAACATCAAACTCTACATAAAACTAATGACTGATTAATACTAATTTAATAGAATTATAATAAAGTAGGAAAATAAATATGTAGATAAATACAAGATAGAAATTTGCCTTTTCAATTCTTTCAAGATTAAAGTTTCTTGAGAATTTTGATCAACAAAATTTCAAAAAACAAATACGCCACATTAAGAGAACTTTGCTGCAACCCTAAATTGTTCAGAAAGACACTCCTACTACCGTTTTTATGTATATATTCATATTTTCCAATGGAAACAGTTGCAATGTTATCATCCTAATTATGGATATTCTGATAACACATATTTTGACAAGCTAAGGACAAAAATGACCTTCACAATGCAATGGCAATCTAAATAATGTCAAAAAACTAAATACCAAACCAACGAAAAAAAAGTAATTGTATGAGTGTTGCTTAAAGCTAAGATGACCAACCTCAAACAATTAAGGGTTTCTGATATTCAGTCTCCAATGCTGATATCATAAACCTACACAATAAAACAAATCACATTTTAGCGATGATTTTTCAATATAGCCTGCTTCACTTTTTACATATATATTTAAAAAAAATGAGTGATAGTTTATGATACTGATATTCAGAGGAAATTTTCAGGAGAAACCTCTTGAAATTCACTGAGAGCTTTAATGGGCTCAATGGCAGACCTTGTTGCTGCTCCTTTCCTGACCTTTGCCCCGATCTCATTAGGATCTTCTCTGCGAACTAATGGTTTCTTTGCTGGGGCTTTCATCTTCCACAATACTGCTGGTTTTTTCTGTAAGTTAAATCAATAATAATTAGCGAATACTATTAAAAGAAAAGTAAAACAAACCCCCCCAAAAAATAAAAAGCTAACAAAGAAAAATAAAGAGGAACAACTGTAAAAACTGTGATAAAAAATTTAAAAAAAAAATAGATGAAATTAATTTCTGCAAATCATATATAATTCACATACGATTTATGAAACAGAGGCTAAGGGTTAAGGATGCGCAAAATCTATTTTTTTTGTCGTTGCTAAATAAACTGTCTAAATGTTGATGTCTTCATGATCCTTCCCCATCCCCCTTATACCAATAATTTTAAAATTTGTAATGATTAAGATAAAAAAAATTATAAAACAGTACTTGAAAATTCATTCACAAGTTTTGCTATGATACAAACACCTCATAAGTTTATATCTGATAAAGTGAAAAGTGTACATTTAGTGGCCTTTCCCACTCCTAAGAAAATTAACTTGTAGTACTCACATTTGAACCCTTGGTATACTGAAAGGAAGAGAAAATCATTCAAATTTAGCTAAATGGTAGGAGCTTCAAATTCAACAAGTTGAAGTATGAAAAATGTTTCCTTACTCTCCTTTATTATTTAATGTTTTAAAACTTTATTGCTGCAGTGGTGGCTATTGTCAAAGATAGGAAATTTAAACCTTTCAAAAATTCAAAAACAAGGCTGAGAATTTTATTAATTTCTTTTTTATTGAAAGCATGTTCGTAATATATCTTTTATTGAAACTCATGTCAGTAAACTTAAACCTCCCTAATGTTTACCTTCGTTGAGGCAACATAACAAGCCTTGACTGTTAGAACCACAGCGTTCATCAAATTTTTAGCAGAATGGATCAAAGAGGTGGCACTGTCAAGCTGTTTAAAAAAAGATCACTGTTAAAAAATCTCAAAACCTTCATGTTAAAGCTTCAAGTAATAATGATTCAACATTAATTTTTATACATTCCATATAGCATTATAACATTTTCATCATTTAAGGAAGAAAAAAGTTTATCAAATATAATTTATTAGATAAAATCAGGATTATTTAACCTAAAGTAATTTTTGGATACTTTCAAGATATTTAACAGAAGAAATTAAAAAAAAATTTGCTCTGAAAAAAATTAATATGATTGCCATCTTACAAATTCAGCATAAGTTACATTTTTCCAATCTTAGCTACATGTATCATCCCTGCAAAATTAGTCAAATCTACTCTTAAAAATTTTTGAAGCAGAATAATTAGGCTATTTAAAGTATATACATTATAATTTCTTTTTAAAGAACATGTACAAATTTTTCAAAGACTGAGTTTATTTTGCTGCACATAGATTTTCAGTTTTTAGTTCACTTACATCAGGCTACATAAAAGTATTTTGACTGTAGCCTGTCAATGCGTGACAAAATGTGTAATAAAAAATAATATGCAAAATAAAATAAAAAAAAAATGCATTAAAAAATCACAACATGTAAAAGGTAAAAAAGTTAAAAATATATAATAAGAAGTGCTAAAATAAAAAAGGGTCAAAATGGTGAATCAGACCACTATGAAAGTATCGGAGACTAAATTTTTTTCTCTGCCAACTTTAAATTTTATCTACAGGATTAAATATACAATAACAAAAAACGAAGTAATCTTCTTCTCTTTCATCATATAATTTGTACAATGCCAACAATACATAAACAAGGAAGAAAATCACCATTTTCCGATACTTTTTAATTTCATCCTGTGAAAGATATTATTTCATGGGTCAGGATTTGTCTACATGCTGTGACCCATTTATTCAGTTAAAAACTAAAACTAGAAAGCATACGATGCCAATAATCATGTTTTTTAACCATCTCTTTATAAAACCTGGAGGATTATTTATTTATGTGTTCATGCCATACAAAAGTTGCCTTTTCCCTCTTTTTCTAAATTTATTCATGAGAATTAAACAGCATGTATTATTCCTACCATTTTTGTTTGTATCTCTGGAGATCTTTATTTTATTACAACTGTCTTTTCAGCTCCAAAAAAAAACAAACTCCCAGCATAATTGTTTCTATTTCAGTGCAATACTGTGCATGGAAAAGAAAATTACTCTACAAGGCTGATGAATTTGCACATTAAAGTTCAAGCAAAAGGTTTAGCTATGAGATTCAAAACCTATTCAGTTGGTCTCTTAATAAATTTTGAAAGTTATTAATTCCTTTAAAAACAAAGTGAAAGTGGTTAGTGCTTTCTTCACTCTTGGAATAAGAATCCTTGGGAAACAAAATTTAAAAAAAAAAAAAAAAAAAAAAAAAAGGATTGCCAACAATCATAAACTTTTCAGTAATAAGACTTCAAGTAAATACTTTATTTTTCCAAACTATTTGTTTGCCTTTTCATGCAATTAGTTTTCATACAAAAGATCCAGTAAGACAAAAAGTGGTACAATGTCCAATATTTGGAACATTCTAGCTGTATATAATGTACATTTGATTGCAGCAAAACTTTTATTTTAGGTTCATTGTCCTACCCCTGAAACAATGAGCTCTCCACTGACGCTCTGTACATCAGCTTTTACTTTGCTGGTGATGTTAAGCTGATGACATGTGAGGGCAATACGCTGCAAATAAGCTTCAAGATCCTTCTTGGATTGAGAATCTGGGCACTTCATAGAAATGTTGTAGAGATAAAAGTATCAAGTCAAAATGGTTTAGGTTTTTAAACACATATGCAAAAATACTTTAAAAAACTTACTGTGGTAAAAGATAAAATGAATACCAGATATGCAAAGTATATAATCAAGCATGGATTCTTAAAAAAAATCTAAAGAATTCAGATGTTAATCTAGACTGATTCTATCAATAAATACCATTTTGTCTTCAATCAAGAAACATTATTCACTTGATGATTCTATTCATTCTTCCTAATTTTTGTAGACCCTATATCTATTTTGGTTTTTCTTTCTATAATTATTTGTCTCAAACGAAAAAAAATTATAGTGTTAATCCAGATCAAAGGAGCAAAGAAGCACAAACACTGGATATCTGTTTCTCGAAGCCATTGTCCTGCCTCTTCACATCTAATAGGCATTTACATTTACTTTCCATTTAAGGTTTGCTTCATATACAAAGGCTTAATTTTGCGCTGACACTCACGAATGGACACACTGGTATAAAATAGCTCTTACTGCACAGCCTTGACCATGACCCAAAAAAATAGTAAAAGTGTTAAGATAAAAATAGTAGTTTAAAGTTTTTTTTTCTTTTATTTATACTTGAAAATAATATTGATTTAATAGATTTATACACATTCAAGAAAGCTTTCCACATACTTTCCTGTGTTGACTTTGTGAGACTCATTTATGTGGTAAACAAAAGAAAGAATATATGGCCAGTGAGTCAGACATTGCAATTTAGCAAAATTTAATGATTTTATTCAGATCTATACTATTTTCTTAACCTCTTATGGATTAAACTATCTTGCAATTGTAGAGCATTGAAATGTTCATCATCAGGCACATCAAAAATGGTAGCAAAAAAATATGTTTCCTTTACCTGTTCTGCAATTGTCTTGGCAACTTTGTCCAGATTTGTTCCATGCTCCGATATCTTCTTCGCAGCATTAATTACATCCATTGTGCTTTTCAGGGGACCTCGCCCTCTGTGGTTTCAGTAAATACATGTTTTATATTTTTTATATTTACATGATGAAATTTTGCTGAAATCAGTGAAAATCAAATATACCTTTTCCACAGCAAAGGAATCACAGTCTTGATATAACAGGATAAGAAGCTCATATTGGCTCCCTGCATTCTCTTAGTCTTACTGCAGTTGGTGAGAGTGATAATATATATTTACCGATTTTTTTCTGTACAAATTTTTCATTCCCTTGATCCAAATTTTTTTTAGAACCCTTGAACAGATTAGAAAATGTTGCTTTATTTAAGAATTTATGAACAAAGGGATTAAGAGAGCGAGGAACCATGCAGTAGGTTCAAGCACTCTTCAAAACATTTCAGTGAAAAACAAAATAAATTCAAATGTGATTTGGAGATCTCTGAAATTCCAGAGGAAAAAGAAACCCAAAGTTAAATATTTGTAACACTCTCTCATCACCCTACCTGGTAAAATCTGTCATTTCCATCATGATCATGCACATCTGTTTGGCCATGACAATGATGTCATTGCCACTGTCATCCCATTTTGCCACCTCTCGATCCAGTTCAGCCTTTTGCAAACGAAACTGCTCCACTTGTTTCTGGATAACCTCCCTTTCCTCTTCAGGTAGGCGAC
Source organism: Elysia crispata (assembly GCA_033675545.1). Classification (NCBI taxonomy): domain Eukaryota; kingdom Metazoa; phylum Mollusca; class Gastropoda; family Plakobranchidae; genus Elysia; species Elysia crispata. The sequence goes on along the minus strand of JAWDGP010004263.1, from coordinate 2,012,050 downwards.
GCATCATGGCTCTATCACTCTTGCCATAATAGTCATCATGGTCAGCCACACTCGCTGAAAGAACCATAATATTATAAAAAATAAAAATTCCTTGAGAAAATAATTGAATGGCATTCAAAACAAAATATTTCATGATTGATTAAATGAAATTTTACAAGTCCAGTCCACCACTAATGGTGATCTCAGGGCTTCAATCTGCCTAAGAGAAATTCTTGCTTTAAGCTCCCAGAAAAAAAAAGGAAAACAGGAAAATTGACCAAAATGATTCTGCAAATGCCCCTCATAAATATCAGGGTTTCTTTCTTCCTTAAGAACACACAGATATATATTTTTAACACCCTAAGTCCAAAAAGGCAAAGAAACTGAAATGGAAAAAAAATCTGCACTGAGCTCATGCATGATTTTGTTGCTGTTTTAAAAAAAAAGGGCATGGGCATAAAATCTGCCAACTTTTGAAAAGGCAAATAAAGATTTTTAGCAAGATAAATAAAATTGGTTGCTGCAATGCTAGTGGATGATGTAGCCCATCAAGTACAGTTATCAATATTGACTTTAATACAAACTTAATTAAACGTTTACAAGCTTACCTATTACTTATAAGTTATTGTAAACTTTATATAATTTTGTCTTATCATAACTTTAATAAATACACCATGGCTGCAACCTATGAGCTGTCCACAACCACGTATTTTTACTTTTAACACCCATACGACAGACATACTCAGAAGCCAAAATACAGACTAAATACGTATTATACGTACTGGTTGGCAGCTATGTGATAGATAGATTCTATAGACACAATAAAAAATATGTTTTCTTCGTGCAGCCCATTGGAGAAAATGCCATAAAAAGTGTTTAGACCAAAGAAAGTTTTATGTTTTACCTTAAAAAAAATAAGGTGCACTTACATTGAGCATAAGCATATTCATCTTCAAAATCTTCACTGTCAGATTCATCAAAGTCAGCCTATGTATGAAGGAATGAAAAAGGTTATAACCAAAAGAATGAAGAAATCTAACTTACTCATTTGACAGATATGACAGAAATTTCTTCCAAAATAATAACATGAGCCCCCCCCAAAATACTTCCAGTAATGTTTTGGGAATAAAATTGATCATTTAAACAAAAAGCAAACAAACAAGAGGCCTGATTTTAGACAAAACCATAGCCCATTTTGAAAATGTTTTAGGTCCATGGATTTATCAATATGCTTAATACAATTTTTCATTTAAAATCAAAGCTTACCCCACTCATTAATACAGCCTGCCTGATATCTCTGACGCCATCATACACAAGGCGTGAGGCCTCAATAAATTCATTCTCATCTACTTCTCTCTGAGGCTGAGAATTCAGAGCGTCCACAGCATGTTCCACCTTTTCAGCAAAGTTGGGCATGACTGAAATATCAACACTTAGGACTTAGGTTGAATTGATACTTTGACTTACAGTACAAGAAATACAAATTTCTTAAGTTTTGGTTTGAGCACAATTGAATCTGATTAATATATAACACTGTAGTTTATGGAACACAAAAAAGGAGTGCAAGCTGTCAAAAAGCAAACATCAAAAGCATTAGAAAGTCATATAGTAATATAGTTTTAAATTAGAGATCTAATAGCTTTTCTGACAAAATTTGCATATATTTATAGTCCCACTGTTGCATTTTTTACTGAAGTCTTTTGACATATGCCTTAACAAAAAGAGGATAAAGACAAATCGAGTAAAGGAATATTTGAAAGGACTAACTCTGATCTCTGAGCATGACAACTGCCTCCATAACTCGCTCGGTGTATTGGCCTGGCTCATAGTTGTCCATCTCTGCTGCTACCACATTGCACACTCTTGCTGATCTGCCTCTAATAGCACCTGCCGTCCTGTCCAAAGTGTCAGGGTCATTCTCTTGTAGTGCAATCACACATTTGTTTACATCTTCTAGGATGTGGTTCTCTATGTGAAAAATTTAAATCATCAAATCAATACTATATATTATCTGAAAAATCAAAAAAAGAAAATTTGAGAAATAAAATCCTCTTAATGATTAAAGAAAACTCAAATTCTATGAATTTCAGTTAAGAGGGACTTCCCTGGGCAGTGATTATAAATCTTCTGAAAATATAACAAATGTACTACGATTGCCATTTCAGTTAGCATTCAACACCAGCCTTTTGTTTTATGAGATTTTATGTTTGCTTCAGCACAGGAAAAAAAGTCATCACTTTACATTGCCTAGCCTAAGTAAACAGGTTAGATCCTGCACCTTATGTCATCTAAATTTTCTGTACATATTGGGTATCAATACATTTTTTGCAGGCCCCAGTAAAATGCTCAGTTCTCTATTTGCATTGCATGACTAAATTTACCTACATCCTCCTATTCATCCCATAAAAACTCATAAAGTGACTATGCCATATTGTTAAATGACCATCTCTATGTAAATTTCTGCTGGAAGCTAAGGAGATGGAAAACTAGCCACAGAGAACACCAGCCAACCAACCTGAGACAGCTAAGAAGTCATGAATAGTTGTGATGTCATCCACTGCTTCAGTGAGAAGACGCACTTGCTTCTCCCAGGCATCTCTAAATACATCCATGTTTTCTAGGGCAGCTTTAGATCTTGGTCTTGATGCTAGTACTCGCGCTGCATTTATAACCTACATAATGACAAAGAGCAAAAAAATCATTTTACGTTAAAAACTATCTAAAAATGGGAACATCATAAATTAAGGCTAGAATTGCATGCATTATAATATACAAGATAAAATAATAATACACTAAAACTACATGTGATGTTATTTGAAAAACTGCCTTTGAGTATCTCAAAAAACACTTTTGAAATAGGATTCAATTGATTTTCCCTAAGATTATTGAATGAAAAATGTTTGTTGTTTTTTTTTCTGTGTGTGTGTGTCCTGAAGATTTTATCAGTGATATCTGCTTCAGAATTATGGATATTTAAAAACAAACAAAAGAAATGGATTTTGAAAAGGCAATAGATATATGAGATGACTGTGTACAGAAAATTTAACTCATATCTTAGAAACAATAGTTCTCAAATAAAACTATTAGATTAAATGTCACACTGGATCAAGGCTGCAAAGTAATAAAGAATATCAATTATTTACATATGTCATAAATACAAATGGCTCTTTCAGTAAACTCTCACCTGTGATTTGAGATTGTCTATCTCAGCTGCAGCCATTCTGACCAATTTAACTCCCTCCTCATTGTTTGACATAGAGCATGCAAGATTGGCCACCTACAAAACAGAATATACGCAAAATATTTGCTGCTCAACATACTTTTATTCACAATAACATCATTGGCAACGACTATTGTTTTATAATTTAAGATAATTTTGAAAGGAAGGATTGTTCTTGTTGTCTCACATAACTAATTTCATAAAAAACAAGTCCTTGATCTTTTTCTCATTTTTCTGAACGTTCTTAATATATAAAAAAAGGTTAATTTTTTCATAAAAAGGCCTAAGATGCAATGCCATGTCGAAGCAATCACACAATGCAAAAGCATCTTTTTCCCCTGTGTCTCAAGAATGGAAGCATATGGTAACTGTTTTTGTTCAAGATTGCTATTACCTCTCCTCTTAGCAAGAAAGTCATCAAGATCAAAAACAGAGGTCTAGATTTGCAGATTTAGCCACTACTCATAGCATCAATCCCACATTTTCTTCTTTAATTCTATAAGTCTAGAATTCTTTCAAGCATTTGTACGAAATAATAGACTAGGCAAAATACTGAAATTTGATGTAGTTTTCTTGCTTTCTGAATGTTTGCCTTTTATCTCTTTTGAGTATATACTTAGCCCTAAAAATAGCTTTTCCTTTATATTTTTCAGTTTTTATTGACTATTTTGTTATTTTCAGATTTGTCTAGATTTTTTTCTTTTGAAAGGATATACATTTCTGCATTTACATTTTGTGTTTAAAAGACTTATGTAATCAATTGACAATCACACTTTCTGGTTTTGAGTGCATATTTTCTACAAACTGTTTCTGCTCCTTACTTTCCATTTTTTCTGATACCAACTGACATCTTATTACTGAAGAAAGCACCTTTATTTTATCTTTTTTTTCTCTTTCTGCATCTACACTTGGTTGTGATAAGAATTTTGCTTTAAAAAAAAATTACCTCTACAGCACAATACAATCACAATATAATAAAACAAACCCAAAATACATTTGACAATACAAGGCTATAACACAGCTATCTGAAAATTGTAAACCCAAATTTTGTTATTGATAACCAGAAGAAAAATCAAGTTATGGAAGCTCTAAATAAAAAAAACATATAACATACGTAAGGTAGCCTGCAACTTTCAAATTAAATGGCTAGTTTGGATGATTTGTGATATTCATATTTTTTTAAAAACCCAATCAATTTCCCACATAGAACTTTTTGTTTTTAATGTCTTAATATTTAGCTGAGATATGAATCACAATCTAACGCAAGGTTGGTAAACAAGAAACAGTAAAATGCATTTTAAATTAAGAAAAAAGTTTCAGGTATCTTGAAATAAAACCAAAAAAAAAACTAACAACAATACTTTAAGTTCCTTTTGGGCTTTAAAACTTTTTAACATGATAGAAAAATTGATGATTATTCATGAGAAGCTATAAGGTGGGCAACCTCAAAGAATAGATTTTTTTACGCTTGAAGCCCTAAAACTCAAAACATTGTCTTCAGGCCACCTCACATATATTATTACCTCAACAAGTTTATTGGCATGTTCCATGAAGACTTGAGCATATTCTTCAACACCTCGCTCATCCCCTGCCTTTGCGGCCTCAATCAACACAAGCAAAGGAACATTTGTCTCCAGGAATGTATCAGAAACATGGTCCACAACTGCTTTTCGAAGCTTGAAAGAAATGAATGTAAAATCTCTTTGATTCAAAAAAGATCCTCCAAGAATTTAAAACATGGTACATTTGATTGCATGCAATAATTTTTTGAGTCCTTTGTATAATGTAAAGTATAGAGAAATTAGATGAAATTATGAAATAAAAGTATAGAGGTATGAAACCAAAGAAATAGAAACAAAAAAAGAAATATTATGGATAAAAAGAGCTTTGGTTTGAGGTGATCGTCACAACCACAATTAAGGAAAGTTAAAATGCTAAGATTGGTATGAAAGTCACGAATTTTTTCTTTGAAAATGAGATTGAACACTTTGTCATAACTGATAGTGATCTGATGCTACTATGTTGTTCCAGCACACTTCATTTATCTGAAGTAAAAATATCAAAATTAGGAGCTAAAATCGAGACTTTCCTTAAACCAATAGCAGTAGTCTAAGTTTGGAAAACTTACAATATCTTTAACAGAGTCATAAATGCCACTCTACTACTAAAGCTAGGCAACCCAGTAACTACATAGATTAAGTTATTTCTTGGTTTTGAGCAATTTTTTCCCCTCAATCAATTTTGTTGAATATTCATGAAACTTATGAATTTTGTATTAAAAAATACAGAAGAACAAGTTATGAAGGAAATAAGCAGGTAGACAAACTGAAAAGAGCTACCTGTCTTCTCAAGTCCTTGGTTTTTTTGGTCATATTGTCAATAGCAGATTCAAGTTCTTCTGATGGTTCCTTTTTACCAGCCTTTGTGAAAACAAAACAAAAAAAATCAGAAAAGTTAATGAGCCACAATGAAAGGTTAACTGAACCCCAAAGAGGTCACATTAATAATCAATAGATGAATTGTAAATAAGTAAAACTGAAATCATATGACAAATAATAAATTGAAAATAAGTCATGATTTTATGCAGGAATAAAATCCTCACAACGTATGCTGTTGAAAAAAATCTATCTAGTCCAGGCATCCAATTGATCAATTAAACAATTTACATTATGGATTTATATCACACTATGGGGCTACTCTTTTAAAGAAAATAGATAGTCCAAAAACACTCATGCTGAATGATTTAGTGATAACTAAATTGTTTCTGATAAAGAAAAAAAATTTCTATCCATGCTTAAAATAACATAAGTTGAAAGTGATTTTGTTATGGATGGAGCAAACTGGTATGATCTAATGAGACAGGGAAGTAAAGCATGCCAGATTGATTATACTATGTGGTATAATCATCAACACAATGTTAGTGTTGTCAATAACAGGTGGCCATGTATCTACAAGAACAGAAGAACAGAATATCGTTTCAATGATTGTATTATTTTTGAAGACTCAATGTGACAAAATTTATACCATAGAGAGATATGATTACATTACACTTAGCATGAAAACTGAATTGCTGGGGCTCTTGAAATATTCTTTTATCCTAGTATCAAGTTTATGGTAAATGGAATTTGGTAAAAAGAGAATAAGAGACTTTCTTTTGGTACATAATTATTACTTCCTGCGTAGAAAAAACTCTTTTATAATTTGTTTTTCTGCGTTTAATTTGTTTGAAGCTAATTTGTACAATTTCATGCAAACAAGACAATTCTATTATTTCATGTGAATGATTAAACTTAGGTAAAAATCAACTTTAAATGACGTAAAAGGAAGTCTTAGGTATACAATAGTACAAATCATTATCACTCATAGACTAAGGACTGCATTTATTTCAGCAATTTTTGTACTTAAAAATTTTGGAGATCAAAGATAATTAGTAAAAATAAAATAATAAATAAGTTTAATAGATTACATGCTGCGTTAAACAAGAAAATGAAAATAATGCAAAAATTGAATAACAAAATCAATATACAAACATAACACTCTATAAATGTACATAAATTATACAATCCATTAAAAGAACCTTCAATAACACTTCATGTGGATGCTTGATCATCAAAAAACAAAAAAAATAAAAAATCTTTGCCATGCATGGCAGATTAAGAGAGCATTCCAACATCCCCATTAAAGGCTCAGTTACCTGATTTCTATTCATTGGTCTCCCGCACTGTTATGTAAGAACACAATAGAAAATCGAGTAAGAAAAAATTTCAATGTATTTGGGGAATGCAGAATGGGTACATATCACAAGCTACTCATTTAAAGTGGATTCATTTTTGTTTCAGTTTTATAGACACTGAAGATAGTGTAAATCATGCATTAGTTGAAACTTCAACCCATCACTTACATATGAATTGTTCTCACTAGATTTCAAGTTGATGAAATCATTGAGATAATAAAAAGCCTGTGAGATACTTCAGGCACAGGATGCATGGATGAAAATTTTGCTTACGTGATTTTTTTTCTGTACAATTTAGGTTTGATTTTTTTTCTTTTTCCTTGGGATTGTCTGTTTTTAACTCAATGAAAATGATCCATGTTTTGCTAATGATACATCAAATCATAGTGGTGAATTTATTTCTTGAAAATGTAAAAGTTTGCTTTTTGTCATATACAAAGGGCCCCAATTGAAACACTAGACACTTTCTTCACAGTTTTGCTTTTTTGCCACAAATAAATCATACATTGCAAATAATTTTTGCAATGTTTCCATTGTAGCATTGAAAGTGAATGATGCAGTGAATAATAGTTTTGATAAAAGTTTTTAGTCACTTTTTTTAAATAGCATTCTTAATTTCGTTTCCAAAATAAAAAAATCAAGAAATCAAGAAGAACACACACTAAACTTACATTATTCATGTACTCTGTGAGAAGGTCCTGCAGGGCTTGTCTAACAGCATTACATTCCTGTACAATGCGCTCTCTACGATCATCTCTTGTACAAGAGGAATCTGCCATCAGAGCAGCTCCACTGATAATACTTTCAACTCTTTCCTCAAGAGAAGGTCTGCTGCGCACCTCATTGTATGTCAGAGGGTCCATTATTATCTTTTGCTGTTTTCCAAGTATGCATGGTGAAACAATAAATCATGCTTAAGAGATCAATTAGTGAAAAGAGAAAATGCAAGTGAGTATTCCTTTAATACATCAATTCTTTAAAAAATTTACACATTTTTTTACAGCTAAAACATCAACTATTTAAAAAATTGCAATTGCAAAAAAAAATTTGCTAAAAACAACTCATTATGAATGTACTGTAGTACAAAAGTATCATTATTATAAGCTTAAACACACAAAATTAATTTCTTGAAGGTAGAAGAAAGTAAAAATACAGAGGCATGTTTAAAAAAAAAAAGGAAATTAATTACATCAAGTTCGTCCAGGGCAGCTGCAAGTTCTCCAGGTCCTTCGTAAGGATGTACATCAGATGGGCCTGAAGCTTGAGTGATATCTGAAATGGCCTTGATAGCATCACACACTTGTTTGTAAGCGTAGTCTCTGTTGGCCCTAGCAGCTGCCAGCTCAGGGTGCCTCACATAGGCCTGACAGAGGTAAATGAATGATTTTGTGAAAATTGTTTTTCCTTTGATTTATTTCTCTACAAACTATGCTACACACATACATTATGTGAAGTGAAATAAGAATTTAGCATTTGCAGAGGACAAAAAATACTCAAGAATAATCAAGCCTCACAGCACCCTCAAATATCTTATTCAAGTAGTCACCATAGAGCCTGCAGGTTTCTGAAGGAAAAAAAATAAAATAAAAACCAAAAAGACAGACACCAAGCTCCATGGAAATAATACAGTGTCATGGGCAATTATGGCATGTTGTTCTACTGAATCTGTTACGTTGGTCAAACAAATCATGTGAATAAGATGAAATATACCCATGACTAGGCCAATTCATTATTCTTTATTTAGTTACTAATGGAATGATACTTTATATATATATATATGTATAAAAAATGAAAACTTAAGAATTTTACATGCACCAAATAAAATTAGACTAAAATTTATTCTCCCTTCCTGACTATTTACTACCAAGGAGTAGGAAACTAAACAAATTGTCCACACCTTACAAAGAAAAATGTCTAATTTATTCTAGATCAAGTACTAACTTAGAATCTTAGTCTAAACTATAAGATTTTATAAAGATGGTCTTTATAAAATTAGATCTATCTTAATCTATAAACAAACCGATAAGATCTTTGATTAAAAATTTATGAGCATAATAAAAGCTTAAATCGCTAAATTTCAAAATAAAAAACAAACTTTCCTTCAGACAAACCAACAGAAAATCACAGATATCCCTTTCTTACTGTCATAACCTTCTAGCCCAATCTCCAAACGTCTTTTCATTAACATTCAGTTTCAATCCAAGTGCACAGTCCCAGGCAAATTAGAATAGGCCTGGCTCCACTAACTACCTTACAACTCAAGTATCAACAACTCAATTATTAAACAGTATGCCTAAGACCTACGGGCACACCAGCACACAGAGTGAACTTATAAAAATAGATTTGCATGCACAGCTGGGAAATTTGGCCTAGACCTATCATTCTTCCTCTGATTTCCATAAAATTTTACAAATGTACACCAAGCATATTCAAACTTATAAATTTCTGTGAAAATTCTCATCCCTGCCACTTATTACTTCTATTACCAAGACACAAAATTTACAACCTTGCAATTTTGCTGGATACCCTGCTCCTAGGGATATACAAATCCACGAGAAAACTTAGCTCCGCAATGAAGCTTCATAAGTTTTTACTTGATGACTTTTTCACTCATTCCATCTTATCTGTGAGGGCAAGGTTGAAAATTTACTCTGTAAGCTGCACTCTTCGAACATGTGATATTCAAACTCCTCAAGGTGGGAACAGCCACAAAATTTTCACTACCTAATAAATATTTTTATCGTACACAAAGAAAGCATGCTTGATTTTTATTTCCTCCTTGAAGATATAGACACAAGGGACTGTACCCTTTCCATTCATTTCAATTTTATTACTCACCTAAATTTGATGCTGCCAAAGACATTAGCTACAAACCTGACATTGTCATCATCATTGCAGACATAGCTATTGTTCGATGAGAAATGATAGGCAATCCACTCTTTGCAAAAAGGAAAGGCACCAGGTCATGACGGTTTACTAACTGAATTAACTTAAGGATATGGCGAGGCAAGTGTGAAAATTTATCAGTTTCCATGTATCAATGTATGGAGATCAGGATCATGACGAAAATCTTGAAAGAGATCAATTTATGTTCTTTCCCCTAAAAAGGGAGAGGTTAGACTTTGTATCAACAATAGCGTTCATTAGCCATGCCAGTAAAATCATGCTAAACATAATTCTGAAACAACTTCAACTTAAGATAATAAACTTTGTTCTAGCAGGTTCTCAACAGGGCACAGACATTACAGACCACATTTTCAACATGAGGAACATTATTGAAAAATGCAGAGAATATAACCTTGATCTATATACCTACAACTCCAAAGCTTTTGACTATGTTCATTATAGAGCCAATTTCAGGATTACGACTGAAATAGTGTTTTCTGTCCATATTAACTCATAAAAAGCAATGAACAACAGGCAGCTATGAGCATCAATTGGTAAAAAATCAGAATGGTTTTAAGTTAGATAAGGAGTGTGCTAAGGGCGTATAATTTCACCATACCTCTTTAATATAAAGCAAAAAATTTCATGAGACAATTACACTTTGATCCAAATCCAAGCAAATGCATTAGCCTAAATATTGGTGGCCATGAACTGCCTGGCTTAAGATTGCGCCTATGATACTGCCCTCCTCTCCTCACTCCACCAGCCCAAGAAAAACTGATTAATGATGTGAAAAAAAACCTCAGTGAAGCACAAAATCTCTTTTTCATTACCAAGAAGACAAAGATCATGAAAACAGATAAATCAAAACAGCTCCTCAAAATAAAAATTAATAATGAAACAATAAAGTTTTCAATGAATTCTAGTATCTTGGAATAGTGTTAGCACACTTTGGAAACATCAACAATGAAATTAAAAGATGCTGTGCAATGGCCCTTCAAGAAGATAAAAAAGTGTGATTGAAGCCTGGACCATAAACAAAAATAAGGAGAAAATTTAAGACTGCTTTGAAATGAAATGCTACAGAAAAATACTCAAAATAGGATGGATAACAAAAAGAACCTATCCTGTTTGCACTTAACGTGGAAAATGGCTGGCTGATAGATACAAGAAAGAAACGGAGACTGGCAAACTTTGGAAAAGATCATTCTGAATGGAAAAAAAAAGCCAGGAAAAAAAAGTAGAGGCAGACCAAAAAAAAAAAATAAAAAAAAAGATGGAGTGATGATATCAAGAGAAATTTTGGAGACAGACTTTTCAAAAGCAGAAGCATGGCTTTGGGCAGAGATCCCTACAGAATGACCAACATGAAAGTCAAGTTCCCAAATGAGCATGCTACATGACGAAGAAGACAAACTAATTTATTTTGATAAAGACCTACCTCTTTTCACATGAAAAAAAAATGCACACAATTGCTAAAAATATGGGATTTTATGGGTTTACATCATTCTATTTCAACAAATGCACCTACCTTAGAGGCAGTAAGCAACATCATGCTATTCTTTTTAAGTACAGCCCTTGCTGCTGCCAGTTCTTCTTGCTTTCGTGGATCTTTTAAGTCCTACCAAAATATAAAAGGGTGTTTCCTATTAACTTTACTTTGGAATCAAATTTCTCAGGTTTTAATAGAGATCTTCTATAACAACTTCATGCCCTTAACCATTATCAAAGGGATAAGAGCAAACTTTAGATTTTCCCTGTTTGTTTATATTTGTCCTATGAGCCCAAAAATATTTTATGTGGAGCATGATTGCTCTGTTCAAGCCTATGAGTAATAACAATAAATTTAACCTGTACATGATAGATCCCAGAAGTATGAGACATCCCTAAGGCCAAGAAAAGGGTAATCCAATTAAGCTTATAACCTATAAATAGACTGTGAAAAATTGTCAGCCTCCCACATGACAGAAAAGCCTCTAAACTGCTTATTCTGTGCATTGATCATCCAAAAAGATAAGCATGATTAAGCCCAAGACAGTTGGTCTGATAAGCATGAGCAGAAATGATAGACATTTTAAATAATTGACACCTACTGCTTGTCGTCGTGCAGCCTTGTCCAACAGCTCTGCCATGCTTTGTCCAAAGTCACGGAAATAATCCATCAGCTCTTGCTGACTGCTTGCATTTTTAAGGCGATCTAAATCCCCTTCAACCTTGTGTGTGAGAAATTGTAACAAATCATTGATGAGCTTTAAACTACTTAACAAACCTTAAATAAAAGGTTCTATGAATTCTGTTAATATCTGAAGTGCTGATAAATCAAATAAAAGACATAAAACATGTTTACCTTCTTACTATACTCCATCCATTGCAAAGATCGCACAAGAGACTGTCAGTGAATCAAGAATCTAAACAATAAACAATTTAACATTTTAATTTCCTTGATGAAACTGCTTGAAATATTGATGGGGGATTGCTCTTGACTGAAGCCTTGGCATACTCCATAATTTGATCCAATATAAATAACGTCTGTTAAAATCATAAAAACCAAGAAAAATAACTACAAATTTGCCTTACTGTGTGTAGAGATTTAAGCAGTAAATGGACATCCACCATGTCTGCTAAAATAAGCAAGCGAGTCACAGCTGAGAGAAGAGCTCTGGCTGCTCTGACCATAGCGCCTCTTTTGACTGAAGAGCATGGATCAGCGGCAAAATCTTGAGATGCATCATCCATGGTCTCTCCTGTTTCAATTGGTAAATATAGCATTGATTGTCCAAGAGAATTTTGATCAACTCTCTTACTCAAAGCGTAAAATGGCAAAAATCTTCAGAAAATTAAAGACCCTTGAATTAAATTTCATAATGATTAATGATATTGGGTTTTTTTTTATTTGTTCCCTCTTAACCGCAATCAATCATACCATGTGCAGTTTGACCTTCTAATAAGCACTGTTTATGTCATACGACTTAAAAGAACAAACCATTGTTTTGGGTTATTTCAATCTGAAATTCTGAGCAAAATCTTACCTGTCTTCCTTACTTCATCAATAGCAGCAAGCATATCATTCTCTACCTCTGGAAAATCATGAGCAATTTGCTCTCCTTGAATGATAAAGTTTTCTGTAGCTTTTTGCACAGCAGCGCTCAGAACATTCGCTTTCTTAGATCTGCCTTTCTTTTTATTTGATGGGCCATTCTGATTAACCAATGTTGTCACCTTTAAACACAATATAAAAGTATATCATTAGATTTTAAATGGACAAAGAAGTCACAGTTAACATATAATACAACTGTATTATGACAAATTGACAATAAGCAAGGAAACAAAAAAGGAGCATCTAGAGGAGATTCTCCATCTTGGTTAAAACAGGTATTTTAACCATTTTCAATTACAATTACCAAAGTATTATACATTATACAAATATCAAAAGTCTCCACTCTCTTATGCAAATTTTATAATAAATTATGTTATTTCATTTGAAGTTGAGTTACCAAATCGTAGATTTCAATAAAATGGTATAAATATTTGGTTGTTGATTAGAAAACTATAAAAAATAGTGATCAATTTTCAAATTAGAACCTAAGCTCTTTTTATCTAAAGATAATTAGAAGATGCTTCGAAAATTGCTGCAAACGTTTTTCTAGCAGTAATAATATGAATATTGTCCAAAAAAATCAAGATAAATTTGTTAGAATGCAATCATGGGAAGAAAAAGATGTTTGTGACTAAAATAATCTTCACCAATGTTAATCTGTTTGAGAAAAGCTTACTGATATAATTTCAATCACTAGAAATTAGACAAAAGAGAAATTTAATGACAAAAGTAAAACAAAACAAAAAAATCTCAATTGCAAACTTAAATTCCGCTTAATCAGAGTTTCAATAATTTATTTTTGGTTCATAAGTGGCACTGTGGCAGATTGATGATCAAGAACTTTATTTTAAGAGTATAATGTAGTTTGAAAAATGGATCAGCTGATTCAGTGGATAGTTTTGTTCCTGAGTGTATTGCACAAGTAAATTCTAATACTTGCTTAAAGATGGATAAACAAAGTTAACAAAATCTTAAAATCTTTTTCCCCCTCTCAGCTCTCTACAAACTCAATTTTATATGGATTAAAAATTGCAAGCAGATTTTGGTCTCCTCACATAAATTTCACTGTCCTTTCATGCATGACCTCAAAATTTAAAACTTTTTACACTCACCTGGGTAACTAACGGTTCCAAGGTCTTTTCAACTGATCGTGTGCGAATCTCTAAATTTTTAGGGTCCCATTTTATCTGCAAAGAACCTTGAGGAATTGGGCTCATTGACATTTTGATTGGTATATTGTGTTTCTTTAGCCCTGTGGACAGAGAATCATATAAAACTAAACTGGGGCAACATTAAAACATTTATAACCTTCATGTATTAAATTAAAGCAAAGGAAAAAAAGACGAATTAATTTTAATTATGAAAAATGCACTGAAATGAGAACGCAATATGAAAATGTTTGATTAAATTTTGCATTTTGATTTCATGCATTTTCAAAATTGAATCCTTTATGATAGAAAATAAACACGTTTTCAGTGTTCAAATGAAAAGTTTAGTCCTAAAGAAATTTTTCTGAAATCCATTTTTCTTTCATGCTTATACCAGTATGTAACTTAATGGAAGTTCATTACAGTGGTATAATTAAACCTAGACCTAGAGAGAGATGTTAGATTTATTCATTTATCAAGGCTGAATTCCACAGTTTTTAATTATTCTTTTGATTTTCTCTATTTGTTGATTTCTTTTTTAAACCTCATTAACATCAGTATTATTATTATTATTATTATTATTATTATTATTATTATTATTATTATTATTATTATTATTATTATTATTATTATTATTATTATATGTCCTTGTTTTAGTCTTACTTAAGAAACTGTTTTTACATTTCAGCCCTGACAGGTCCAGCTTCATACAAAATGAGAATTTTAACCTTAATAACCCATAAATTCTAAATTCTAAATTTATAATAACTTAAAGTGAGCACAGAGCATTGAATTTGATTCATAAAAAGTACAAAATTTTAAAAAATACTTGCAGTGAGATGTAATCATACATACATGTATATTGCTCTCTTATGCTTTGACTACTGGTAAACCGATTTTTTAAATGCGCTTAAACATCAGTCATTATTGAACTCATGTGATTTTGCTATGACTTAAGTAGGATAAAGAGATTTTTTTTTAATCAAGCCCAGTAGAAGTCAAACAAACTTATTTCATTCTTTATTCATTAGGAAATTTTAGATTATTTATTCAGAAAAAAACCCCAAATGATTTAAAAAAATGAAACCTCACAGAACAAAGCGATTTCAACATTGGACTTTACAAATGGTACATAGAGGGCAATCTTTTTTTTTTAGTGAAAATTAGGTTTCAACCTACAGTTTTAATTAAGCAAATCACAACTGTGATAGAAACTGAAAATTGCTGAAAATGCACATGCTGATCTCAAATGATATCTTGCTGATTTTTTTTTTTTTTTTTCAGATCATAACAAACAAAAAATGTTTGTTAAGAGATAGAGAAGTCATTTAGTAATGGCTAAAAGTTTCATTTCAAAGACTTGCTCATAAATAACTTCTTTTTATCCAGTTTTAAAACAAATGTGATTATGTGTCCTTCATAAACAAGCTGGCCACAAAACATTTCAAATAATATACTCCTCAATAAAAACATTTATATTTAAATGCACAGAGATTGAAAATCTGTGAATACTATTACACTTTTTACAAAACTAATAAAGGTTTTGAAATTGATTTCTTACAGTACCAGTATATGGATAGCTAGGGGAAAAAAAAAATCAAAGTACAGACTCAAGCAAAATGTATTTATACCAAGTGGCTGTTAATTTTTTTTTTCATTGATTTATAGGAGATCTCTTATAAACTTATTTATTATATGTATGTAGTGTCTGTATCAAAATTCCTTTCAGGAAAAAAAAAATTTAGAGCTGGTTAAAGGTTAGCTCGGGCTTAAGATACATATATTATTTTAGTATCACATGTATTTAATTTCATCACAATTGAGCTACAAATTACATGGAAACCAGGCGTAGAACAGATGTTTTACATCACTAATTTTTGTGAATGGTTATTAAAAAGAGAACAAATTTCAAATAAAATAATGAGCATGTTAGAGAGGGTATTTTATACCTGTGCTTTTTATTCATAATCATAATCTGTCAAGACTGTTTTCTAAATAAATTGGAAAATGAAAGTTACCAGTACAATACCAAAATATACACAAGAATGTAGTCAAACCAAGGGCATGGGATGTTTATGCTTTAAATCTATCCTCATGTTAGCTGCATTAGGAGATAACATTGCTATAAGACTCATTCTGAATTTTACAATTTATAAGGAATACATAACCATTTTCAGCAGCATAACTACCAATGGACATTAATGAAGGGCCTTTCCCCATCTAAATCTTGAAAAAAAACTTTGTGTGGACTATGAATGATTGGAAACATTTTACCAAAATATAAAATTTAACAAATAACTAGTCTAGACGAATCTTTTAGAGACTCAGTCAAAGAGTAAATTATGTATAGACCTCTGACTTTACCTCAATAACGTATAAATTATTTCTAGATCTAGATACAGATACAGGCTAGCTTTTAGGCCTGGATCTAGATCTAAGTATTTAATCCTCAGAAAAATCGGATGAAAGATAACATGCTAGGAATTTAGTTGACTGAAATTTTACTCTTGGACTCGATTCATACTAGCAATGATTATTCCCCAACTTCTTACAATTACAATGCATTGGATTGAGTTTTCAAAATCTAGATTAACTGTAGGCATTGTTATGATTGTAGCTCTAAATAAGCTTAGATCTAAATCTAGCTCTAGATGTTAGATCAGATGAGGGACACTATGCAAGGAAATTAAAGCAAAGACGATTTTTTTTTTTGGGTTCTAACTAGAACATGAATCATTAATCTACATCAAGTTCCCAAAACTTTTTTCTATAGATTGAATAGAGATGTCTTGTCATTTGATATGAAATGTAAACAATGCAACAGCATTGACTTCCAGGTAAAAGCAGACAAATTTTTACAAAACACGTCAAAAGTAAGCCATAAATTAATAATCTGACATTGTTTTTATCATTATTGTTACAAAATATTTTGCATGCGACTTTGTTAATGATGTCTTGTTGTTAGAAAATCTTTTGCATCAGTTGTCATTAACGATACAGAAAGGTTGATAATTTTACTTGTGATTTGACTCAAAAATGTTTTGCATATGGGCTTAAGATTCTAAATCTCTAGATCTACAGATTTTGCATTAACAAACATTCTGATACAGATCCATGGTCAAAAGATAAAAATAAAAATCTCAATCAATGGCTAGTTTCGATATTCATCCTCATCCGTGTAAGAAAATCGTTGACCCAATTAAAAAATTGATCATTTCTCCCACATCCACCTTTTCTGAGGTGATCCAATTTCTAATCCTATTTACAAAATACACATGATGATGATGCTTGCTTTTAAAAAAAAATGATTTAAATACATAGATCTAGGGTAAGACTTCTGATTGGCAATGTTGGTTTAGTATTTTAAGATATAATATAAGATATATAAGGTGGTACTAAGTTTCTTTATGTTAAATTTCTCTCTTCTTTATTGCCCATAAAAAAACCAAGCCCAATCTTTTTCCATAAAATTGCAGATATCGGTCCACCTCATGTCCGGCTTCAAATTGAATGTTTCCCCACCAAATTGAAACTCGTAAATTAATGGGATTTTAGAGCAATGCAAAAATGCTTATAACTTGAAAAGTATTTATTTGCGACAAATAAAACCTTCACATTCCTTCTCAGCATATCAAGTTCATTAAGAATAATACAATTTTACAGCTTAGAGTGAGTTAGGCTGGTATCAGCAATAATACGTCTCTTTTTTTATGGCCAGATTTAAAACAAAGCCTGCTACAGTATGATCCAGGTACCGTACCCATTCGGAAGCCCTTACAGATCTAGATCTAGATATTTTGAACTTGGGCATACTATGGGTAAACATACTGGTGAAGGATTGCAGTCATCATGCGTTCATAAACTCTAGTACTAATTCACTAAATTTAGGCCTAGTGATATACAAGTGTTGCAAGGAATTTTAACACTCTTATCCTGATTTCTTCCTCTAGATTTGATATGCGAGAGGCCTAGGGTAAATGTTACAGAGTGAGTATTAGATACATCCATATCACAATGCTGTACCAATAAACAGTAAGAGTGCCAGTGCTAGTTTCTAGATCTAGCCTTGTTTTGTCAAGATTGCTGAGTTAAAATTGAACAGCAGGCTAAAAGTAAAACTTTCAAGACGGTGCATGATCAGAGATAAACATAAAATACCTTCGACTCTGTCAAATAATATATTTCCAAAGATTAAAAAATGAAGAATCAAGACATTTAGATCTAGACGAAATCTACGACGTCATAAAAATTCAGGATTCTAGTTTGGTTTAGATCAAGAATTAGGGCTTAGTCTAAACAGCCATAATAAACAAAACCCGGAAGTCGGACGGGAGGAAAGGAAAAGAGTGAAGAGAATAAGTGCTACGGATCGGGACCTATGTATTTACTGTCTTGTATTATTTCATTATATTGGAAACAAATTATTCTAGTTTTAAATTTTACAAGAGGCAAGGCAGTGAGCAATGTCACTACCAAAATACGATGATTCGAATACTTCAATGAGCAAGAATTTTTCTGCCAATTTTACGTACAGAACATTCTAAACTAAGCTCTAAAAACTCTAACAAAGCCATAGATATAGCTGATTAAAATTATTAAAATTAATCACTGTTCGTTGGTTGTTATAAACGATATAAGAAAGGAAGAAGGCGTTACTTTGAAGGGAAAACATATAGAAAGAAAAAAAGCATTAAAAATTTACAAGAGATAAAAATCTTTAAAAGCTGTAAACAGTTTTCTTTCTCTTTTTTTCCCCCTCATTAATAGTCTTCTCTTATTATTTTGTTTTTCTTTACTTATACCACACTTTTAATCCCTTTCTTCTCCAATACCTAACCGACCTCCCCTCTGTCTCTATCCTCTCTTCTCTCCTGCCCCCACCCCACGTCCTTTTGCACAAAAAAGAAAAAAAGTATTGCTTTCTCTAAAACTTTTGTCTATCCATCTAAACCTCCTCCAGTTTACAAAAAAAGAGCATATATATTCCTTGTTACGTGCTTTTCTTACTTGAATTTCGTAAAATCAAGATCCTTACGACAATGCATGTGCCGCCGCTATGGACTGAAAAAATACTCTTTTGCTATTATCTTCACAGTAAGTGAATATGTTTGCTCATTTTCATTTCGGGAGCCCTCTATTGTGTTAATAATAATAATTAATATTATTTTTTTATGATCCGCTCAACCATATTAGGTGTTCGACAACTGGGCAGGCAGAATAATTGACACACTTAGAGGTTCCAGAATCTTTGAAAAAGAGATGCGTTGATGAGGGTGGTGATAAAACGTGCTCTTTCTTGTCTTTATACAATAACTTATCAGAATAATTTTGTTGAAGATGCTGCAGAAAAAGTATCCCCTGAAAAACTCATTACCATGATCAACATGATTACTACTCTCTCTCTCTCTCTCTCTCTCTCTCTCTCTCAGTCTCTGTCTTTTCCCTTTCTAGGTATCTCCTTCTCGGACTGTCTGTGATCTGCATCTTTCTATACCTTTCTTTGCTCCTTTACAAATTTATGTCTCCGTAGCAGTTCCATTTTTCGAGTCGTAGACTCTTTATTACGGATATATCCGTATGACGGCTATAAAATTTAATGCATCCATATTATACTCTTTTAATCGTGAAGGGGAAAAAAGCCAAGTGACTCACCAATCCACTAAACTGAGTTTAGGGAATCGGAGACAGTTTCCTGAATAATTATTTAGCAGTGGTCTAGACGACTTTACATGACGATGTGAGTCCTTTTTTTTTCGAGATCCAATAATTAATCTGGCATGCAGAGTCTCCGAAGCTAGAAGAATTATTATCAGATTGGTTTTTTTTTTACAGATCTTTTAGATAATTTAAATCTAGATTAGATCTAGATTCTAGATCTAGATCTAGACAAGATAAGACAATAAGTTGAAGCAAATTTTTTCACATCTAGATTTACATTAGATGATATAGAATCTAGATTATCATTTAGATATAGATAGTATATTAGATCTCTAGATCTAAATGTTAAAAATTTGTATCAACTTAAAAAAAAAATTCTTTGAACTCACTTAGAAGACATCAGAGTGGCTGACATGCATTAAATGTTATTATCCTGGAATTCTACTTTATATAGATCTAGATTTTCATTTGGCCAATTTGTCATTTTAGAATTTTTAAATATTTGAGTTCATGTATAAACAACATAAAAAAAGCACCTTGATTTGCGATCCAATAATGCAAAAAAGTTAGAGCTTTTGTTTTATTCGTTAAAAATTCAATTGACTATTTTATTTTATTTTACTCTTAACAAGTAAAAGCCATTTTTATTTTTGTTCTTGTAAGATAAAAAAAAAAGACATGTGTAGGACAGAGGCTTGGTAATTTGTTGAGGAAAAGGTTTAGACCTTGATCTAGTGAAGTGTAAATGTAGCTGTAAATGTTTACTTTTAATTTATTTCTTTGCACTCTTATTTCAGATTGATGACAATGGATACATTGATTAAATGACCCTTTCAAACAACACAATGCCCGTCAATATTGATATCCCATATAGGTGTCCAAACTGTGGCGATCAACTGAAATTTTCTACTTTAAATGAATTGCGCTGTCATTTAGAAGATGAGCATTCCTATCAATATTCAAGATCAAGAAGACGGGTGAATATTTCAGACTTTGATGGACCAACTATGCATAGCAGTTCTATGTCAGATTTGAGTAAGATTTCACCATTGGTGCAACGGTTTCATGAGGATACTCTCATGCTTGAGGAAGAAGTGAGAAAAAATAAAGAAGTTGAGCTTAATAATAAAAGATACCGAGCTAGCAGTGTTGAATCCTTGTTGGATAGAAATGATAATCATTCGCGAAAATCTTCAAAGAAAATAAGAAACAGTTCAAGCAAAGTATCATTTCGAGATTATGGCCTTCCAAGTAGACTTACACATCATCTAAATTATTCACCCAGAAGCAGGAAACACACAAACAGAGAACATTCTGGCCGCAGACAGATATTGCGTCCTCTTCATGATGATGATCTATTGGATGATAGCAATCCTCAGCAGGATATAGATGAGCATATTTTAGATAGACTTTCACGCAAAATGAGAGATGATTCTGAGATGAAACCCTCAAACACTAATATGGATAGCAAGCATGTAGCCCAAGCATTGCATGCTCTCTCTAAAGAAGTTATGATTGAAAGAGCAAGTCAGCAAGCCACTGCAGAGTCACTTTACTCTGCAAATGAAACACTTTTTGGTGTTGAAAGAGCTGCTGAGGAAAGAATTGCTCTGCAACAAAGAGTTATTGAAAACCTTGCTGAAGAGCTAAAAGACAAAGAGAAGAGGTTAACTAGTTTAATGGAAGAGATGGATCATCTTAGAGAACAGCAAGCAACTCTCAAGAATGCAAATGTCTTCAGCACAAAATTAGACTTTGAGAGTAAATACCTACAACAAGAGCTGGCAGAAAAACAGTGGGAACTAGATGCCTTAGCGAAAAATGTAGAGAACGCTCGACAGTTTGTATCTGTTGATAATTTGAAAGATCAGGTACCTGAAAAAATGTCTCCTTTAGAAAATACTGTAAAAAAATCTCCTGAACATGAAGATAACAGAAATAAATTTCCACTCATAACACAAGATAACAAAACATTTACAGTTTTTCATGCTAATGGAAGTAAAGAGCCTGTCAAATCTGCAGGGCAGGAGGCTTCACCTGAAAATACAAATGAAGATGAGCTGAAATCTGTTAAGCACAAAGCTCAGCAGCTTGAGAAAGATAGACATTCTCTCCTTTTAGAGATGCAGGGTCTTCTTGAGTCAGCTGCTGTTGACAATGAAAAGTTGAGACAAGAACTGCACAGGCAGGAGCAGAAGATGGGCCGAATGAACCTAGACTTGAAATCTTCAAAGCATGAACAAGCTGAGCTATTAGGTAATTATGTATTGTCATTGTTCTTTGTTGAGTGTTAACCTGGCAAACTACTTTATAATACAGTAAAGTCCGGTTATTTCGAAGTCATTGGGATAAAAAAAAAGGATTTCAAATTATCAGGATACATAGAGAAAAGAGAGTAAAAAAAATGTGGGTGACAGATCAGTAATGTACTTGGGTGTGTAGGGATTCACACCTGGTCCCTGGGCCTAACCCCTTTCCCTTTCCTTCTCCTACTACTAGTCTTATTGCAGACTCTTACCTGTAACATAAGTGTTCGGAACATACACACATATACACACACCAGAATTGCTTGCCACACGAGCATAGCATAACTTTCTTTATTTTACAAGCTAAGAAAACTGCTTTCAGAATAAAAAAAAAAACCGTCAAGATGACTTCGAATTAACTGGATCCTTCTTTCCAACTTCAAACTAACCGATATTTTTTTAATAAAGCTTAAAGAAAGAAATATTTGGTAAAATTAATCGACTTCAAAATATCCAAAAATTCGAACTATCCGGATTTGAATTACTTGGACTCGACTGTACATTGTGTTGAATAGAAAGTTATCACTGATTCTTTGGGTCCACTAATGTTTATGGAAGATTAATTTTGTCAATTATGGTAATCTTTTTAGATTGATTGCAATATATACACTCAACATTTTTGCACCATAAGCTTCGTTGCGGGATATATTTTGAAAAGGTGAAGATTACTGAAGAGTGTCATAGAACTTTTATTTAATCTTTTCTTTATTATATCTATAGATGACAAAGAAACAAAACAACTGTCATGATCCTTTTCAAGAATGTTCTCTGGTTTGTTTCACAACAAACTAGACTTCTGTCAAAAAAAAAAAAAGAGTCTTTGATAGTCCAAGTATATTATTTTGAACAATGCTTTTTCTCAAAATTGTGTTATGAAACAAATTACACAGCTTACTCACCAGAGAATCAAATTTCAATTTATTAAGAATTGAAATTTCTATTTCTTAAATTTGATGACACATTCATGTCAATATAGTGGTTGTATCTATTTTATTTTACAGCTATTATAAGCTCTCTTTTCCAAGTGTGTATACTGTAGGAAGAATCTGAACAAGATTTCTTGCATCAAATTTTATTCTTAACAGGGGAGACCCATGAACTTTACCACCAAGCAGATGTTGGTTTAACCAAGCTGAAGATGATGCTCAAGGAGCGAGACCGACAGTTGTCAGGTGTCTCTAGTGCCCTGGAACAAGCAAGGGAAATCCAAGAAAAGCTGGTTAGGGAAAGAGATGAATCTTTGAAGCAGGCAGCTGAAAGAGAAGGAATGTACAGAGCCATGCTATCAGCTAACAGTGATCAGGTCAGTTTCCAAGAAGTCTGTAGGTTCAAACTTTTTAAGTACATAGAGCCTGGACAGAAACATGTGGAGTCCTCAGAAGTTAAATTAACCAAATATTTAAAAGTCTGTATAATTTAGATCATGTCAAAGCAATATGCTAGAACTTATTCCTGAATCACAATCATAGAGAAAATCATTTAAACACTTGTTTTTGAACCTTGAAGAGAAAAAATTTAGTTTATTTATTTCTTAATTACATATATTTCAGGACTATTTATTCTAGAGTAGATTCTATAAAAAATGAAATTGTGTAGGGAGTCTTTGTTTCTTTTTAATTAGTTAATACAATTTTTAAAATTTACTATAATTTAATATGCTTATAAAGCAAAATGTTTTGATGTAATGTAGTATATTGTATTTCATTTATTTTGTCCGATTTCATGTAAGGCATAATTTATGCTTGATCATTAAAGTAAAGTGATAATTTAAGATAACTACAGATAAAATTAAACATGATAAACTTTGAGAAGATAAATGTTTATAATATGCACTTAAGCTTGGGGAATTTTGATGTGTTTAAGAAATTTGACTGTGGACATTCAAAAGAAATAACCATATTTAATAAAGGCACACAGATTTGCAGCATTTCTTTTAGTGTCCACATTAAAAAACCAAATGTTCAAATTAACATGCATAAAAAATTAGGTTAAAAAAAACAACAAAACTTAAAGAAATAAAATTCTTTATCTTTTGATATGAAAGAACAAATATTTTCTGAATATTTTTCCCCGCAGAGTTAATATATTTCCCAAACATTGTAATTAGAAAAATTTTCTGCAAAATTTTCCACTTTTAATTTTTTTTTTTACTTTCCTAAATTTCCCTAAAGATTATCTTGCACCAAAATGAGGACTTCTTGTCAAGAACCTCTTAAATAAATATTAGTCCATTGCTCTCTCTACTTAGCCACGTCATGTTGGTCTTTTTATTTTAAATTACACCTATATATATAACACACTGGATGGACAGGGTTGGGCCCAGACTGAAGTGGAAGGGGCAAATTTTCTAGCTATCTGTCCTGTTGAAGTCGAAGTGACAAATAGATTTAGAAGGTGCTAACAGACTACTTGCAGTTGATGCATTGGACTTGACAAAGGGGTAAAGTTTGGGAAGGGGTAAAGAGAAGATTGTTGCTTAAGTTGGAGACTGAGGATATCTGTTGTTCAGACAGAGAGACAAGTTATTCGTTAAAATCTGCACAGCAGGTGCTGATTGTATTATTGATATGAAATGTAGTTAGATGTACTTTGTCACAACAGGAATATTTTACAAGACCATGGTCTCTTTTCCTTCTTATGAAACTAATTTTCTTTGTTTAATTGTGGGTAGATTTTCTGATGAATTAATGATATAACTTTGCCCTAATTGGACGAAAAGTTAGAGATGATAAGGAAAAAATCGTTAGGAAAAAAGTAAGTTCTTGGAATTCATCATTTTAGAGATCCATGTTTAACCTAGTTGTGCTTGACTATATCTAGTCAGTTTCATTTCTCCAGTTGTGAATGAGAGGCCCTCTGAAAGCACTTAAATATAAATTAAGTTTGGTTTTTCCTTTGTGTTTTTGTAATTTTACTGATATTGGCATACTGAATTATGTCAATGAGTCAGCTGTTATTTGTTATTCTTTTAAAAAAATTGCTCAAGGAAGATGGCAAAGTAAATTCTGAGAAATTGAGAGCTTCGGTAAAAAAAAATTTTGTGAAATTTGTATATATGCTAATAGCCTTTCAAGCATCCATTAGCTTAAAGGTGAGCTAACAAATTGCACAAAAACGTATCAAATCTAATCAGTTTTGATGACCCTGCTGAAAAAAAAAATCATAAACAGGAAGCATTTATAGGGTGACCTTAAATGGGCAAAAATGACTAACATATGGTAAATTAATTGAACAGGAAACATGATATTAAATGAAGCAGACTTTAGTATGTTGGAGGTGAGCATTTGAGCTCCGATCTTTTGAAATAAAAAATAAAGATTAATTTAACACTGAAGATATTCTGAGTTTTGCACTTCCTGAGTTGTTTGATAAAAATAAAATTTGGAATTCACCATTATGCCATAAAATCACATATGAAAATTTTTTTTATTACATTGTTTACATTACACCTTTGATGTGCCTGACAAGAAGATGAAGGGTTTTACTCCTCCATAGCATAGTGCTCATTTGTACAGCTTATCTAAGCTCAGAAAAATAAAGACTAACCAATACACTTTTCCATATTTTTACCCCTTTTGGATTATTGCAGGATTCACTGTAATATGGCTAAATTTGCAAACATCTTTTTCTGACTTGCCTATCCTGACACCTACACCCTCATAAGCTGTAATGAAGTGCTAGTGACACACTTTATCTGTCTAAATATTGAAAAATTGTTAGAAATCTTAGGCCATATGACCAATTGTGTAAAATCACTATGTAAGTAAGGTGGATCCAAGCTCCATATTGCCACAAATGTATTAGTCCATCAGAAAAGAGTACATTTATAATATCACAGCATAATATTGTGCTGCACTGGATATGTAATATATAGTCATTGAATACGTCTATCTTTCTCAATGTTTTGTTTTCTGACTATATATTTTTTTAACTTGCCCTCTTCTTACTATCAATGTTTTCTTCTCCAAATAAGCCATAAGACCATATGTTAATTGTTATGGTCACATTAAATGAGAATGAATATCAATTTATTGAATATCTATTGTCAATTAAAACATTTTTTTTCAGCTTAAAACAATGAAAGAAGCCCTGGCTTCTAACCAAGAGTCAAAGCATATCCTGGAGATGAATTTGCAAAAGTTGAATCATCAGCTAGAATCCAAAGGAATGGATGACTTGAAGACTAAACAAAAAGTGGATAATCTTGCAGCTGAATTGAGACACAAACAAGAAAAGGAATCCAAGCTCAAGGGTGAAGTTCAAAGAAGAGAAGAGAAGCTAAAAAAAGCCAAGAGGTACATTTTCTCACTTCATTTTACTAGGATTTTTTATCTCAAACATCTTTACCTTGCATCTCTTAATTTTACAGCGCACTAAACATTTTTTAAAAATTCTTTAATAGCATCCAACTAGCAACTCATAATTCATATATTACTTTGTGATTGTTAAAAAAATGTGTTAGGTATGCAAAACATATTTTTTACCTGCAACAAGTAAACCAAAGTGACAAATGAGATAATGATATTTTTTTTTGCAGTGAGATGGAGAGAATGACAGACTTTCTGAGAAAAACATCAGACAAAGAAACCTCTGCCCGCATGAAACTTGAAGGATTTATTTCTAAGTTGCTTGAAAGAGCTGAAAAAGCAGAATCAGAATTAAAAGAGTTACAGAAAGAAAAAGTCAGAAAATCAAAATACCCAAAGGTATGGAAAACAGCTCCATTGAGAGTGAATTGAAATAAATTCCTTAAAAAAGCAGAAGTCTTTAATTTCAACACATGTTTAACTTGAAATAAGTATTGATGCTCTGTGATAAAATTGATTTTTAGTGAAATTAACAATAAAAGTTTATAAAGTGATCATTTCAAACATTCAGATTCAGTATGTTCAACTTTTTTTTCATTTGTTCATACAACTTGTATAACTCATTTTATTCATATTTTTTACATAGAAACGCTCCATGAATCAAGATAAACATCAAGACAAATCGTATGTCAAATATTCTGACAAGCCTCACAGTAGCTCTCTAGACAGGGCCACCGTCAAGTCTTATGGCAGCTCAGATAATAAGCCACTTGATGAGCATTATGAAAGATCTTTTGACAGTCCTGACAAGAGCAGTGATAGACCTCCTTTCATGCCTTTTAATCGACCATCTGATAGGCATTTTGAGAATTTCATCAGAGAGGAAGATGCCACAAAGAACTTTGCACTACTTCCTCCATCTGACTCAAGACACAAGTGAGTATGATCCGATTATGCTATACAAAGAAATTCATTCACTATTTAAAATAAAAGTGCTAGATTTTTATTTTGCTTATCAGGTGTAAAAAGAATTATGTTTGTTATGGTTTACATTATAGTGATTCACAAAGATGCTTTTTTGCCCTTTTCAGTGAACAGTTCAAAAATGTCAGTGATTTAAAGTAAACAATTTTTTTTTTCAAAGTACCTTTTTATGTTTGAATTTCAGTAACAATCTGCCATCTTAATCACTTAATGCAAAATTCTATTCTTTCTGTTCAGTGTGCAGTTTCCCAGTGCCGCAGGTTTAATAGCTTCATATCCTCCACAGTCAGAGTCTGGTAAGCATAATATGGTTCAGATCTTCTTATATAGAATTTTCGATGACATTGTGAGGTTACTAAATGTTTCCAGGGCAGGTTGCCACAAAAAAAAACCAAAACAAAACCTACAACCACTAGTGTTAGAAACCACTTGTGGAATAATAATTATCACTTGGCTTTAATTTAAATTTGAAACTAAATATTTATATATTATCTTTTTTTTTCTCTTTGGGAGGGGGGCTGGTGCTAAAATTGTCAAATATCTCTCTTTGTTTTAAGGCTTGGCTAAAATCTTAATGCTGCTTTATCTTCTATTATCGCCCTAATACTAACTGGAAAAATTGCACTGTCATTTTTGGTTAGGCAATTATATGAGAAAAAATTACTCTGATTTTGACTGTCTGTGCAATTGAAAATATTTTGAGCTCCCATTTGTGAAAGCAAAATGGAAAAGCTGAAGCAAGTTTCTTATGGGTAAGTTGAGTAATGCTCAACAAAAATGCATTGATTTCTATTTCAATGGTGCAGGGTTGATTCCTACAGTAAGTCTGACCATCACAAATTCAATTTTTAATTTTTAAATCTTATGGATTTCTAAGTTCTGTGACTTCAGCCTCAAAATGATTTCATTACTTGAGAAGAGTTTATTTGACTTAACATTTTGGAGACATCTGAGCCATACATTTTTTTCTTTTTGACTTTATTTTCTCATAACTTGAAGTGATTTTAGTAGATATGTTAAATTGGAAAGCTTAGCCTGACTTAATTGTAATGGCTGTGATAATAAAGTTGCCTAGTGATATTAAGTGAGAACAGGGAAAAGAAAAGGTCATATAACCAAGAGGTTTTGGTTAGGGCAACATAGTCATTTATGGTTAAAACAATTTCATTGAATAACAATACTTTTTTTTTTATCTTTATCACAAAAATTTACTGTTTTCATCACTTCAGTCTCTTCACGGCCACCAGCACCATTTATTTTTTTTTTTTTTTCAAAGATTATTTCTAATTTAACTGATTGCAGTTTTTTCCTTAATGTAATTTTTGATATTTTAATTTTCATTCTGGATATCTATTTCTACAATGTTTGAAAATTTCTACTTTCTACTGTTATTCTGATTTAAAGTAAATGTAGTTTGTGCATGTACTATATATCTTAACAGTTTAGGTGAACACAGATCTTTTATTTTGAAAAGGCATTGTTGCTGTTCCTTTAAATTTTCATAAGGATCAGGACCTCCAGTTTTCCTTGAAGTTTTATAAAGACATACATTTTTTTGCATGTAGAGCATATGAAATCTTAAACAGAATTTAAGAAAAGATTTTGTATAGGATAAAGCTTAAAATACTGCTGCAACCTAAAGGCAGTGCCTAAACCCTATCTGCTTCACCACTCAGTGCAGCCTATAACAACTGATTTAACAACTACCACTATTACTACAACCATAACTACTATTATTATTACTACTGCTACTGCTACCACCACCACTATCACCACTTCTAGTGTCGATCTAATGCTAGGCTACACCTAAAATTCTACACTCTTTAACAACCAAAAAAGAAAACCTCAAGTTTCATAATACTGTTTGAATTGTTTTTTTTTTCCCTTATCTTTTTAAGTGATCTGAGAATGTAGAGGCAATAAATATTAAATTTTAAAAACATAGATTTAATTGGAATCCATTTAATTTCAATGTAATCAGTAGAGCTCTAAGTGTGCTTTTTTTTAGTATATTTCTGGTTGAGAGAGTTAACTTGAAAAGTAGTTTATTTGAAAAAGAAATATATATATATTGAAACTTTTTTTTTGTATTGAAAGAAAAATCCAAATTCACTCTTTAGAGGATAACCCATGGAAGGCACCTTAAGAGTTGCTCATTTTGTTGGCTAAATTTTTTTTCAACAATCAGTGAATTTTCCTTTAAAGATGCAAAATTTAAATTCACTGAAACAAACAGATTTTTTTTCTTCAAAGCAGTTAATTTTGACATTTCACTAGAACTTGTCTTGAAGCAGTTTGTTTTATTCACACACATACACACACCGTACAGGGTTAATGTATTAAAAAAATTGCTCTATATGATCTGTGCTTTAAATAGCAAACAATTTTTTTTTATTTTCTCCCATTGTCATTATCACAATAAAAACACCCTAACTTGGAGTGCAATTTTATTTTGCTCAAAGTTCTCGAGTTGTATGTTGAACCAGCATGTAAATTCCAAAAAGACATCTGTTTCAATTTGATAAAATTGATAAGCTGTGAACTTCAATTTTCAGCCATCTTTTAGTGAAAACTTCATTTCACCTCTTGAAAACTGTCAATATTTTTAAATAAACAAATCAAATATGTTTATTTTCTTCCACAGGAACCAGGCCTACATTTGCCAGTGTTCCCATGAGTCTGCAGCCTCAGAATCCTTTCTATCTTCATAGACCTCGTAGACAGACATACACCAATACAGCTTCAATGTATAGCATTCCTTCTGTACCTGCTTATGAGTATGATGCTGCACCTCAAAGAGTAGAGACAGAGCAACTTTTCCAGAATACTCCTGAGATCAATAGTATAATAAGGAATGTGCAGAGACAGAGCTTTCTTAGCTCATATAACCCTGTCTCTCTGAAAGGATCAGATTCAACAAGAGGAACCATAGGGAAGAAAAAGTACACCCCAATATCGAGTATGGGAAAGATGGATTTTTCTTTAGATGAAGATGGAATTATGTGGGAAAGGCATGCAACACCATCCCCATATCATTCTTTAAAAGCTGTGCCTGTATCTGCACGAAAACCTCAAGTTCTGAACCCGGATGACACAGATATTGGAGAAGTATCAGATTTTGTTTATGATGATGAGCAGAAATCTCATGAAGAATCTGAAGATGCTGATGATATTTTGAACCAATCACACAGAGTGAAAATAGAGCAGGGCGGAAAAACAAAGCGACCAGAAAATGTGCAAGTCCCACGTGGCAAAAAAAATGAAAGGCTGTTTTTAGTCAGTGAACCCTATGCTTTAAGTCCTGAAAAACAAAATAATTATGAAAGAGCTAATTATCATTTACATGATGCTGTAGTAGAGGATTCAGACGCTAGCCCGTTGCATAAAGCTAAAGAAGTCCAGAAGAGAATGGAGGAGTGGACAGCATCAAAGAAAGCTGAAAGCTCTCTATTTTCATCCCGTGGATTTGATGCGGATAATATGGCTGTTGACTCTGATTTTTCAACAAGCAGCTACACATCATTTAAACGCACCAGAGAACCAGCACAAAGAGATGCTGACCAAATGAAGAAAAATGAAGTTACTCATACAGTAGATGTGGAGCCCATTCGGTTACCAAAACATATGGATGCTTCTGACACAAAACAAGCAATCACTACAACAAGCATTGAAAGTAAGAAAGTTGCTGAATTGGACAGATCTGAACCTCCACCAGTGTTGGAAGAGGTCATAACTCCTACACCGCAAAATGAAAGGATCATTCACAGATTTGCTGGGCAAATGTTGAAGAAAACTGATTCATCCCAGCAGAAATTGCAGAATGAGAATTTGGGTGCTGATAATGATATTTCAGATAAATCAGAATTTACGCGGCGGACAAACTCTCTTCCTGTCACAAAAGCTCAAGAGGAAGCAACACTGTTATCTCAGGCAGAGTTGAATTTGCAAGAAAACACAGAGTCCCAAAAAATTGTGCCCAAAAGACAAATTTCTATCATACAAGCTAGCTCCTTCGAAGAGATGGATGCCAGTGTTGAAAAAGATGAGCAAATGCCTGAAAAACAATTTGAACGAGCAATCTCCCAAGATTTTGAGCGCGCTCATGAAACAAGACAAGAATTTAATATAGGAGAAAATAAGGAGACTAATGACAATCAATCAGAAAATTTTACAAAATCACATGGAGGAGCTGAATCACCTGTTCTTGATAGTCAGGTATCAGATGCAGTAAATGCCGAGACTGCTACAGAAAATGATAGCCCTGATGAACCCATATCAGGGGGTAGCTATAATCATGGCAATCAAACCTTAACAAGGAATGATGAAGGACCCTTATACCATTCATCAGAGGGGGTGAGCTCATCAGATGATGAAGAACCTGATGGAGGTAAGGGAGACCATAACAATACTGAAGCCAATGAAATAGCATTAACAAGTGTTGATGCATCCACAGACACAGATCTGGAGAAGCTGTCTCAGCCTGGTCATGCCTATCGTGGCTTGACTGTTCGCAAGAATACACCTGTGGTGAGGCATGTGATGCGCAAGAGGCCAAAAAAAGTTGCCAGAAAAGATGCATCTCAGCAGTCTCTTTCAAGTGCTGATGGTGAGAAATTTCTCATAACCTACTTATTTTCTTAAATATCATTTATTGTCAGTAAAACATCGTGTTTCCTGTGACAAATTCATGATTGTTTTGTTTATTCAACTTTTCAGAGCTGGACAGCTCTGCGAAATCACACAAGAAAGCTATCAAGAACATGAGAGTGGCTTTGTTCCACATCTTTTCATACCTTGACACAAATGAGCTACTGTCAGTATCATTAGTTTGCAAGCAATGGTGTAAGGTCAGCAGACACCCAGCATTGTGGAAAGTTGTATCTCTTCATGACAGAAGCATATCCTCTGAGGTGAGAGCAGCTCCCTTTTGATATTTTGAATCAAAAGGATAAAAAAATTATATTCATTCTGCTTTATCAGTTTGTAGCCTTATTTTATATCAAATTTACATTATTTGTGCTACACTTAAAAAATTCAAGTTGCGAAAATGCATTTTCTCAATCTCAGATCAACTGAAATCTTGGGCCTGTCTTTTTACAGTATCAATTTCTGCTTTTAATGATTTGAAATATGTTATCTAACTTTTAAATAAAAGAAAATGAGAATTTTGAAAACAATGTACATTCTCCATTCCTCACAATTTTTTGTATACTCATATTATTTTAGAAAAGAAAAGGAAATAAGCTATTAAAATAATGCATGATATTCTATGTATCTCACAGTTTCTTGTCACACTGTCTAATTGGTGTACAAAGACTGAATATCTTTCACTACAAGGTTTGTTCACTGTTTTGTTTTTAATTTACTTTCCTATATTCTAAGTTCTTTCCTTTGCAACAATGCTTTTTAAATCAAAATTGGGCACAGTTATTAAAATGATTTAAGCACCAAGAAGGTGGTTTTAATTGCACTTTGTTCCCTGAAGTTTTGTTTCATAAATCAGTGTTTTAATAAAATTCTTTCACTGGTGGATATTTTCTTTTATTTCTTTACCCCCACCGTTTTTTTTTCCTTTTAAGTTTTTTTTTTTATTTTGTATTTTTTAAATGAGGGCAATAGAGGGTTTGTTTTTTTATTTCTATATGAACAAATGATTGACCTTTTTCTTTTTCAAGTACTGATACCAATACATTCATTTTTGTACACGTTTAAAAAAATTGTTTCATTTACTTTTCACCTTGTTCCTTCATTTCCTTTGTTCCATTATATGCATTGTTTCTTTATACTTAAATGTATTATCAGTAACTTCTAGTGTGTGGGAATAGGCTATATTAAGATGGCATAATATTGTAGATGACTGCTTTTATTACTATTTAATTCCTCTCTTCAGGTTCTACAGAGCATTGGTAAGGTCCTTGAAAAAGCCATTTATATATTTCAGATAATGTGCTTTTAACTGCTAAGTTTGCTTGTACATATTTATATATGTGACAACAAAAGTATTCAATCGTTTCATTTTTAGGTAGCATTGTATTTGTGTAAGTGTTTCGTAGCTCTAAAAGTGTTTCATAGATGTAGCAAAGATATTTTGTTGCTTTATGAATATATACAGGCTCTTTGAAGTGTGTCTCGAATCTGAATATTTCTCTGTCGCATGGATGTAGTGATGGCAATTTTTTTTTTCTGTGAAATTATTTCTGCTCTGTAACAATAGTTTTTTTTACAGAAAGGAAGGTTTTTTTTTTGTTTTTTTTTTTTTTTGGGGGGGGGGGGGGGGGGGGGGGGTGTGAATCTAGAGGAGAAAGAAAATGATATTGAAAAAAAAATTAGAAGAGGAGGAAGTTTTTATTCCAATATATATGTATCACAAAGCCTTTCAGTAGCAGCTTAATATAAGCAGCGACATTTCAATATATAGCTTTCTCTTTTTTTTTAGTATCTAGGAGCTCCAGTAACTTTTTTTGTTTTGTTTAGAAAAGTAAGCATGCAAACAACTTGCCTCACATAGGTTAACGGCTGTTTCCTACTGCAGTGTTATAAAGATATGCTTTAAAATTGGAATGAGAAAAGTGCAAAAGAAATGGTAAAATATTTTATTCATAGGCACAGCAATGATGTGATCAAAGGAAAAAAAATTGCCTTCTTTGTTTACAATCAGCACCATAGATTGTTATTCTCACCATTCATAAGACTACTGGAAAGACTCAGATCAGTCTTGTCTTAAAATACCTATGATTTTTAACTTCTATGCAATACTTTTATTCACATCTATTATCAAAGCAAACAATGCTGCTTCTTATCAATGGGCAAGAGGTGTGGATATGGGTGGAGAGTTGTTACTGACTGAATTCCCTATATTATTTTTAAATAAAGTAAACTGGAATTTTTATCTTCTTAACAGATTTAGTTGTGGCATCTTGGACTCCAGTACATTGAGAATTTTTTAAATATGTATATATTCAGACTTTGATACGTGAACCTCAATTTAGGATAAAATTTTATAGAAAATAATCAGTTACTTCCTTTTAACATTATAAAAGACAATATTCCTTGATTGAGCAAATCATTTGCACTGATAGCATTGGTATGTAGTGCAATTTTCAACTGCCTCTTTTCTATGTTTTCTCTCTTTCTTTCTTACTTTTTAATTTTATTCTTTTTGCTTATTTTGAAATAAAAAAGTAAATTTAAGATTGGGCATGTAAAGCAATGAAAGTAATGAGATCTAGAGAAAAACAAAATTAACAAATTCTTAGACTTGTGGTGTGCAGTAGACCTAGACTAGGAACATTACATTTTGTATGTATGCATAAGGCTTGTTGGCTAGTTCTGGTAACATTTTTTCTCATATTGATAGGCAAGGCCAATCTGTAGGCAATCTTGTCTGTGCTCAGTAAACCTTTTCTGTAGGTATGACACAGTCTCAACACTTTCGACATGTTAAAAAATCGCTTAAATTAACACATTTTTATCAACATCTTAGGAATGACTGTTGAGTATTTTTGAAAATATATGAGAATCAATTCTTTTATGTGGACATAATTTTAACATGTTTACATAAGATGTCATTCTCATTGCCAAGAATTCATATATTTGAAAAGAGAAAAAGAAAATTGGCGGAAATGTTTTGTGTGACCAATGAAGAATTTTTGTTTTCACTTGAAATTTTAAAATATTTTTAAGACTTATTCCATATTGTAATATGTAGCTCTCAATTTTCAGTCAAATTTTTCAAAATTTGCAACAACAATCGCCTCATTGAGCTGTTGATCAATGTAACATTCTAATGAGAAAATTAGATCTTTCTTCCCATCTCTTTCTTGCGACTTTCATTTTTATTTTTAGAAATTAATTGAACCTGCTAGCTAGTAGTAAAAATAATAAAAGTGGAAAGCATCAACACCTAAGACACTGTATACATGTATTCTCTCTGTTTTTATGACTTTTATAGACAATGTGTTTGTGCAGTGTAATAACAATGTAGCATTACTTGTATGCAGTAAATTCCACATTAGTAGGTTGGTTTAAACCTATATCATAGTGATGCATGTGAAACTGTAAAAGACAATGAAGATTTTGTGGTAATGGAGCTTAATTTTTTAATGTTACTAATTCCATCACATTTTAGTCACTAGATCATGAACTGACAATACAAATATCGAGTATTTAAATCCTGTCTTTAGTTTTCTTGTGATGGGGTGAAATCTCAACTAACCACTCCTATCTTAAACTTGACTGGAGCCTAATAATGTCTGTGGTTCTAGAGGTTACAAAAACATCGCTCTTAGCTGTTGCCTCTGGGCATGGAAATAAGCAACTGCATAAATGTGCTGTATATAGTGAAAGAAAGACTGTCTTAGAGTAGTTCTTTTTTAAATAATTATCATTGAAATCGGAATTCATAGTGTATTTTATTATATGTCTGTAAAAATTTTATACAAATTTTATTTTGTTCTGATTTCAGAATTTCAAACAAATTTATTTCTTCCCAGCATATAACATCCTTTTTTTCTTTTTAGCATTATTAATGATTAACAGAAAATAGCTTCTTCATGAAAACAGTAAAAACCTAAAAGCTAACTGTCTAATGCTTTGTTTTGAAGCAGCTTATTGTCACGAGATTTTCTGAAGCTTTGTTATTGGTGTTATATTATTTTAAACACATAAAATGACCTGAGAAGTAAGTTTTCTATTAGAATGTAAAAACATTTTTTTAATGAAATTGAATAATGTAGATTGACAACTTTCTTTGTGTTGAGAATATTTACATTTTGAATATTGAAGTCCTAAGATGCTAGTGTAATGATGTTATGTTTTTAGTTAGTTTCCTCTTATTTGTGCTTATGTAAGTATGTGTGTTTTTGATGAGTATTTAGAACTTGCTATAACTTTCTACAATTCATTTGATTTGATATCCTGCATTACAGGATTAAGAGGCAGAGGAATCCAGGCTGAAGAGGACCCAGAAATGTACAAGTCAGCAGTAAGGTAATAGAATAAAATTTTGCATCCAGTCAAGGAACTTTTTTCATTAATTAGTCCACCATGGCTATAACAGATTTTGGTAATCTGTTTGGCTCTGTTTGTCAAGGGGTATGAAATATGCACAGCCAATCACATGACTTGTCTGTAGAAAATAAGGAACTGCAAACTGTTTAATCCGAATGAGAAAATTCAATACTGTATACTCTACTCAAGGTTGACTTTCATAAAACAGGAGACTGAGTCATAAACAATAGGTTGACTGGCTGACAAGTGACTTAATAGAGTTTGACTGCCTATGACACGATTTCAAGTCTTATTTATACCATGTCTCATTGATTTCTCTTGAAAAAGAATTATATAATTCATACTAGAATGTTCATGCACAATGCAATGTGTAATGCGTTCCAAACTAGCAACCAATGAGAACAAAAGCAGTGAAGGAGGAAATCAATACCGTTGTGCTTGGCATGTCATATGTATATAACATCCAATCAAAATAGGTTTAACAGAGAGTAATTATCCTTATGCTACTAGTAAGTGGTAGATTTGACCACACAAGTACAAAGATACTTTTTTCACAGTGTAAACTGTGTTCTGCATACAAGAACCAAGTTCTTAGGCTTCAAATACAAACATTACACTACTGGATTAAACATTATAAACATAGATCTAAGTAGGTCTGTTACCCTAAAAGTACACAACTTCACGGGATGAGGAAGTGGGTTAGACCCATAGATCAAATTACATCACAATGCATTACAATGGTCATGAAATCCTACTCTTTAAGTGAATTGAGAATTAAGGCTGGTTTTAAAAAAACTTTTGGCTTTGAATGAGACTGAACTGGTATTTGATTAAAGCTTTTTTGCTTGAAGTAGTTTGAAGAATGGCAGCATTGAGTTCAAACTAATTAAAAAACTTGCTGTTAAAAAATGTTCATTAAATGACTTTTTAAGCACTTAGTCTGCCAGAAATTTGAAATTTCACTGTTGAAACTTCTTTTTTTTAAATGATCTTTCAGAGGAAGTCTTGAGGCAGGGCTTGAAAAGTTTCTGTCCACCTGTCAAGACACTATCTGCCGCTTGGAGATCAAGGATTGTGACAATATTCTCACTGACAAGTGAGGAGCAAATCTATGACCATAAAACATTTTTTTTTATATCTGCAGCATAAAAATTTGATATTTTTTTTCCATAGAATTAGAATTTTATAAATTTTAGAATTATAAACAAGCAGTGTCTTGATAGATATGACAAGAAATTTATACAAGTATCTTATAATCCCTCCTAATTTATTTCATAGATAGAACAAAAAGACATCAGAGAAACGCAGAAAAAAAGCACAATAAACTGTAATGAAAAGGATATTGCTTTTAAAGTATTATTGAACTTGCTGTGTACATCCCATCATTAAATATGGATTCCGGCATCTGCTACACCTATCTTTCTGTTCATGGAGGTAAAGAA
This sequence comes from Elysia crispata, assembly GCA_033675545.1. Lineage (NCBI taxonomy): Eukaryota > Metazoa > Mollusca > Gastropoda > Plakobranchidae > Elysia > Elysia crispata. The sequence goes on along the minus strand of JAWDGP010004263.1, from coordinate 1,974,281 downwards.
ATGTCAACTTCCTAGAGAAAAATGTTGCAAAAAGATCTATAGGATAGATCCAACTTATTGATATTAACATCCATTAGCTGTTTTGAGTTATAATTTTTACATACATGTTCTTATTTCTTAAGTCCTTTTATGTTATTTTTTTAAAATGCTCTAACCCTTTAGAGATTAACACATCAAAATTCTCCATTAATCCAGGTGTATATGGGTAGTAAGTGGCTATTGTCGTCTCCTTACAAAGTTGACTTATAACAGCAGTCTAGACCCAGTCCACTCACAGCTTATGTGGGCATTGGGAGGTGGTTGCCCTGGCATCACTTCTCTCTTTGTACAACCACAACATCCATGGTGAGTTTATTGACACACATGCAGAGGACACACTTGATACATCAATAATAATAAAAACAACTGTTACAAAGATAAATTGTACACAACACGACATGGTTTATGAAACTTTTGTGTGTGTATTCGCTGAATTAACTTCTTAAGTGTACTAACCTGTTAATCAGAACTTTGTATTTATTATGGATCTCCTTTAATTTAATTAGAAATTTTATACATATTTCTTATACACCAGGGGGGGTGTTACTTTTTATTCAGCATTTGAAGTATACTCTTTGAACTGAAATGGATTAATCATTACTTGGTTTTAATTTGCTGGCCAATGGCAAAATTTTGGGGACTTCTTTTCTTAATATAAATTTGAACAAGAGGAAAATCTGTTTTTATGAAATTCCTCCCTTATCCTCTCAGCTCCAAAACAAGTGCTATGAATAACAGATGTCTCCTGATGATCAGTCAGTTCTACAGAGACCTTCAGGAAATAGCCGTTGGGGGCAAAGAGTTTGATGTGGGTGGCCTCATGCCTTTAGGTATGGCAAAGAAGATAAGTTTGCAGGCCCACAATTCATTAGGAGTACTGAAAGTAGAAAAACTCTTAAGCACAATTTTTCCCAGGAAGAATCATTACTTAAAATTTTACACATTTTATTTTTTTGTTCTCTCATCCATTGTTTTAGAATTTCAAATAGAAATATGTAATAACAAATCCCTTAAAGAAAGAAATTGCAATTCAACTTAGGAATTATTTTATGCTCTTAATAATTTTTCCCAGGAAGAATCATTACTTAAAATTTTACACATTTTATTTTTTTGTTCTGTCATCCATTGTTTTAGAATTTCAAATAGAAATATGTAATAACAAATCCCTTAAAGAAAGCAATTGCAATTCAACTTAGGAATTATTTCATGCTCTTAATAATGTTTTGATCTTCAGTTTATAAAACCTCCACTGATTGTGAAAGTTGTACACAGAGAGTAATATTCACTGGGCTTCCAATTTCTCTCCTCACCCAGTGCAATCATGCCAACACTTGCGTCACTTGAGCTTAGAGCACTGCATTCCTATCACAGCTGACCTGGCTACTGGCCTGTGTAGAGCTGGACTGAAGCAGCTACAGACTATCACTGTGACTGGAGCATCAGTGGAAGTCAAGGCTTTACAAGCATTGCAGAGTAAATAAAGTGTTTACCTATACCTAGGTTATTTCTTTTGATATTCCTTCCATTTTTCCTTTTACTCACTGATTTTTCATCTGTGTATCTGTCTTTTCTCTAACTGTCCATGTCTGTCTGTCTCTCTCTCTGTGACCCTCTCTCTTTTTCTTTTTCACTTCTTTCTCCATGCTGTCTCCACTCCTTACCTGTTGTGCTTTGCCACATTTTCATTTCTACACCCCTTTTCTTTGCATCTCCTTCATTATCTTTGTTTTTGTGTTGTATACTTGTCTATCTTTTCCTCATTCTTTATTTGCTTTAAACTGTGAAAAGTTTTACAAGCACTGAGCATATACAAGTATTTAAAGAAAATTGTATTTGGAATACTGATATTTGATACCTTATATTCTTGTTTGAAATAACATTTTTTTCAAAAGGCCCTTACACTTTTTCTTGAAACTGGACTTCTTTAAGTAAAAATCTTTAAAGCTTCTTGAACTAGAACATGTTATTCAAATATGACTATTTTCCTTTTCAAAGATCATCTACCTATATATTACTGTAATGATTATTACTTTATGAATACTTTTCATGTTTTTATTGTATATATATATGTGTGTGTGTATATATTAATTTTGTTTTATTAGTAGTAGTATGATTATTATGATTATTATTTTCATTTTTTTTTTTAATTATTATTATTATTATTATTATTTTATTATTATTATTATCATTATCATCATCACCATCACCAACACCACCATTATTATTATTATTATTATTTTAATTTTTATTATCATTATCATCATTTTTAATTGTTTTCAGATAATTGCCGTCAGTTGAAGAAAATCAACATCAGTTTGACTCTTCAAGACTGTGTTGATAATCCTACCAACAAAAAAGATAAAGAGAAATATAAAAAGATGGTTAAAGCATTAGAGGTAGGTTAAACTAGCCATAGTAATTTAAACCACTAATATTATGCTACTCCACATCGAGAGCAGGATGATAGAGTTTGAGTTTTTACAAAAATTCGAATGATTGTTAGAATTTTAAGCATGTTTGCAGAATCAATGAAAAAATTAAGTCTATATATTTTTTTTTAAATAAAAAGAAAAGAAATGTTGTATGAAGAAAGGAAATCAGCAATCCAGGTTTGTAAATTAAGGCATTTTGGCAAACATGAAATTCTTTTACTTGAAATTTTTATATATGCATGTTAAGTTTAAGTATTTCATTAGATTATTTCAGAAAATCTTACATTTATTATGAAAATACAAGGAAATATTTCTCTTTAACTGAAATATCTCACCTTGAATTATTGAAAAAGTAATAAATTAGAATAAAAAATACTTCTAACTTTTTTCCAAAATGTAGCTGATTTCTTCATCTTTTTTATTCCTTAATAAAAATTTATTAGGGTCTGAAGTCTAAAGCTGCATTTGTCAAGATTCTCTATATTGATGCTGGACCAGCAGAATAGCACAATTTTCAAGAGTCGTGGAATCTTTCACAGCTTATTTCCACTAAATTCTAATTTTTTTACTCTCATTAAAATGTACTTGGTTCTATTTTTTGACGTATTCTATGAATGGAAAGTTATTATTTTATAAAATGCATCTTTACAATTTTTCATATTGTTTTTAAGAATAATGTGATATTTGCATTTTTTTTATTTCTTATTTTTTTTTTATTCTAAAAAAGAAGAAATTAAAGTGAAATTCATTTTTTTAAAATGTAATTGTAGTTGAAATTCCTTAGCCATATTTATAAAAATTTTCTCCTTTTTATGCCTTGGGTAATTTAAAAACAAAACTTCTTATTTGGCATTATATATTTTTTTATAATTATCCTATTATTCACATTCCAGTTTGTTGTATTATTGACCTAACTTAACATATCACTTGATGACTCATCTAACTTTTGCATTCCAATATTTGAGGTAAAAATTTCTATAATAATGTTAGATTTGAAGAAAACAAAAACTAGGCAGCTTGATTTTAAATAGTTTTGACTAAGTTATTTTTTTTCTATAACTATTGCCTGAAGTGATTTGTAATTTGTCTTTCTCTTTTTTTAAACCAATTTTTATTTTTAATGAGCTCTGACTCATATCAGTTATGGCTTTTTTGAGCTTAAATTGCCATAGATGCTTTAAATGTGCATATTTTATTGTTAAGATGATTTTCGTAAGTTAAAACTTTATTAAAGAAACTATGTTACCTTTGTGCAATGAGTGAAAAAGAAAAAAACAAGCAAAAGCCATACTCATCTGAAATTTTTGCATTTCTGATACTTTATTAAGAATGTCTAAACATGACCATTGAAACTTTTCAAGGTGCTTATGCAACTATAATTTAAGGGTTTGAATCCCACAGAGAACAAACATTTTGCAATCATTTTCACTCGAAGGATATTTCTAACCACTGCTGAGCACTACCTAAAACTTGAGCTCTATATGATTCTTATATCTTATAAATTCAGTGATCTACCTTCTCTACATCTTATTGAGAAAATACAAAAACTATGAGGCATACGCATTATTGTTTACGATGGATGTTTTTGTGTCCATTGGTATGTTTCGCTGTTTCTAGATTTTGCTTCATATCTTTGGTGTGATTTAGCTCTTTCCATTCGAGTTAGCAAGTCACTCGGGTAGATTAAATATATGCCTATGCTGTAAATTTCTCTTTTAAGAAAGAGTAGCAGTGATTTGCTTTAAAACATAGTCTCTTTGAGTGGCAAGGTGATGGGTACCAAATCGACTATAAGTTTAGGGTTTAAATCCCACAAAGAGCAAGAGTTTTTTTTTTCTTTTATTATATTCACTATTTCTAACCGCTACTGAGCACTTCCTATAATTTAAGCACTCTATAATCTTGCATTTAATCTTTAGGTACGGTATTATAAACTGTAATGTAATCTGAAAGGAAATTGGAAAGGAGTAAAAAAATACAGCTAATATTACTGTTCTTGAAAAGAAATTGAATTTTAACAATTCATTTTTATATTAGATTATTTCCATCAAACATCCTTTGCAATGAAGGGAAAAATTAGAAATATTTTATCTGCTTACTTGTTTTGTTTTTGTTTTATTTTCAACATACTATTGCATGATGGAGGCAGACAATAATCTCCCTTTTGTGAAAAAATGAGAAGTGCCATATTTGTCTTTTTTTTTTTTCCATAATTTTCTAGAATCTATTTTTCCATGAAGAGTTATTGTCACCAACGTGTATTTAAGTGTAAGTAGGTAAGTCATTATTTACGTAGAATGTTTAACTTTCCTTGAAAAAAGCCCTCCCTACAGTCGATAGAAAAATGAAAGATGTTTTTATAAGAACCCATCCCCTCAAAAAAATCAGTTTCGTTTTATTATGACAAATAAGAAAATCCCTCAGTGATTATTATCTTCCCAATTGAATTATCAGTACTTCATAGGCTAATTGCCTTAAAAGATTGTGAAAAGTTTTTTCTTTAAATAGCAATACACTGGCACTTTCAGTTTCAATGCCAGAGATTCTTGGACCAGAAGTGACCCTTAATTTTGTCAGTGGTGGGGCTATTGAAGACATCATATTGATTCCATTTTGAATATTTGTAAAAAGAGCCTCTTTACAAACTTTTCTTTCTTTCAAATTTCAAAGACTGAAACTTCTTTAACAAGTTCTTAAATCTAAATCCTCTCATATCTGGATGACTATATTTCTCTGCTGTACCAATCATACTGGGCGAGCTTATCACATATAAGCCTCTCTCAAACATAGATCAAATCGTAGTCAATTGATTTCCCTCTACAGCTAAGTCTTTTCCTTGTAAGATTGATCCTCCTTTAATTTTATATAATTAGCAAGAGGAAGAAAAAACTATGAAATTAATGAACAGGGTGTGCCTGTTGTTGCAAAATGTTCAGTTCCCTTTAAAAAGGACATTAAACTAGCTTTTAAAACAAAATACACTTTTTAAATGCAAAGTAATCACCACATCATTGTTATGTTTTAGTTTAAATGAGAGTTTTATGGGTTTTTTTTAAAGGAACATTAGTTTTCATTATATTGTAATAATGTATTTTTATCTATGCAAGGGCTCAATTTTTTCCGACACTTTTTAATTCATTATAATTTTTCATGTATTTCTTTCATTTGACACGGGTTTTATTTATCTATATTGGATTTTGAGGTTCTTTTTTTTTTTCTTGCTCAGTAAAGTCACAAGTCAGAGAAATAAAATACTTGATTTCATTATATTCTATAAGGGACAATACATATATAAGTATATATGATAGTGTTGAGGGAGTTACATTCTTCTCCTAATCCTGTCTTTTGACATTGCTCAACATCAAACTTAGGATTCCATTTTCTGAGGATCTAAGAAAACCTTTGGGTCAAGCATATTGTGTTAATTTTTTTTGCTTGACCTAGCACAGCATTGTCATAGCATAAATGATTTAGGAGTTGCATACTAGGATTTGTAAAATGATTGATGATTTTTGTCTTTTATGTTAGCTTTTCTTTTTTTCAGTTAACTGGAGGAGTTTAAAATAATGCAATACAAAATAATAAATGTATCCATTCCACAAAAACTTCTGCTGTTCATTATAAATTACATTAAAAAAAAAAAAACATTTTTCACCTAAAGGTTTTTCCTCATTAAGATGGTTGTTTTTTTTAATCCTACCAATGTCCACATCGTATTTAGCCTATGGTATATTCTGACCTCTCTTATGGTGGGTTAAAAGTGAAGTTGACTTTTGTTAATTTTTTTTTGTTTGTTTTTTTTTTCCACCTTATTTTTTTACAATGTCAATGTCACATCCACAATCGTTTGCACTTCATTAAATTGATTGTTGTTTTCACATTTCACAAGTTATCTGTTGCTCGCACCTCAACAAAGTACCTTTCTCACTGTTAAATCAATAAATGTTGTTGCACCATATTTTCCCCAAGATTCTGGGGTATTGGTTTCAATGCTGAGACATAATATTTAGAAAAACACTAGGTATTGTTAGGTAACACTTAAAACAGTAAAATTGGGTTTAAAAAAAATTATGCATGTCCCAAATGAGCCGAGATGTAAAAAAATTTACATTGAAAAAAAGGTTGTATTCCTCTTATAATATTTAACTATATTTAAAAATTAAAAAATTAAAAATTTAATATCGTTTAAGAGATCATCAAACATTTCATGCAATTTTCACCTCTGAGAATTTTAGGGAAATGCTTTGTTCTAAACATCAACATTCTCAAAATGTTTATATGAGGGACATTAATTTGTTTGGACTGGGTGTTAGACATATATATTATCTTTAAACAATTTTTTATCTGATTAATTTTGATACAACAATAGTGGGTTTTTCCAAATTATTTTACAATCTTTTGAATTCTTTTACTTTTTACAAAAAGTATGCCTATACACAACAAAGGGTTGCAATTTAAATAAATTGCTTTGATGACTTGAAAGATTTTTCAAAGGTATAAAAGTGCTTTTGACGCAAAGTGGTAGTGTGTATTAAAAAGTTAAGAAGGTTTGGGGGAAAAGAGAAAAAGTCTTCAGGCAAAGAAAAGAAAAAAAAAAAACAGAAAGAAAGAAAGAAAGGATAAGATAAAGTAATTATGCTGGTGTCCATGTAAATTTCCTAGACTTTTTAAGCAAAGAGCTATCTCAAAGTCGCCAGCCAATTCTGATTTGACTGGATTAAAAAAAAAAGTAATAACGAGACAGCTAACATGACGTGTAAAAGATAAGGTGTTTTGATTCGTATCTGGTCTCTCTCTTGGAGTTCAATATGACAGCCACGAGGCAGGGGGAATATAGACTTGGACAAACATATGAACGCAGAAAAACAAGCTTTTTCTACATACAGAGACTTAATAGTTATATGCATTTTATATGTAAATTTAACGTTATATACTAGTGGCTTGGAAAACCCCGAGTAAAGACTAAATTAATACTGCAGCTGGTGATGCTTGCACCTTTCAATCCAGGGAAAACTCTGTTGTATCCATTCGGTTGATAGATGAACGGAGCTAATATAAAGTACTAACTGTCTAACATTTCATATATAATGTTGACAAAACTGTATTTCACATAGACTTCATTATTTTTTTTCTAAGTTTGTTAAAAATCTTGAGATTACATTTATCAATATCATACCAATACTGTCTCACGAGTTGATTTACGACACTTAATATTTTAAACTAGATTTAGCAGGAATCATTTTTTAAAATTCCACCAAAACTATATTCTAATTAGCCCTATATTATACCCTACCATATATTAAATGAAATAAAGGTTCAAAATCACCATTGCATTGTTTGTGATTATTTACTCTGACAAAGACAACCTTTAACAGACGAGACAAATTTTTAGGTGTTTTTGAAGAAATTACTCGAAGTATGACCGCTTTCTTTTCAGAGTGTTATTGCAGTCCTTTGATTTTTAATTTGAACAAGTTATTTAAAGGAATAACGTGCATACCTGCAAACAGGGATTTTCCGTGCTGACAAGCTAAGCTGTCAATAGGTTTATTTGGGGTCACGGCTTTAACACCCTTTCAGCTTTAAGATGCATGTACAAAGGAAGGTCGTTGTACTTGTGTCGTGAAACGGGCTACATTAAATACATGTACCGGTATTCTTCAATGAACTCTTTGAGTCGCTTGCTTTTTTTTAGTTACCAGCGGCGTTAAAAAGATTTCAAATCACCTCTAATTCAATTGCAATGCCATCAGGCTTGACATTTTCAAAGTACATGTATGACTCTTGTTATGAGATCATGCTTTCTGCAAATGAGAGGAAGAGAAATAGGTGTATGATTAATTTAAGTAAGATTTCCGACCCTTGCCAAAAATTAGCTTGTTCTCGCAAAGCAACCGATTTGCTAAACAACCTAACAGCGCTTTCTTTCACTTCACGGTGACATTAATCATTAAAAATCGTGTCTGATACGACCCATGTAATTTCCATTTCATTCTAGCCTATATGCATTGACAACATTGTTCTCGTGCCAAGTATTTGACTAAAGAAAAAAAATGTTTATTTCATATATATTTTCTCGCAAACTGCTCTTTCAATATTTTAAAAGAGCATTTATTTCACAAACCAAAGTACGCTTATTTTGTATTTTATACCATAGCATTCCACAAGTTTCCCAGTCTGGCCACACACCGATACCTATTATGAACAGGCATGGACTGACAAAAAGTGGGAACATTGCTTTCTCAAATTCAAAGCAGTTCCAACACTAGCTTTATTTCGATAAAATCAACAAAGGCCCTATGACGGGTTTTACGCTTACCTGTACGCCATCCTTTTTTGCTCCCAATGAGATTGGATAGAACAACTAAGTCTATGATTTTACTGGAAATTATCGGTCTACCCAATTGCCTCAAAGAAGCAACCCTCTTGTATTCCCAATACCAAACATATGCATGTACCAACTTGCAAAGCAAATTTATTCGCAGCCAATTCTAACAGTAGAAAGGTGTTCTTGCTTTCTAAATTCAGTAGGCCTATTTTAGGTATACGTGTACATCTAAGATGAGGAAGAACCAGTTCAAGGCGGCATATTTATTCATGATATTGACAGCACCATCGTTGTTCAATATCTATCTGAGACAAACACAAAGTTTATTTGAGAAGAAAAGGAAGATCCAGTTCAATGCGACTTGTGACAGCACCCTTGTGATTCAATATCTATCCTAGACATTTTAATTTGCCTAGATAAGAACGGCGTTTGATACTGACTCACCCAGGCTGGTGTGTGGTTTGTAAGAAAACTAGAACATGGAGTTTGTCGTAACCCGTAATGTGTACATAAAACCGTTGTGAAGTAAGTGAAGAGATCAATTACGTATTAACAATCGGACAGTGGAACAAAGAGGGTCGAACTCGAAGTGACTTAAGAAATTGTTGATTGATTTATCTGAACCGTTGCAGGTCTTATGCAAATGATTCGACCTCCGTGGAGTATTCTTATATTCTTTGATGTTGTTAAATTTTAAATTTCTTAAAGCTTTCATTCTAAATACACAACTTCCAATGGATTTAACCCCTTAAAAAAAAAAAAAAACAAAACAAAAAACAAAAAAACGAGGATACAATACCGCATTACCTTTGTAAGCTAATTAGGGTCCATTCAGAAAATGAATATGACTGTCTTTCAAAATCAACCGTACATGAGAGAGAGAGAGAGAGAGAGAGAGAGAGAGAGAGAGAGAGAGAGAGAGAGAGAGAGAGAGAGAGAGAGAGAGAGAGAGAGAGAGAGAGAGAGAGAGAGAGACAGACAGACAGACAGACAGACAGACAGAATAATAATTAAAAAAAAAAAAAACTGACACTATGTAAGAAAGAAACGGTATCTCAGGACTTTCAAGTTTTTACATAGAGAAATACAGTTCAATGTGGGAAAAGTGCGAAATTTCCATTCACAATAATTGCTTTTCACAGCATTTAACCAGAGTTTGAAACAATAATCAAAACATACGTTTTGTGTATATACACTGTATATATATATATATATATATATATATATATATATATATATATATATATGACTTATCCTCTCAGCTCCCTCCTCCCCCCCTCTCTCTCTCTCTCTCTCTGTATGTCTCCGTCCCTCCCTCTCAGTAGGCTTTAAGGGCATTCAAGCACTTGAGATCCATACTCACATTCTCTATTTAACTGGTTGTCACGCTTCATTTGACATAAATAGCCTTTTTCAACAGCTGAAATTTATTGGTGCGCATTGAGCCTTTCAAAGACTTACGAGAAGTTAGATGAATTTAAGCAAAATGCTACCCTGACTTTCTTAGTGAAGATATTTCGCTTACTGGCGTTATCCTCATACGATCAAGTTTTAAAACCTGGTGTTTTAACCTTCCACGCCACACGATATGTGTAAAAGGTAGGTCTTTTGTTTTCTGATACTGATAGGGTATCGACGTTTAGAGACTGAAAGTGAAGCTGGTCGATAGGAAAGGACAGATCAGCTCTAGCTGAGATTCAGTTGAGGCTTAAAAGGTGTGCTAAACTCAAATATTAGCACTTGGAAGTTCTGAAAACCAACAAAAGTAAGCTTAAAATCGTAAAACAGGTAAGGATTTCACGAACTTTTAAATTGCTCCTAGTTTTAAGATCTAAGGGAGAATGATATCTTTTTTTTTAAGCTGTGTGCTTTGCTATAAGCTATATTGGATAATTAATAAAACTTCAGAAAAAGACATTTTAAACGTCAATTGTTTTTATATTTTATAAGTAATTAGTAGCCTATAAGTAGGTATGTCGATGAGCTTCATAAATTACAGACTTCGCTACCCCACAGGATCGTTTTCGTCCTTTTCTCTGAGTCTTATATAGATTAGAACTGTTTTAGGGTACTTAAAGGACTTAAAAATCAATTCATTTTTTGTAGAGGTACTCTAGACCAGGCGCAAAAAGAAATATATGGTTAATTCTTTGAAAGATGTTGTTATAAGAACTAGATGTATTTATTTTTATTGTAATTAATTTCTTTAGATGTTCAATTTTTTGGACGTTTAACATATAGGCATGTGCCTCTGTTAGATCAAAGAAATATTATTATTATTATTATTATTATTATTATTATTATTATTATTATTATTATTATTATTATTATTATTATTATTATTATTATTATTCTTATTATTATTATTCTTATTATTCTTCTTCTTATTCTTCTTCTTCTTCTTCTTCTTCTTCTTCTTCTTCTTCTTCTTCTTCTTCTTATTATTATTATTATTATTATTATTATTATTATTATTATTATTATTATTTATAATAATAATAATAATAATAATAATAATAATAATAATAATAATAATAATAATAATAATAATAATAATAATAATAATATCATCATTGGTGTTGTTGTTGTTTTTGTTGTTGTTATTATCATACTACTGCTACTACTACTACTACTGCTACTTCTATTTCTCCTCCTCCTTCTCCCATTACTACTACTATTACTACTACTACCACTACTACTACTACTACTACTACTACTACTACTACTACTACTACTACTACTACTACTACTACTACTACTACTACTACTACTACTACTACTACTACTACTACTACTACTACTACTACTACTACTACTACTACTACTACTACTACTACTACTACTACTACTACTACTACTACTACTACTACTACTACTACTACTACTACTACTACTAATGAAATCAAATTAATCCCCAAGAGATTATCATATTTTTAGAGGCGTTTATTTCTGGGGAGTTTCAATTTGAATAACAATATTTCTGGACGTCAGTGTGTACTTCCTTTCAAAAAGTCGTAGACCTAATCATGAATTTGTTAATCATTTGCTTCTCAAAAAAAGATTTTGTCTTGTAAAAACGTTATTTTGATATTTTAGCCTTTAGGAAGCCAACGAATTAATATTTTACATTTCAAAAGTTCTTTGCGTTCCAAGGCAATTCCCCATATACAGTATTGATTATTATAATTTCTTTACAAAGAACTGCACGAGCAGCAAGACGTTTCACCACAAACCCCCTCTGGGCTTCAGACTTGATCGATTAGGTTTTATTAGAATCCCACCCTAAACGACGCTTAAAAAAACAAACAACCCAACAAACTATCAGACGTTGAGGCAGAGCGTGTACATGAATATTTACGATGACGGGTCGTAATAATGTGTATTAATTCTCACAAATACTGCATACAAATTGTAAGATGAATCAGTGGATATAGCTGCTGACAATGAGTTTCTCGGCTCAAAGAGAATCTAAATCTCAAATCGATCTTTCCAGTTTGTCATTGTTGGCAAACACAATGCCATTCCGGCACACCATTCTCTGAAAGTGTGCTCTGTTGGACTAGGTTAATATGGCTGTCAGAGCGGCACCTTTATCACTGCAGTGGTTGCTTTTAAGAAATTGCCAAAGGTTGAAATCTGTATTGATTTTAGCAGATCAAATATAGAGTCTTTGACCATAAATAGATCTATTTGTATTAAACCAGTGTCCTTTGTGAGTTAAAAGCACAGTCCAGAGTTTATTGTCGAACTAGTTGAAGTTGGGTACACTTTGACAAAGAGGAATTTTGTGCATTACATCGTTTAAGTACAAGCAATGGTGGAAGATTAAAAAAAAGAGGCGGAATTAAAAAGGGCGTTAAGATTTGAGTGCCTTCAAGTGATCAGAGCACTTAATCATTTAATGAAAAGTCATTTAACTCTTTAATGTTGCCATCATAAATAAAGCTCCAGTCCTTATGTTAGCTATTGGCCATTCCGCCCCAAACTCCCAACTAAAACAAAACCAACCCATTTTCTTCTATATTATTGGTGAATTTGACTAAGATATAAATTGATTGAACGTTGATACTATAACTTTGCTTATTTACAAGCATTTTTTCCGTAATGCCACTTAGCACAACCGTTTAAAAAGTTTAAAATGAAAAGTAAGTTTGTCACTCCTAGGCCTTAGTTAAACAAAACAAAACAAAACAAAAACCTTTTAAATAAAAGCTGACATGAAAGAGCTATCTTTTGAAACTTCAAGTCTGTCGCATCTACACACTCACACACGTACAGAGGTAAAAATGCTCAAAATGTTACATGTTTTTTCAATTCAAATCTACATTTAGAAGAAAATAAAACTGAGCGAATTCTGCTTTAAAGTACTCTTAACAAAAGTAAACTTGATTTAGAAAAAAAGTACATAATTCTTTGGTCCTCAATGTAAGCTTATAATGGTCATAAGAGTAGGAGCTATAAATTATTTTTAACTTGATGAATAGACAGTTTGTAAAGTAGCAACAGTACTGTAGATTGCATTAGATCTGAAAGTCTGACCTAAAAATTTTATTCACAGAAAAAAGTGTAAGGATGTAAGGATAATAAGTGATGAGAGTTAAATCAAATTTCGTGCAGTGTAATTTTCTTTTTTTTTTTTTTTTGATTGACATGGATGGCTGTCACTCAATCACATTATATTAATTTTTTAATCTTACAAAAATCAAACTATTATCGTTGAATTTAAAAAGCAAGGGCAAATTGTTTCCATGCTCGAAGCCAGGGAACATTGTGAATTTCAGAGAAACACCTTTTTAGAAGACCGGAACGAAATACGTCTCACATACCCTTGTGTTCATTAGTGATGCGTGCGTAAGAAGACAGATCTCAACTTGCTTCTGGGATTATGGAACAGAGAGATTCTACCAATTTAGCTCTACACAGTTCTAACTGCAGATTTAATGGGCCACGCTATGCCCATTTGTCCACGTCAAATCAAATCAGTAATATAGATTATCAAAAGATGAAATCTCCCCCAGTTGCCAATGGATAAAGTGACATAAAATATAATTTAAAAGAAATGATAATGATGCTAGTGTGTCTTTTTAGCCATAATAATTATGTAAGCAAATTAAAAATCGTGGAAATAATAATAATAATATTAATAATAATAATAATAATAATAATAATAATAATAATAATAATAATAATAATAATAATAATAATAATAATAATAATAATACTAATAATACTAATAATAATACTAATAATAATAATAATACTAATAATACTAATAATAATACTAATAATAATAATAATAATAATAATAATAATAATAATAATAATAATAATAATAATAATAATAATAATAATAATAATAATAATAATATTGTTGTTCTTGTTGATGGTATTGTTGTTCCTGTTGCCGTTGTTATTTTCATCATTATATCTTCCCACAAAAAAAAACCCCAGCTGCCTTTTAATGTTTCCTAGGAAATCGCACATGAAATGTCTCAAAGATAATGCTTCTATTTTCTCCACAGGAAAGCTCCAACCAGTTCCTGGAATAGAGACGTCGAGCGAATAGGGAAGAGGCGATGAATGGACATGCTAAGATATATTAATGTTAAGTTCGTACCAATAAATCCTGTCAATAGTTTTTTCAGTGGGAATTTAGATTTTTTTCAACGAAAAGGAAACGCTGGTTTTCAATATCTCATCAAATATAAACTGTGATTAACAAGGAATTATGTTAATTTCAAAGTTATTTCAATTTGTTTCTACTCCATTTCCCAGTATATAAAAGATACCTCTACTTTTTCGAAAAGGTATAGCTCTCGCATTTTGAAGAAGATGACTTCTCCAGTTGTTCAAACAGGATTTGGTTCACGGCCTTTGTTAGAAGTACCAGCTATGGAAGTAGTAGGAACCTCACAAATGGCTGTGAACTCTCTCGTGGTCCCAGGCCCTCAGCGTGCCCCAGCTGTGGATCTCGTTCCAAGCGCCCGAGCTGTTCTAGCTGGTCCTACTTCTGTCGTAGCTGCCCCGGTAGTGCAAGCTCCCCAAGTCCCAACAGTTCCTGCTCAGGCGAACCTAGGGCTACTTAACCCATTTCCTACAGCCGTTAATCCTATGATTGGCCCTGGACTTTATAACATGCAACCGACATCTTTCTCTGCCGGAGGTTACCCTGCCAACTTGCCTGTCAGTTTTCCTATGAACCTCCCGGCTAGCCTTCCTGCGGCACCGCAAACCTTTCCAGCGATGGATGGGAGGCACCACTCGGCACCCCCTGGACCACTATACAACTCACAAGGAAGGCCTTATTATTACGGACCTAACGGCGAAGTTATCTTTCCTCCCCCAGTCTATGCCGGCGTTGCCAATCCATTCGCAGGTGCTGTGCCGAACCATTACACCCATCCACAAGGCCTCAACCCTTATGGAGGACCTCCGGGTCGAATGGCATATCCTGGATATGAACCAAGACCTTTCAGTGTTACGTGTGAGCTTGAATTTGGTCGGATCACAAATATCGATCTCAAAGACTCCATTGGAACTTTTCGAGGAATTCCTGATTTCATTAGACTGGAACTCTTGCGCACCTACGGTGCAGAGCCATTCACAGAGGTCAAAATCAAATACTCAGAGGGAGAATTCCACATCTACGCCAGCAATGAAAAATGGTCCAAGAGGACGCGCAGCAAGTCGAAAGAATCTCATTCTGAAGCTGATAGCAACTATTCTGACGAAGATTATGGCGAGACAGATGTTGATTCCTACACCCATATCAAACCTAGACACCGTGGTGAAAAACCCAGACGTATTGTTCACACGAAAGGCTGGAATCGTTTTCGGTGACAGGACTGAATCTTTTAGAACACTTTTAAAACTTTCCCCTAGCACGCTGTCATAAGAGTTAAGAAACAGTCCAATACACCTTCATCGTCTATTGGACTGATATATTCAAGGATAAACAAACATGTGCGACGATCATAAAAGGTGAAACGATCAACAACTTAATAGTTTTCGAATGAACAATAATTTTGACATACTTTTCTTAAATGTTTTCTGATAAATACCATAGTTCTTACTGGATTTTATGAATTTATGTGAGATTCATCTGAATGTTTCATGCTTTATCAGAAAAACTAGCCCGAATCTGTGAGTGTGAAAGTCTACGGGGTAAAAAATAGTAAGAACAAGAACAATTCTTTTTTGTTTTCAATGACATTTTCTTCACAGTTGTCAAAATCTAGCACGATTATACTAATTGAACATTTTTGCTGGGGTGAAAACAAACAAGGCAGATACTACTAAATAGAGTGACACAGTAAAAAGAAAACGACATTATCTCATGTTTGTCATCACATTTTTTTCTCCTGTAGACAGAATTAATTTGAGTCAGAGTGTAGGTTTATTTTTATTTACGATATTTTAATGTTGAACATAAACATGTCCTTTTTAATTTTAGACACTGTGACTACACAACTGATTTACTCAGACCCATTGCATTGATTATTAAATTGCAAAGGATAACTTATGAATTAAATGATTAAGAAAGCCGTTATAGAGACAGCTATTTTTTCAAATTAAAGTAAAGAAAGAAAGAAAGAGCTTGTAAGATAGTGCCAGAGACAACATAATGCAGGATGCTTTTTTCCTTTAGATATGTGTACATGCTATTATAAGAAATGTGTAATAATTAATTTAAGTTTTAATTCACATTAATCCTTCAAAATATTTTTTACTGACAACGAAATGAAATATTTTTTATGTCAAACTCGCAAAAAACCTCTTTTATGATACACAGATATTCATATTAAAAAAAATGCCTTTGAAATGAAATTAAAATTATTAGAAATCACAAAATAAATATCATTATTGAAAGTACTGCGTGTGTGTTTTGGGGATCGTCCTTTACTTTTAAACGGGAGCTAGATAAAGGTAAATAAACATCTTTCTATTTCTTATTAAAAGGACAAATCTCTATCTATGAAGACTAACAATACTTATTCATGAATACACAATATTCGTTAATACCAACAAGAATAATTTTTTAAGGAGAAATACTTCTCTAGGAAGTCAACTTCAGAATTCTCTCTTTTTAAATATTTTCTGAAAATCAATTGAAACATCAATTTGCAGCTTAATGGCTTTTGGAAATTAATGACATATTAAGTATTAAAATGCATATTAACGAAAAAAAATCTTTTTTTTTTTCAATTTGCTTTGCCCAAATCAAGTAAGCAACGCTTAAAAAACAAATTAATAGTGAAAGCATAAGGGACACAACCAGTAAATTAGACAAAAAATTTTTTTACTTCCCTCTTTACAATACAAAAAGACGATTGAAAAACTAGTAACTGACCTATTTATTTTGATAATGTTGCATCAAAAAACAACCAATTTCGCTGAGTAATGTTGTGATCTCATTAATTCCATAGTCTTCAAGTGCTTTAACAGTTCCACTGATATACTTTCTGGATCTGTTGCTTTGCCTGATTTCATCTTTATTATTGTAGCCCGGATATTGCGCTTCATTGCATTGTAATCCTTTTGCAGTCTTCAAAAAGTTCACTTATAGACTCTGCCCATCTGTCTAAGATTTTTTTCTTTTTCCAAATGATGTCACCGTTTTTGTTTTTTTTTTTGTTTTTTTTTACTTGAGACATCCGATGAATGAGGATGTTTTCTTTCTAGAGATTTTCCAGTGTTTTTGTACATTGTCTGCTCAATACTTCTGTGGTATAGTTCGATATTTCTGCACTTATCATTGATCCACTTCTCTTTACTTTCATCACATTTTTTTCTAATTTCCTTCTGCTCTGTTTCGCATTTACTCTATCATTTTTTACTTGCTTTCTTTTCCCGTGAAGTCCAAAATATCGTTAGTCATCCACATTTGTTCTGTTTTCCTTTCGACCTTTGATTTTTGTTCCACTGCTGCTCCTGTGACCGCTACTTTGAACTTTAACCATTGTTGGTCCACTTCTTCAGCTTCTCCTAAGACTTCTAGTTTATTTCGAACCATCACACTATTCTATTTTCGAAGAGTCTAATTGGATTTTAAGTAAGCCAAGTCAAGTTTGATGTGTTTAGGTTTACTTTAAGTTTTCTTAAGTTTCAGTTTGAATTTAGCAGCCACTGAAACATGATCACTATAACAGTTTGCCCCAGGGTAGGTCTTTGCTAACAGAAGTGCATTTCTAAATCTTTTACTGATCAGGAAGTAATCGATCAGGTTTCTGCTTCTATCTCCTGGACCGCTCCATGTCCATTTCTTTCTTGATGGTTGATGAAACCATTTGCTTCCGATAATAAGGTAGCTGGTATGGCACCATTCAAATAGTTTCTCTCCTCGCATATTTCTGATGCCCAGTCATGGGGTCCTACATCTCCTCTCTCCCCTCGCTCTACTTTTTCATCAAATCACCCATGATGATAAGAGGTTCCTGCTGTTTTTATTCGCCCTTGCTTGCTCTAGATCTTCATAAAGTTTTGCCATATTTTCATCATGTTTGTGCGTATATTTGAATGATGTTAAGGTCCAATGGTTTTCTTGCAATCTTAACTCGATTATCTGACTTTCCCTTTTGTAGCATTGTCCGAACGTTCCATAATAATACTAGTGTTTTTAAATTTCATTTTAAGCACAGACGCTTGATGACGATCGGGTTCACCTGCGGCACAATTCATTACAATCCTTACCGGATGAGACTGGCCTGCCTGTCGCAGACCACTCATTCTCGTCGTTTACTTTCTTCCTCGATTTGCGTTGTGTTATGATTGACCTTATAGAAACATATAGTAAGTTGCAATGGCCTTCTTTAGGAGCAGTGTTCATACTGCGCTATTCTGCCCAACGATTGCCCCATAAACTGGGGCCATCTGCTTGGCCAGCCTGAGTGGTTCGCCATTAGGGACATCTTGTCAATTGCCTAGCAATCATCCACCACTTGCTGTAAGGGTGCTCAGTCTTGCCCAAGGATCTCCCACAGGCTAGCGGAGAGAAGGATTGCCTTACGTTTTCTCAAAGCTGAGCTGGAATAGCATATCTCTTCTTCCTGAAAATAATTTTTATAGCTCTGCCACCCACGTAGATCAGTTAAGATATTATGTTGGCGTTATACCAAATCAATGTCTCAATACTGCTTGGTGTTACGGAAAATCAGCTGAGAGCAACTAGATAGGAATTAATCATTATTGCAAACTGTGGACGTTGAAAAGAACATTTCAAATTAAACTTTCCCATGAAAAGACAAATGATTTTAATTGTGGTTGTAATGCAATGATATATATTGGTATATAAATAAAACAAAAATTAGAAGCTAACATAATCATAAAGCACAATATATATATATATATATATATATATATATATATATATATATATATATAAGCACAATATATATATATATATATATATATATATATATATATATATATATATATATATATATATATATATAGTTTGAAGGACGAGACGAAAGAAAACAAGCAGTTACAAGAACAGCTCCCAACACAGAACAACTCATCTGAAGAGAATACAGCAACAGTGCTCGAAACATGCATGTCATGAGTAGGCCTATAACTTTATATATAAATCATCATTATACACACACAAACACACAATTTTGGTAAATACTTTTTGCTCTGAGTTCGAAATTCATAGAGAATAAATTGATTAGCATAGCAGCACACATTCCTATGGCTCACAATGGCAGCCAAGCCCTAAAACAATTAGTCACTCTGATTCGAGGGCAACTCTGTTCATTGGGGAACGTACCAGTTAAAAATATTTCATTCAGTACTGAGAGAGAGAGAGGGGGAAAGATAGATAGATAGATAGAGAGAGAGAGAGAGGGGGAAAGATAGATAGATAGATAGAGAGAGGGAGAGAGAGAAAGAGAGAGAGAGGGGGAAAGATAGATAGATAGATAGATAGAGAGAGAGAGAGGGGGAAAGATAGATAGATAGATAGAGAGAGAGAGGGGGAAAGATAGATAGATAGAGACAGAGAGAGAGAGGGGGAAAGATAGATAGATAGAGAGAGAGAGGGGGGGGGAAAGATAGATAGATAGATAGATAGATAGAGAGAGAGAGAGGGGGAAAGATAGATAGATAGATAGAGAGAGAGAGAGAGGGGGGGGAAAGATAGATAGATAGATAGAGAGAGAGAGAGAGAGGGGGAAAGATAGATAGATAGATAGAGAGAGAGAGAGAGGGGGAAAGATAGATAGATAGATAGAGAGAGAGGGAGAGAGAGAAAGAGAGAGAGAGGGGGGGAAAGATAGATAGATAGAGAGAGAGAGAGGGGGGAAAGATAGATAGATAGATAGAGAGAGAGAGAGGGGGGAAAGATAGATAGATAGATAGATAGAGAGAGAGAGAGAGAGAGAGAGAGAGAGACAGACAGACAGACAGACAGAAAGACAGACAGACAGACAGACAGACAGGCAGGCAGAAGACAGTCAGACAGACAGAGGGACGTAAGCGTTAAGAATCACGGAAATGGTAAAACAAAGTGATGCTTATTGACATGGTCTTGTCAAAAATAAAAGACTAAGAGAAGGGAGGCATACGTATCTCCCGAAAAAGAGTTCAGAGAATGACCTCTTAGAACAATCAGCAATGATAAATAACCGAAATAGAGCTTCCAGTTCCTCCAAATATACCAAGGATAATTACTCATTTCTTATGATTGAGAAAACACTATGAAGTTGTGCCTTATTCCGCTGATGAAAGGAAATGCGTCTCGCATTATTTCACCTGTCTTCCTCTACCACAACCTGTTTTTTTCATTTATATAAAAATCATTTCATCTTATTTACACTCTTAAATTTCTGATTTTATCGAGAGTTAGATAACTATACTGCCTAGCTTTGATCCTTTTTCCCGGCATGATTTAACAACTGTTTTCTGACAGCAGTAGTGAATTGTGCTTCTTTATTTTAAGGGCACATTGTCATTTTATTACTCCTTCTATTTGATCAGTTTCGATCCAACGATTTCACCGTTTGGCCTACTTCAGATCATTTCGAGGTGGGTTCAAGCTCTCCTACGGTTGGAATAATGGTCCTTCAAAACAAGTCGGCAAACAACTTCTGCCAATGCGTCTCTATGGACGCGTGGAAACAGGCTATAGGGCTACATTGTCATTTCTCAGTAGATAGATCACGTCTTATTATGTGAGCGTCTGCCCACTATGATTATAGCACAGTAAATCTTTCTTTCTACCTATTCTGTCATTTATTTACACCTTGGTGTCTCGAAGCCAATTCCAACCTTCCGTTAAATAGATCACCTCGACGTAGGCAAAATTTTTTTCTTCTTGCTCAGTGCTGTAGTTAACATAACAAGGAACGCTTTTGTGTTAAACCTTCGTGGATCAATAGTAAGAAACAATATTTGTGGACCGTGTTTTCGTTACTACTGTATGCTCTCTGCACTCCTTGCTCTTAACCCCCCTTTACTATAGAAAGTAATCTTCATTGTAATCCCTACAAACTTTGCTTATCTGTTAACACCTGGAATATAAGATTTCTGGTTTTGTTTCAGACTCACAACAGGTTTTTTGTTTCTCACTTTTCTTGAGTTACTAAGCTTATGATAAAAGGTGCCAACTCCTTTTAAACATCTCTTATTAGAAAAAAGTATACGCTTTTTTCCAATCATGTTATTCAGGAATTTGACCTTAACCCTTGGATTAGCAGGGATCAATAAACTGTGTTTACATTTTCATCTAGGGAACCTGAACATGTTTAACAATGAAGGAATATAGGTCACTTAAAAGCGCTATTTTTTGTCTTCTTAAAGATTACTGTATTTTAATTCTGTGTGCACTCATTTCCAATACCAAGAGGATATTTGCTCAGTATTTTCTTTACTTTAAGGCAATCGTCATATTTAATTTTGTACTGGACCGCTTGTTACAATAATAGTAAGATCTATAAGAACTTTAGAAATTGTAGAAGTAAGAATACAAGTAAAAAAGAAAAAAAAATTAATTTCCTATTTCATCAAAGATAAAGCGCCTGCAACCCCAGCAGAAAGTAAATATTAATAGTTGAAGAATAAATAATAGTGCAAATACTGTTACTATTGTTGATACAACTGCTACTACTACTACTACTACTTCTACTACTACTACTACTACTACTACTACTACTACTACTACTACTACTACTACTACTACTACTACTACTACTACTACTACTACTACTACTACTACTACTACTACTACTACTACTACTACTACTACTACTACTACTACTACTACTACTACTACTACTACTACTACTACTACTACCTCTACTATTACTACTTCTATAATAGTAGTATTGATTGTTGGTGTTTTAACAACAAGAATAGAGGTAATAGCATTTCTAGCTTAAACAAAAAAAAATTATCTGGTAGCAACAAAAGTAAAAATAATAAGAAGTGGTGGATACGAAATTATCCTGCTAATAGAGCAAAACAGCGGCGCGACAGAAAGAATAAAAACATGAGAAATTGCATAAAAATTGTGATGTAATTAAAGAGAGATTTAATCATAGAGCTTCACAACTTAAATTGAAAAAACTTTTTTAAAGTGACACATGTGCAAATATATAACATAATAATTTGATCGAAGCGAGGTAGAAAGAGAGCATATCAACTATTAAAAGTTCAACCAATACAGCACATTCAGAGAGGCAATTAATTTAATTGACAGAAATAATGGTGCTGACTGGAATAACATTGCCAGCTTTGGGAAGTTACCAAGAGAGTGTAGCTTTCCATGGAATGATCAAACCGCGATTGAAATCTCCCAGCATTCAATTTCCTGACATTGAAGGAGACACTAGGTAAGAAAATTTTTAAAATCATGCATCATCATTGTCAAGATCATAACTCACGATGCCCCCCTCTCCCCTTTAAGCACCCCTTCTTTGGTATATTTATTTTGTCATTATTCTGTATCACCATCAGGATCATCACTACTCAAAAATTACTTGTTTTATCCTCGATATCAGCGTCATTTCACTGCTCCAAGGTCGTCATCTTCGGTATCAATTTCATTCTTTGATTACTTATAAGTCGCATAATTTTCCCGAAGAGCCTAATACGGACATGATGACTCTCCGTCAAGTAAAATTAATGCTAGGCTGGGTGGATGGCTCTGATCGACTTACTAGTTATCTAACGCCTTCTAAATGTTGATATCTTAATTAGCATGGAGACTATACTCGCCTTCAATTTGCATGCTTGTGATTTTATTATTGCTTTTACTGCCATACACAGGATGGAATATGTATGCATAATTGCATAAATGATAACTCTTTGTGCGAATGGTACACAATTATGTCATCATCTCTTCGGGGTTTTTAATAGAAGTTGAGAATTATAATTATGACGTCTCATTGATTGTAAATATGGTTTTGCCTTTTCTCTTCGGAAACACTGTTTCAACTCACAAGAATAATTTGCAATCAAATGACCACATTAGTCTTAACTGCTCAACTTCTTTAACCATTCAAAGAGTTGCATCATCAGCTATGCAGTGGCTGTGGTTGAACATTCTCTTCCTAAGCATCTTTCTGTCTCCGTCTTTGTCTCTGCTTGCGTTTGTGATAATGTTTGTGTCTGTTTTTATCTGTGTCTGTCTGTATGTCTGCCTGTCTCTCTGTCTAGCTGTTTGTCTATCTGTCTGTCTGTGTGCTGTCTGTCTGTCTGTCTGTCTGTCTGTCTCTCTGTCTCTCTGTCTCTCTCTCTCTCTCTCTCTCTCTCTCTCTCTCTCTCTCTCTCTCTCTCTCTCTCTCTCTCCCTCTTTCTCGCCCTTTTGTTCTCTAGTATCCTACTTCTGTTAGGCTGTATATTTGATGCAACAAACAAGGTGATGCTATTCTAATTCTGAAAAATAAAAGAACTTTTCATAAATTCATTACGATTGAGACCTGTTCTCAAACACACGTTTGCGAAAAATTGATAGTTTTTATCTTTGTGGAAAAGAATATTGAGTTGTGACTTTGCCTTAACAGGCTTACGAAAAGAAGCAAAAACGCTGTAATTTAAGACCTGTTTCTTATCCCAATTAGAGAATATCCATTAGGCAGAGAGACAGTAAATTGTTTAACTTATCCTCTTTTTACAAAATAATATAAAGCGTTTGATAATTTTAGCTGCAGATGATTCAATATGATGACAATCACATTGAAGTGACCGATGGGGAAAGTTTCTTCTCGCCTAAACTTTTCAGCCAAAGAAAAACTCAATTAACTTTTTTAATACTAATTTTCATAACCTCTGTATGGGAAAAGTCAAAAATCGAAAGACCCAAAAATTGTGTAAACAAAAGTAATAAAAGATAAAAGATACCCAGATATTTTTGCTTTATGTTAAAAAAGGGCTAGCGTCTTTTATTTGACCGATATTGTTTTCGAACCGATGAGATAAAGATGTAAAGGCTGTATGTGATTGAAATTTATAGCAAAAAATTATTATTAGGATAACTAATCGATAGTAAAGTAAAGATTATCGAGGAAAGCTCCAAATCGCCCCATTCATCTACTTTTTTCTTCGTGAGGAAAGCTTGATCGATCTAAAAATAAATGCCGTCACATGAGACTGGTCTTACTGAGCTAACCAAACAATGAAATAATCAATGAATCGAATAATCCATCGACCAATCGCTTTGACACAAGCCGATGACGCATGCGATGTATTACAAGATCGAATAATTTGTGAGATGATGGTTAAATAATGATTACACTTTAGAACATTTTACTCGGCTACACAAACCGCGCAATAGCTACAATTGCACCAGCTTTCTGTTTTACAGATCCCAGTATGAGCTGCTACGAAACACATGTAGGCCCTACATCTATTTTTTTTAGTCGTGATTTCCATTACTCTGTCGCTATTGAGAAATGTGCAGGAAATTAAAATTGTATGGTGGCTCATGCCAAAAGCATTAGCTCACGATAGTGGGAAATTTGTTTCTTTGTTTAATAATGCGGACTTGAATTGTTACAACTATCGCTGTTACCTTTTTTATATACTGAAAGCAGAACAAAGTAAACAATGTTTGAGCTACATCTTATTCACTGACACTTCTAGCCCCTTTGAATTGTGTTCTTTCTTTTTCACAGTCATTATAGGTGGAAAAAATTTTCGCCCAATATACATTTTCGATAAAGTGAAGATAATGACCATCTCAAGTTCATAAAGATAGTGCGCTATGCTTTAAAAACAAAAGAGGCTGCTTGTAGATCTCTCATGGACTTCCACGTGAAAAAAGGTTATACTGTTAATGTTGAAAAGGTCCCACTTTTGTGCTATACTTCGAAGCATACCTGTCAAAATTACCACATGAGAAAATCTTGGAGGGTCTACCTCCCTCTTCTGTATGCCTGTATGCAAAATGTATTTCAGAAAAAAGTCTTTCAAAAAGAACCATGTAAGTGGAGGCCGATTTTCTAAGATTTTAAGATATTAAATTTTAGATTATAAAAACTAGATCCCTTTTTTAGCTCAAAGTTTCTACCTCGGTCATTGCTCTAAACTGTGGTTCTCTTTCGATATTATAGACCTCTTAGGGGTCATAATCATGAGTGTGTTTACGGTTTAAATTGTCCAAAACAAGGAGACATGCTTGGCCTCATTGAAGTTTTTTTGAATGGGAAGGTATTTTGTTTCGCTAACTAACAACGACCCTGATTCCTTGTTAACACGCAAGCACGCAACCTCTTCATATGTTTAAACAGTACAGTTCATTGGCTTTGGATTCCTTGGTCTTTCTTTAACGTTATTCTTTTGAAATATCAGGCCCAACAAACTCTTCAACATCCTCTTATCTCACATGCATTCATGAAAAGAATATTTCGTGTTGTTCGGTCAATCGCCCGTTCCATAGAGCTGCTAGGTTGGAATCAGGCCTGGAGCTGTAAACAAAGATCTATACAGGATTTCGGTCTTTGACACTGACAATGGGCAGCGTAGAAGGGAGGCAGTTTGCTTTAGAGGACCCCGCTTTCTCTCGACTATTCGTTCCGCTCTGGAGAATTTTTGTACATGATCGGAATAGAACCCCAGTATTCGGGTTTTTGATGTTTAGAGGTACAATGCGCAGCGGCAAACTTAAAACATGTTCTGAAACTCTGACAGTCTAGAAGCCGGCAGCTCAGAACAATGATCTCTTTTTCATTTTCTACTATCGGTTTATTTTCTCATTATCAGATTAAAATAACTCATTTTGTTACATATTATCAAGGACAAGAGTGATCCTTCTTCTTCTGTATGTAGCTTTACAGAAAGCTTTAACCGATATTCATTGTTTGTGAATACGACGTTCAGAATAATCAATAAATATGCGTGTATCGCAACTACATTTTTTTTCCATTGCAAATCGAACTATGTTGTCATAGCATAATTTTGTTTGAAAAACTGAATGTTGCAATCATAAAGGATACCAAAGTTCCGCAAATATTTAGAGTGATATTGCCTCTTTATCGTTAGAATGTGGACAAATAATATTACACCTACCGCTCTTTGACAAATGGAATGTATGCTTTGATGGCTTGAAATTGGCCTTTACAATGCAAGCCAGACCACAATGTCCCGTCGCGTGAATTTCATTAGTATGCAAGAAGAAGGCGGAGGCGGAGTCAAGCTACCGAGCATCTTCTCTGGTTACAATTGGTAAGTAATGAGTGTCGATACCAATTTCTTTCATGAAACTCTTAAGTGCATACACGTTTTCTTATTTCATTTAAAATTATTTTTTGTCTATCTAAAAACCAATTTTCATTCAATAAACTACTTTTAAACGAGCAGAGTTCGTTCACTTTATATCCATTGGACCTATACATACGTTAAAAACGTTAGTGCTATGGTATGTCATTCTTGTTATTCTAATGAACATCCCGTTGTACAGCATACACCAAGGCCTACAAGTATTCATTTGACATTGAAGACAGGTACCTTTGCCTTCTTTCGTAATAAAGAATTTTTTTTTTAGTTTTTATTTTTATATTTTTCCCCTTATTTGGCATATATCTAAATTTTCAGAATTCATATTTGATATACGCCTAAACATTATAGGTTGAGGTTTGCTAGTGTGGCTGTGCCTCGTAGAAGAGCCCTCAGGAAAAAAAATTCATAAAAAAAAAGTATCGGCTCTTTTCCGCTCCCTTTTACACAAATTCGAAACTAAGATGTTGTGCTACCATAGAGGGTACTCACTTAAGCGATAAACACAACAGCGGACGAGAAAAAAACCAACTATTAAAAGCCATGTTCTGTACGGGATCGGCTCGGCGAGAAAATCGCCGATCCCGTGTAACGCACGGGAAAATCATTCAGTGAGCCACGAAAGTAATAATTAATTTTGATTTTCGAAAAATACTATTTTGGTGAAAAATAATACTGCCACTCCAATTTTTCGGGCAATTTACAAGTTTATGCCAAATTTGACGTGCCTAATTGGTCTACAAAATAATGCTCGATTAAATGGTCCTCATTTTTTTGCCTAGCTCCATTATATATATAAATATTAGTGACAATACTTTTTTGCGATTATTTATAACTAAATTATATCTTCAAAACACATTTCTTCAGTTTTCGTTTATATAATAACTTTTGAATTAGCTTATGATATGGAGCTACTTAATTCTGTTACGAGTAGCTTCTAGAGAAAGAAGTGCTAAAAACTTTGATTACATCTTTAAAGGTCTCTATATTTCTTTTTATTCTTTGTTGCACTAATGGAACATTTTGGCCAGGACTCAACAATACACCAAGAACCCGCTTCTAACTGAATTAATTGGCGTATGTACTAATTCAATACCTTCGACCCTCTCTCTCTCTCTCTCTCTCTCTCTCTCTCTCTCTCTCTCTCTCTCTCTCTCTCTCTCTCTCTCTCTCTCTCTCTCTTTCTCTCTCTCTCTCTCCCTCTCTCTCTCTTTCTCTCTCTCCCTCTCTCTCTCTCTCTCTTTTTCTCTCTCTCTCTCTCCCTTTCTCTCTCTCATTTTCTCTTTTTCAGACAGATAAAAACTTATCAATGAAAAAGAGAGAAAGGGGAGGGGAGAAAAAGAGAGAGAGAGAGAGAGAGAGAGAGAGAGAGAGAGAGAGAGAGAGAGACAGACAGACAGACAGAAAGAGAGAGATAGAAAGAGAGAGAGAGAAAGAGAGAGGTACAGAAAGACACAGAGAGCCCGTTTTGAGACTTACAGGGTAATTTCCGGAATATTTGCAAACGGAAGTAAGCAAGAGGAAATCTCAGAAAGAACAGCAAGCATAAAATATGATTTGGGGCCAGCCAGTAAGATTAGATCAGACCTGAGCAAACATAGTAGGACAAACTTCTTCGCGGTGGTCTTTTTGGCAATTGGTCGGTTTCAGGTAAAACGGTGTTCAAAATGTAGAGTTTTGAGAAAATTATGTAGAATTTGTGATCGGCCAACGCAGCCAAAAAAACAAACAAAAATATAACCCGTTAGTATTTTTAATGTTTTCTTTATTATTTTTTTTTTCGGGCTAGGTGCACAGTAACTGATGTTTGGATTTTCCTAATAAGGAAAAAAATTGTTTGTATGATGCAGAATCTTAATAAGATGAATCTCAAAACTGAAGGAATAACTAAAAGACTAGAAAGTTATTCTTTAAAGTACAATATTTTAAAGATTCTTTTCAAAGCAGATCATCATATATGGATCATACGAATGTCAGTGAAGAGTTGCCACAAAGCAGTGCACTCCAAAGCATTTTCTGCACAGCCTATAAGATGTTATTTTTATGCATTCAGGTCGCAACGGTGAGATAACCAAGTGGAACAGAAAAATTCAGTAGAGAGACGCTATGGCTCTATAATTGCATTTAACTAATTTCAGTAAATAAGTTGCACACTATTCACTTTATTATCTCGACTGAACTTTCCAGTTAGATATGTGCAACTAAAAAAATCACAGATTTACTTCATTGTCTTACGCTCGATTTCAATTTGTTTCAAAAGCACAAATAAAAGATTGCCTTTATCACATCCTAAAGCAGTGTTTATATGGTTTTTTGTAATAGTAAAATAGAACTAAATTTGGCTAGAGAAATAAATGCGAAAAATCAACTGCGCCTGTGCGTCCCTAATTTATTTAAGTGATTATAGGTAGGCTTTTAACTCCTGGAAGGGGTGCCTTCAGACGCACTGACTAGTGGGAATTCGTAGCTACCGATTTATTGAAAACAGAATGCCTGCATAATTTGATTGTTTCAAAGGATTTATTAAAATTTTACTGTTAAAAAAAAGAAAAGCAGTAAATTAATCACAGTAATAATAAAAAGTGATTAAGAAATAAATGAAATGAATGAGTATAGATCTCTATCTGTTTTAGTCTTTGAAAATACTGACATGATGTTTGTTTTCAATTCTTAATCAATTTTTTTTTTTTTTAAATAAGGTACGTGCCTTGAACTGATTGAAAACCTTTGGCAATAATCTGACTTGTGATACTCATTGTAATTGGTCTGCAACATATAGTTCAGTAAAATGGAAAGGTTTGAAAGCCTAAAGAATTTAACTTCAAGCGAAATTTGGTGCAGGGAGGAAGTGACTTGATCAGACTTATGTGTAGGGAAGAAAATGAAAGAGACGAGCCAAGCAGGGTCTACCAACTATTGCAAAATATACTGATTTCTATCTTGTTTGTTTTTTTAAATGATAGGAGTAAGGATCGAAAATGTGTAAAGACGTAAAATAAGCAGAGAAAGAGATGAAGATTAAATGAAAGAGAGATTGATATAGGGTGAACAGAAAATCATAGAGAGAGAAAGAGAGAGAGAGAAAGAGAGAGATAGAGAGAGAAAGAGAGAGAGAGAGAGAGAGAGAGAGAGAGAGAGAGAGAGAGAGAGAGAGAGAGAGAGAGAGAGAGAGAGAGAGAGAGAAGACGTGAGTGAAAAGAGATAAATGGAAAGGGAGTGGGGGTGTTAAAGCGTGGGATAGATGGACATGTACACATACAGAGAAATCGAGAAAATGTAGATAAAAGAAGGAAGGGAGAGAGGTGAGAGACATGCACACCAAGAAAGAAAGAAATATAGTTAGATAGGTAGATGGATATAGAGATAAGTAGATAAATAAATAGATAGATAGAGAGAGAGAGTGATCGAGAGAGAGGGAGAGAGAGAGAGAGAGAGAGAGAGAGAGAGAGAGAGAGAGAGAGAGAGAGAGAAAGGAGGGGGAGGGGGAGAGAGAGAGACTAAGCAGGGGGCAAAGAGATTGTATGATGTTAATACAAACCTCCTAATAACACTAATAACAATACTTTTTGTGTGATTTTTTAGCAAACTAGACTTATTTTTTCAGTTATATCGTGTGTGCCTGCGCTTCAAAATGCACAGAATATTTACTTGCCACATACCGCATATTAATTAATATCAAGATTGTTTACTTAGCAGATAAGAACACTGTGCTCTACGAGCCCATGTGCCTCGACTCAGTTTATGTGGTCTTTAAATAGTTATTGATTAACTGTTTTCTGATCACATATTTAGATATGTCAGGGATATTACACGGGAAAAAAGCAATGCAGACACACACACACACCAAAAAAAAAAAAAAAAAAAACTCATGATAACACTCAAAGCCTTTGGTCTTGCGAATGAGGAAAAAAGAATGAGAAAAACTTAAGTTTGCTTTGATGTTGAAAGCATTTTTTTTTTCAATGAAACTAGCATTTTTTCGCAAGGCACCAACATGTTTTAAAACATGGAACAGGCATACGCTCTGCTTTGTATCACACTCACACCTGCAATTTTCGTTCCATAAGAATAATTATAAAGTTGATCAGTTGCTTTCGTTATTCAAAGACTTCTGTCTATATAAACACAAGAACATTGTTAGCGTCGTCTTTCAACATGATTAATGACCGTGAATTATGATTTTTTTGTCTTGCCAGACTGACTTTATAGCTAAATGAAATCTAACCGATCGTTTAGTTTTGAACTTAAACAACAAAAATACTCTCACAGGCCTCGTCATTAGACCGACCATTTTAGCAAGTTTGTCAACATTTTGCTTTGGCTCAGCTATCCGCTAGAGAATATAAAAATAAGTTTAGTTATTTGAAAAAGAAAGAACAGATTTACGAGTTAGCCAAAGAAGTATATTGATTTTTTTTCATCAGATTCATACTTAATGCCTTTGTGTATCTAATATTTTTCCACACAAATGTGACCAGATTATTTGTTAGACTACCTGGTTGTTTTTAATGAAAAAGCACAAGTTTTTTAAAATATTGATGCCAACTTTGTAGTTCGTATAATCTCTTTTTTATTTAGGTTTCCGAAGGAATAAAATCTTAAAACTTTAACGACAAGAGTCAAGTGAAATTGAACAAAATTTGAGGATACAATCATGTTAGACAAGTGAAGGGCATAGTCAGAATCTCCTGGTGCTCAATGTGGATAAAAAGGATCGTTCACCCGCTTTGAGCAGCCATCGTTTATTTACCGTCTTGCACTGGTGTTGCTGAGAGCACGGAGGCCGCCTTGTAAAACGTTCACCGTGAGATCTAGAGCAAGCACTAGGAGAAACAATCAGCTATATCAGAGACTACTTAGAATGCTTCAAGTGTAATTAGATTTAGAAAATAGAAAAACTATATTAAAGGTCTTTGAAAGAGTACATAATAGTCAGATTTAAAACACGTAACGCTGTATCATAGATTGTCCATACAGTGGTTTGGCAGAACATCATGGGAAAAAAAAAAGTAGGAAAAAAAAAATCCACGATAAATCAGTTGGTTGATAGATCTATAGAAAGATACATGGAACAGCGCGTTTTGTGGGTGTGTTTTTTTTAAAGCGAACTGCGACCGTGTCTTAACACAATAGTTCTCTCTTCAGTTGACTTTACTTAAAGGCGAAGAAAGCCAACTGAGGCAGAAGACTTTCGCTCCCTGCTTTGTGAGAAATTCTCTCCTAAAACCAATTATAAAAAGTCTTATGAAAGCAAGCTTCGCACTGATCCGAAAAGAATGAATCAACACCATTATGCTTTTTCTCGGCGCATTATGTTAGGCCACCAGCAGAGAAAGAAATTGAGTATTGCTGAAAGCTAAGGGGGAAAAAGAATACCAGTTTCACACCTACAACGCAAGTTTCAAGGAAGTAATGATGAATTACTGTCGGTAATAGGTAACATTCAAATAAATATAACTTTTTCATGTTAAAAAAGTATTATCATCATTCACATTATCATTATTACTATTATACTTAAAATGCTATAATAATAATAATAATAATAATAATAATAATAATAATAATAATAATAATAATAATAATAATAATAATAATTATTATTATTATTATTATTATTATTATTATTATTATTATTATTATTATTATTATCATCATCATTATTATTATTATTATTATTATTATTATTATTATTATTATTATTATTATTATTATTATCATTATTATTATTATCATCATCATTATTATTATTATTACTATTATTATATTATTATTATTATATTATTATTATTATTATTATTATTATTATTATTATTATTATTATCATCATCATCATCATCATCATTATTATTATTATTATTATTATTATTATTATTATTATTATTATTATTATTATTATTATTATTATTATTATTATTATCGTTGTTGTTGTTGTTGTTGTTGTTATTATTGTTATTATCATTATTATTTTTAAAATTTATTTTCATAGTTTTTATTACATAAAAGATAAGAAATTAAAGGCAATGGGAAAGCAACTGTTTAATAGACTCACAATGATTTTTTTAATGGACTGGGCAGGACAAAAATTATTTAAATAATAAAAAGAATAATGGCAGATTATGTCGACCCGAAAATGCCAGTGATTTATCCCCTCTTGATAGTCATCTAAAGACATTCCTAATTAGAGATTATAAGCAGTAGTAAGCATGTTAAGTCCAAGGTTTCTATTGTGTGTGTGTGTGGTTTTTTTTTTTTTTTTTTTTGGGGGGGGGGGTTGTCTACCCTTCCATTGTGATCAGAACCACCTAAATTAGGGCCGGACTTTCCTCTTCAAACGTATCGATATGACCGTTGATCCTGTCAGGAATGTAATGGGGTGGGAGTGTAAAAATATCTGTGTGCTAGCTTTGCTACATTTTAAGATCAGTTTAAGAGGATAAGGCTGGTTTACATCCCCACAGAGAGAACTCATTGTTTGGAATCTCAGACCACTCAAGCATGACATTGCGGCTGGTTTTTTTTTTTCATTTCCTCACAACGGCTTTCTTTGTGGTCATCATCGATTTTAGTTCCATTCAAAAACGCCGCGCCTTTTTATAGGAAGCAAGTGCTGGCTTTAGGCAGTGTTTTCTTTGAAACTGATCTGGATGGAACAAAGTCTGCTTTTTGACTGCAATATCAGAAGAAAGATTCAATGTAACTAAATTGCCTTTTGAAATCAGAATGAAACGAAACAATCTTTTAATGCTTGCTTTTAATCAGGAGTGCACGTTGAGGAGGAGTTTCACTTTTCCGAGGATAGCATCGAACTATATTCTTTTTTTGGTTTTCTTCAACATGCTGAAATGGATGTAAAATAGGAATAAAGTTTTAATATAGCTTATAGACATACATCGTCTTCTTGAATTATTATCTCCAAGAAAGAGTATTCAGAACATTGAATCTGTGTATTTTTTTTAAAGACGTACTCCTCGAGACGTGTCTATGATTATAAAGACATATCTTGCTGTTGGTCTCAAGGATCAGCTCAAAGACGCTTTTTTGAAGGCGTCAAGTAAAACTACTCACAACACATTATGGAGTTTCTGGAACTAAGATTCCACCGCCAGTCGCTCTTAGAATATAATAAACCAAGGCCGGCATGGTAAGTCTGATGGCTATTAGGATTAACTACTAAGCGTATGTATAGGGGCTTCTTGAATACCACATCGTTGAATAAAGCAAAATTCATATTTTAGCAGTACATCATGAAGTAAACACACTATGAGCTCTGTTTGCGTTTTGTTTTGTTTTTTAACTTAATTTGCTTTCATGACAGCTTGGTTTGAAATCCAAGTCTACAAAACTATTTCAGAGGAATAACATTCATTGTAAGATGTTTTACAGCAGCAGTAAGTTTAACGCAACGGCGATAACGCCTTAATTGAAAAAGATTTGAGTATTTGTTTCAAAAACCCTCTTCGAATACACTTCATATCATGAGTATTTAGGGTCAAATGGGTGCGTAATGAAAAACAGGAGCCAGCTCCAATGAACCATACTCATCTCTTGGAATGTTATTGTGTTAAACAACTTGATACATCCACAATTATACTACCAATCTTAATATTAACAGAACAAAATCTTTGGTTAGATGCCTCTATTATACTTTTGAGTGCTATACCAAAATTTGACTATGAACACCCGATACTAGAGAATAATGAAAAAAAAAAGGTAAATAAATTAGCAAAAAAAAAAGTGCGTTCAAAACAGGGTACCTAATAGTTTGAAGAAGGAAAAAAAAATTATAACATGTCTTGAAATAAGAGAGAGAGAGAGAGAGAGAGAGAGAGAGAGAGAGAGAGAGAGAGAGAGAGAGAGAGAGAGAGAGAGAGAGAGAGAGAGAGAGAGAGAGAGAGAGAGAGAGAGAGAGAGAGAGAGAGAGAGAGGGGGGGGATAAATTGAGAATTTGTAGATAGACCCAGGTTCTTCCAACTTGCTACTTTCTTGCGAGTTCAGTACTTGATAAAATTAAGAGAAAGCATGTCTTGAAACTTTTTCGATTCGCTAAATCTGAAAATATATCTATAGGGCCATGCTGTTGCACGATCTTAATGGTCCCTTTGTTCACTTTATTCTTCGATTTTGCATGAAACATCAAGGTCATATTTCGTAGGAACATTTTACTTTCTAATAATAAATTTGTTCTCGAATATCGAGGCTGCGGCTCTGACTTTCTTTTTTCGTTACGGTCGCTTTTATCTTTTGACTTCTTTGGTTCATTGATAAAAACTATGAGTTTGAGAAACTAATGTGGGGTTTTTTTGTTTTTTTTTTCAGTTTCTTCACAGTTGGCCCTACCTATTCCGTCAAGATTTTATTACTTTGTCCAAGTCTATATTAAATCATGAAAAATTCAAAAGGATTTACGTTCATAAGATACAATTATGCATGCGGTTCTCAATTCAAACTGACTCTTAATTTTATATGGTCTGTAAAAGGTTATTTGTTATGGAGAAAAGACTTCGGACTTTAAAAATAACTAATGTTTCCTGTAGCGCCTAAATCAAAACTACAAACAGAAATTAAGCAAACTAAGAAAGATAAAATCTCTTCCGACAATTCTCCCTTTTTCCTATTTCCCCCCTGCCCCTTCTTATTCAGAAGTTGGACTGGACTTAAATTTTCATTTTATACTGCATATGAGCTTAACTTCTCCATTTAACGTGGATTAAGATTTTCAATGTGCAAATACCATAAAGACCCATTTTCTGGAAACTATTTTATTTTTATTGTATACTGGAATATGCTCTGGGTTCCAAATCTATATTCTCAATACGTTACATAAATAAAAGCATATTTATAACTCGGTTAATTTCTTTTCCTTTCTAGCAAAAGCTGAAAACGGAACTACTCAGTCTAAGATGAAAAGTTTTGTGGGTAAAAGGAGGAAATTATAAGGATAAGAAGAAAAAGAACAATTATAGACAGGAATATTATTCCGAGTTTCACATTATTTTATGCTTGTCCATGTCATTTTACGTCTCGAAATCCTTATCTATCTAGCTTGACTACTAAAGCTTATGAAACTATTATTTTCATTATTACCTCCTTTCAGCCCATCGAGTGATAAAAAAAGGGGAAGAACAAGAGACAAAAGTGTTAATTGTGAATAGACACGAACAAAGCTCATTCGCATCGACCGATTCAGATACTGTGGATGAAGTATTTAAGAGTAGAGAATTTCTGAAGTGGGAAGTAAAGTGAAAATGTACTTATAAAAACAAAACAAAACAGAAAGACAACAAAAACCTCTCCTCTCTCTCTCTCTCTCTCTCTCTCTCTCTCTCTCTCTCTCTCTCTCTCTCTCTCTCTCTCTCTCTCTCTCTCTCTCTCTCTCTTTCTTTCTTTCTTCCTCCAATTCCCTTCCACAACAATGGCTCATATATAGTTTCATAAGGCATGGTTGAGAAGACCAGTTGAAGTTTTGCAAGTCGTAATGCACTGTCCCAGCTAAATCTCCTCAAGATTAATTACTCTCTGTGCCGGGTCTCTCTTCTTCTTTTTCCAAATCCCTGTCTCCGTCCGTCGTCTCTTTAGTTCATGATAAAGAGCAGCATCTCTTTTACTTCTATGTGTAAATATAACACTTTTATAGAGTTTTCTAAAACAAAGAAACAAGTTTTATTTTTCCGCCTCCTTGAATTAATTGTTGTTGAGATATAATCTGACTTGTAATATTTCCGTCTTTATAACCCTAATGATTATACAAGAAAAGCGAAACCTTACCTTTGCCTGTAAAAAAGCAACTCATCAGTACTGTTCAATCTCAACCCTAGACTAAGAATGAATAATTCAGTTGGGAACAGATGAGATTCGGAACCGCAAGACCCCAAACCCAAGTTCTTACACTAATGTTATGAGGTCATCGTTGGAGCTTTATGTTTTTACCTGAGATATCAGCACACACGCACAAAAACAAAACAAAACAAAACAACAAAACAATTTCATTCAAAACTTTTTTTTTTAAATATCTTCATTTTGTAAATTATATGAAAAGGAGCAAAGAAAGATTGTAAACGTTTTTGAAGTAGTGCTTTGTGAAGAATACACCTCACTGTTACTTTAGAAATAATAATCAGATCGACAAAGATAAGAATGCAAACGGTAGATACGTGTGATAAAGTCAAAGCACAAAAATCCAGGAAAAATAGTTTAATCAAAAATATATAGACCTGCAGCAACCCATTTGAGTTTTTTGCAGGTAATGAAAATTTGTTTAATACAAAAACAAAACTCAATTTCCTTGGAAACTTGGCTACTGCACACAAAAAAAAAATAAATAAAAAAAATTAAAATATCGAAGCTTTACAATGTTTTGAAACATATAATGGTTTTGAGTATGCGCCAATATTTACAACACAGAGAGTATTCAGTGACAATTCTTCAATAATGAACAGGCACAAGAAACGTGGCCACACATTGTAATTGCAGTCTTGTCAAATTAAAGAATATTTTAAGTGTATTTAAAAACAAAATATACCCCCATGTAAAAGATTAGGTAAATTTGCTTGGGGATGCCACATACATACAGCTCTTACAAAAAAAAAAAGACCCACAAGCTAACTTCAAAAGAGAAAAAAACTGATACTATGAAATTGATTTACGTGTTTGTTTATAAGTCATTTGTAAAGAACAATGAACCTAAATTTGCTGGATTTTTTGTCCCATTCAAAATAAAAACATGCATGAAAATGTTTCTGAGATATGGGAAGGAAGTTTCTCAAAGGGAAGAATGAAAAATAATTTTTATAGAAATCTTCATGAAAACATACGCAAAGAACATATCCTTACATAGAAAAGAATCATGATTTATGCCAGTTGTCTGAGTAGGGAACATTTATGACAATTAAAAATCATTATGTGGTTAAATTTTATCAAATTGTAAGGGCCACGCCAAGAAGGAAATAATTAAAAAAAAATGTACATGCAGATGAATTTGAAAGGACAAATTTATAACTGAAACATTATCATTTTACCGAAACAACAATATCTAGAAATAACAGCTTCAAAAATGAATTGTTCTAAGATATTTTGATAATGTCATGTGAAGTGTAAGTAGGCTGGATCAAGCTAAGTTAAATATTTCTCGCAGTACTTTTAATAACGACAATAATAGTGAATTGTCAGGAGCGACACCAACAACGGACGATACGAGTGTGAGTGAAAAAAATGTAGGAGGAAAAAGAGATATAGATAGATTGAAAAGTACTTAGATAGTTTTACATATATATATACACACACACATATATATATATATATATATATATATATATATATATATAGAGAGAGAGAGAGAGAGAGAGAGAGAGAGAGAGAGAGAGAGAGAGAGAGAGAGATAGGGTGATGGAAAGAGAAAGAAAAAAAAGGAGGAGGGGTGAAGGGAGAAAAGACCGAATTCATGGT
The DNA here is from genome assembly GCA_033675545.1 of Elysia crispata. Taxonomy (NCBI): domain Eukaryota; kingdom Metazoa; phylum Mollusca; class Gastropoda; family Plakobranchidae; genus Elysia; species Elysia crispata. Next base: position 1,936,328 of record JAWDGP010004263.1, on the reverse strand, counting down.
AGGCGTTGCCTTTATAAATCGATGGACATTAGGAGACGACATGATCAGGAGACCATCGATTTTCGATAATCTTTATTGATGAAGTTTTCCCAACATGATTAAAGGTCACTGGACAGGATTTATGATTCATCATTTCCCTATATAATATACCGAGCCAAAATCGACGTCATGATCCAAGGCTTTTTTAAAACTGGTCTATCCTCGATCTGAAATGAGTTCAATATCGACTCTACAAATTGAACTCAGTAGGAGACAAGTAATCACCAGACCACAAAGACTTCAAGTGGGTAGGGCACCGTTCGGTGTCTGGTATTTTGACAGCACATACCTGAATAGAATCCTGATGCGGAAGCTAAACACACACCGCAATCAATCGTGACTTTTGAGCTGAAGCCATTAATTAGTTTGAGAAAAGACTATGGACAATACAAGCATGCTTTACGTCTAACTTGAATAATGGCATGACTGAGATATTCTTTGTTTGGCCACCATTAGGGTGCAGGGCGGTTAATAGACAAATTTGAAGGTCAAGACGTACTACTGCTTGACAAAGATCCCAGTTAATGGTTCGGTTAAAAGGAAAGTCAAAAATAAAATAGAGAAGAGGAAGAGTATCTCTGACAAATTGGAACATTTTTCATAATCTATAAGAGATATTTAGCATTTCATCTCTGAGTGGAGAACGAATTGAGGAGGGACTATATCGAACTATGGAAGCAGCAAAAATTTAAAAAGTACACATTCCAAGCTTTCTATTGTGTCTACCTTATGTACCGCTGACATAGAAGTATAAATATTGTCCTAACCATTCAGATAAACTAATTAGTACAATTGATAGAAACTTAGGCCTCCTCTCTGCGAGTTTTTCTCTGTGACAAGTTTTACTCTGAGCTTGTCTTTATGAAGAGCGAGTTTCGTTTTTATTAATTTATGCTTTTTCAGGGATGGGGTGAGGATTGGGTCGTGGGAAGAGGGGGAGTATTAACTTCGTGTGTTTGTATGTGTGTGTGTGTGTGCATTTCCTGTATCTAATTTATTTCGCAGAGGATTTCAGTTTAAAATTAGTTGGGCTTTCATTAAGTCTGAATTTAAAGGCACTTAAGGAAAGATGCGAGGTCTCCATTAGTTTTGAAATTTTGAAATGCAGAAAATTAGCAGCGAATAGATACTTTAATGGCAATTAAAAGAAAAAAAACAACAAATAAATGAAACTTTGTTAAAGAGCCTTAAACATAGCAATAACTTCTAATGCGTGTGCTCGACATAACAAAAGTTTTTCTTTACACATTACTATCTATATTCAGATATTAAGATTGATGGATTAATTGAATTATTGATTAAGAATTTTACGAGCCTAACACACTATGAGCGGTGATGTTAAAAACTGATCCCACGCCTGCTTTTTGAAACTTGAGTTATTTGAATAAAATAAGTTTATGATCTGTTAGCTTTTTTATAGGCAGAACAATTGTTTGTTTTCACAAATAAATACAAAGAGGTGAACAAATCTAAAAGGAGATCAATTTTAATCTCAGTGTTTTCCCATAAAAGTGACAAGGGTCATAGCACATTTGTAGTGGGAAAAAGAGTTAAATCTATTCATAAAATCGTTATACCACATGCACTGTAGAGATCTGATCTACCGATTCGTATCGATATGATCCATAACCTGCAACAAGATTTCTCTGTTTTACCGTAGGGCAAACGAAATTTTCACCTTTTTTTTTTTTTACACCTACCACGATCCATAATGGCTCAGCATGCTGCTTTTGTTTTATAGTGCCATTCCCGCGATGACGATTTCGGTATTTAGTTGAAGGAAAATATCCTAGCAACGCAAAGTCAACAAAGGCTGCCATTTTGATCAACATAGTGCACGGTAACACGTTATGAGAAAAACAAAATAATAGTTACCATATCGCCATGACTCCTTATTTGTTTAATTAGGCTTTAATTTTCTGCTACATACCAGTGAATGTTCAATACAACTTTATCATTGTATGATGAAATACTTTTTTTTCAATGACAAAATCCTATTCCATTAGATACAAGAAGTCTAAAAAAAGATTTTGAAAAATCGAATGGAGTATTTCACTTTAAAACATCTTGCATGAGCATTTTTCAAAACCCGGGATGAGGAAAAAAATAAATTATAATAATATTTATATCGACGTTGAATGTAATAGTAAGAGTAAGGAAAATTATGCTCCTGGGGCTATCGAAAACGCTATTATTTCTACTGCTAATACTACTACTACTACTACTACTACTACTACTGCTACTGCTACTGCTGCTGCTACTACTACTACTACTACTACTACTACTACTACTACTACTACTACTACTACTACTACTACTACCACCACTACTACTACTACCACTACTACTACTACTACTGCTGCTGCTGCTGCTTCTATTTCTCCCACTGCTACTGCTGCTACTGAGTCTATTACTAATAATAAAAGTACTGCTGCTGCTGCTGCTGCTGCTACTACTACTACTACTACTACTACTGCAAGTACCACAACTTCTGCTACTAGTACTATTTTAAATTTAACACTACTACTTCTACTACCGCCACTGTTGTAATAGTAGTTGTGCAATATATGTAGTAATAGTATTATAAATTTCATCATAAAGATTTGAAGATAATCCTCATTGTTTTTAATACTATAACTTTTCTCTACTTCCAATGATTTCATTAAATTTTTTTTTTCTTATTGCCATAATGTATTATTTTCTTAGTGAAGTATGAAATTGACCATTCAAAGTTTTCTATAGTCACAAATTTCCTTTTGTCTGCGAGCTTTATTTTCCTTTTTTTTTTCTTTGGCACCAAATAAGACTCTAACTTCCCAATAAACGTTGAGAGAGATTGGGGGGGGGGGGGGGGGGAAGGAAGTTGAGAGAGAGGAGAAGAGAGAGAGAGAGAGAGAGAGAGAGAGAGAGAGAGAGAGAGAGAGAGAGTGAGAGAGAGAGAGAGAGGTGGCATTCGTGAGGTATACTAAATATGAAATCATTGATATGGGAAGAGAAAGAACAGATAGATAGAGAGAGAGACAGAGGGAGAGAAAGAGAGAGAGGGGGAAGGAGGGAGGTAGAGAGAAAGAGAGAGGAGAGGCAGACAAACGGACAGAGAGACATATATCAGATAGAAAGCTAGATAGAGAGAAAAGGAGTTGAAGGAGACTAAAGAATCAAAAGTAAAGGATAACTTGAAAAGGAGCTTGGGTGTAATAATCCCTTTATTGGGTGTAATAATCCCTTTATTCAATGTACTTGACAGGGTTAATGACAGACAAGGAGGCAACCAGAGGTTCCATTCGAAACCACGTCACCGTAATGACGGTCTCCAGTCTCTGGCTCCTGCTGGTGCAAAGGGTGGAGGTGCTGCTGTCTTCTCGGAGGATGGACGTTCAATCTTGTACAACTCACGCCACAGGGACGCGTTTCGCCAGCAGAGTGAAAAAGTCGCCCCAAGACAGAAGTCTCTGCCGGCTAGGAAACCTTGTGGTGAGTTCTGTATCCCTATCGGTATGATGTTTCATGTCTTAAAGCAAAAACGTGGTCATCTGGTCATCTGGTCATATTTCAACTAGCTGTCAGCTCGGTCAGATGAGATAAGGCAATGGGCCTACTCGGTGACTGCCTGGCTTGTGATATTAGGAGTTACAAGGAGGCAATAAAAGATTATCTATAAGCGTCGTCACTGATAAACTCACACGGCTGACCAGTATTTTATCCTCGCTTACGAGGTGAAAAGCTCCGTTGCGCAGTCAGAAGAGACTTTGAATTGGCGGTTGCAATTTTTTTTTCAATTCTGTCATTGCTTTTTATCTGGCTTAGGAATGATGAGTAGTGTCCATTGAAGTCCATAAGCATTTTTCATAAAATCAAAATGTTTTTCCATTAACTTTTATGTTTATTCTTCAAAACCAGTTTTGAATACAAAATCTCCAATGTACTGCTAGATGCAACTCTTTTTTTTATTTTGCGCAATGAGTTTATGAGATTTAAAGATTTAATTGCTAGTGTGAAACACATTAAGCTCTTTATACATAAATAATCAATATTTGTTAAATGTAATTTCTTTTATTCAAAGTCGATAATTGATTGCATTATTTTAAGAATAAACCAATAAGTCTGAAGGAATCTGGACTCTTGAAGAGCTATTGAAGACTCGGGTGTCTGTCAAACCCAAAGTGTTGCGTAGGGAGTTGGGATATTGGTACGTCTCAAAAGACGCCCTTAAGCCCGCTAGTTATCTAAACAAGTAAATAACTCTGACTTATTGCAGGCACATGCTGATAACCCAGAACTAATTACGTGCCGTTCGATTTTCTTTTACCTAAAGTGAGTGACCGCAGTGTGAACATGAGGAAAAGCAATTCGGCGTCCGATAAGGAGAACCTCCAAAACTATAGAAATGCTAAGCAAACTGTCACTATTTACTTGGCCAGTCCAGGAGCCAAGGACTATGAGCTGGGTCCAGGTAGGTTGAAATATAGATTAATACCACTGTTTTCTGCTAGTTGTGAATGTTTATGAAAGTTAATAATTTAACAATGAGATTGGGTAATTCAAAATGTTGATCTAAATAACTGATCTTGTCCATTATCATTGGAAGCCATTGCTCTTGAAATTTAGCATAGTTTTGGCAGAACTATGAAAGGACACAAATATAAAAACTGTTTCGTTCCTTACTACCAACTTCTTTATTAGATAACAATAACTTAAATAATTTAATACTTTTTGAAAAAAAAAATAGTTTGAATATGGTAACTGCCTTCTTTACAGCCCACTGTGACTTAGGCAATGTATAGCACCCAATTTAATTTTCGTGCATTTTACTTGTACCAATTACGTTGCATACATAAACAATTTACATGCCACGGTAATATTTCAGTAAGAAAAGAAATACTACTCGCCTAATATGTATTTGTTAATTGTGTCATCTTCAACTTTTAAAATGAACTCAATAAAATCCAACTATTATTGACTTATCCTATGTATAATATAATTAAAACAAATTATATTATGTGCCCTTGAAAATATGGTGAACTCTTTATTTAGTAGGTTATATCATTTTAAACGTTTTTTTCGCAGGGTATTGTCTTGCTACTCTCATTATTTCCTCTTGGAATCACCTTTAACACTTACCGATTGAAAACAATATTAGTCTAAAGCATCAAAGGGTTTATTCTTTAAGGTGCAACTTCTAAATAACTTATTTTATTGAGCACCATAGTGTTTTTAGCTAGTTAAGAGAGGTTTAAAAATTCCGGAAGCAAACATAATCTTCGAGCAAGGTTTTTTGATTTTCCTGTGCATCTTAGTCGCAGTAGTGATATACATGTTCCCTAAACAAAATAACAAAATCTTAAATAAACCAACCACAAAGTCTTTTGCACTGACTCATGAAGCGGATTCGAATTGCCAGTTTAAGCTCATTTAAACTGAAAAAAAGTTACATCTTATCGTACTGTTGGTATTGTGATTTATACAATGCAAGACATGGATAGGACAAGAATTACAATATAAAAGATTGAGGCATTATAGATGAAATTTTAGTTTTCCGTTCTGATTTGTTACTAACTCTTTGAAATCATTGGAAATTTTTTCGTTAGATTGACCTGGTTGGTTACGATGTCACAATTCTTTCTTAAAGGAAATAACAATTATAAAAAAATTCACCTTTCATTATTGTGTTCACTTGATGTGAAAAAGTGTACTTCTTTATTTAAAGTCTTCTTCAGCAATTATTAGATATATTTGTTTTTAATAAAAAAAAATGAAAGTGCAGAAGGAAAGCTGCACTTATCTTTTTATGTTTAAAGGAATTCAGAGACATGTTTAAACACTAACAAGGTTTAATTTTGCTTTTTATCGTAGTTTTCTTTACTTCCAATTCCTTTCGTGCGCAAGATGTAAAGATCAGAATTAAAAGTACTCAGTTTAAGACCCTAAAACGCTTGTTAAAGTATCTGTGATAGGTAAGATTTTTCACAATATAATCATATCATCTAATTTTCACGGTAGACTGTATTTATAAATCATGTTTGAACTTTGAGACATATTATTTAACCCCTGATGCCCCAAAGATCAAGATTTAAATTTTACTACAGATAAGAAGAATCAAAGTTCAGATTAATTTTTTTTTCAAATCTGATGTTTAGAAAATGTGTGACAAACTTAATTCGTTCTGTTAGTGTTTATAATATATAATTATATAATTATATATGTAGCTTAAAGCATTTAGTTTTAACTCTTAATTACTCTATTATTAATCTTGAAACACTGTCCGGAAGGTGCAGTACTAAAAATAACAATTTTGAGGTAATAGAGCAAAAAGGAACTCCGAAGGAAAAGGCCAGAGAAAAAGCAAAAAAGAGTAAGGAAAGCCTCAAGTCATAGTAGCAAGGAATGATTATAATTAGAAGAGGAGAGTAGGTGTGGGAGTGCGTGTTAATAAATAAAATAATATATTAATACAAGAAAGAAAGAGTACGAAGCAAGAATTGGGCGAACTGTGTTTCAAAATGGTTCATTCTTCTTTGACCTTGTCATTATGTTTTTTATCCACATCTAATTCTTTTCCGATTTTTGAAGCACGCTTTCCTCTCTCGCAAGCTCAGATGAATAATTGTGTTTCTAGACATCTATAATTCTTCTATCATCCTTCGTAATTTTTTTTAACCAATATCGTGTTTTACTGTATTAAATATAAACGAAAAGATTAACAATAGTTTTAATCTGCACTGTGAATAACCTATACAAATATCTAGATCTTGAGGTGATTAGAATACCTTCTTTTCCCAACAGTGTTATGGTTTTGTTATTTTCAGAAACAAAACAGGTTATACACGGAATTCGTACTCGGTCCCATGAGGAAAATTATATAAGGTAAATTGTACACGTTGATCTTATAGCAGCATGACTTGTATTATTTACTCTTTTTTTCTGGCGTAATTCTTTTGAAGACAATAAACCTTTACAACTTTACCTCAATGATAGAAGATAATTTCTAGAACGTTACGCCTTTTCATTATTTAATTATTGTCCTTTTTTTTAGTAAAAGAAAGCAATATTAATTGTTCCGAGTCGTTTAAATTAAACCAATTTATCATTGGAAAAGTAAAATAAGAAGTGAGAATAACCCATTATTTCCCCGTTATTTATGGGTTTCTTTACTTCAACAGATCAAACAAATTTGCAAGTTCATGGGCGAAAGTACGAGCAGAAAATTTAGCTCTTCGGGACGGATCACCCAGGTTAGTTTAAAAAGTTCGGAAATTCATCAAGTTTGTTTGGAGTCAGTATGAGTATCCTAATGCTTGTTCTAATGCACACTTAAAATAAAATTGATATTCATTTTGAAGTTCAGAAGGAATGGTTAGAAGTTCAGCACAGGATATAAGGATCTAATATTTAATAGTATCAGGATTGTACGGATTCAATTCACCTTGCAAGATATTTAAAAAAAAAAATTTCTTGCAAAAATTTTCATTCGAAAAGTCATTCATTTTTGTTTAACTCTATCTTTTTAAGACGTTTGCAATATTTGTAATTGTAAACGATTTATTATGGCTCTTGAATATTAAATATGCTCTCAAGTTTTCTCCTTGAATTTTCGCAGGCTGAGCTAATATAACATAAAAACGTTGGAGAGAGTAAATAAAAAAGTATTGGATATTAAAAGCTATAAAATTAAAGCATTGAAGGCTAAAACATCTGAAAACCATATGAAAAATAAAAGTGCGCGCCATGAATCATGTTAAGAGTGTAACGTCGGAAAGATCGTTATCTCCTTTTTGAGTGATTGATCCACCCCATGAATCTTCCCGAATACATGGCCTCAACTGAAACTTTACTTTAAATTTCAGTATGCTACTTTCCGTGAGGACCATGAACGATCTGAAATTTTGCAGTTTGTAGGGCCTAACTATTCTTTTCACCTTTATCAATAATAAATTTAGCGAAAGCAATGAATATCTAGTAATAGATTGACTCTGTCGATTTAATAAATAAACTGAAAATAAAAAGGAACCCGAACTTCGATACCATCGAAGTCATGATTCTTAACACATCCTTTTTATTGATGAAAGAAATATAAATAAGTTTTGAATTCTTCTATTTCTTCTTCTTCTTCTTCTTCTTCTTCTTCTTCTTCTTCTTCTTCTTCTTCTTCTTCTTCTTCTTCTTCTTCTTCTTCTTCTTCTTCTTCTTCTTCTTCTTCTTCTTCTTCTTCTTCTTCTTCTTCTTCTTATTATTATTATTATTATTATTATTATTATTATTGTTATCATTGTTACTACAACTACTAGCACTCCTACTCCTACTACTACTACTACTACTACTACTACTACTACTACTACTACGTAGTAGTAGTAATAGTAGTGGTAGAAGTGGTAGTGGTAGACTAAAAATAGAAAACGCTTATTTAGACGGAAGTCAAAATTACAGTTGTAATGTGGATAAAGTGATTTATTTTGTTTTAACTCATAGTGTATACTCTTTCAGCGAAATGTCACCCACTCGATTATCTTGTGACGGAAGCCATGAGTCTCCTCAAAGAGATGGTAGTCCGTCCAAATACACAGATGTCAGCGGTGGTTCTAGCGGAAACCAGGGACATCATCGATTTATTCTGACAAAACCAAGGGGGCGACCGCCGAAAAGGATGCAGGTGAAATCAACGGGTAAAAAGGGACCAAGCTCTAGTTATTTTGACGAGGCAAACAAGTCAGAAATACCTAGACGCGGAAGCTGGGAAGGAAGTAGGGAGACACTTGGCTCGAAAAAAGATCCAGGTTATCAAAATACCCATACTTTGGGACCCGGAAGGGAAGAGGCAAACGACCATAATCAGGAGGAAAAGAGCACGAAACGGAGACCAGCCTGGGACAGTTGCGTGAATGTAATTGGTCCCCTGCAGCCAAAAATTAATTTGAGGAAATATGAAAATGAACTCACATTCAAGCCCTCTATAACAACAAAAGAGGAAGTTTATATAGCATACACAGGACATGATAGACTTTATGATTCAGAAGATGCTGCAGAACCAGGCGACGAGAGATACTCTTCGTTATCTTCTGATGAAGACGCCTCTGATCGTTCTCGCTCCAACAGCCGCTCGCCCGGCCGCAATAAAGAGCGAATATTGAGTAAGAGGGAGGCGAGGGCGTATCTAAAAATGACTGCGGTTTATGGCAGTGACGCATTCAAAAACCAGCGCAAACAATGGTTTCTGGACAAGCTTGCTTTAGCTCAAGACCAGAAGGCTAAACTAGAGGAAGAGATGAGAAAGGCAGAAGAGAAGAAACGAGCAGAGGATCGAAAGAAACAACAGCGTCAGCTCAATTATGTACGAGATAAGTTCCGGAAGGAGCAGGTTCACCGATTCCGTACGCAATATGTTACAAGCCGAGTACTCGAACACGAGCAAGCAAATCGACACGAGTACGGTCTTCCAGAGGACTTCGATGGCGGCACTTATCTTAATAACGATAACTCTAAAAGTGCGAGATCAAAAGCTCAAGCCACCCCAAGCGCAACGAATGATGAAGGAAAGCCCTTAACTCCCCATACTCACTTGAATGGCCATTCTTCCGAACATAAAGGCAATAAGCCGGAAATTTCTCATAATTTAAATGGATCTCAACACAGAAAAGAAGAACAAAGTCGTCATGGTTTGAAAGATGTCACAAGCAATGATGAAGCATTCAATGCAAACAATAGAAAACAGCAAACTCAGAAGAATATAGAGGAAGAGAGACAAAGGCAAAGGCAAGAGAAACAAAAGTCTTGGTATGCCGCCTATGAAAGGGCACCGAGAGCTGAAGAAACTAGGCCGACATATGAGACAAGCAACTCGTTAAAAAAACCACTCCGGAAGACCTTACCCTTGAAAACATCAAACACAGCTGCGCATATAAAAGGGAAGGGAACTAACAGCAGTGAAGTTAAAGGAGCTATAAACGGTACTAATTATAAAGAAGAGAATGAATTGAAAAGCTCATTTGAAGCGGAAAATGGAAGCAAAGCACCAAATAAATTAAAAGATAACAGCAACAGCATCGAAAAGACAAAAAACGGATCTGGGAAAGATGGTTACATCAAAGGTAATAATTCAAACGACATAAATGACCGAATCACAAATGGCAAACACGGAGACTCTAGCAATGCAAAGCAAGCTCTTGCTGATAAAGGTGATAAAAACATTCACAAAAATAAGAAAGATATTGGCCCTTCATTGCCACACACTAAATCTCATGCGGATACAGACAATTCCAAGGAAAAAAAAGAAAACGCACCTTATATTTTCACAGGTCATTTCCGGCAAGAGGCCGACGGTACCTATCATAAACTAGACACAATTAAACAAGATAAAAATAATCTTGATCATAAAAATTCTGAAGAAAATCTGCCCATTTCAACCAATGAGAAACCTGATAATATAAAATCATCACAACCAATACCTACCGAAATTGTGCTTCAAACAGACAAGTTGGGTGACACAAATGCAAAAAAGCATGACATGGTTGAAAAAAATACAAGCGTGTCCTCAAGTGCTCAGAGACAGATGGTACAAAACCTTGTAAACAAAGCAAAAGTCAACAGTCAAACTGGTATAACAACTAAAATCATGAGTCCCCAAATTAATTCAAACCAGTTAAACCAAAACAATCATTTGAATGGTCGGAACAAACGTAAAACATCTCCTACTGGACATTCAGACTCTAAGAAATCTAGCAATCACCTGCCAGCAAGGCCATCAGCAATAGCTCTTCTTCATGTTCTTGAGGAAGCTAAACCCGCAGAAAGAAAACAAAATTCACAGCCAATTCCAAATGACAAAACAACTGATTCTAACCACGAGAGAGAAGAGCTTAGCCGTGATCGTCGCTCCTCAAAAGATGTCGCCTCCAAAGCTGTTAAAAAGCAGCTGAACCATCCTAAATCCTTGGACACAGTCCAGGAGGTGAACAGTAGGCGAGCCACGGCCTCATCGGGGAGGTCCACCGCTGCTGCCGGAACCAAGAAGAAGCCTCAGGGAAAATCTACTCTAGCACATCTGATGTTCGATGTCAACCGAGGCCCATCCTGGGACCCTCATCAAAAAATTCCCAAGATGGAGGGCATTGACACAGTCGTGATCGAGACCAAGGATGGAAAAGGTTGGTGGAACAATAACGGTTTCCCATAGCAGCTCTATTTCTCATCTTACTGACAGCATAACTTACCCGCTATCTCGTGTTAACGTCTCATTTATGATTTTTTCGCCGCCTCGTTACTTAATGTGCTATGCTTCCATAATGATTATTTTCAGTTGTATTATCATAACAGCTGGAGCACTAACAACAGAGCATTATCTTATTAAATTCCATGTTTATATACCATACTTAACTTTGCGATTCTCAATAGATATTGATAACAACGAATAAGGTTGGTTAGTATGAAAAAATTTTTTACATATTTATCAAAAATATACATTTTACCGACCAATTTATATACAGCTTAAGGCTATGAAAGAGATTTAGGGACGTTAAATAATTGAGGACAGCTGAGAAATTTTTTATCAATGATCACATAATGGTGAAGAACCATACCCAGAGTAAAATTAATATTATTTCGTTCTAGTGATAGGGCCTCTCAGAATAATGCTGCAAAGAAGTTTAAAATGCTTCGGGATTTTACACTTAGACGTAAAAAAAAAAATAAGACCCGCCGTTCATTTACATAGCACTGAAGAAAAACGCCTTCTTCGCCTAGCATGATACACGACGGAAGAACAACGTGCATAATTCGGTTGCAATTTCATGTGATATTGAAACTGAGCAAAATAGTGAATAATGAACATTGCCCCTACTTTAATTCCAGTTCATTAATCAGTGCGATAGCCAAATTTAAATTTTTAAGAAGAATACGGGTGTCAGAAGTAGAAATGTATAGACTTTCATTATAGGAAGACACCTTCCTACCTTTTTTCTTTTGATCTCAATAAAGACGTTATTCATATCCATTCCAATTTCGCTATGTTGCAGGACACGTCGTAAAACAAAAGAAACATGTAAAAAGTGTGGTCAAAGATGCTGAAAAACAGTTAAATGTGCCGCTTGAAGGTAAGTTACGTTTAAAAATCAGAGACATAACTAAATCAGCGGAAATGTTCAGCTTTATTTGCTTGAAAATATGTATATAAAGGAATCACGATAAAAGATAATTTTTTAGGGATAAATCATTGATGAATTTGAATTAGAAAACCGTTTTTCAATCAGCTAAGCGGTTTTTTTGCAAATTTTTTTTCTGAGTTAGAGAAAGGAGCCAAAATTACAAACTTTCACGAGACCAACAATCAATTCAAGCAACTTGTGTTCCTTCAATACATTCTCTTATATTTGTACAATGATAAGAGGGAGCTTTACCGTTACCACCGTTTTCCTATAGAATTTGAAAGCAAAGATTTGACATAATACTTTGTCTCGTAGCTTTTCTTTTAGTTAAAAAATCTAATACTGAATGTTTGCGATTGTTAGAAGGTTCGGTTAGGTCTTTGCTCTTCCTGTATCTCTTTTTTGAGATATCAGCTTGAAACTTGACATGCTTATAGCTTTTATATGTGACTACTGTGTGAAAAGGATCTTTTACATCTTTGAAAGCAAGCTGATAATAAGCTGTGGAACTATTATTTTTTTGTAAATTTGAACATTTTTAAAGTAAAAAAGAAAATTCTGTCAAAAAAGTGTTATTCCTTTCGGATTAATCCTAGAACGCACAATGCTTGACTAAGTGTATAGAGTTATGGATACGTTTCAAAGTGATCAGCCTCTCGGGTGCTTCAGAATAGGGAATGCATTTCACAAAGAGACATACAACCTAGTTAGAAGGCATGAGCTTTACTTTAAGTAGCGGGAAGCAATGGTGTCTTCAACAATGCTTATTGCTGAGAAATTTGATTGAGAATGCAAATGTAAAACGTGCCATGAGAAAACCTTTACAATAAAATCATCTATTTCTGCTTAGCTTCTGATTTTGATCAGAACTCACGACTTCCAACAAAGTTACGTAATTCTTTGTGAAATCGCTCCCTATATCCGTAGGTTTAGTTTGACAAATTTCACTGAAAATTATCTCCCCTTTTTGGAAAATGGTAAGAAAATTGTACTAAGGAATAATTATTCATTAATTGTAAAAAAAAAAAAAAAAAAAAAGAAAAATATTTGAACTAACACTAAATATGTCAATCATTTGTGCAATTTAATTTTCATGGCCATCAATCAAGCCCATAGTAGTACACATGCGGTCAGCTGAAGAAGCTTTTAAAACATTGATTGCTAGTAATTAGTCTATGATAGTTTTAGATATTTGCATGAAAAAAAATGAAAACGTAAACATAATAACCGCAATAACCTTTTTTTACAGTGTGGTCAAAAACATATAACCAGTGAAAAACAAGATAATTAGCTTACTAAAATCCTTAATCAGAGCATCTACTTCATTGTGTAAGTTTAACAGTTTTTTCATAGCAAATTGAGTAAAGAAAAGATGCATAGGAGATCATTTTTTTCTTACTCCTATGAATATACCAGATATGACCGCTAATCTCAGAATATGTTACAAAGTGTTTATCGCAGTTGGAAAATTCGTTGTTTTTTTTTTTTTTTTGCTTCATGTTAATTTATTGATAAACGAAAATAAATTACAAGGCCCTTGACTCTAACAAAGCAAATTCAACTTATGATCAATCAGTATAGAACGCAGTCTGATAGCCGGATACCCATTTTGCAGATGGATGGACTGAGGAAAGAATAGATGCAATACTTTCTCAAGGATATTGTAAATGAGGCGTGTTTCGGATCAAATCCGCAAAAAAGCGGATAACTAATTCTATGCACCAAGCCCTTTTATTTTACTTTTTTTTTCTTCTAATAAGCACTTACTGATTGAAATGCATGCATTCATGAGTATTTTTATTACTATGTTATATTATCGTAATAAAAATATTTATCACTATCCTAAATTGCCAAAATTTAGCAAGAAATCTTTCACACAGAGTCTATTTCAGAAATTTTCTTTCAGCCTTAAGTCTCAAATTTGTTAAGATTGCTTATAATAAATGTCTCACTTTTATCACACATTATGAAATCAACAGATACTGCTCAAAAGAGACCTACTTCCAAAAGAAGTTTCAAGATGGCGTCCCCGGATGTTACTCTTGGCTCAGACTTTGACGTCGACGACGATGAAGAAGAAGCTGTGGGGGATATTTTTGAGAGACTTAGGAAGAAGTACAACATCCAAATTGACAGCGACGAGGAGGACTAGGCAAAAATATCTTTCAGTTGAAGACAGATTTAATTTGTATTAAGAGTGCTCAACGCGCATCTCATCTTCCGACACACAATTATGTTTGTCTCATGAGACTGTGCCATAGCAAGCTGTATGGAACAATATCCTTCAAAGAAATCAAGTTAATTTGATCACTTATGTACAATAAGCGGAATTATGTAATGACTTTAAAAGGTGCTGTAACAATTTGAAAACGTTCTTCTTTAAAATTGTAATGCTTTTGTTTGTTAAAAATAGAAATTGTAAGGATTCTATCTTACATGTATTGCCTTATTCAAAGTAAAAAGATAACCACAATAAATATGATATTCAGAACCGGTTTTTTTCTGCTTTGCATTGCTTAAGGTTTTATACTACAAAATAATAGTGCTTCCACTGACAATGCTTTGAATGAACCATTTATACACTGAAATCTACAAATAGTTGTCAATGAAGTGAGTTATGTCAAGAGAGTAACTGGATATTTCCCCAAACTAGGACAATCCTTTTAAACCAAAATCTAGTATTAGACATCTGATATACCAAGGATGTTCCAAAATATAAGCTCGATGTATCATTTTTATGAGGACATGCAAGTCATGCTTACAAATACATCAGCAGTTTTCAGATAGAGTTCTTTACTAACAGCTACGTATTTGACTAAATCAACTTGAATTTGGAATCGATATGGGATGCACGATAGGATCAATACTTCTTGCATTGACGATGGAAATCATATTGAAAGCAGAAGAGGAAAGCACAGGTCCTGCAAGCCTTAGTGGCGAGTGCTTATTGCCTCCTATGAAAGCATGCATACTCTATTCCTCCATAATCTGACGCCCCCAGCATTGTATGCCTACTTTCAGTTTCTTTCCTAACGTCTCTGCTCAACTGTGCTTGCGGGAAATAGTTCGCACATTCGTCTTTTTCTTTTAAGAAAATAATAATCACATTTTTGCCTTTAATTTTCGACACTTACTATATTTGGTAAAAAATAATATTACCACTCCAATTTTTAGGGCAATTTTCAACTTAATGCCAAATTTGAAGTTCCTATGTGATCTAGAAAAGCTCGGTTGGCCCTTATTTTTCGCCTAGCTCCATTATATTGTTATAGATACAAGAATAAGGAAGCAAAAAGGGCCTTGAGGGTACTAAAACAACCTAAGCTTGATCAGTAGGCTCATTGGGATACTGTACTGGAGAGAATCTTAATTTAAACATGCAAATAAATATCTTATGCTGTACCGTTAAAGATAAGCTTCCTCATCAGATCATTGGGCTATCTAGTATCTGCCAAAGCTAGGCTTGTGCCGGGGGACAAAAAAAAAGAAAATCCGTCACGTCCAAGACAGACATAAAGCAGAGATCGTCATGAGCTCTTGCATCAAAGCCTGCTTGCAAGGGCAATACACTAGAGGACCAACAGAGTTCTTCAAGAACTTAATTAGGTCATTAATATAGCACGACGTCAGACTGGTCTGCTTAAGGCAAATCTGCTGATATTCTTCTCAGAGGGAAGGACAAATTCATGGCACGGAAATTTGGTCATAGCAACAAACCAACGGAGATGATTACTGGGCGACTGGAAAGTTACAGCTGATCTTCCGGAATGGGGCAACAATCTCGACGCAATCAGAAGAAAGAGACACAGATATGGTCCAATTTACGTCCTTACAGCAGATCATTATGATCGACGAACTTTTTCATAGAAAAGCAGAATTCATGCGGCTCGCACTCCTCTGATTAAAAAAGAAAGGTAGAAAATCCCGCTATCAAGCGAAAATGGTGCCATTTAGGATTGATGCCACAGGATTTCTGGAATCATCAGCCTGTGATCTTATAAGCAAATTTTCCTTAAAAAGGAGCAGAGGCTTAAAACTACTTGCTGAGGCAGACAAAATAGATCCCAATGAATTTGAGGCAGAAAAAATGAGTAGTCGCTTCATGGTAACAAAAAAATTCTCTATCATTGGGAGCTTAGTTGGTTGAAATTGTAAGAGCACCGATTAGAAGTCAACGATGTGGGTTCGAATCCCAAAGAAGGCAAAATCAGGTAGCAGGTCGGATTTAGTTAGGGGTTTTAATTGGAGCCGAAACTGTTGACTCCCTGCTATCTAATCTTACTATCGTACACATTTCAATAGGCCTATATGCATTTAATTGTTTAAACGCGTTCTTCCCTCGTAGAAGCATAATCATAATCATTAAAATTAATGACTGTTGTTATTTTCCCCACATGTGTTACTTGAAAATTGAAGTTTTGCAAAAAAAAGAACAAAAACAAAACAAAACCAAAAAAAACAACAAAACAAAACAAAGAACCCCCAAACACTTGCATTAAAAACAGTTTAGTGTAGTCAATATAAGTATCAAAATCAGAAGCTTAAATGTGACATTAGAAAACCAACTGTACATTGATGAAAGCATGTGCCCGTTTAAAGACGGCTAAAATTTAATCATTCAAAATCATATACAAACGATAAAAATTGTAAAAGTTTTTAATGGGTCTACCAGTTTTCTTTCATTTTCGCATTATAAAACTACCTTACACCCCAAAGCAGATTGACATTTAAGTTTTTCTGACCGTGGATGTTGATACATTACATAAAGAGTAACAACATTTGCATCTAGCTCTGCTCTTTTAAAAAATTCGTCTCACACGAGGAAGCTCTGCATCTGCATGTTTTATATCTTAGTGCAAATACAAGGCAATTAAATCTGAACCAAGCGCATCAACAGGAAGGATATCAAATGGGCTATGAAACTAATTTAATAAACACGCATTTGGAGGCTAAGATCTCAGTATCTATAAAACATTTTGTGAAATCTTAAATTATGCAGAGCATTAATTTTTATCTCTGTTATCCGAATAGTTTTCTAACAACTTTGATTGCTTCAGCCGCTTCTTTGATCTACATCTAATATTTATGAGTCCATATTCCATCGTTGGGCAAAGAAAATCTAGCCAGGCGATTTAAGTTGTCTTGTTTTATCATTCTGTTTTATATTCAGTTTTTATTGGTTTAATCTATTATTTGATCTTCAAGGAGATTTTTAAGCAATCTTTGATCTTTGCCTAAACCTTTTTTTAACACATATAAAATAAGACCAAGAGATTTAAAATCACATTTCACATGGCCATGTCAATACGCAAATTATTGTAAGATTTATGTATCTGTTTAAAAGAAGTTTAATAATGGAAATTTCAGTGTTTCAAATTTAATCTTTAAGTCTTTCTTAAACATCTGTCTCTGTCTCTATCTGTTTGTATGTATGTCTGTCTGTCTGTCTGTCTCTCTCTCTCTGCTTATCTCTTCTCTCTCTCTCTCTCACTCCCTTTCTAAAAAATCACTAAGAGGAAAACAAATCTCCCCCCTTTTGTGTAGACTTGGTTTGATTTTAAGCATATATTTTTGCTGCTGTACAGAGGTTGCATCTTCCTGGCGTTGGTAAATATGGCTGCACCCTTTCGTCTATGTCCCATTTGATAGCATTGTTATTAATATTGTAGTCCTTTACTTTCTATACAAGTTCACTTAGAGTTGTAGCTGTTTTCTTGTGGTTTAATCTAAAGATTAATATGTGTTTAAATCGAGTTATGAATTCGTTTCTTCTTATCCCTATATCGGTCTCTTGTTTTTTTTCAGTGATGTTTGTCCATATTCATTTTGTACACATTTTCCTTTTGGAGGCACTGTCCTTTGAGCGGACAAAAATTTTTACCCTTGCCGATATAAATAAATATATACATATTTTAAGTATAATTTAAATATACAAATCTCACACACACACACACACATATATGTATATATATTTATATATATATATATATATATATATTTATTTATTTATATAAAGAAATAAAGAAATAGAGAGAAAGAGATAAACAATGAACCAGGTAAGTAGAAAAGAGTGACCCTTAATGTAAAGTAAGCATGTATGGTGGAATGCAGAGGAGGAGGAGAGACAAAGTTTGATTTAACAATATTTATACAAAAAAAAAACCCGTACTAATTTAGACGGGATAAACATAACTATGCGGAGAGAGACTAACCCAAACGCAATGAGTCAGCAGACTTAACCAAAATAAATCCTTTTTAAGATAATTCTGCTGCTAAAGCAAAGTAAACTATGCAACTCTCTATTTTATTCCTACTCTGATTACAATCCCGGAAAACTCGTTCCTTGTTGGTTGAAACTTCTTTGAATTCTTTTTAACTCACGATGACTCCTTTCATCCATTACTTGAAGGAAAGATTAATTTCATACCAATATTTAAAAGTAATTTGTAATCCGCTTGTGAAGCATAGCCCTTTATAAAGTAAATCAACGATGCCAGAAATAGCTGAAAGAAGGCCTACTTCTTTTAACTGAGTAAATTTAGTCTTGTATTCGTGCATTTGATATATCGAGCATCGATTTTGTTTGACTTAGTTTAAATGAATGATAACAAACAAGGGTCTTAACTGTCATTGCTTCCGCTTTATTTTGGTCCATGGAACACATCACTTGCCAGTTGTGTGCCTATCATGTTCATTGTTTAATTTGGGCCTTTAAAAAACTTGCACTTGCGCTGAGCAGTTTTGGTTGTTTTTTTTTTACTGTTCATCTTTAATAATTTCCCGATATAGCTGCTCGCAGAAATCGTGACAATTTTATTGGCTTCTTTTTTTTTGTTTGTCTCTGATTGGGCTGACGGAGGGAAACTTAAATTACGAAAAGAAAGAGAGAGAGAGAGAGAGAGAGAGAGAGAGAGAGAGAGAGAGAGAGAGAGAGAGAGAGAGAGAGAGAGAGAGGTTGATAAATAGATAAATAGAAGGATTGATTGATTGATTGATAGATAGATTGATAGATAGATTGATTGATTGATTTATAGATTGGTTGATTAATTGATTGATTGAAAGATAGATAGACTGATAGATCAATACATAAAAAGGGTTAGATTGAAAGATAGGGATTGTTTAGTTTATTTACTCATCTATCTATTGATCTATCTATTTAGACATTAATAATTATAATTATACATTAATCTGGCTATTGATTGATCCATCCGTCCAAACCTCCATCTATCGATCTATCAACCTACCTACCTACCTATTGATCTACCTGAATATCTTTCTGCTTAATTTTTTTTGTTTAGTTCATCTTTGTATTTTCCGCTCATCCTTCAATCCACTTAGCTTTCAAAAGGCAACCCTAGCCTTGAAATATGAAAACTGAGCCCTCTCTTTATAGCTAATGCAGCTTGCCTAAGTTGGATTCTCACACCTCTTGAAATTGTATGCAACAGTAACAAGGTGTGTGGATTGGGGACAAATACAAACGAGATCAACCACGGTCATCGTGCATGTACCTTAACTTTCGAAGATGCCACTTCACCATTTCAATAAGGTGACGCGGCAAACAGGAAAACTCTGATTTATACTTGAAGCAGCAAATTAAACGCCGCTTAAAATGTATGCGAAAAAAAAAACACCATTAGGGGGGTTAAAAAATGAACTTATATGCAGATGGTTATCAATATATCTATTTATCTATTATAATATTTATCTATCTGTGTGCAACTTGGAAAAGGTGAGACATGTTGAACAATCAGGATCCAAAAACATTAATACTACTTTTTATATACAGAAATCCAGATAAGGAAGATTACCCTCAAACTAAGAAAGGTCCAACTAATCTTAAAGTGAGTTTTCAGAATTGGCTTTATTTTCTATATGGCGTTTTATAGTGGCAAATCATGACTGTTATCGCTGACAAACGCAAGAGAAAAACAAAAGAAATACATTTTAATATAAAGAGTGAACAAAAGGACTCAGCATAAAAAAAATAGAAACAACAGCAAAAATAAATGGGACTAAAACATTCGGTAAAAAGAAAAAAAATCACCTAGAGATATTAAAAACCACCCAAATAACCAAACAACAAAAAAACCAAAAAAAAACCCATGAAAGAGACAAGGTTTATTATATATATATATATATATATATATATATAAACAAATTTAAATATTATATATATATATATATATATATATATCATATTTAAATTTTTTTTTAATGTACAGTACTATTCTCAATCCACTGCAGCAATATATTTTTTTCCTGCACACATGTGGTATGTAGCCTAGTGAGTAGTTTTTTTTTTCTTTTTAGGGCCTAGTCTAGATCTAGAGCCATGACTCTGTGGTCAAAAGATTCTGTAGTAGACTATATTGAGTATTACCGGTCGTTTGAATGTCTTTGGAAAATTAAATCCAAAGACTATAGCATCAACATAAAACGGGAGCATGCATACGAGGAACTCATACAATTTAGTAGGCGGTTCCATGAGAACGCAAACAAAGACTTTATAATTAAAAAGATCCGCTATTTAAGAACAACGTTTAGAAAAGAGCTGAAGAAGCTTGAAACGTCAAAGCTGTCAGGAGCAGGGTCTGATGAGATATATGAGCCCAAATTATAGTATTTCAATAATCTCATGTTGGCTCGGAGATGCATGTCGAGAATCTCAGATCTTGATACGTTCTTTCAGTTGCTAGACAACGAAAAAGTTGCAGAAAGTGTGGACTTATTGCTCCTCCATCACTAGGTGGCTGGGCAAGTGAAGATACGTATATTCATCCATCCTTAAAAAGTTGTTGAAATCTTTAGTATAGGCTCTTATTTCTGCTAAGAGATTAGTGTGTGAAAAATCGCTTTTTAAAAGCCATCTTTTCATCCATACTCTTGGCCGCTTTCTTTCTTTCTTTTTTCTTACCATTTATGAGCACAAGCAGTGCAAGCAAATCATCTAGGCAGTCGTCACAATGAGACATCGTGGTCTTCTAAACACACAATGATAAACTTGGCTTATATCGTGTAGGTATGACTCGGCCAAAAAAAAAAAAAAAGCAGAGGGCAGCGTGGGCTAAAAAAAAACACGAAGCGAATTGAAATAGAGGCATCTGCATGTGGAATTACTAGGACGCAGAGCGATAGATTGGCACACTGGAAACATATCGCTACATGGAATAAGCCCTGAAGATAAATGGACAATCGGTTGAATCTCACCACGACAAAAATTCACCGGTTGAATGTCAAAGCACAAAAAGATACGGTACGAGAAAGCAGCTTTTCAATTCGTTTTTAGAATGCTAAACGTGAAAGATAAGCTCGCTTGTAAAGAAAGAAAAAGTTCCACTAGTGATCGCTTCTAGTAAAATTTAGCTCCAGCCTGCCCTCAACAAAAGGAAGGAGAGCTAGATTTTCTCCTTACTCTAAAATTGGAGCAATCAAAGATTTGACGCTGGAAGACTTAATATGTAAATCACAGGACAGTGTTAAAAAAAAACAACGTTATTTATGTCTACGGATGTCTGAAGTTGTTCCCACTTTTTGCAGGAATGTCGACCGGAACTTGCAGACTTACCTGTGTGAAAAGCGGTTTGTGAAGACACTTTTTAAACCATGCATGTGCAACTTATTTATGATATTTGAGGAAAAAATGTCTTGTCCTTTTTGCCTCTTCGGGTTAAAACTGTGTAACATTTTATGGAATTAAAAAAAAAAGAAACAACAAAAGCAAAAGCGCTGTGATAGCAACACAGAATTTGAATTTTATTATCTGTACAATTGAATTATCAGACTATGGTTTGAATGTTATCTGATTTCATGATCGTATAACCTAATGAAACCATGCGTTATGGTAGCTTATTAAAATCAGAATAAATATATTGGTAAAAGTTGTTTAAACATATATGGACTTTGATGCTTAAGTATTTTTGTATTTACTTGCGCTATCCCATAAAGCTAAGATTTAACTTCTGAGCTATGTAGCATTGTTTTTATTTATTTCTGTGAATTGAATATGTTAGTTCTGCTCATTTTGCACAAAATTTGCAACATTTTGACATTTCAGTTTTGAGCAGTATAAAGTGTTTTCAAATGTCTTCAAATGTATGTGAACGTCAAATGTATCCCTTGTAGGAAAAGATTTAAGGGTCAAATATAACTGAGGCGTAAGTTGACAACTTTCAGTGTAGATTTATCTCTAGATTTGTATGTCCATCATGAGAGATAAAAAAAAAGAATAAGTGAAATGCTATACTTGATCAAGGATACTAGAATATAATACTTTATAATCATGAAACCTGAGGAACTTTTTAAAAGTCCATATATGGAACGTAATGATATGCACTTCTTTAATAAAATATACCCTCTCAACCTGTATTCATCTTATAAAATTAATTAAAAAATAGTTAATGGCTTTAAATCTATTGAAATTGTTAAAATTAAAAAAAGGCAGTCATAGAATAAAGACAGATAGGCTACTTATAAATGAAAGACTTTGTCCTCTCGTTGGACATATCTTACCTTCTTTTGGACTATCTCCGTCCTCTCCACTCACTCTTTCACTCTCTTTCTCCGTCTCTCTGTCTCTTTCTCTGTCTGTCTTTCTGTCTGTCTGTCTGTCTGTCTGTCTGTCTGTCTGTCTGTCTGTCTGTCTGTCTGTCTGTCTCTCTCTCTCTCTCTCTCTCTCTCTCTCTCTCTCTCTCTCTCTCTCTCTCTCTCTCTCCGTCTCTATCTGTCTGTGTCTCTCTCAATCTGTACGTAAGAATGTCTAAACTTGCCCTGTCTGTCTCCCTCTTTATCTCTGTTTTAATATGCTCTCATCCAATTCGTTACATAATTCTTTACGGATAGCAAAATGAATGACCCCACAAACACATATCCACACCCACAGTGCAATAAAGTCTGCAGTGATCTGGCAGCCGCTACTGAGGTTGGAACTGAACTCAACAGTCATAGGTGAACCAGCTGATAGATCTGTCAAAGATCTTGATTAGGATTTGATAAGAAATCACCGCTCGCCTTACACGGATTGAACGCAGAGGAGAGCCTGTGATGATTATGTAAACTAATCATTGGCCAAAGTTGTCGAGGACTGGAAAAATAAGTGCCTTATAACCTGATTTGACCTTTTGC
Organism: Elysia crispata; assembly: GCA_033675545.1. Classification (NCBI taxonomy): domain Eukaryota; kingdom Metazoa; phylum Mollusca; class Gastropoda; family Plakobranchidae; genus Elysia; species Elysia crispata. The sequence continues at coordinate 1,913,031 of JAWDGP010004263.1, read as the reverse complement.
TCTAGAATAAGGACAATGAGGAAACAAGAAAACTTTCACTCTTCTCGAAAGCTTTGCTGGGGACAAATTATTAGCGCATAATCAAAAAGTGTGCTAACCGGACACTTGCTTGTTAGACTTTGCTGGGGGTTGGTCTGTCCACACACCATAGTTTTCCTTACTGTATGCATATAGGTTTATTATTTTTTTTTACTATAAAAATCATTTAATGGAACATCTTGGATCTATTTAGCCTATATCTACGAAGGAAACATGTAGAGCCAATTTACATTTCACCGTCACATGGCCAAACGTAGCTGGTAAGTTTTTCTTTAATTATTGCTTATTTCTCATAACATTTGTTTGCGTCCTTTTCACATCTATATAGGGAATATCTCTGATCATTTTGCTGCCGATAATCTAATCCAAATCTTCTCAGTAAGACTATGGTATGAAACTTAAACGATGCATAGGTTGTGAGAAAGAAATGAGGAAGAACGGAGAAAAAACTCTTTACTCAGGGCTAGTCTGGTGGTTGCATCAAATGTTTTAAAAAGTTTCACATCATACACTGGAAAATCATTTCATGTTCGTTGCATGGAGGCTTAAAATGGTGAGATAGGTTTGGAGCAAAGTTTTTTAAGTTTTATTAAAAACAAAAAAGTTTAAACGCATAAAAGCCGTAAATTATTGACAATGCAATGTCAGTGGTGCCTATTAAAAACCTGAAAATGTTAAGAACATGAAGTCATACTAATTTTCATACATATTTAGTAGACCTACAAGATCAAGCGATCTAATCGAACTCATTTTCGAAAATACACATTTTTCTGTTTGCGCTCTAGAGAAACCGTTATCCAAAATCTTCTTTAAAGATCTAGATAATTATCTACTTTTGACTATTTTTGAACCTTGGCGTGAGACGAATATCTGCATTTTTTCGTTAATTAGAAAAATGCATTGACGTCATCCCCTTTTTTCAGATTTATGTTATTCAAATCATACCAAAGCTCTTGTTCTCTCTGTACAATCTGGTATTCAGATCGCAATGCTGTGAAGCAAAGAGGAGATAAAGGATTTCTATTTGATTAAGACCTTCCGCATGATGATATCAAATTATTAACTGCATTTCAGGAGGTGAAACTTAGACAACAGATGTCTTTAGGTTCTGTTGACACTGCTGATCTCCGGAAATAGTAGGTGGACGAATTAAAACTATTGTCTTATAAAAGCCCTGTTATGGCACTGACATTCTAAAAGCAAGGTTTGCATTGTCGGAAGAAGGGCACATTGTATTAAAGTAACAAAAAGGAGCGAAGATTAGACTAAGAAATATAGGAAAGGCTATATTGTGAGATTTCGTTAGTGTTCTCGTTGCAAAAGGTAAATCTAGTTAATACTGGTTTTGATCTGAAACTTAATGATGCATGGTTCATGTTAACGGTAAAGAAATCTTTCTCGCAGATATTCGACATTTGATCAGTATTTGAAATTTTAATTAAATTAATTTTAAATAGTATCATAAACCTAATATTTCCTAACAAAACGTTTCTAAGTCTTTCAAAAGCCTTTAACCCCTTACTTTTATCTTTATGAATTTATGCGATAACAAAAATAGATGACTCTGATTTGTGTAATCAAATAAAATTTTGTGCAAAACTAAAAAGAGTAATAATGTTTTACATGAGATCGTTGAACTTCAGTTGAGTAAAGAAGAAGACACAGGCCTGAACTTTATTTTTTTTATTGGCCAAAAGGGTAAATAAATAAATTGAAATACCAAAGCACTTATCACACTCGCACACACAGAGCGATGCACGTTCTCTGACAAATTTCTATTTATTCGCTCGCGATCGCAATTCTTTAAGAATGACCATCGAAATGATTCATGATTCAAAGATTTGGAAAAAATTATTTCTGCGCTTAGAACCTTCACTCAAGACGTACAAAAATAAAGTATGGATTTTCTATGAAAGAATATATTCAAAGGTAGATAAATGTTCCAATTAAGCAAAATCTAAAGAGAATAATAAAAGAACATTAATGTTAATATAGAGAGAAACTCAATAACATGCGGAGTCGTTTTCTTTTGAAATAATGTTTGAAAATATGTGTATGAAAAAATTTGATCCCATTAATAGGCTTAATTTGAAGGAGTTTAGGAGAAGACGTAAGTATAACTTAAAACAAAGTCATTGAATGGTGAATGCACAGAAAAAAGCATTTTATATTTTATAGTCTTTATCGTCAAAAAAGATCTGTTTTTCAGTCAGTAAATATCAGATAAAATGTTCCATTTGTGTGCCGAGAAGAACATGGCTGTCGAGCGTTTTGATTCTAACATATCGATTAAAAAAAGGAGTAGATACGGTCTACTTTTGAGATATTCTCTCCGCAAAAAGTAGTACAGAAAGTGAACATGCGCTCAATAACTAAGTTATAACCATTGATTTAGTCAGACATGAGTAAAGGAAAAAATTTAATGTGTCCTTTAAATTGCTTGGTTTTTTTCATTCGCTTTCTAATTTATTTTGTATTCATAGTGTCAAGAAAAATACACAGTAAACAGCAACCTACCCAAAAAAATCTCTAAAATTTTATTCCTGTGTACTCAACATATACATTTCAACCATACTGAGTTTTTTTTTTTTAATGGAAATTAGTGAAGAACGTTCTTTTCTGTATGATTACTATGACTATATGAAATTTTTACCACTTGTATGGGAAAAAGCTGAAAAGGGAAAATCAGGACAGAATGATAGAACGCAATTGTTAGTAGTCTATGCTTTGAAAGTTTAGTGAAGGTTTAACAATCGCCTTGACTAAGTCCGTGTAAAAAAAAAATAAGATAGGATTTTGAATAATGTGTTATTTATTTGTCAACTTATTGTTCTTTTTTAAAGTGAGTTCATTTATTTATTCTAATTTTTTTTAAATAACACTATCGCTTGCTCTTTTTTTCTTTCAGAAACCCTGAAGCAATGAATATACAGTATTTTAAGGCATTTCCCATCGTCATTTTATATTTCATTGCCAAATTCAGTTTTATTTCTGCTTATCTTTCAAGTGAGTACAGTGACACACCAGCAATCAAAAAAAGCATCATATCAAATTTAAAAAAAGATATTTTCCATTTGCTGTTCTCGTTAATGTTGTTTATAAACTAATAACAATGTAATCATCTTTTTGTAATAGAAATAATAAGCGATTCATGTAATATAAGTGATTATGAAAAGTAAGCTTGATGTAAAGGTGAATGTGACTGAAAATATTATTGGTTAATTTTTTTTAGATTGACTGCTCAATAGCTTAAAAAGAGCGGCTCCATTATTTTAAAAATAGAGAAACACGTTTCATAATTTTCTACTATCAAGGTGTATTCAAGAATAGACACTTCAAAAAATGAAGACTAAGTTTGTCTCTGCCTGTGTGATAATAAAGCTTGTATCGCTCAGAGAAATTATTATTCACTATCAACCCCATACATGTTTGAGGGAAGATTGGGTAGGAATGGAACGGGTGCAAATATACACAAATTACTCTTCTTTTGAATCGACACATGCACATTAGATGAAATTCCATAGCGATCAAAGCTACCTAGTTAAAAGCATGATTACCGTTTAACACTCGGGAGCCTTCATAAGAAGTCCTTAGAACTGCTTTGTTTTAGAATATCTTTCCTTTCCATTTATATGTTTAAAATAATACTTTTCCTAAATCAAATGCTGCACCTTTGAACATAGGTAACTAGGTAGCACTTTTGAACGGTTTAAATTTCACAGTGCATCCGTTGTTGATTCATGAGGTGGCAAAAATTTAAAGCAAAGCTTAACATGTATCTGTGTAAAATCCCATCTATGAATAAGACTTTCAGCGTAAGTGTGTTGCTCTTTCAATGTACCTCTTTTACAATCCAAAGCGAGTATAGGAGTCCTGACAAGTTTCTTTACGGAAAGATAATAGCTAGAAGGATTAAAACACAATGCGTGACTGAAATTTAATTGTTGGGCTCAGCGCATTTTACATCCCACAGAGCGCGACTCTAAGATTTTTTTCCCAACAAATCTGAGGGATGGAATAGTTGTTTACATCACGCATCTCTATTGTGCCATGCTAATGCAGGAATGCAGGATTTTCCTGCAGGTTTAAACATAGACGTAACGTCAGAAGGACCAGTAGGGAATGAAATTTTTAAATCAACAATTAGGCCTATACATTATAGTTCGAATTCTTGAGCTCTTTTTCACAATCAGAAGCATAAAAACATATTAATAGTCGGCCCTCTTTTGAGCTGCAAAATAGTTTTAAAATAATCTTTTAAGAAAATTAATATTAGGGCAGTATTTTTAGCTGTTCAAACTAAAAGGTTGTTTGCGTGCACGGTCCTTTGTTTTGCTATGACTTTAATACTTATAGAGAAGGGAACATAATCTTGCTTTCTGCTAGTTTCTTTCCCTGTAAAGCATTCGTTATAAAACGCTTTCTTGGATTTAAAAGCATTTTATCGCTGTGGCATTGCGTTTTTTCAAAGCAATCTTTTTGCGCAAACTTACTTGATCCCATAATTATTAAATGGATATTTGGATGGTAAAAAAATTCAGATATTAGTAATTCAGGAATGCATAAAAAACTACTCTTGGGTCCATCAACATCTAAAATTCTTATCTTCTCAAACAGTTATGCTAGCTACTTGTAAGTCTTTAACTTTTTCAACAAATTTTCACTGCACCAGAAGCATACAAAGACGCCCAAGTCCTTGTTTTACAAAATAAATTCTAAGCCCTAGTTTGGAAATAGATTCTGAAAAAAAAAATAACAAAAAAACAAAACCAACCTCAAATGTAGGCCGATCAAATAAGTGGGTGAAACAAGCAAAATCGGTAAGACAAAAACAAAAATAACCCACACCATATTGTAAATATGATTCTAAAGCATTCATGCAACATTTATATAGTTTGCAATAATTGAAATTTCATACCTTTTGTGATAAGTGATAACTTTGCGACCGAAAATTGAAGTACAAAGTACATAGTATTGCATTTTCTATTTCCTTTGTCTTTCGACTTGTACTTTGTAAAGTAAGATCATTGACTTTTCCATTTTACATGTCCCAGCTCCCGACCGATTTCGTACTTTCTTTAAGTAACAGTGTGTTCTTTCTTAATCTCAACAGGCCTATAGCTATATTATTACCTGCTGGATCTGATAAATATTTTGTAGAAGATATTGATAGCAAAACTACTACTTATTTTCACTTTTATAAATAGATACACCTATGTCTATCTATAATACTTTTATTATCTTTTCTAAATTAAAACTAAGTCATTTTTCTTACCGAACAAACACAAAACTTAATAAATTAGGCTACGATCAAACATAGATTCTAAAAAGTCAGATTTAGATCGTTTAAAAAAGGGCGAAACAAGCAAAATAATTTAAAAAAAAAATGGGTGCAAGTCTACATATGAAACTGTTACAATGCTAAAGTCACATTTATGCTCGTGCCTCACCTCAGGTTCTGTTTACATATTTTTTTACTTACAAAGAATATTGTTCATTCTCTACCTCACAAAATAGAAGACATCATTATTCCTCCCAAGCTGAGTGACAGGACTACATCTAGAGTACTCGTCCCGTCTCCATTACCGCGAAACATGAGGCCCACCACCGACGCATTTGAATCCATTGTAAAACGTTCGACAATGAATCAGCCTTTGGTGCCACCTACTATTCGCTCTCAAAATAATGCTCATCAAGCTGGATCAGATGATGTCCATTTGAACTTAATGGTGCCGCCAACGATTTCTTCTGCCCAAAAAGGCACCAATGCTGGTAATGGACAGCCATCGTCACAAGTTGTTGGAATCTTGAACTCCAAGCCAAGTAAGTCAATATCGATTAGAAATCTCACTGCAAACATTTGAAAAGTAAGTTTTAACGCTAGTTATATAGAGTTGTGATAAAAGGAATCTTGTTATTAGAAAGAGCTAAAATCTATTGATCCGTGAAATATCCCAGTTTTATTTTTACTCAAACCCGTTATAAATTCGGCTAGTTACAGTGTTATTGAAATTATAATTTCGTCATTCTCTCAATTCACACGACTCCATTATAAAATTACGATCGCTGGTTTAAGACTCAAATTGATACAATGTAAATGAATGCGCAAGACAGTGCGCTCATATTTTTCTCATTTTGGTTTTTCCTAATATTTTCCCCTATCCTTATTTTTTTTAATTTAATTTCGTAATTTTTTATTTGGTACGTTCAACAGCTACAGTTCTTGAATTCTAAAATCTTTTGAATATTATTTTATGATGTGATTCATTCCCAAACCTTGGGGTTTTTTTTCTTTTAATCAAATCTAGGAGTTGTGTGTTACGCTGACCAACCCATAGAGCGTGATATACCATGTCCCGGGAATCACAGCACAAGCCTGAATGTTCAGCATATGGAAGGTCTTCTAAAGATCATGGGAGGTAGCGATATCAAACACACAGTGAGAATGAAGACACCCTCAACCACGCCTACTAATGATCTCAATGATGACAACTTTCACAGCTCAGCCAGCTCTCAGGTAAAGTACCACAACTTGTATCATTTTTCATTCTGGTGCTGGCAAAGAAAAAAAATGTGCTGATATGTGCAATGATAGGTTTAGAGAGAATCGCAAGTAATCGAAAATGTCTATTTTTTTTTTCCAATTAAAGATATTGCATTTAAGATTCCTGATGAATCAAAACATTCATTTTAAAATAATATTGTCAGACGCAATTGATCTTATTATTGAAAAAAAATAAAATGAAAAGATATGACAGGGTGATTCTGAGCTCATTAATTTATATAAAAATCTTTCAACCATTCTCAGGAGCAAGACAGATTGAACAAACTTCTGATGGAAATTTCTCTACAGCTGAGTCAGCGGATGTTTTCTTCGATAAAGAGATACTGGAGTGCCGACATCCAAGCAATTACAAATGAGATAATTACCCTAACAGATACTTTTTTCAAATATTTATTTTCTTTTTATACAGAAAGCTATATCAAATCTATCTTTTCAAGCCAAAAGACCCCGACAGCTTGGGCCTATCAAGTTAAGGATTTGGAATACAAAAATTGGCAAAGTCTCTTAGGTGACAATGACAAAGGGAAAGATTTTGGGTCTGATATTTCTGATTACCAAGTAACCGTACAGCGGGTCCAACATTTTCATCAAGCTTTATTGAACATCAGTAAAGAGCCTAAAGATTACAAAGATCTTTTAAGAAACATACAGAAAGACTTTAATTTCACTACTTCACAAATTGTTTACAGAAACATAAAAAGTGCAATATCTAACTTGAGAACAGTTCATTCCTTGATTGATCTGACAGTCAAAAATGCTGTAAACACCACTGACTCTGCATTTCAAAACACAAGTATATCCGTGGATTCTCAAATGAGAGAAAAAAATCAGTTTCTAATTCTTCTGAGTACTTATGTAAAAAGCTACATGATTTATGAAGATGTGCGGTCAGGATCCAGCCACTCTTTATCTCCGACGCCCTTCAAAACGACGACAGTTGATCCAGAAGTAATGGTTATCACCTTTTTGGAGACTAAGGTAAACAGTCTAGAGCAGCTCCTGGACGAGTGTCACGTTGATATCAACAAGGGGCAAGAAAACATAGAGAAATTGAAGAATTTCATCCCGACATATGGAAGAAAACGCAGAGATATCATAGGTACTAATTTATTTTTTCTTTTAGTTTCAGTGAGTGTCACGAGCACCATCTACTCAAGTATTATGCATAAAGGTCATTAGATAAATTATGACATAATATTTGTGGCTTAAAATTTCGTTGAATTTTTTATTTTCATTTTATTTTTGCATTGAGTACATAACTTGCGTCACATTTACTCAACAATGATCTGGTAAAACAGGCAAAAGCATTTGAGGCTGTTTCTTGCCGCAGTTCAAATACAGATTTGGCATACAGTTAATCATGCTTATCATTTAGGATCCTCGGATACTTTAATGGCGAGATGAGGTGAACTTGTCATCAGTTTCTTTTTCCTTCTTTGTGTTTGATGACATATCTTTTTAAATAACAAGCAAGATGGTTAAATAAAAGTGATGGGATCATCTTTATGAACTTTTTAAAATTATAGGTTCATATCGTTTCACTGTTAAAAAAAACGCATACCTAGTTTTTAAATTAAAATGAAAATTGAAAGTTATAATATCATCTCTTGATCATTTGAAATCACAATTTAATAATGTCTACTAAAGCTGTTGGGGTTGCCATTTTGATCTTCCCTTTATCTTTAATATTACAAAACTTATATTTGTGTTTAAGAACAAGTTAACAAAATTTAATTACCACTGAATTTCACAAAGGCTGCCAATACTTTGTTTTCTCTTTTATTTGTTCAGGAACCAGTGACATAACCTGTCAGAGCCAGGGCGAGAGAATTGATGGGGGCAATTTATTGAATCTCTGTTCAACTTGTGTCCAAACAACAGTGCTCGGCGAAAATTTCTTTCCTCGCTTTATCACAGAAAAGGTTTGCCAGCCTGGCAACTATTCAACTATCTACGGTCTTCAGACATCAAAACAAGGTTGTCTGTATCAGCCCGGTCAAGGTGAGCTTTAGCTTTCAAACTAAAAAAAAATATTTTACCTAATATGAAGGCTATAATTATATCTAAATATCTTTGAGGTCTGGTACTGCCCATTTTCAAAGGAAATGACGTCCTTTTGCAATCTACTGTTAAAACATTTTATCAGTATATAATAGTATCACTATAACGGAAATACCGTATTCTGCAGTCTTATAGATGTATATCTATAGATATAGTAGCCAGCTTTGTTCTGCATGTTGTTGAAAGAGGTTTCTTAGCAATCGCATGTCAATAGCAATGATGACTGCTTGATAAGGATAAATATTTTTGTAACTTTGATAAAAAAAATATTGCCATTATCAAATTTTTTTCAGAGTAAAACTACTAGCATATACATGTAGTGATGGTTGGACTTGAAATATAAAGAGAATTTAAACTGTGGCTACATTCTTTTAAAAATAATCAAGTGTCTATGTGCCATTCTTTTTTAAATATTCTTTTAAAAGTGTACAAAAAAGGGCAAAATTTATTGAACAAGCTAACTTGTAGCAACACGATCAATTCTGACTAATTGAGCCATATCCTTACTTCTTACAAAGTGCCACCACAATCTGAATTCTGCACACACATTCAATGTGTTCGAGAAAAAAGTGAGCACCTCATGTTGAAATTCATTTGAGTATCAAAACACCTTGTAAAGTTTCTGGTAAAAGCTTGTTTAAATCAGGATTTGATAGTGCAAGCAAATTTTGGCAATATTTTTTCTTGTGAATTAGTTTGATATGCATGTCAAGGTATTAATGTAAGAAAAGGATTTCTTATTTAATTTGCATTTTTTTCTGTTTCCACATATATCAACAGTATCAGTTGCTGCTGGAGTATGCAGTGAACAATTTTTTCACATCAACATCCTTAAACGTGTGCCTGGAAAATGCATGAAGGTTCAACTGGATGGAATAGAAGTCATAACTGACTTATGGGAGCTGACCATGCACCCCTTGCGAGTTGGCTGTGAATGTGCTGTTGATGAAAACTCAAAGTTTGCACAGTTTGTCAATAAGAATTAGGCTTAAAAAAATCTGGTAATGAAATAGTTCATGTACTTCAAGAAGTAGATGTCGTTCTGAAAGTAAAGCTAAAGGCTGGTAAGGAATATTTTATCTAAATATAGCCCAAAACAACACAGACGCATAACTCTTAATTTAAACATAAGGAAAAATAACATTTTGATCCTACAGATTAGAAGTGTTAGAGAAAAAATCTTCAGATTGATGTGAAAAGCAATTCATAACATTCTGAAACTTAGCTCCCTTGTTGCAACAATATCATTAATAGTGCAAAATGGACTTATAGAGTATTTTCATTTTTCTTCTTTGGTAAACCATGATAGATAATTTGAAATTGTACAACTATGTGTAAATCTGGGAAACACCTTAAGTGTTTTTACTATATTTCTGACAATGAAGTGACCTTACAACAATTTTACAATGAATAAAATAGTTTCATGCACCACACCAGTGTAAAGGGCGGCATCAAAATTCCTGAAGAATGAGAAGAGTTCCAAAGAAGTATCTTCAAAGAAATGCAATCTCATTGCAGTTTTAAATCAGATGAGTTACAAGAAAACAAAAAGATTGATTTTCTTTAATCTCATATTTTTCAAGCTATTTAATAGATTTTGACATCAAATTGTGGTTACTAAAGTGTAAATGGGATTTCTTTGTCTGGATCATTCAGATAATTTAAGGGGCATTATTATATACCCCATAAATAAAACAGGTGGCAAAAGTTTAGTGAGAAATAAACTAATAGGCTACTTCTGTCATTGTATAAAACTTTTTCAGAAAATTCTATAATACATGTACACTTACCATGATATACAGTGGAAACCTCAAAAACCGAAGTCTGATTATTCGAATTTCTCATAAACCGAATTTTGCAAGATGATAGGTTTTTTTTTCTCTCTTTGGCTTTATTAGAATCGGACTCGTATTTTGAAGTATTTATTATTTGATTCTCTTAATTCGAAGTCGATACCACCTCATAAGGCATCACAAAAGTGCTACATGCATCTTTCAAGCAGCAAGCAATGCCAATCACTGCCCAAGATCAGTGCGCTAACAAATCAAGAAGGGAGCAGATGCATTAACAGTTAAGTGCCAATAGCAACTCTGTGCTGATACTGATAGCAATGTGGGACAGGGGAAGGGGAGGGTTGCTCGTTGCAGGCTCAGTACACACTCACTCAATGAGTCTTAGACTCTGTTATACCCATTTTTGTAATTCGAATACTCTTAATTCGAAGATTTAATCCATTCCCATACAATTCGAATTATGAGGTTTCCACTATATATTAATACATCTAGTGTACTTCTTTTCCATGACATGAGGATTGATGAAAAGTAATGTTACTACCAGTTTCAAAAAGAATATAATATTGGGGATAAATTTATTAAAAAAATATTAAATTGTCTACCTTTAGGGCAGATCTTAGGAACCATGCCTGAAATAAAATGAGCCATCTGTGTCAACATTCTAGAGTAAAAACAATTATTGCCCTTTGCTATAGGTATCAACTTTTCAAAACTATGTAAGTGAAGAACATGAATATGTAATGTCTCTTTAAGACATAGGAACATTTTGTTCCTGCATGAAAATATTGAATCACAACGCAAAAAACTTTATTTTGTCTGCAAGTGTATATGAAAGAAGAGACTGTAACTGTGTAAGTGGATGCTTCAGATACATGTATTTGTATGAGATTGATGGCAAGAGCTTTTCTGCTTTAGTGATTATATGCCTAACACATTAATGGATTGCCTGTATCGCAAATCTCCTTGGTCTTATGAATTTTATAGCTATAGAAATAATTTCCACTTAACAGGCTATGTTCTTAATTTGACTGAGGTTTCATAGCTACTTTATCTGGGTAGAAAAATGCACTTGCATAGCCTGTCAAAAAGGCTGAAAGACTGTCACCTCATGGTGCTAGCTTACTTAAAGTCATTTCCTTTACTTACTATGAGCAGTTGAAAAAGAGGAGTAAAATTGTAAAAGGCAGAGTTTATTTGCTTAATTACCAGAATTGATACGAACCATTCACTACAAGTTGATCTCATTGTAAAAGCTTTTGAAACATATCAAACAAGATGCTGTCAAGCACAGGAGAGGTGAAATCAATCTCATGACTGTATTGTGTTTTTAAAACTGTGAAGGGGAAGATATTCAACTCCCACTGGTTTAATGGTGACAACAATATACCATCATGCTCCTTTCAAAGGCTTGAAAAATGCCCTTAACCAGCATGATGTTGACTAGTATGTTCATTGTATCATTATTTAAATCTTTGCTACAGTTTCTGATTATTTATCTTTTTACTTCACTATAATAACTTGAAATTTTTCTAATGTGTATTTTGCATATTATATCAATATTACTTCAGATTTAAAAATTATCAGCCTAAAATTGAAAGGGAAATCTTGTGGCATAGTCATGTGTGCTTGACATCAAGTTTTTAATTGAGTTGCTATTGATATATTGAACTAATCAAAATTTTGACAATGTGTCTAAGTTTCATGCTTCATACAGATCAAATCTCTAGTCTTTCAAGAAATTTCACTCCTAAGTGATGGATGATGTGAACCTTGTGGAGAAAATAAAACTATTGACGTCAAACTTGTTGCTTTTTAATTCAAATTAATAACTTGTATTACCGTGTATTTTGTATAATTTTTTCACCTCCTATGGTTAATTTGCTTTCAATGAGGCAAAATCACATTCCTACAAAATGTAGGGAGAACTAACTCCCCCATAAATAGTCGGTAATAGTATAGGTTTAGCATAATTTTGCACTGTACAGCTTCTGTGAAAATGATTTACAGTTAATAAAAAGATACAGTTAAAAAGTAAAAATAATATTATAATTACAAACACTAAATTCTTAAAAAGCATATATCAATCATTTAATTGCAAGCAACAGAAATATAACAGTTAAAAAATAAAAACAAGCATAAAAAAGAAAACAAAGTGTATGTAGATTTTCAATGAAATTGGTTTTAACATTGTACTTAATGTTCCAGGGAATTATGTAAAAGGTCATGCAGAAAAAATTTCCAATTATTGTAAATTTTCAACACTATATATTACAAATTTCAGCGCAACACAATTTCCGCATTATTTATAGAGAGAGATAAGGCAATATGAGATATTGATGTTATAGATAAAAGTATGATGCAGAGCAAGACTAAGATCTCTTCAACCTAGTTTTATTTTCTAAAAACTGATTTGCCATTATGGGTTTTCTTGCAACCTCGCTTCGAAAATGCAATTATATTTTGGTCAGACAATTTTAAGAAACAGTTCTAATAGATCAGGCGAAAACAATGTCTTGTTTAAGGTCTGTCTTAAAGATATCTCTGTGAAAATACTATTAAAAATTAATTAGCACTTTACTTCCCTTTTTACACACACTGATTAAAAAAAATATAGTCAATGTAAGCTTGTTTTAACAAGAGATTATCTCATATCAAATTTAAAACTCTTGAAAATAATTAAAAACAAAGTCTTCAGACATTAAAATTACTTGGTACCAAAATATGTTAGGCACAAAGTTATGTATCAGTATGATGAGCTTATTGCATGTACTAGGAAGTTAAGGCAAGACAAAGCATAACATTTCTTGCAAAAAAAAAAAAAAAACAATTCTTAGGCAAATTTTGTAATATCTTAAAAAAATAAGGAAATAAAAATTCTTGGTATGATTTAAGCTCCAACTTTCCAGTCTTCAAAGAGAATGGTCCAAAAATAAAAAAAATAATTGGATTTCCTTAGTCTTTTCCAGAACCGTATACACTGTATTTAAAGATAAAGATCACCTTTATGTTTGAAGAAATGCACAATTTTCTTTACATCTATAACAAACATAATAATTCTGATTCATATTTAATATTTAAAATCTAAAAATAGTTTAATTTTTGTATATATATATATATATATATATATGGGCATAATATGTCTTCCTGACATTAGCAAATGCAGTTGCTTCCATCAGGCGATTGATAAGGTTAGAACTTTTAAAACTTTTTTGTCTCCATAGAACATATCAAAATATTTTTTAACAAACCATGAGTATAAAAAGAAATTAAAACCATACTGAACAAAAAATTTGACTTTTTATAAACACAGAAATTCAGAAGAAAAGTCCAAAAAGAACAAAGAGCTATGTAAGAAGAATATAGAATTTTGAATGTAACAATATGAAACGAGTTTGGGAAGGAATGAATGTGATGAGTAGGCACGAAAGAAAGAATGATTGAATGACACTGAAAGAAAATGTTGCATATGGTAAGGATTTAAAAAAGTTTTATGCAATGTTTGATTGTCAGGATTTTGCAAAGAAAAGAGAAGAGAAAAAAATATACAAGAAGAAAAACTGATATGCAGAAATGAAAGGATTGTGTTAAAGGAAGATGAGATATGCAATGTATTAAAGAGAATGAAACCAAATAAACTTCAAGGTCATATGGTGTAGGACCAATTGTTCTAAAACGTTGTGCCAGCAACTGTCTGGCGTCCTTTTCACAATTTTTGATAAGTCTCTTAATCCATATACAGTATCATAAATATGGAAAACATCATGTATTGTTCTCATGCCCAAACAACATCCTGTAAATAACACATGATTTACATCCTGTTGCTCTCACATCTTGATTTATGAAATTTTTTGAAAAATATATTATGCCTCATATTAACAAAATCATTGGCAATTTCTTGGATCCCTACCAATATGGTAATAAATCAAAAAGAGGCGTAGATGACGCAATTACACGTTTTAAATAATATAAGCACACTCAGACAAATCTGGGGCAAATATTTGTCTTATGACCTAAGACTTTTCCAACAGATTTAACACTATTCAACTCCATATATTGTGTGAGAAGCTAATGAAAATGAATGTATATCCATTTCTTATTCTTTGGGTACTGGATTATCTTACTTTTAGGCCATTGTTTATTAGATTAAGCACCAAATTCACATTAAATACTATCAAAACAAATACTGGGGCCCCACAAGAAATAGTCTTATCTTATCTTTTCTTAACATCAGACTGTAGATCTGAACATGGTGACTGTATTATTGTAATACACAGACAACACTGCACTAACAGGATTTATTACACATGGTCAAGATCAAACCAGGTCTGTTGAAAATCCATTGATAAAGTTGAGTTCTTCATTTCCATGAAAACTAAAACTGAGCATTTTATGAAGTATTACACATCTAATGAAATTTTGCCATTTATTGCTCTATACAATTTACTCTGTCATCTAAAGATCTTTGTTCAAACAGGCATGCAATATATCCACTCAGAAGTTTACCAGTTTTAGGAACTCCAGGCACATAAAAAAATGGAATAAAAGTAATAAATAGGTGACAGGTGTACTTAAAATATTAAAATTAAATATAACAAAATTTATTCTGTTCAATCTACAGTAAGGTCTTTCTTAATGAGTATTGATGTACTCATAAAATTTACCAAGATTTCTGACTTAGAGATTGATGGGTTGGTAATGCTTTTTCCTCGAAAATAAAAAAGGAAAGAATTTAATGCAAATTTTTTTAATCTTAGTAAGTAAGGCACAAAATAGTGCAAATATATTGACAGGGAAAAGAAAATGGGAAAAGCCCCCTTTTGGAATATTAATTATTTAAAAATAGTATTAACAGGTATAGATACATGTTGATATTTACAAAGAAGTCTAAGTCATTTACATTATTGCTGTAACAAATATCTTCCATTAGGAATAAAGTAAAAGTTTTTAATTAACTATATTACAGTTGAGCCACTGCAATATTAATATTTCAAGTTTCCCATAACCAACGTGCGATAAGTTTGACCAAAATGATATGAGGTAAGCTCACACAATTTACATAATTTTTGGATGTGTGTGGCTTTAATTTGATTTACAACCTATCAATAGCAGCAAGTGTGCAGCTAATGTACCAGATGTCCTGTTTACTATGATGCATAACAGAAGCGTATATAAATCATTTGAAGACTAATGGACTGAAATATTAGAGCTACAGTTGCTAAGGCTCATAATTTTGCAGTTTTAGACTAAATGTTTGACCATAGCAGAGAACACGAAAATGTCTGATTTAGCTCCAGGCATCACTTTAAAATAATACTTGATTTCACCATGCAGATCTGTTGGTTATATAAATCATAAGCACTGGTGATCATTGCAAGTTTATTTTCTTTAAGATGTATTAAGTATTCTCAAAGTTCCACTAACATTCATTCTTGTTCAATAACTGATTATTTTTTCACCAGGATTTTTTCAAAAACATTTTTTAGAAAAGCACACAAGACTTCTTTATGAACAATTTTTCATCCAAACAGGACTTACATCTATGAAACAGAGAAAAGCAACTTTCAAGAAGTACAACTCTAATTTGGAATATTTTCAAAAATTTTCTTTGAAGAATTTCATTTGTAATACCTCTCTTTAAAAAAATAAGAAAAACAATAATAATCTCATAAAAGCAAAATCCTATGATTCTTAAAAATAATAGTTTTATCCTTAAAAAACATGTGGCTTAAAATGTGGATTAAATTTTAATCCGAGTTGAAGTAAAATATGCTTTAACAATTTTTTTTTATTAATTTTTATATGCCTGGCAAAGATGCTTAGTTGATAATTTTTGTGACTTTCAAACAGCTATCAGTAGTTTTCAAAGCTTAAAATGAAAATTTATAAGGTCTCAATCTTTTAGAATATGAATCTCCAACCCTGTTTTGCGTTTGTTCTTTTTTTATTGTATATTATTAAACCTTTGAAAGTATAAGGCACAGTAAAACAGATCAAGAGGTAATATTAACAGTTTGGTTGAAATGCATTGCTTTGGGTGGAAGACAGGCGCCTCCTTCATCCAAGCATGCAAAGATCTGAAGCTCCAACCCTAAAGTCAATATACCAGGCACTACATCACATGGCAACTTCAAACACAGGCATACTTGATGAGTTGAAGACGTGTTATCTTTGGAACAAATCCTCAGCTTTCCTCTCCTGTCACACGATGGCAGCAAGTCTATGAACTTGAGACCTGAATCATCTGTGTTTAACAAAAATATTTGGATATAATAATCCCTGTCAATAGCAAATCCAGACAAACATCTAATGAATAAGCAAAACGAGTGAAAAGTTTTATGCATCATAGATTATCTTTGAAAAAAAAATGTAAAAGCAACATCAAATCATGACTTGCAGTTACCAGCGTCTCCATAGGGTGTCTCGAAAATGTAGAACAGAACCCATACTTTGACTGAGGCTCATGTAGATAAGACTTAATGAAACCATTAAGGATTTAGTAACAGAATTTACATTTTATCTTTGTATCCTAAAACATTTCCACTCTTTAGTATGTTGACATAAAAATGTAATAATAAAAATTAAGTAAAAATACATTGATCTAAAAATAAAATCACTCAGTGGAAAATTCTGACAGCAAATTCATGAACATTGGTTATAAATAAACTGTATTGCTTTAATCTCACCAAAAGGTAATTTTAAGAGGGGCTAAATTGCACTCAGACATACATTAAGATTTTAGGCTTCAATATAAATTTTAGATATAAAAATTGAAAAGAATTTGACTGTTATATACAAAAGAAACAATTTGATATCAGATAATTCAGCCATTAGAAATCTGAAACAAAGCTCTGAATAGGCTTGGACATTTTAATGTGAATATTATTATGCAGACTTCAGATTCTTTGTCTATTGAATCTATATGCTAGACACAGAGACCTGACTAGAAGAAAGTGACATATTAGTTTTTATTGGCTTTCCCATTAACACATGATTTACAGAACATAACTTAAAATAAAATAACATTAAACTTGTCTAATCAGAAATGAATATGCTTGATTTTAACATAACCACAATTACAAAGACTGTTTAACTCCCGTTTTACTTCTTTGCTTTCATTAGGTTTGATGTTTTTTCAGAAAACTGGTGAAGCCTCTCATATGAATATCATGCTATTGGGAAAGTAGTAATTGTCATTGGAAAGTAGTTAAAAAAAAAGAAGGAACTAGTCAAAAAATGGAGCAAGTAGCTACCAATTCAATTTAAAACTATCTCCTAAATAATTAAATCCTTTATAAAATAATTATGTCCTTTGAACAATTTGTAACTTGAAGTAAGGTATGTTACTTTAGTAAAGATAAAGAAAATTCAGAATTAATTAATAGGAAAAATACACAATCGGAATTTTTTCCACAACTTATACAGAACAATAAAAACAAAAGAGAAAAATAATTAACAGCTCATACAGAGAAATGAAATTATTATGATACAATTAAATGGTTTTACAAACCTAAAGAAGAAACCTTCCAGCTGTTTGGAGCGTCAGTGTTGAGATGCTGTTCATCTGGGAGTTTGACAGGTATGAGTAATGGTAGCTCCAGGTCAGAGATCTTTACAGAGACATCTGGAAGGGCAGATGCTGTTTTTGCTTCCGCCTGAATCCCAGGAATTTGTATAACAGATAAATAAAAAACATCTTTCTTTGTATATACTTTATGTACATCACTTACATGTAAGAAAGATAAAAAAAAATGAAAAAGAAATAAGATAGTTGCCAGTTAAAACAAATTTTAAGATAAGCTAGCACATTTGAAAAATATACATATATAAAACTCAAAAACAGAGAATACTAAAAATAATGGAGAATTTTTTTTTATTTCAATTTTTTGAACTTTCCTCAAAGAAAAACTCAAAAACTGCTGCATAACAAAGACAAACTTACATTCACAGTGGATTTTTTATCCATAACATCAGCATCCTTTTCAACAGTTTCAGGAAAAATAATGGGGAGCTAGAAGAAATAAAGAGAAAAAGAACACTCATGTTGTTATTACTTCTGATATATTTGTGGTTGTTTTTTTATCTTATGTATTTAACAACACTTTCACTTCAGAAAAGGAAGTAAGGAATGACAATTAAAACTTAAGAATGAATTCACAAGTTAAAGAAAAACAAAAAATATAGGATTAGTTGCACATGCTACCAAAAAATAAGAAAATATAGGATAGTCATTCTTGATTATTCTTGAATTGTTTAATTAACTCTATAACAGCTGTGCCACTGCAAAATTAATATTACAAGTTTCTAATAACCAATGTGCAGTAACCCGCACAATTTACATAACTTTTGGATGTGAGTGGATTTAATTAGATTTACAGCCTATCAATAAGTTTATAAATATTAATGCTTTCACAAAAAAGACAAAAAAAAACAAAACAAATGGAAACAAAGAAAGATTCTATTTAATTTTTTTCTTTTGGTTTTATGCATGCCCATACTAGTGTGATTTCTACAAGGCCTACATGAAATATAAGAAGAAAGTATATTAAATTTTCAGTAAATTTAGTTATTGCCTTGGATGGTTGAACATAGCTTTCTGAAACAAATTCAAGTTCTCCAATGAATTTGAGGAATCAGAGCTCAACTGTAAATTGACCTCCATTTACTAAGCTCTCCACAGTACCTGAAATTTTTTGAGAACTAAGTACTTCTCGAAGTAAGAGTCTATAAAACCATGAGTAAAAAAAACACAAAGACAACACACTTATTATTTGAAAGGACCTGATATAATGATTTCTTTTCGAGGTCCAAGACTTTGATTGCGTGATTGTTTGTATCTGCTATGAGGATCAGCTTTCTATCTTCATCACTGGCAAGTCCTCCTGGCTCATTAAACTGGCAGAGAGTGAGGTCTTCCAGGTCAACTATAGCACCAGGACCGCCTGTACCAGCTAGTGTTGTACAATCACCGGTGTTTAGATCAACACATTTTATCTATAGCATGAGGATTACAAAAATAGATTTGTAAGTATCTTCAATTTGAAAAAAAAACAACATTTTAAAGAGTTGGAATAACTAAACCAAATTATCACAATTTTACAGCAAATTAACGTAGCTATTTAATTTTTAAATGCTTTCTAATTAACCACATTCTACTTGATGTTTGCAATTGGCATAAAGGATGATTTGTAATGAACTATGACATAGGTATTCAGCTGAAAAATAAAGTTGAATAGAAAATAAAAATAATCATTAATAGATTTAGCTGTAGTATAATGAGAAAAAAAAATATATTGAGCTTTTAAGAGATCTGTATTTGCCCTAGACTATAAGTAATGGAAGGCAAAGATGCCTAATCAAAGGGTGCTGGATCAACACAATAAGGTTCCGAAATTAAAATTTCTTGGAAAATTTTCTACAAAAGAAAGGCTGCTGAAAAAAAAAGAAATAGCCCTGCGAAACTCTACAGCTTTGTTATAAAGATAAATGAGAAGTTACAATCATTTGCACTTGTTTGTTCTTATTTGTGAATTAGAAAATCACATATATAAAATTGGTTTTATGTTAACTAAATTTGCAAGCATGGAATATATATGCAATTAAGAATTTTTAGACTAGTGAGTTAAATTTAAAACTAGACACCTAAAAGATGAAGAGACTTTGCAGCTGTTAAAAAATGTAAAATGAGACCTAGTAGATTTTTACCTTATGGTTGTAGGAGTCAGCTACAAAAAGGCTATGTCCAAGAAGAGTAACACCTAGTGGGTGCTGTAGCTTAGCTTCATAACCTTTCCCATCTTTGTCTCCAAAGGCAAACAAATTCTGTTGAAAAATGCCTTTTCTTTTGTTAAAATTGAGATGACATACAAAAAAAAACCATCTTCACTTCATAATGATAATTTTATTTATCTGTTTGATGATTATCTGATCCTTATTTGTAGTATCGTGTTCATGGAGAAAGCTTGTAGAATGACATTATTAATTTTTTCTTTTTTTATACTGCTTGGCTGTGCCACTAAAATCATGAGACAAAAAAAAAATTAATAATGTCATTCAAAAGCAGATAAAATAGTTAAGTTGTGAGTTGAAAAATGTAAATCTATCCTTTTCACAGCTTGTTCCTGCAAGCAGAAGTTGATTTTGAAAAACATCAGACATCCTCTTAATAATGAATATGAGTGACAAATCTTACAATCTTTGAGGACTGAAACCTATAAGAAGCCTTTGTAGATCAGTCGGTATTGGACATGCTCAAGATGGAAATTATGCTTATATCGTTTACTGATATACATGGAATTAATACATGTAATACTATGGCATATTCTAGAAATCATATGTTTTACTCTTTAATTTATGTAATCCATGAATTAAGAGAGAGAGAGAGAGAGAGAGAGAGAGAGAGAGAAATAGAAAGCGACAGACAGACAGATAGAGCGCAAATGCAAGAAAGAGCAAGAAATAGAGAGAGAAAGAGAAGAAGGAATAATTTTCCTGCTTTTTATTTTTACGAAAGTGCTATTATGGATGCATCTGAATACCTAGCAATCCAAATTTCCTTTGTACATTTTTTTTTTATCCTAACTGGTTTACTTTTGGAATTTAAGTGAAATCCCCACAGATTCATTATATCATGAACTTACCGAGGGATCCCTTTCTCCACCAGCTATATTAGAGACTTTGCAATTATTCAGTGAGACTGATCGCAAAGATGAGCTTTCACTGTCAGCTATATAGAGTGTATGTCGTGAAGCCTTTGGGGATAGGGCTAATCCTGAAGGCTGTGCAAAGCTTGCTTTCTCTGGGTAGGAATTGTTTCTATTTTCTTCCATCCCACTTCCAGCAAAACGGATACAGGTACCTGCTATATGTGACCTAAACAAATTCAAGCAATACAGCAAACTGAAAATCAGAAACTCTCGACTAAAAATGGTGTTGGACTAACTTGAGCAAATAAGAAGATAAGTAGAATTTACCTAGAAGGAGACCTGCTTCTTGGATTAGAAAAAATATAATTTAAAGTGCAAATTCTCATTCTATGGTGGTTATCAAAGCTGAAAGAAAAGAAATTTTTAATCCAGAACAATAAATTGTCTCCATTTTTTACATTATTCACAAAGTCAAATTTTTAGAATAACTCACATATCTTTGTACCACTGCCCGTCAGCAAGAAAAAATACCCAGATCTGATGGGTACCAGCCATCGCAATGAGTAAAACATCGGCACCACCTTTGAGATAAAAGGGCAAATAAAAACCATGTTTTATGATAAGACCTTTTGTAATTCTCACCAACCAGAATGAGTAAATTCTGAAAACTTCAAGCTTGATTAAAGATTGCATTTTATTGATTATTTTCCAATGCAGGGGTTTGTTCAGTTACTGAAAAGTGAGTTTTGCAAAATTATTATTAATATAACTGTAATAACACAGAGAAACTAGAGGGCTTTTTGGTAAATTTCTTTAAAATATTCATTTTTAAAAATTTGGATTAAAGTTTCTAAATAAAAAGGTCCTCTTTATGCAATGAATAAATCTTAATTTACATCTCTTTCATTGAATAAGCTTGATCTGACAATCAACAAAAACTTTAGAATCATAAAATCAATGTAATCTTGAGTGCATAGGTCTCCAAGAGACTCATTGTGGGCCTTATGATACTAACCATCAAGAGTTTTAGACATCACAAGATCCCATGGAGAAGACAATTCTTGAGTTGTATAACTTTTGCCTCCACTCTTGTCAGTTCCTTGGTGACCAGTTCCTGCCAATGTTGTAACTTTTGTCTGATTACCTTCAAAAATTATGTGCCTTAAGGCATGATTGCCTGTATCTGCAACATATATGCTGGTATCATCACAGGCAACTCCTTGTGGTGAGGAGAATTTTGCTTGATCAGATGCTCCATCTTGAAAACCAGACTGACCAGTTCCAATAACATGCTGTTGCATAACAGGAAAAGGTTACAGAGTCAAATAAAAAAATAAATTTCAATCGAGAGAGGTTAAGCAATGTTATAGAGACAATATTTTATTCACGTAAAGCAAAATGTTCATTTCACAATAAATCTTGAAAAAAAAAACATAAAAATCAGTACTGGTCAGCTTCAGTTGATGTGATTGAAAATAATATATATAAAAATTAAACAAAAAAAAAAAAAAAAAGAAAATGATTAAAATGAATACTTAGTGTTCAAACTAAAAAGTGAAAAAGAAAAAAAAAAAACAGGAAAATTATGAAACAGAATAATAACTGTGATAAGAAAACATAACAATTATTTAAGCAAAGTTGCATATGAGCAATCTAAAGATCAAGAAGTTGAGTTGAAGCTCAAGTCTAAAATTTAAGAGATATCTTAAATCCATGTGGTTTTGCTTCAGTTTCTTTTCCAAAGCAGGAAATTACTTATCCCTTCTGCAGAAGGTATTGTGAATTTTTTTTCTTTCCTTGTTTATCACCTTCTTCAAAAAATTTTTAAGTGAGAAGATTTTTAAACATATGAAACGTCTAGATTTAGATTAAAGCATGCATTATGTTAAAGGAAAAAATTTTTTTTATATTTCTTATATTTGTCAAAAAGGTTGTATCATCTACTAGTACCAGTGGTGTCAGTTCAGTAGAGTCTCGAGAGAGTTAACAACTTGGGACAAAAAAAAATTAGTTGACTTAAACCATCACAAATACTGTCATGGGACTTCCAAAAAGAGTTGAATTTAAGCAAAGGAAGAGTTTCCCTTGAAAGTGTTGACTTCAAGTGGATTCCAAAAATTCAAGGCTCTAGTCTTCAGTGAGTTGGTGTCACGTTTAGGGTTTAAAATATTCAAACAAAAAAAAATTGTTAAGCTTGTTGTCTATCTTGAAAATTTTTTCAAATATTATTTCTCCGAAGCTGAAATTAAACCCTCACCACTATCAATACTTTCAATGCATTATCTTATGTATATCTAAGCCACAACTAACTTATATTTTTAGTGATACACATGTATCTATTTGGTTCTCTTTTTTCTTCTTTTATTATTCAAACATTATACATCATTTCTGCAAAAACAACCAAAAATATATGTTGTGAAAGTCACCAAAAAATGTAACATGCATAAAACACTTTGGCGATAAAGAAAGAAAAACTTAACTATGTAAGTTTTTCTCCATTTTATTACAAACCTTACCTTTACAATCCCTTGTAAATCTGTAACAACAACTCTGTGATTTCCTGTGTCTGATATTACAATATATTGCTTAGCTGACCATATGGCAATTTTTCCTGGAAAACTGAGATAAGATGACGGTACTTTATCTCTCTCTAGTCTTACTGGTAAATCTTGTTTGTTCAATTTATTCGAATAATAATCTGTTGACACTTTCAGAAAGTCAAGTACTTTCTCTCTTTGACCTTCACCAGCAACAGAATATAACAGTTGACCATTTGGGCCAATAAATACTAAAGTTGGCCAACAGGATACTGCAAGAGCCTGAAACAGTTTAAAAAAAAAAAAGAAAAGAAGTATACTTTTTGGACATTACTAAAACCAAAAAAGCAGTAAACTATGACATCAGATAGAAATTAGAATATATTAAGACCATGTTGAAACCAACAAAAAGTAAGTTTGATGTTAAGATATATGACCTCACATAAAATATATCAAGACCATATTGATCCTACTTGAAAGTATAAGTTTTTTTAGATGACGCCAGGTATTTGAAAAAAACTTTCCAAATTAGTTCTTTTTAAGTACAAAAATATGATCTCTCATTTCTTATAAACTTCATTAGAAAATTGCTAGTCTACTTTTCCAGTCTGCAAATATCTATTTTGTGTGATCTTCCATGATTATCCAGATGAAGATTGAAAATCTTAGAGGTGCAGAATGCTTGATCACATTCACAGTTCTCACCTGCCACAGCTCTGCATCTTCGTCATTGACAACCGGATGGTGAATATTATATCTAAGAACAGCACTTTTGATGTTAGCAGTGACTTTTTCATTAAGAAATTTGGCTGAATGAACACCAATCACTGCCACACCAGCAGAAAAAGGAAACTGTTCTTCAACGGCCTCTAAGTCAGGCAAGATGTGCATGCAGTTGATGCAGCAGTAAGTGAAGAAGTCTAGTATAACCAACTTGCCCTTCAGATGATAGTTCAGATTCAGTTCCTCTGATACATTCAACCAGTCCAGACCTGAGAAAGAATGGTTTTAAGTGTTAAAGACATTTACTTTTTAATAAGTTATAATGATGTATTACATTTTCTTCAAAAGGGATGTTTTGAAAACATAAATGTCCTGTTTCATTATTTAAAATTAAAATTTCATACAGAGTAATAGAAAATTGTAAGGCATGTTTCTTGTTAAAGGTAAAACATCTTTTCAAAACAATGTCTTACAAATCAATAAGTAGAGCGATTTATTTTAGAAGCAGTCTTTTATTTCTTGAGTTTGAATTTTCTAGATAGAAACTAGGAACTAATAGCTTTACAAAACATTGTCAAAGGTCATATTATCCTAGACCAATATGGTAAAGAAAGAGTTCTGCATCTCTAAAAATATATATGCGGCAATAAACTTGGCATGTTTACTAGGAATGGGAGTGTTGCCATTGTGTTCACAGAATCTCTTAATATTCAGAATTGGATTATTAATGCAAGAAAGCAAAGATTATCTAGTGAAATCTCAGTGAGTGGACATTTGTAAAGGATGAGGGCAAGGAGTACCTTTTACTGACACTAGTGACGGATACCAAACACCTTCAATGAACATAAATCAACACTCACACTCAGAGATGAATCTGAAGCTAAATAAGGTGGAATTTATTTATTTTCTTTAGGATTCCCTAACACCTAAAGGCTCTTATACTATGGAAATATTGCACAGCTCCTAAGTGACGGATAAACCATTGAGATAAAGAAAATGAAAGAGAGAGAGAGAGAGAGAGAGAGAGAGAGAGAGAGAGAGAGAGAGAGAGAGAGAGAGAGAGAGAGAGAGAGAGAAGAGAGAGGGAGGGAGAGAGAGTTTTTTATCTTTTAAATTTAAGTTTTATTTGACAGTTGCATTTATACACAGACAAACTACGCAAAGGAGCAAAAGTTTTTTTTTCTTCTTGTGCAGACACATTCTTTGGCATACAGAATACATTTCTAGAGAAAGAAATTTACAACAGCAAAGTTTCCTCTCAGGAAAGCATAATGCTCAAAATCTTGAAAAAAAAATTAAGGGTGTACAAGTTAATTGACACGGACCTCATGACCAGCTTTTGATGAGTATTAAAACTTATAAAGAGGTCGAGAAGTTGGGCAAGTAAGTGTCATTTTGTTCTTTGCCTGTGTTTGTGGGAAAATTTTCAACCTACATAGCAGGTAGGATTTGTTGATAATTTATCACACATACATGTGAACAAAAGTGTTGAATTTGTTTGGTTACAAGCTAGAATTTTATTTATTGCGTGAGACAAAGAAAATGAAGGAAGGGCTACCAGTGAACCTTCATTTTATGCATTAAATTGTTACATTGCCATGGACATTGATTGAATTTCCTGGACCGGTCTGTGTATCACTCCTAGTCTATAATTTCATTCGCTCAAATAAAAAACTGAACGATAAATGTAAAGTTTTGATATTTTATGCAAGAATGTTATTAGTATACTTGCAGGTAAAATTTATTGATTATTCTTTAAATTGATAATTGAGTATTTGTTGCATGAAGCAAACAACTGTCTAACATCTATGATCTTTGGTGGTCACCGTGGAAAGGTCCCACTTGATTGCTCTCTTGGTTACTGCAGACTTCTTGCCCAATCATAAGATTAATTTATAACTGCATATTATAATGTCTGAAGATTTTTCAAATTTTCGTTTTTATGGGGGGTAACATATCCGCACATGTCCTACACATCTAAGAGATGGCCTGTCACCTAGGTTTTTACTATTTTAGCTCTGAACAGTCTATAAGATGCTGATACCCATTCATACATCTAGATCTAGGTTGAGTGCCTGAAAAGTGAAAGAAAAATAATGTCAAAGACTAGCTTTCAAAAGATATAATCCTCGACCAAGCTTTAGGTCTTTGATTTAAATATATCAATTTAACCCCTTCTACAGCTGAAAAATTGAAAGATAGAAACATTTGCTAGATCTAGATCTTATTTTAATTGTGCAATTTATAAGCTTTCTTCACCTTTTGAAAAATTTGGGACTGAAAAGTTAATTTTGTCCATTTGCTGAAGATGTTTTATGGTTGACACATCTTTCTCAGAAGTAGATCTAGTTGCTAGTTCTTCATCAAAGTCGGCAATAATACCGAGAATGTCAAATATTGAATAAATCATTCTCACTTCACAGTATGAGTATACAGTAACTCTAACTAGAAAATGTAACCAAATTGTTAAAAAAAAATAGGCCTAGCTATGATATCTCGGCCTCTAATGTAACGTGCTTTCTTGCGATCTTGAAATTTGGATCCCCAACTTTGCTCAATAAGACTTTACTTCCGTAAATTCTTGAATCTAGATCTGGATCTAATTTATCTCAGCTTGAGTATACTAAGGCATATCGGAGAAAAAAACCCTAGTTTTAAATTGAGAATTTACAATGATTGAACGAATACGAGAGAAACCTATCCTAAAAAGTATTTTTTAGAAAAAAAAAAACGTTTCATTTAGATCTATATTCTTTCTGGCGTATGTTCTGTGAAAAGTTTAGTGTATGTTTCAAGCACAGCATAATTGTCTCCCTATCCGTTAAAACTATGCATGGCAGTTATTTGCAGTCAATTTATCAGACTTGCCAGAGAAAGTAAACAAACGTCTTTTATGTCTTCTAAGAATGCAATTCTTATACTAATTTGAATTAAATTTTATGACAAGCGTATGATTATGTGTATTTTTATAAAATAATTAATACTTTAAGGAGTCTAATTTCTAGTTATTAACTTTTTAAAATTACTAATTAAAAGAAAAGATAGGCAAACATTTGACATGAAAAAGAATAAATTGGCATAAAAGCTAAACTTTACAACTTTTTCTTTCAGCGTTCCCTCTTCTTTGCATTAACCCATTACCTATGAGTGGTACATATTATCAGTAGCTATCTAAACAAAAGAAACGAATTATCAACTTCATTTTCAACTGAGCAAAAGATCTAGATCTAAGTGTAATTTGATATTTAAAAATTTTTTTGAAAAAGAAGAGTAAAATGACATTGAATCCAGATCTAGATCTAGATCCTAGATCTAGGAGTAGGAACGAATCATTGCTTTCACTCTGAAGAAATTGACAACAGCAAACTTGCAAAGTCTAGATCTAGATCTAAGTAACCATGTAAAAACATCAGTTCACAGCCCATATGACACGGCTTAATCTAGATTTAAATCTTTTGTAAATAATTATAATATCTAGATCTAAATTTAGTTGGGAAAAATCCATGTACCACTTCTAAGGCCTCTACTTGCAATCTAGAGATCATAAAGCAGCTGAAAGAAAACCAAGTCTGAGAATTATCATTTAGCATGGGTTTTGTGAGAAAAGCTCTTGTCGTAGCTATGTTATCTGTTTGTTTTAAAATCTACAAGGACAGTGGCTTTAGAAAACAATTGCTTCAACTTTCAAACCATGTACCATTTTTTGGTTCTTACGTGGGTTATAAAGCCAGTCAACTGAGCCATGGAGAAGATACACCTGGAACAGTATCTCTCAATAAGACAAATTTAGACTTGGATATAAATCTATCATTAGAGGAGTATTCAGATCTTTATTTGTACAAGATGTGCATGATACGAACTGATCAAGATGAACAGATCAGAACAACAGGTAGATATAGATCTTGGTGATAATTTTTTCTTCAAAAGTTATAATACAATAATTTCATACTTTGCAAATTGAGCTCAAATATGAAAAGTCCCTAGTTGTTCAAAGCTCCTCTCAAAGTCATGAGAGAAATTGCATCTATAGGTCCCTCTCCCTGTTTGTTCAAGATCATGATGCAGTTGAGTCATTATGAGTTAAAATCGCTTGCTAAGTTTTAAAACTCTTACTGAAGGCTATAATAGATCAGTTGTTATAACTTATAAATTATCATTAAAGTTCATTTCATCAGCTACATCTGTTAAAAAAAGAGACTAAAAACCATCTTAAGTTTCAAGTAAAACAATTAAGGAATTTCCAAGTTTGTATTAATTTTAAGCACTATTGACAAAAAATAACTTGATTGATATAAGTTTATAACTTTCTTTTTCTCCTCATAGGGTTCAAACGCCATGGCTTTAATGAATTTTTGAGTGACAAGATAGGGTTGCTCAGAAAAGTTCCAGATACAAGAAATCCTGTGTGAGGCATTTATTAAACAATATTCTTATGACAAGTAATTAAGTATGTTGCTTGAAAAAAAATGCCAAATAGGTTTGAAAAACTTACATAAAATTTTTAAAAAGAAAAGAAATTTATTTGTTCTTTAAATCTTCAACTATAGTATTATAAATCTTGAAATCTCTAATTGTTCAAAGTAAAGAGATAATTGATAATGAAATAATATTTTCAATCCTCATCTTACTTTAAAGAGTCTTTTTTTTTTTTTTTGGAAGAATGGGTCCACAAATTATAGCGGAAAAGTAGCTTTAAAACTTTCAACATGCAAATCTGGTTCTAGAAAATCTTGACATTATGAAATACACAAAGACCGTTGGCACAGAATCATTTTCTTGGTTTATTTTGGGCACAATTCAGCTAGATTGATGTTTAGATCTGTAAAATTTAGTCCTATATCAATATCACAGAATATTTTATTGGTTTGATATAAGGTAAACTTTTCACAATGCACATTTTTTTTTGCCTTATAGCCATCTTAGGTTATCTACCAGCAGTGAATGTTCATCAAATTTCTGTTGCTAGGCGATGTGAACACACTTTGGTTTATATAAAAAAGATTTTAAAACCATAAGGGAAAAAGTAATATCAAAATGACAACAGGAACCTTACCTTATGCTTTGGCATACCCTGTGGCCATACAGATTTTACAAAAAGCACTATGACAACTTTTGTGGCTAAACATATGGATTGAGTTAAGCTAAAATAAATTACAAATTCTATTCTCAACTCAGGAATAAGCCCTTGACATAATTATATTTTATAAATATTGGAAAAAAAAAACATTCAAGCATGAGACCATTCTTTTAATCTGTAAAATTCTGTTTTTGAGGTGCAGGTGCAAGTTAAAGAAGTATTCTCAAGATTTACCAACAGCCAGCATTGTGATGTGTTTCTTCAATGAAGCTTTGTCAACTTTGCTACGAAGCCTTCACAGTATTTTATATCAAACCCCTAATCACCTACTGAGAGATATTATTCTGTTTGATGACAGTTCATCCCTAGGTAAATCTTCTGAAAATTTTAACACCTTTTAAACTCTCTCCCTGTTACACTTACAGTCACCTTAAATTTTCTACTGACTTATGTAAAAATCCAAAATGATATAAAAAAAAAAATTTGAATCCATTCGATTCAGCATTACTTTGTTCACCATCTTACTTCTTTTTTCTCGGGCTCAGAAGTAATAAACTGTATTAAATTATATAATGAGATAAAAGTCGGCCAAACAATTCTATTTATTAATCTATATTTATCCAGACGAGCTTGGTAAGTATCTAGAGGAGTATGTCAGAACCAACCTACCCAAGGTAAAACTTGTGCGAAGCAAAGAGCGCCTGGGGTTGATTCGAGCACGTATGGCAGCAGCAAAGCATGCAACAGGGGAGGTAATAAATTAGTTAATTTTTTTTTCCATTCTTGATTCTGTTTCTTAAAAAAAAGCTCTCTAATACTTTTATATGAGCTCAGAAAAGTGAAAGTGTTGATAAGGATCTATGGACAAGCCTATGAAGTGGATCCAACTTTTTGTATGAACATTTCATTTTTAGTTCATTTACACATGAGAAAATTTTGAATTTGGTATTTTATGATACTCATGAATTTTTTTTTTCTTGGTCATTTGAATTAAATGTATTTTTTTTTTTTTTTTACTGTGCTATTTATCACATCTATAAACTTTCATCTCTCAGGTTTTAGTTTTCCTTGATAGTCATATAGAGGCTGTTGAAATGTGGCTTGAACCTTTACTGGACAGAGTAGCTGAAGACAGGACAACTGTTACTGTACCAGTAGTGGACACCATTGAACCCGATACTTTCAAGTTTACTGCAGCAAAACTAGTGAGAGGTGGATTTACATGGTCATTACTCCACAATTGGGAGCAACTTCCCAAAGAAGTTGAGGAACATGTTGAAGCGACTGCAGAACCCTTCAAGTAATTTTTCTCTTTTCCTTTTTTTTTTTTGATATGACTATTTTTGTCCACTTACCTCACCTGGCATTAATCCAGAACAGTATCAAATGCTATTTTTAGCACTGGCACCCAAGCCATGGGCGATTTATCGACAATTTAAAAAAAAATTTATATTAATGTTCTAGTAATAAAATTCTTTCATATAGACTTACTTTATTGATTTCTCTGTTTTATTGACACACTTGCTATAATTTTCAGAAAAGTAGAAGAGAAAAAGCAGGGGGGAAATCTCAATTTTCGCTCCGGCCCTTGAATTCTTTGCTTTAAGTTTTGTTTTTTAAGTGCTTCTAATCAGATATGTCAATTCAAATAAATGCAGACAAAGAAAATATTTTTGTTTTAGGTCACCAACAATGCCTGGTGGTCTTTTTGCAATGGATAGAGAATACTTTTATGAGCTTGGAGAATATGATGCTGGTATGGACATATGGGGAGGTGAAAATGTAGAAATATCTTTTAGGGTAAGTACTGCCCTGTACATCCCAGAAGTCAAGAATGCTTCATGGGATTGTCAACTTTGCCTATTTGCTTTCATAAACATTTTAGTTTTTACTGAAGTTGACTCTTTTCTAAAGAAATGAATTATGTAGTTATTTTAAGGACCTTTCTTTTCTGCCATTTACTTTTAAATGTGTTAAATCTTTATAAATGATATAGTGAGCTAAGTCGAGTGTACCATAAAGATAAAAAAAAATCAAGCTGCAAATACAGTTTGTCTAATCTCTCCTTTAGGGGAGATGTTGCTTTTTCCCTTTTTAATTGTATATTTATACACTTTGTAATAAGTGTACAGAGATATTAAACTGTAATTATTTCATTGTATCAATTAACTTTTTCTTTGACCTTTTTTTTATTGGGAATGAAGATTTTTGTTGCAATTAACCCAACTAATGGTTAAGAAACATTTTCAATATAAAACAAAACTGCATGAAGTATTTTACCATTTTTACAGTTCAGACACTACAATTCTAAAGAAAACTGTAGTTAATTATTATAGAGGAAACGTTAAGTTTATCCGAAATCTTATCCTTATTCCCTTGTTTAGGAAGAAAGATGGGACCTAGATTGATTGATTGTTGAAAACTTTCAAAAATGATAAGACTTTTGATTGTATCTTATGTGTTGATTTATTGAGCTCTCAAATTGTCACAAAGATACTGGATGACGTCTGGAGTTTAAGTAATTAATTTTCTGTCTACTTCCTTGTAATAATTGTAGAAACTAGTAGAGTATTAATTTCTGTATAAAAAAAAAGTCCCCCTTCCCCTAAAAAATCCTCAATTAAAAGCTTCAAATCTCAAGCTCAGTAATGAATTTGCCTGAGCCAAAGTGATTTTTTTTTAATTCAATCTGTTTCCCTGTCAGATTTGGCTGTGTGGCGGTCGCTTAGAGATTGTGCCTTGCTCTCATGTTGGACATGTATATCGCAAATTTAGACCATATAGCTCACCTGATGGCAGGGACACCACTGTGCACAACACGGCAAGGGTGGCTGAAGTTTGGCTCGATGAGTACAAGGTGAGAGTGTGAAATTATAAAGATCAAAGCATAAAGCTATATCATCATTCCACTGCTTGCCTAATATGTCAACGCCGATGGTGAAGAAACATCTGGGAATCATCCATTGTTTACGTCTTTGTTTTTTAAGTGAATATGAATGGAGCTGTAAGTTGAATTTCTCTTTTCATCTTTTCAATGCTTAAATATTATTTTCAATATTTTACCCAATATCTCATTTGATTCGGGCATCAAAAACTGTTAGTGTTGCAAATGGTTAAAAGGAAAAGAGTAGAAGAGTTAATCAGAAAGATGGAACATGGTTGTCTCAGGTCCTGGGATTTTTTTTTTATTTTTTTTTTTTTTTTGACCCTAGAAATCCTGGGATTTTAATATTTCTTCAAGAAATGCTTTCTCAATCTTAGTTTGAGAGTAGTTTCCTTTGCCAATAGAAACCATGCCTTAAGGGCAAAAGTAGAATATTGGTGCATATCAGCCAATTTGACGCTCATTTGCAATAGTTAAAATGCCATGTGATCATTCCATACATTCCACTGGGTACCATATATTTCTCATCATCAATAATGTAAGTCTTGTCAAAGTGATAGCTTTGATTGGGTCTTTTTTTAGATTAGGTACATATTGTGGAATTCCCTAAATTAGATACATCATTCCTCTGTTCTGACTTCATTCCAATGACCCTTGTATATGCACTTTATGCATATAATCTTCTTAATACTAATAGAGATCACATCTTATGTGTTTTTTTTTGTTTTTTGTTTTTTTTACATTTTACCAAGTCACAATTAAAGGGTTCCACTGTAGTTCATTCTAATGCCAAAGAGCTTGCTGCATGTTGCAAACAAAAAGTTTGTGCTGTCAACTGTTCCTGTTTTCATTAGTATAGTAAGTAGCTTCATTACCAGTTTTCTGCTGTTAATTGTACTTGCCTTCACTATATGCAGCACTTTTCAGCCGTGAATATTCATGCTTCAATCACCAGTTTTCTGCTGCTACCATATGTGCACCTTGATTAGTTAATTACTGCATGAAATTTTTATATTTGTTGGTCTCCATGTAAATGTGCACCCTGATCAGTTAATTATTGCATGAAATTTTTCATATTTGCTGTTCTCCGTGTGAATTTTCAGTGAGTTGATTTTAGAAAATTAATCCTCCTCAGGATAAACTTGAAGTTTTGATAAGTGCATATAAAAAAAGCAGAAGAATGTGTTTGCCTTTTTTTTAATTTGTTAATTATTTCCTTAATGCCTTCACAAGCTGCACTCTATAAATATTGTATGATTGCAGAGAGAGTCCCAAATCCCAGAACATGTCTAAATTGCTTATACCTCAAAAGAACATCCCAGGAAAATCATGTGGCCTGCAGATACTATTGGGGCACCTATAAAGCATTGTATTTCACAGCCACCTTCATCAAAAGAGTAAAATTGAAAATTTAAAACTGAAACTATTTGAGAAACTTTAAGATAAGCAATAGTTGTTGAGGGTCCTGAAAATTTTTACTTGGGTTCTGAAATTTTATTCTTGACAAGGTGTGGAAACCAGTTAATGATGCCTAGCATAACATATTGTTGAATGTTCACTTTGTGAAAAAGTTTTGAAAGGAAGCAAAGGATTTACTGCCTTGGCCTGTCATGAAAGATATACATTAAAAAAGTATTATTGAGACCTTGACACTTTTAGATATAGATATTTATACTTTTATAATCATACTACATTATGATTATATCAAATCAAGATCCAGGTTTTAGATTTTAATCTGAATGTAGCACTGTATACCTGGATGTCTTATGTAGTGATCTTTCCTTCTCACTGAAGAATAGATTCTGAATCTATTTTCCTTCAGCTTCCGACATGAAAGGGCCATGCATAATTAGTTGCTTGTTCTGATGTGCAATGATAGATTTTAATGGCCATCAGTATTTTAAAATTCTCCATATTTCTGTTTGATAGAAAATTAGGATACAATGATTTTCAAAGAAAGTATTGTTCCAAACCCTCTTGAAAAGTTTCCAATTTCAGCAGTCCCAAAAGCTTTTTTCAACCTTTTTTTTTAAAACAGATTATTCCTAGTCCTGAAAAATTTTATCATTTTTTTTTGTAGAAATATTGTAGTCTAAAAGTTGAAACATAATACAATTGACAATAAAATAAGAATTGCCACATTCATATTGGTTTAGTCCAAGGTAATCTGTAAAGGTTTTTAAAACAAAAGCATCAAGAGTGTGGGAATGTTCTTTTTATAGCAAATTTTCTCTTTGCTACTACGTCGGATTAGTGAAAGTTTTATCTTTGTATCATTGATATTGAAATGCACTATAAGTGTAAAGAATTTAGTCAAAAGAACCAAGCATCATCTATTCGAATTTTAAAGATTTTAAATGATTTTTAAAAATTTTTTCTAGTGACAGACTATTCCAAGGATATTTCTCAGAGTATTTAAGCACTGTTCAATTAGTTTTAATAAGTCTTGTTTTACAACCTAGTATTTTTAATTCATATTTATTCCCTTTTTTTTTAACATGAAAGACATTTTTCAAAAGAAAAAGTTAAGCAGCAAGGATAAATGTGGCACTTGTCAGAATTTAATTGAGTCTTTGGTACGAAGTGAGTGAATTTTTAGTTCTTCAAGAGTGTGTAAAAGGTAGAGCTCCATCTTCTCTATACATATGTCCATATGATATTTAATATTATATACTTTTTTTAATCTTTTAAACAGCTTAAGCTTGAATCACTTGTGTCTGACATGTGCCTGATTTGTTTTTGGATGCCTCACACATTATATTGAAACCTCTCAGATTGTCTTCAAGTTTAGTCTTATGTTGAGGAAAAAAAAGACAGTTGATTCTCAACCTTTTTTTTTGTTGTTGTTTGTTTTATTTGAAAGTCATGACCTTTTTAAGCATGTTCTAAATGTTCAACCTTTATCATTCAGAAACACTACTATGACATCCTGAAAGGGAAAGTAGAAGGTTTGGATTTTGGTGACATGACTGAAAGACATCAACTGAGACAGCAACTTAAATGCAAACCCTTTAAATGGTTTCTGGATACAGTGCATCCAGAACAGGTATTCTTTCTTTTATCTTAAGAGTCTGTTTTATGTATGTTTCTATAATCTGTGTGACCCCAAGTTATAATTATGTTTGTGATTATTTTAAATTAGCTGTTGTTTTGTTGTTTTTTTTTTAGTTAACCCGATTGTTTAGTTTTTAAAGTTAAGTTATGTCTTTTTTTTTACTACGTCTTTAGCCACTGGTTTATGTTTGTTGAACTTGGCAGTGTCACTTTTTGATGACTTTAACTTTTCTATCATTTTTAGACAAAGGAGTGTTCCATCTTTTAGATATTTTCAAAGAGATAGTATTATATATAATCTCTCAATCAAAGATTTCTTAAAATTTTACTATATAAAATAGTCTATATTTGCTTAAAATATTAAGTTATTAATAGTTTATCTATCTACTTGCGTTTAGTCAATCCCAGGTGAGCGACCTAGCAGACACATGCGTCCTAGAGAAGTGAAACAAGATACTGTCATTGCTGAGGGTGCTGTTAGTAATTTCTTATATCCTATTATTTTTTTAAGATTTTCTTTTTACAAAAGATGATCGAGTATGAAGAATGAAAAAAATATGTAAATCCTTTTTTATATGTATATATATTTATAGATAGACATGTATGAACTTTTTTTGTGTATGTAAAGCAGCTTTATTCGCCTTTTTTTTTTTTGCATTTATTTGACGTAACTTCATAAAAATTTTATATGATATCAATTTTAACATATAGCATTAGAAACTATGAAAAGTATTTATAGCTATTTACATTATCTCATGCTCTCTACAGCTCAAACACTTTCAGTCAGACTTGTGTGTTCAATCACTTGCAAATCCCCCGGAGAAAGATGATCCCCTTATTTTAGCCAAATGCAGTGATAGTAAAAGAAAAGTACAGGTAGGTTACTGTCGAAAAAAACATTTTTTTTGACTGAATAATGCATGTATTGCAATTTGATTAAGAAATTTTTGTTTGTTTGTCTTGAAGGATTCAGTTCTGTAGGAGAGTTAACTGAATGATTTCATTTGCATATAAATATGAGCTTCCTGATATTTGTAAGTACACATTATTGATAGGTTGAATCCATTGATATAGTAATGCTTAGATGCTTTATCATTGCTAACATTTAAAAATTGATATCGGAAAGTTGTCTGTCAATGAACTTGTGTAGAGTTTTCTTTAATATTATGAAAGTAGTTGTCAGTTGCAATCTTCATACTACATGAACGTGGCATTGACCATGAAAAGGGATATGTTTAAATTGTGCTGTTTTTTTTCTTTTTTTCAAATCTAGAGCTTCACAATGACTGAAGCAAGATCAATCAAACTACAAGGGACTCGTTTATGCTTGGAAGCTCTATCAAGTAAAGGAAAAGCCTCACATGGGGTTAAATTGTCCAAATGTCACAGTTCTGGTGGTGAACAATTGTGGCTGGTGGTAAAAAACAAGGTAAGCATGTTCTATATGGATATCACTTAAAACTAATTTTTTTCTGTGGTCTTTTTTTAACCTTTATTTAATATCTGATATAAAACATTGAATGTCATGTTTACTTAAGTTTGTGACATATGTGCTTGACTGACTGATAGTTTTCAAGTTATATTTCTTTCAATTCAAATTGGTTTGGAAGTGTGGTCTTGAGCTTCAAAGATATTTGGCAACTACTAGCATTTCTGATTACCACCTAAATAGTACTCATTACAATGACATCCCTTTGAATTTCAAATGGACTGGGTTGTTTTGGTTTATCTTTTGTATCAATCCTTTTGGGTTATGAATGGGCATTATTATATATATCTTACAAACGGTCCAAGCAGAAGCAGAAGGCTCATTACCAATTTGAAGGTGATGGAGAAATATCTTATAAGTAATGTTTTTATGATGATTAAGAGCCAGAAATTATTTACACTTATGCTTGATTATTCCATTAGGTAATATAGTTCTACTATTTTCAATTGGTAATAAAAAAAAATAAGTTAAAGTGTCCATCCTCAAATTAGTTATTTTAAGGTTTATCTTATCTTTGGCATTTTTCTGTCTTAAGTGTAAATGAAATTAGGGCTTTCTAAGTCTTATTAAGGCATGGTCTATTGCATCATATGCCAATACTTTACAACCTTAAGCTCATTACCTGAAGTTCTCTATTTCTAGTTATGCAAGAGAACCAGACTGTCAAAATATTCCCGAATACTATAATTCTCTTTAACAAAAGTACATATAGTGTGTTTGGAAAATGCATCTAATTAAATGAAATGAAGGATGGCATTGAGTGCATAGCAACATTTTCATAAATCTCTAGCTGCAAAGGGCAGGTTACCTTTTTGTGTCCAACCTCAATCAAAAAATTTGTAGGCGACTGATAATCAAAGCATCAAGATTTTGTAATAGGAATATTATCAAAAAAGATTTTTGTCGTTTATTATTATTGAATAATGTTGATTATTAGAAAGATATATGACTGTACTCTTAAGTATGAATTATGGGGTTGTGAAAGTGTGTGGAACACATTGCCCATAGTGCTCATCAGTGATTAGAAGTAGGTTTAAAGTGAAAATGGTGGAAAAATCTTGACATTTATTCATAAAGAGGGACTGAGTGATAACTGAAATGACCTTTTAAGTTTATGTAAATAGTTTCATCATTCTTATCTTAATTGTCATTTCGCATTCTCTCTTATACTAAATTCTGTTCCCTCTCTCTCTCTCTCTCTCTCTCTCTCTCTCTCTCTCTCTCTCTCTCTCTCTCTCTCTCTCTCTCTCTCTCTCTCTCTCTCTCTCTCACTCTCTCTCTCTCTCTGTCTCTCTCTCTCTCTCTCTCTCTCTCTCTCTCTCTCTCTCTCTCTCTCTCTCTCTCTCTCTCTCTCTCTCTCTCTCTCTCTCTCTCACTCTGTCTCTCTCTGTCTCTTTCTCTCTCTCTCTCTCTCTCTCTGTCTCTCTCTCTCTCTCTCTCTCTCTCTCTCTCTCTCTCTCTCTCTCTCTCTCTCTCTCTCTATGTCTATCTGTTTGTCTCTTTGTATGCCCTTCTACCTCTTTTCATTTGTCCAAAGAAGGATGCTTAGCAACTGTAAATACACCTTGAAATCAGGACTCCAAACATCGAGAACATGTCTCGTATTCGAAAGTTTATTGAAATAATAAGAAACATTTTGTTATAAAAGGATAGAGAAAGGGGATTTTCTCTAGGATAAAGAAATAAGCAGTAAAAATAAATACTTTGGTGTTTGGCGGACCTTCTCCAACTGATCAATATACATCTTGGTCATGCCTTTTAATTGGATATTACTTTCTCTGATTACATCAGGAAAAACAATAAAAATGAAAACCATAATACTGGCCAAGCAGGTACATTAGGCACTCACGATCACATAATCAGTAAGAAGTTTATATCTCCTAGTACTGCCTAATCTTAAGAGGCTCTCTAATTTACCACTGAACATTGCAAAAGTTATTGTTTAAAACTTACCTATTGTTGGCTCCTGAGATGTTGTATTGTTTCTAAGTTCTTAGTAGTCGAAGGAGGCATTCTTGTATATAATGTTTTATTGAAGCATATTTTTATTCAATCACCATAACTTTTGAGTGAGTCTATTATTATGATTGTTTGCTTGGAGAATATTTTTTGATTTTCATAACAACCTGTGATGAAAAGAATTTTGTTTCCTCAATTTTCTTTGCTCTCCTAGGGACAAGCACCAGCTTTTTACAACCCTTCAACAGGCAAGTGTCTAGCTGCTTTGACAGGGGTAATCAATGAAAAACTCAGGATGGACTACTGTGCAAGAGAAACCACAAAAGGCTTTAAAATGAATGGTCTTTCATCTGAATATATATTAACATTTTGACTGTTAACTTTTAATTGTTTTGACTATTGAATTTTGAATTGATATGTAAAAGGGCCCAGTTCAAAGTTATATTGAAAATCATGGTTAACTATGTAAGTTATTGATCTACTTATTTATCTACTTACTATGTAAAAATTAAGGAATTATTTTTTTCCAGAGCTGTTGGTAGTGATAATTATATTTCAGACTCATTTTTTTTATTTTTATACACAATGTTTCATTGAATTTTGCATCTCAAGACTCAGATCTGCCAAATTTTCCTATATTTTTCAGTTTGCTTGTTGCTGTTAATATCATACGCTAATGATTATTTATACACATTTGTATAAATTTACATAGTCATTACCTAAGAGGGGTTCCATATGAGGATATTATCTTTTTGTATACTTTGCTGATAAGCATTCTTCCACACTCATTCCAATTCTACAACATTGATCAATGTAATCTTTCCATTTCTCTCCATGAAACAATTTATTTTGATTGAAAGGCATATATTGCTGGGCATGGAATTACAGCATATTGTTTTTTTTTTATTCCTTTTTAGCATTTTGACTTATTTCATTCTGAGTTTTTTTACTTCTTAGTTTCACTGTATAAGTTCAGATATTTGCAAGCTGACGTTTTTAACCCCTCTATTACATACAACATTCATAAGCTTTATTAAAATACCACATATTTAGCTATTTCATTTACGCTTTGCCATATGGGTGCCAACTAGTCACTGGTTTACAGAGAAGAATCTGAGTACCTTAACTTTAGCTAAGTCTCTCTCAATTTTATACAAAAAATTTTATTCAGCACATGTTGCCTCTTGAACTTATATTTTTCTCAAATGAAAAAGATGCTTGAATTTCTGGTTTCACGGGGGTTTTTTTGTTATCCATACCTAGGCTTTGATAGAGCAAGAGT
Source organism: Elysia crispata (assembly GCA_033675545.1). Taxonomy (NCBI): domain Eukaryota; kingdom Metazoa; phylum Mollusca; class Gastropoda; family Plakobranchidae; genus Elysia; species Elysia crispata. The sequence continues at coordinate 1,872,925 of JAWDGP010004263.1, read as the reverse complement.
ATTGATTTTGTCAATAACATGCTGGCTGTCTCCACACATGTTTGATTTACTGAAAAGTAAAACGTAATGTATAGGCTGAAAAAAGATAATGTTTATGTGTAAACAGGCAAAAGTCTGAACTAACAAAACTCATACAAATTTGGCTAGCATGCATTCTCAGATAAAAAAGGTTTTGTTTTTTCGTTTTGAGTTTCCTCTTGTGAAATCAAAACAATTTTTTTCAAGCTGAAGTTTTGATACAATGTAATGACTTTGTTTTACAGAATGATGATGATGATGCAAAAACTGCTTTAATATTTTTTTTTATTAAAATCTCCTCACTTATTACTTGCATATTATATTTATTTATTTATTTATGAGCTAAATTTTAAGCATTTTCATCTTTTTTTACACTCTAGTCTGTATGAAATATATACATACATGTGCAGAGTTATTTGTGCATGCTTATGACTTAGATTATATCTATAAGAGGAAAGGGTAGGAAAATCTGTATATTTTTTCATCTTGTTCTAGTCTCAATGACTCAGTTTTCCTTGAAAAGTTTCCTCACCGCTTGTTGAGTTAGTGGTTATGAATTGATGCATCTTTAAAATTATACACTATTTTAGGATAACCTAGTATGCATCTCAACAGTTTTTTTTTTTTTTGACAAGTATCATCATCATATCATATTTATTTTTTTGACATACATTCCAATAGTGTCCATTTTACACTGAATTTTGATGTATTTATCCCTTAAGAGCAAATTTAACTTTGATACTCATTTTCTACCACAGCTGAGCTTATCATTAATCCTTGTATATTTTGATATTGATTTAGCATGTTAAAGATAACCAATCAAAATAAAGACAATTCTAATCAATGTGCAACGGACCATAAAGATGTTATCTAGGAAAAAATATTTAATCTTTATGACATCCCTGGCTTTTTGGAAAAGAAAATACAAACACGAAAAGTTAAGGCAAATATAAAATTATATTTTATTTAAAAATTTATATATAAATCCATTTGCTTGTAAGGCAATGTAGCTGCTGGTTTCTTTTCATTCGTGAAGATAAAGCTTTATCAGATTTATGAATGAATAACATGTATTTTGTTTATTTGCAATCAGTGTTTCTAAACTTTTTATTGTTGATTACTAAGTCACTAGATTTGATTCTCTTGTTAAAACATCAGTTATCTCTTTAAATGTCATACAAGGAAATTGTGTTTCTGCAACAATAGTTGTAAGCAAGTTGACTGACTTTCAGTGTAAGATCCACAAGAAGCATGAAGACAAATTTTGAGAGAAAATGAAATAATACACTTTTTAAGAAAATAAAATCTCATAGAATTAGTATAATGTTCTTTTCCTTTTAATAAACTTTATTTAACTTGAACTTTATAGGCATGATAGTACTACATTGGCTCATTTATAAGCTTTCCCTGAAACAGTCAGGTGGGAGAGTTTGTCATGGAATTCCTGTAAGTTGAGATGGCGTTTGACTTGAACTGCAATGCAGTTTTTATATATATATATTTTGGATTGAAAATTTTTTAATCAATGGACTGTGAAATTTTTGTACAAAGAAACAATGCGATATGTCTTTCTTGTACTGATGAAGCATATTGAATTGTGACAGTTTTTGTAAAACTTTTGAGTTGTGATTGAGTGCTCTGAATATGAGACATGCTTTCCATCTGTCTTTTTTATGCCTCAGAACAATTTTCATATTATGTCTACCCCAAGTTGTGATATCTATCCTTACCTTTCAATCAAAGCACTGATATTGTTACATGGACAATGTATATAATCCCGGTTATAGATTCAAATATAATTTCCTGATGCTCATGTAGCTCTGTAGAGGTAGACTGTCGAAAATTTTTTTTTTCTGCCTTTTGGGTTGGTCAATTAAACAAAAAACCCCACAAACTTTACTTGTATTCATTTTTTTCAATGTTTTGTTTCAAATGGTTTTACTTTTTTGTTTGAGGAAACAGGACTGTCATATTTCCTATAGTTTTACTTTTTTGTTTAGGTGATATATTTAATTATAAGAGAATTAGTGCTTATTAAAATTTTAATTTGGAAAACGACACTGGATATAACTGTATATATTATTCTCCTTCTCTTAGTCTTTAAAATCCCTACAGAAAATTATGATTATTTTATGAACTTTTCACTATTTAAAAGATGTGAATACGCATTGCTCTCAATTACATCTTTGCTTTAAAAATTTGACAACTGACATCCAGTTCATTGAGTGTGGATTTATAGCTTTTTTCAAATTAAAAGCTATGATTTTGCATAAAAGTTATTTGCTGCCTTCAGTGGGCTATGACATCTCAGTGTCACTTGACGATTAGTCTATGTGTAGGCCATCTATTTTATACATATATATATTATATACACAAAAGATATTGTTAATTATAACAGTGTCACGCTATGCATAAAATTAAAGTATAATTACCTTTACATGCGAAGAGGTGAACAAGATCTGTTTATGTCTTAATTCAGAGAAACAACTAATTCAATAAACACATATATAAAATTCTCAAAAAAATGTTGAGGCCATGCATACTGAAACTTTTTGTGTGAAGCATTTTATAGGTAAGTTCCAAGCTTATGAAATTATCTGACATTTTTTATATTTATTTGTTGTCTAGGAAAGAATCCTATTTTGTCAAGTGTGGAACCTTTGCAACTGCTGTTCAAGAGAAATAATCACATATTGTAAAGTCAAAGCTAGAAATGTGTTCCCACACTACTAAAATTTTTCCAGCAGTTCCCATTAACAATTTGTTTTGTGTATGTACACATGTAATAAATACCATCACTTTTCTACTACTACTCTTTCTTCTTTTCAAAATCTTTTTTTCACCTCTTTGTCTCTACCATGACTTCTCTTCATCTCTCTTTTACCTTCCACCCCCAACTGACCCTTTAAGCTCTTCCTTTCCATCTACTAAAGTTCTTCCTCCTTTCCTTCTTTTCCTGTACTTTCTCATGTTTTTACAGTTTTTTTTTTTTCATCTCTCTCTACTTCATCATCATCATCATCTTCTTCTTCTTCTTCTTCTTCTTCTTCTTCTTCTTCTTCTTCTTCTTCTTGTTCTTGTTCTTCTTCTTCTTCTTCTTCTTCTTCTTCTTCTTCTTCTTCTTCTTCTTCTTCTTCTTCTTCTTCTTCTTGTTTTTGTTCTTCTTCTTCTTGTTCTTCTTCTTCTTCTTCTTCTTCTTCTTCTTCTTCTTCTTCTTCTTCTTCTTCTTCTTCTTCTCCTCCTCCTCCTCCTCCCTCTTCTTCTTCTTCTCCTCCTCCTCCTCCTCCTCCTTCTTCTTCTTCTTCTTCTTCTTCTTCTTCTTCTTCTTCTTCTTCTTCTTCTTCTTCTTCTTCTTCTTCTTCTCCTTCTTCTTCTTCTTCTTCCTCTTCTTCTTCTTCTTCCTCCTCCTCCTCTTCCTCCTCCTCCTCCTCTTCCTCCTCCTCCTCCACCTCCTCCACTTCTTCTTCTTCTTCTTCTTCTTCTTCTTATTATTATTATTATTATTATTATTATTATTATTATTATTATTATTCCACAGGTTCAGTTCTGTAACAGATTTGGTGATGGGGGTGATCTGTTAGGCTCTGTTTGTCTAGGGGTTTCAAAATATTTACAGCCAATCACACGACTCGTCCGTAGAACATAAGTCCGAAGTCCGCAAGTAAAGATTGCAAACTGTTTAATCCAACACAAGAGCTAGACTATACAATATCTGTAGGTTGACTCAATAATCACTCACTGTAGGTAGACTTAAAACAATCACTCACTGTAGACTTGATGATGTTGACTCACTAAATATAATTTGGATTTTAATTTATACAAAATCTCGTCGAATCATCCAGAAAAGGAATTACATAAATCATAAGAGAACATTCTCGGTACACGTCATTAGCAATTAGCAACCAATCAAAACAAAGGTAAACAAGGGATGACGAGATCATTACTATGCTAGAACTAAGTCGGAGATTCGAGAAAAATCTTGACCCTACAAGTGCGGGCTGTGTTCAATAAACAAAACTAAGTTCTTAGGCTTAAAATACAAACGTTATGCAACTAAATAAGATAGTGTACATAGATCTAGCCGATCCGCTACCCAAAAGTTACGCACCAAAAAAGGGTGAGGAAATGAATAGATCAACTTGTAGTACAATGCGTTACAAGTTTTCTTTCTAATTCTCCTTCTTATATTTTTCAGATCTATTTAAATTAAAAACAAAATACCTCTATCGTTCTCAACCTCTTTCTTTTCTTCGTCATTCTAATACCAATCTCGTCCCAATACCCTCTCTCTCTCTCTCTCTCTCTCTCTCTCTCTCTCTCTCTCTCTCTCTCTCTCTCTCTCTCTCTCTCTCTCTCTCTCTCTCTCTCCCTTTCTCCCCCTTCCACTGCCTATTTCTCTCTTTCTCACAGGATATATTTTTCTTTCTTTCTCTCACGCCCATTTCACATCTTTCTCTGTATTATTCTATGGTTTTTTTTTTCTAAATTTGTGTAAACAATTACCATAATCTTGATATGTTTTCCTATTGAAAAAGAATCAGATTTTGAAGTCCATTATTAAAATTATTGTGAAATACAAGTACGGAAGTGCTAAACCTACTGCTAGATTACTTTAATCGTGGATGCCTTCTTATGGAATATTATGTCACGTCGGTTCAGTGGTTTAGCTTTTAAAACACCGAGGCAGCTTGCCATTTGTTACTTTCGTAGTATCGACCGTGGAATATTCCTCACTTTATTGTGCAAAAAAAAAACAACAACAAAACACGTTAATGCTTTTATTATTCATGTCATAGTACATTTAACATTTTATAATTGCTTCCAACTCTTAATTATTAATCACATCTAAAATCTAACGCGGGATAATGGAGAAAAAAAACCCCTTATGCCTATAATGAACAATAAATATGATAGCTGAGACTAGAGAGAGTAACGTCAGGGGGGGGGGGGGGGGGAGAGAGAGAGAGAGAGAGAGAGAGAGAGAGAGAGAGAGAGAGAGAGAGAGAGAGAGAGAGAGAGGAAAAGAAATAGAACTGAAGAATGGTTAAAAGATGGCAAAAGGAAGAAAAGTCTTAAACAGATATCCACATGCTACAGAATGACATTCGAAAAATGGCATTTCTAAATTACTTTTTTTGAAAAGATAAAGAGACAAGTTAATGCGATTTCACTATCCGGCATCGCATCACAGAAAGTTTGAAGGAGAACTGTTGTGACTTGTCCTAACTTTTCTGCATCTAAACCAAGCATCACTTTTTTTTTTTAAAGTGAATCTCCACTAATTCCGTTCCTTAATTTTTTTTTTCTTCTGTTGTATCTTGTTCCAGTACTTTTCTGCTACATTTAAAAAAACCTTAGTGTGAGATCTTGAGCCCATGCGCTAAAACCGTTCCAGACAGAATTAAAAATCGTTGATAAACTGAAAGTTTTGAGGTAATTAAGTTACGTCCATATGGAGCAGCAAAAACGATTTTTTTTTTTTTAATGGAGGAGAGAGGGGAGCGAGAAATGCACAGAGAGAGAGAGAGAGAGAGAGAGAGAGAGAGAGAGAGAGAGAGAGAGAGAGAGAGAGAGAGAGAGAGAGAGAGAGAGAGAGAGAGAGAGAGAGAGAGAGAGAGAGAGAGAGAGTCACATCTTGCAAGGATCAGATTATATATACTTCAGCCTCTTTATCATAGGGCGAAGAAATATCCATTGGTTTGCAATTCGGCAACCAAATATTTAACCATTCCAAAATTTCCAGCTTTTTAGCTGCACTCTAGCTGTTCTTATTTGCTCTTTTTCATTCTGCCTTGCAATTAAACATCGATCTCTATTGTGATATTCATCTTTATATCTATATGAACCCCTCTTAATCTATTTGTAGAGATCGGCAGTTTGTTATACGTACGGAAAAAAAAAGTATGCTTCTTTTCCTTGAAAGTATCATGTTACATCTCCCACTACAATTGAATTTCGTTGCTTGTGATGTATGGGTTTCTGACGCTACTTTGACTAAGAGATGTACACATAGCACATTTTTACATTCGAATACTCCGGAGAAGGATAAGATTGATGAGTTTGCTTCGATGAGCTTGAGAAACTCATGATGATCTTTCCTCTGCATTAAATGCTGGCCATACTTTCTCATGATGAAATATTGGTCCAAGTTAACCTTGACATGTCTACAGGCGTCAATTTGAGACAGCTATTCCCTGACACGAAAAGTTTCTAATATGGATTACACTTGGGCTGTGAGAAAGCAAATAAAAACAAGCAAAAGTTTTTTCTAATTTCTTATTTTGATTTTACGCTCACGATACTGTGGGATCAGTTTGTTTCTCTAATTCTCACTTAAAATGTACGCCCACTATATCTGGGAAGAACTATTTCATCGTTATGATAGCAGAACTGATTTTCAAAAGCAATCGTGATTCCTGGCCAGTCGGATGTGACTAAATCTCCTAAAGATTAGATCTTTACTTTTACTATATTTGTGAAATGGGATTCTAAAAGCATCCATATTAATCACTCTATCTGAATAAGCAGTTGAAAAATTTAAGTCCATCTTTAATCTTTAGGCTCATAATACAATTTTCCCATCCTTCTCTTTCCCATACCGATAGTTATTTTCGGAGGAAACATACTATAATTTGTCAGAGCTTATTAAACGAAATGGCCATGACAATATTTAAACAATAACCATGATCAGGCATTCACTGCTTAAAAAAGTGTTTCGTTGGTTTATACGATGGATAATCGACATTCTATCGCAAAATATGGGATGACAATTTTAGATGTGATTCAAAAATAGAGAAAAACGGATATAAATTTTAGGGTAAGGTGAAGGAGGTAAGATAGCCGTATTGCTGCCGAATTACCACATTTTTCACGTGCAATTTTATTGCTTATATTAAATTATGTATACACTGATGTATGTTATGGTCTAAATGACATGTGGCACAGGTTAATGACATGTGGTTTCTTCCCCTACTGCAGCGGATTTATTGACTGGTCGTAGAGCTGTATTTGTGAGGTCTTGGACCAGGTGTGACTGGGATTCAATGTCAAATATTTTAGTGCGGTTATTTTCTTAATATTTGTTTTATTCATTCGTAAATGTCGTGACCATGATTTGGAACGTGTGTCATTTCTAAAATGGAGATAAAAAAAGCAGAGGAAATAAGCACCATGATCTTGGTAAGAGAAATTATTAATTATTGGATTAATATTAAAAAGTCAACAGCTTCGTTAACATATTCAAATGTAAAAAAAAGAAATTGAATTGCACTTTTTTTTTCTGAAGTCATAAACGACTTAATGACTATTGATATTAAGAGCTTGACCAAAAGATTTTGCTTTTAACAAAATCAATAGGCCTTCAAAGTAGGCAGCTAATTAAATGGATATATTGGAAAGGGTGGATTTGAAAGCATAAACATTAGTCTTATTGAAACAAACGCAGTTTAAGTGGCGGATTTTTTAATTGAAAGGAACTCTTAAATTGTTGGACGATTTTCTCTCTCTCTCTCTCTCTCTCTCTCTCTCTCTCTCTCTCTCTCTCTCTCTCTCTCTCTCTCCCTCTCTCTCGCTCTCTCTATCTATCTATCTCTCTCACTCACTCTCACTCCCCCTCTGCCTATCTACCTCGCAATCTATCTGTCTCTGTCTTTTCAATCCTCTCACTGTCTCTCCCTCTCTGTCTATCTACCTAGCAATCTATCTCTCTATCTCTCTCTCCCTCTCTCACTCACTCTCACTCCCCCTCTGCCTATCTACCTCGCAATCTATCTGTCTCTGTCTTTTCAATCCTCTCACTGTCTCTCCCTCTCTGCTATCTACCTAGCAATCTATCTCTCTATCTCTCCCTCTCCCTCTCTCTCACTCTCTCTCCCTCTCTCACTCACTCTCAATCCCTCTCTGCCTAT